>CM070686.1:17099959-17742408 GCA_036346265.1 Melocanna baccifera
GATTATTAGGATGTATCCATAGGGCAGCAAACACTTCATCCCCTCCCGTGGTAAGCTCCTTATTTGCCTTTAAAGGCACTGGTTGTCGAACGTTCAATTCTTCATCTTTAATGTCAGCCTGCATAATATGAGAAATAACACTAGAATTAGATATTAATGTGTTAGTTTCACTAGCAAGAAAACAGGCTATGGTTTGCTCTCCATGTTCACGTACACCGGTATGAATCATGGCTTGTTCCATCTCCTTGTAGTATTCCTCTACTAGCTGTGTTCCCTGTTTCAAATGATGCAATTTTCATACGGTGAGCGTTTGTAATGATGAGAATAAACCTGCCACACATTTCTTGTTTCATCTCATTCCATGTGACGATTGGGGGTTCATACCTCTCCATACGTGTTCGTACAACTTGTTCCCACCAATACTTAGCATACCCGTCAAAGCCCATTGACACAAGTTTCAGCTTCTTGTCTTCAGTGTAACGGTTCAGACGGAACAACTTGTCAACCTTGAGTTTCCAAGTGAGATAATCCTCTACATCAGTACCTCCTTTGAAATTAGGCATGTTGAATTTTGGCTTGGCCAAAGCTTCGTCGTCATCGTCGATATGTCGAACACCGCGACCCCCATGGCCGAAATCACGCCCAAGATAGGGAGGGTGTCCTCCATGGCCAACAGCAGGTGGGGCTCGGTGTCATGGTTCCTCACACCGCATGGCAGCTAACTCCTCATCGGTTTCATCCTCATCCATACCGACACTTCGTTGACTTAAATTATCACCCCCTGCGCCTTGTCGCACCAAATTGGTAAGGGTGTTGATGGAGTCTTGCAACGCACGAACATTGCCATCCAATCGTACTCCCATGTCTTGGATGTCCCTTCCTAGATTGTCTTGCACCAGTTCCAGCTGACGATCAAAGTGTTGTTTCAATGCTCGTTGTCGGAAACGAGTAGCGGGTGCTTCAAGATTTCCTTCAAAATCCGCTAGAACTTCATCACCATCTGCAGCCATGGTTAGATAGCGAATAGCAAGTATGTGTATGAATGTGTATTAAATCACTAAACTCATTATCTCGAATTAATGAAAGTTTACCGTTCCAAAAGCAATTGAAAATAGCAGAATCTTACCTCGTGGCCACAGAAACTAGCAACGATGATATATTTAGAGAATTTTGAGAGTGAGAGCAATGCACAACACAAGGTGTTTGAATGCAGCTTAGAGGGTTTAATGCTTATGCAATCTGAAATTCAGGTTGTTGTAAAACTAAGTAATAATCTAAGTTAGAATATTTTGCCTATGTCTGATCCAATAGGTTTAAGTGAAGGATATGAGCATACACAAGCGATAAGTGGGACTTAATGCAAACAAAAGAATGAGGTAGAAAGAGGCAATCTGAAATTGAGATGAATAACTAGCTCATTTTGCACTAAGTACAAAGAGAGCGCTAGCCAATTGTAATAGTTATGAATGTAAGGGCACAAGATTGCTCCTTTTTTTCGTTTGGCCGAACTAGTGTTGTCTTCCCTTTGCACAAATTCAAGAATTCAGCAAGCGTAAATAGTACTCAAGAACAGCCCTAACGGGAATATCAAAAGTTAATCTCAATTGATGAAAAGGTATAAGTGAAGCTCAACTGTAGCAATTCTTTCTTTTCGGCCAGCTAGGGTTTGGCACAAGTAGTGATTTTTTTTGAAGCCAAACAGCGGATAACTCTTGATTTTGAAGGAAGTGGATACTATCACAAACTCTCCCCCAAAGAGAATTCGGATGGATCTCTTGAGAGAAATTCGGACAACAAGAAATTTAGGATTCAAAAGTAAATGCAATTTACTCTTTTTAGTTGCTAATTGAGGGATTCAATCAACAATTTTCTAGGGTTTATGTGGACACAAAGATCAAGCTACGCGAAGGAGTACAATGATCAACATGTAAACAAAATTTCTAATGGACGAAAACTTAACAAAACTCACGAGAAATAACAGATTGAACTAGGGTTTCGGAATTGATTTTTTGTGTGCAATTTTTGGTTTTCTTTGGACTATAGGACAGAAAGAAATCAATCTAAAGAACAAGATTAAAGATCCTACAGAGTCAACCACGCTCGATATCAAGATGATACGGTCAGCCCTGATCTTCTCGATGTAGGATCATGATAACTAGTGCTTATCAACCAATCTCTCTAGGTGTACACCCGTGCCAATGCATGAACTCACAGCTTTTTAGAAATTCGCCAAGATACACCGAGCTTTCTCACGAGACCACGAGTGGAGAAGCGTCGTGCCCTCAATCCCCAATGGAAAAGCAAACACGACCTTGATTCAAGAACGATCGCTCAATTCCTCTCAAGCAATTCTCGCATGGACACTTTAGTGAAAAGAAACAAGCAATATCTGTTCTAGTTTTAATATGAAAAAGTGGTCTTAGTTCTAAGGCTACCAATACATGGTTTATATAGCCCCTTGAGACGTTCATAGGGTACCCAAACCTAGTACAACTCAACCCTATATAGTTTTAGATACAAACTCTTAAGAAAAAGGAAACTATATTTTACAACCATCATATTATTTTGATTATAACTTTTGATCCGTGATGAATTTGATGCTGGGACTAGATCCATTACGTAGCCCTTGAAATTATCTTTCCAACGAGTACAAGAACGCCTGAATTGGACTCCGTTTGTGAAAGTTATGACCTTTTTAGTAACTGTCTGTCAGGCTGTCCCGAATCGAATCGAATTGAATTCGAGTTGAATCCAAGTTTGAATCAATTGGCCTTATGGGAGGTACAATTGGGCTTGAAAATCTTATCAAAAACTTGTAGTTTAAGTCCTTGGGTTGTTCCTTTTGCTCTTCCACTACATGGACTTTCTTCTTCCATGTCTTTGGCATCTAATGTGGTTATCTTCTTCCTTTTGTCTCTCTATTGCTTTGCCATTGACAAACCTAAGAATGCACCATTTGATAACATGAGATAGTATTATATTTTTGTGAATAACAACGTTATATTTAGTTTAGAATGAGTTCACCTGGCATTGTTTCATGTGGCTCAATAATTCCTTCCAGTTGAATAATATATTTATCAGAAAAGTACAAGACACATGTGTATCCATATCAGTGCACATGTTTAGAATTTTGGAGGTAAGGATAAATACGTGATGTTGCGGAGCATAAGCACATGCTTTTGCTATAAGGTGCATAGAGGTGAACCTTGGATTGATCCAGGTGAAGGGGGCGCTCGTTTTAGCGATGGCTTCTGGTTTTTGGCTGAAATTTTACTGTAACTGGCTTTTTTTTTACTGTAGCTGATTTGGTTTTTTGGGCATAATTAATTTTTAAAAATGTAAAAATAGAAAAAATATGTTAACTTATTAGGGACAATGCAAAGGAACACGGGAAAAAAAGAAAATACAAAAAAACCTAAAATATCTAAAAAATTCAGAAAAAGACGAAATACTGAATAGTAAAAAAAAGCAGAAGCTAGAAGCAGAATCCGAAAAAAAACCGAAACAAGCGGGACCGAAATCGTACTGTCACATATCCATTAACAATCGTGGGAGGTACTACGTGACTTTGCAACATATTCTCCGTGCATACATCACTCATGCTAATGGTGTCAAGTGTGTATCTAATAGTCTTTGACATTAGGAGGCTCACAGTGACCTATGTGTTTGATTAAACAATAAAAGCAAACACAAGAAGCAAGGAAAGTCATGAACAAATATCACATGCGTGAATATAAGGCCAATGATCTGAAAATCATTGAAGGAAAAGGAGAAGGTTCTTCAAATTCACCAGAGGCATTACATGCTTAAGAAATCAGTGAAGAAAGGCATCACTACCTAGTTACGGCAAATTTGGACAAGAAAACACCAGTCACAAATATCGCCTGGCGTTTGCTGTGATGCTTATGGGTAAGGTCAATTGATTGCTGCAACTTGAGAGTCAAGACTAAATTGGAAGAAAATGGCACGCATGAATTATATTCTTGATGCCTCCCAACCACACGACAATGCCTGATACGGGGAGGGGTCTCGATCTTCTCAGTGAGAAACCGTGGATAGTTGATGTGAAGTAGACGATGTTGCTAGCTGAACACTCGTGCCCATGCACGAACCCTCAACTCTTCAGAATACGCCCAAAACACATCGGATATTTGCCCGTCGCGTGACCACAAGCGACGAATGCCAAGTCCCCAATTCCCAATGAAACGATGGCTTGACCTTGAATTTCAGAACAAACAATGGATTGTCTAATTCTCCCTCCAAGTCCTCGCATGAACACTGGTGTGGAAAGAACAAGCAATAGCTATATTTCAATCTGATGCATAAAACTTGGTCCCTTGATACAAGGGAGGGGCAGGGGTATTTAAGGCGCCCTCCCTGACTCACACACGGCCTAGGGCCGGCTAGACTTGCCGAATCAAATTCTAATTCGGCTAAGACCCACAAACACACCAAAAGGAAAACTTAGATTTAATCCACCACATTGTTTCGACCATAGTGGCACGACCGTAAGTCTTCTGAAGCTAGGGCCATACCCATTGGATGGGCCTTGAAATAAGCTTTCCAACAAGTCCAAAAACACCCCAATCGGACTCCGTATGTGAAAGTTATGGCCTTTTCATTACAGGCCTGTTGGCCTGTCTCGAACCGAATCCAAGTTGACTTCCGAGTGGATTCCGAGATGAGTTTCGGTTGGGCTTGTGGAAGTTCCGAATTAGAGTTGAATTCTTGGGCTTTTCTCTTCTTGCTTGACCCACGTGAGCTTCTCCTTCTTCACTTTGGCTCCGGCCTCCTTTTCCTCTCTCGCGGTTCCAAATGCTTCACAATGTTCAAACCTGAGAATGCACAAAACATTTGCATGAGGTAGTACCCAATTCTCATCAATGATAATAGAGTCATTAAGAAACAAAAGCACCTGTTGATTTAGAAGTTTAGCTCTTGCTCTAGTCAATGTTCCAACATGCACTTCTACACTTGTATTACTTGTAGCTTCACTTATGGTGTCCATCTCAGTATGTGCATGACCATCAATAAAAGAAGATGTGTAAATGTTAGAGATGTCCTCATCAATGCCTCCCAAGCTCACGGCACAATTTGAAAGGACCAACTCGTTCCTACATTTGTAGCTCTATCCAACGGACACTAGGCATTCACTTACTAGCTACTTCACCTTGCAACTATAGCATGTTCTATTAGATAACTACAGCATGTTCTATTAGATCTTCTCCCAATATGTGATGCGTAAATAGCGATTTCAGCAAGTATTTAACAATGATTCCAGAAGTAAATATGAGAATAACAGTATATTTCCAGCAGCATGAATTTGACAAGAGCATCAATACAATATTTATGAAAACAAAAATTCTCCTCAAGCCGTTTACACAAGAATCTACCACATAACAAAGCTGGGGATTCCGCCCCGCCTATCCATATAGACGTTTTAGCAAAATAGTCTCCCCTATTTTTGAAATTACATACAGACTCTCGGTTCTTGCAAAAAAGTTCTTGATTTTTTTTGAAAAAACCCTTCACTTTTTTTGCTAGATAACGACCCGCAGTTTTCCGTAATTACGTACAGACCCTTAGTTCTTTAAAAAATACCCTTGTTTTTTAAAAAAACCCTCCGCTCTTCTTCTATTACGAAAAGGCTCTCGATTTTTTGTGAAAAAACCCTTTCGCTTTCTTTTTGCTACAAAATTTCTCCTCTTTTACTTTGGTCCATACGGTGGCTGATGCGGCGTGGTGCCGCGTCTATGTGACTAGTATATACTGAATATGGTATAGGAATAGACAATTAGCATAAAGCCGTTTACAATTAGAATTCTCCGCCAGACCACGCAGCGCTGGCGCGCGCGGCATGCCGTGCGTTGGCATGAGCCGTCCGCTTGCCGTGCGCCAGTGCCACGCGCGTTACTCTCCATTGCCAGTGCCACGCGCGTGGCTGTGCTTTCCACCGCCCGTTCGGCTGCCGCCACCTGCCTGCGTTGCGTTGGTCGAGCTTCCTGCTTCCCGCCAGCTGCCCGCGTCAACACCAGAAAGACTAGTTACCTACATGGGGACTAGTTATTTGCATGCTGCCTGTTGGTGATGTTGCATGCAGCTATGATTTTTGCATGCTGTCGTGACTAGTTGTGGTATGCTGTGTGGCCATGACTAGATGTTGGTATTGCAGCAGCTAGGTCCTAGCAGCAGCGGATAGGCAACGATCAGAGGCGAGAAGGGAAGAGAAGGTGAGAAAGGAGTCGCAATCTGGATGTTCTTCATTGGGGGTAATAATCTAGATTTTTCTTTTTATGTCTTGTTAATTTAATTAAAGATTAGAATCTAGATTAGAGAGAGGTAGCATGTATTCGTTAGGGGGATCGAATAGTAGATCGGTCAATCTGCTATGTTGTTCTGCTGTAAATTCAGGTACCGTATGACGATAATTTAGGAATGTCATCTACTATATAATTGTAGAGAATTTTGGTAACTTTCCGTAGCATAATTAATCATGTCGATCAAAAAGTAGATTTCGAGTTATAAATTTTGCAATCCTGCCATCTGAAAAATTATCATCTGTTGGCGGCACGTATTAATCTATAGATTAAAAATAGTAGGTGAAATAATTTGGCTAGTTGCTCCATATGAAAAGTGTTGATCATTTCTTAAGGATTGCAGAAAGTCTAAGAGCATAATTTTTTAACCAGTAGAATAGAAGTTATGAATTTTGGGGAGACTGCTATCTAAAATCGGGTTGCTACTGGACACAGTCATGAAAAATTATTAATTTGACTAGGTTAATAGCATAATTAAATTTTGGGCATAACTAAGAAGTGATAGATAATTTCCTATAGTTTTTGAAAATATCACAGTTCAATACATTTAGATATGTAGATTAAAAGATATAAAAATATTAATTCTACTGTCCAGAGGATGACAAATCTCACTTCTGTGTTAAAAACGGGGATTTAAATAATTTAATTTGGATATGTGACTAACTAGAAAATTGTAGAAAATTTTGTATAGATTTTAGAACTAATTTGGTTTGCTATAATACGATACGAGAGTTGAAAGTTATGATGATTTTAGTACTACGACTGCAGGAGTGGCTATCTGGGAAAGGGGGAAGTTATGAATTTAGGGAAATTGTTGTTTTTCTAAATATTGAGTTATTCTTGCTGCTCATGAAAGCTGTTAATTTACAAGGTCATCCTTTTTATGGGAGTTTTACCACATTATTGAGGAATATGACACTACTACAGAAATGCTTATATTAGACGTCTCATCACATACGATTAACAAAAACCATCAGTGTTAAATACAATCACTGACGGTTTATGGTGAGAACCGTCTATGAAGTATCACAAACGGTTGTTATATGCTAGATATCACAAACGGTTCTTGGTAAGAATCGTATCATAATTCTTCAAAATTTTATAATCTCCCGCCTGAGTTTGAGTAGGATTCTGTTCCGATACACCTTTAGTAAAATAGGCATAACTTTTGCATACAGTGTCCATTTTCGACGTTTTTGTACTCGTTGGAAAACTAACGATGAGTCCGAGCCAAAGAAAATGACCCGCTTGTGCCAGTCACCCTCTAAGACCCCTAAAATCGGTTATCTTTAGCCTTAAATTTACATCGCAAGTTTTTTATTTATATTTTTGTCAAAATTTTTTATCTTCCTTTCGAAATTTGGGGTTCGTCTCAACTGTAAAGTTGTAGATCTCGTCGAAACCTTTCAAATGAGTATATATATACCATATAGAACTTTGTTATTTCATATTTTGAGACTAGTTGTTTATATTATATCTATATACACTACTACACAAACACTATAAGTAGACGCAACATCATCGATAGTTTCGTGAAACCGTCTGTGATGTATACTATTACAAGTGGTTTTAATTTAGAGATCATCTGTGTTGTTGTGGTTAAGTTTCACAGACGGCTTTTGCCAAAAACCATCTATGATAGTAGAAATATCATAGACGGTTTTTTAATAAAAACCGTCTATGATGAGTTGGCTCGTCACAGACGGTTTTTATTAAAAATTGTGTGTGATAATCCACCTATATATTGATTGCGCCACTCAGAACTGTATCTGTCTTCATTTCAATCCAGATCTAGGTCGGTACGCACCTAAAGGAGGCAAGACTTTCAGACCATTTAATTTGGTGGAAGGAGGAGCTATTTGGTAGGAGAGTTTTGAGTATTCATCAAGTTCTTGGTTGCCCTAGATATGGTTAGTAATTAAATTCATTTTTCATTACATCAAAATATAGATCTAAATTTCGGTGACTGTTATTGAAAATGGTGGTTTGCATCTACTTGACCATACATGATCAGTTCACATCATGTTGGAGGCTAAATTTGTCAAAATTGTTAGTTATAATTGGTTCCTCGATCGCTGGGAAAATAACTGTTGTGTTAATTTTAATTAAGCTAGCAAAATAGTAACACCCTAGGACCCACATTACTCTGGGATGCCACTAAACCATTCTACAAGCTAGCCAATTTATAAGATAACATAAACTAGCAACAATTTCTAAATCATGATAAGTTAAGCGGAAGCATACTAAAATAAAGGTAATAGAACACTATTAATTAAAAGACAACCGCTAATAATTTTAACCAATTAAAGCAAACCACAACTTAACATTAATAATTAAAAATGATCAATAATGAGAGATAAAAATGAATAACTAGAGACTATACTTATTTATTACAGTAATAAATATGACATGGTGTGTGACAGTGATGTACCGCTCTACCCTTCCCATGCATGCTCGAGAATCACCAGGAAGGGGGGAAACAACAAGAATGAGATAAAAATCTCAGTAAGCAAACTGTTTAATAAGCTAATTAAACTACAATGGTTTAAGCATCAATAATTATTTTTCACAATTACTACATCTATAACCTCACCCCAAATCACTGCCAACAACAATAAAACTTTGGCAAATAAATATCGTTTGACTACTTCAAATCATCAACCACTAATACTACCAATATAAGTTTAGCATTAACATAATTTTTCCAACCACATCACAAGGGGTGGGTGAACCCCATTCCACGACCACATCCACATTCCTCATACCACAAGTGACTCTCATGAGCTAATCCCACATAAAACTAAGAAATTGCATTTGTTTGCAAATAATTCAACCACAATACATTGCATAAGTATGCAAATAATCTATGCACAATATAAATACATATGAATGCATATGATCTACTGCACACTTCCCCAATAAGATGGGAGTGTGCATCGTACTACGACAATGTATGATGTTGTACCGGTACGGTTGCGGTTATGTACGACGACATCCACGATGCAAAATAACATGTCATGCTATGAATGATTTGATAAATATGATTAATAGAGATTTAACCACAAAGATCAACAATATATTCATCATGAATATTACCTCTTAATCCACTTATGATTCAATAAAAACATCATCACACAATCCACATTCAGTTCATCAAGATCAAAATCAATCTATTCAAAGGGAACACTACCACATAAACCACAAAATATTCATTAAGAATACTACTACTATAACCACAGTATATTCACTAAGAGTACTACCACCTAGATCTCAATATGTTCAGTAAGGATACTACCACTAGGACCACAATGTGTTTAGTAAGAATACCACCACTAAGACACAATATTCTCGTAGGAATATTACCCCACAACCATATTTGTCTCATTAAAAATTATACCATATAATCACAATTAATCCGTCAAGGCATAACCAATTGATTGCTAAATTGCTACCGTATAAATCACATTAAGGAAGCATGTAATAATAGCATAACATCTCAAATTAAGAGAATAAACTAGTGTGAATATAGAATGGTTAACGAGTTAAACAGTAGCACATCCGCTACGTTTACTTGCTTTTACTGTTGAAGCGAAGCGATCACGCGCGATTAGGAGCGAAGCCACCTGTCCAAAGATACCTCTAAGCACACGACTACAGCAAGATAATTGCGACTTAAGAAAATAAAGACGCCGCAAAATCCTCAGACCCGACAATCACTACTCCGCTTGACGATCCTACACCCAACCCACTGCAGCGGGGCTGCTTATTAAGCCAATTACAATCAATGATAGATTTCTAGAATCTACACTTAAATATCTTCACTTTTCAAGTAGATCTCTTATTTTTATTTTTCTACTATCATGGTGTAAATTAACACGTAAAATAGAGGACGTACTCTGTTCTGGCAATCTAGACAGCCAGCTTCTAACGCACCCCAAACACAGTACAAAGCTCTAAAAATTATGATTTGTTTACAGCAACTAGATCTTCCGATTCCCTACAACTTTCATTATTGGGAGGAAAATATAAAAATCGTCTTCTACTCCGAATCTACATCCGAATAACAATCTGTCTCGGATTCCACCTCTGCCAGATAGCAGTATTCCTGACCCTTCTGCGCCCAAAACCCGCAGCCAAAAAATCTAAAAAAAATACAGGAGATAGATCTCGACGTCCTCTACAATTTTCCTTTTGGCTAAACCCGCAGAAAAAATTGTTTCGTAGGTCTAATCTGTACAAACATCTGGGCTTCATAAATTAGACTACGTGCAGACATTAGGAATTCCCTAATCGGTAAATCAATTTCCTAATTCCCATCAATTCTCGGGCTAAGAACCCTAATTACAGTAAAACAGAAGGGTTTAGGATAGGAAAAAACCTAGGGGATCCATTGGGATCTCCCTTATTCTCTTCCCCTCTTCCTCTTCCTCCCTTCCTTCTCCTCCTCCTCCTCTTCTTTTTATCCTTGCCTTCTCCTTGCACCAATGGACATCAGCTCTTTGGGTGAGAGAGAGGCACAGGGGGGAAGGGTGGCGGCCAGGGATGGGAAAAGGGGGAGGGAGGGCGCCCCAAGGGGTTTTATGGGGTGGGGCTAGGGTTTAGGGGGGAGGGGCGGCTCCACTTGGGCCGGATGGCCCAAGGTGGCCCTCCGGCAGCCCATTAAGTGGTTTCTATTAATTTAATTCTTTTTTATTATTTTAGAATATTCTGAAGAATTTATTTTCACCTCCCGCGATTTACTCAAAAAATTGGGTGACTCCGCGATTACGCCAAACCTTTCCCTGGCACACCAAAACGACGTTCAGAGTATTACAAAAGCCTCAATGCATGTGGTATATATGCAGTACTAATTAATTAATTTAATTTTTAATACTAAGTTATTATATATATGTATAACATAGGACTAAAGCTGGATGTATGCCGCGAACTGTGTGAGTGAAAAGTACATTAATGGCGTATCTGCTTTTACAAGAGTTACCGAGGAGGATATGTTGAATAAGGGGGTGGAATATATGTACTGTCCATGCATTGGCTACGAGAATTTAAAGATTTTTAAGAACCAAGAGCAGATTGAAGCGCACTTGATTCAGAGGGGTTTCAAAAAAGGGTATACGTGTTGGACATGTCATGACGAAGTCAATGATATGCCTCCGGATGACATCGCCGGTGAAGTCAATGATATACCGCCGAATGATATTGCCGATAATGTCAATGATATGCCGCTGAATGATATCAATTGTGGTTCGGATTCGGATAGGCTGCACGATGACAATCTGGATCAGATGCTTCGTGATGTAGAAGAGAACTATGATGAGAAAGAGTATGTTAAATTCCAGGGCTTGATGGAGGACTCGGAGAAACCTTTGTTCACGTGCTAAAGTCAAAGTACATGAGGTTATCAACCGTACTTGAACTGTTGAAATTGAATGCAAGTAACGGTTGGTCCGATAAGAGTTTCACGGCGCTGCTAGGTCTTTTAGCAGACATGCTTCCGGAGGGAAATAAGTTGCCTAAAACCACGTATAAAGTCAAGAAAGTTATTTGTCCATTAGGAATGAAAGTAGAAAGAATACATGCATATCTGAACGACTGTATCTTCTATTGTAAAGAGTATGTAAACATGTATGTATGTCTGGTGTGCAACGCATTCCGATACAAACATAACAATCAATCAGATGATGGCGAGGGAACAGAGGTGAAGAAAGCACCTCCTGCTAAGGTGGCATGATATCTTTCTATAATTCTCTATTTGAAGCAGTTTTTCACAAATTTAAAGGATGCAAAACTGCTCCTTTGGCACTTAAAGGAGCGCAAGAAGGATGAAATGTTGAGACACCTTACTGATTCCGCCTAGTGGAGAAACATCGATAGGAAGTTTGTGGACTTTGGTGCAGAACCGAGGAATATAAGTTTTGAACTGAGTACAGATGGAATGAATCCTTTCAGTAGCATGAGCAACCGACATAGCGCTTGGCCCGTGACTCTTTGTATCTATAACCTTCCTCCTTGATTGTGTATAAAGCGAAAGTACATTTTGTTATCGATACTTATCCAAGAGCCAAAGCAACCTGGTAAAGATATTGATGTGTACCTAGCACCGTTGGTGGAAGATCTAAAAGTACTGTGGAATGATAGGGTACATGTATAGGATGCATACAAACGAGAGAACTTCACTTTGCGCTTCTTATTGTTCTGCACCATAAATGAATATTCTGCCCTTACTAACCTGTCGGGCCAAAGTACAAAAGGTGCCAAAACTTGTACTCACTGCTTAGATGGTACCGAGAGTGTATGGCTGAAGTACTAATGTAAAACTGTGTACATGCGTTACCGTCGGTTCCTTCGGAGGGCTCACCTATACCGCAAGATAAAGAAATAATTTGACGAAGAGAAGGGGGACGGTTTAGCTTCAAGGCATTTAAGCGGAAAAGAGGTTTATAATATGGTTAAGGATTTAGATGTTGTCCTTAGAAAGGAACGGAAATTGAGGGGTCATGAGAAGAACATCTGAAAGAAGAGATCAATATTTTGAGACTTACTTTATTGGGAGTACCTAGATATTCAAAACTGTATCGACGTCAGGCACGTAGAGAAGAATGTATGAGACAGTTTGATTGGTCTCTTACTGAACATTCATGATAAAACAAAAGATAGTGTCAACGCACGACTTGACTTGGTTGATATAGACATCAGGCGTAAATAAGCACCGACAAAAACATATAATGGATAAACGTATCTTCCCCCTGCGTGTTACACTCTATCTAAGGTCGAGAAAATAGAACCGTGCTAGTGCTTGCATGGTGTCAAAGTTCCGTCTAGTTACTCCGGCATCATGAAGAAACTTATTTCGATGCAAGATTTGAAGTTAAATAGTATGAAGTCTCATGGTTGTCATGTGCTGATAACACAGATGCTCCCTATTGCAATTCAAAATTTTTTGCCGATCAAAGTTTGAGAGTCAATCATGAGGTTGTGTTATGTCTTTAACACAATTGCTTAGAAAGTCATCGATCCCGAAGGACTAGATGCTTTGTAGGACGAGGTGTTGATGACTCCATGTCATCTTAAGATGTATTTCCCTCCTACATTTTTCGATATCATGATCCATCTCATTATTCACGTTGCGTGGGAGAAAAAAATGTGCGGACCCGTATTCCTACGTAGCATATACCCGTTTGAGATATTCATGGGAATTCTCAAGTCCTATATACGGAATTGATCTCAGCCGGAGGGTAGCATCGCTGAAGGTTATGCAAGCGAAGAGGTCATTGAGTTTTGTGTCGATTATATGACTCAGATTGAACCGATAGGTATGCCTCAATCTTGTCATGAGGGGAGGCTCAAGGGTACCGAAATTATTGGAGGAAAAGTAATCGCTCCAGATATGGACGCATATGCTCAAGCCCATTTTACGGTCTTGCAACACATGATTGAAGTGACCCTTTATGTCGACCAGCACAAGGATGTGCTTTGGCAACAGAATCCAGAGCAGCCGAATGTTTAGATCATGAGACAACACAACAGTTGGTTCAACCAATGGTTGAAGGAGCAAATCGCTAGGAGCTAGTCAAGTGAATCAGAGCTATTTGCACCGGTGTCATGTCTTCAGGGGCTATATGCACCACCGCTACCTGCACCAGTGCCATGTTCACAGGAGCTATCTGTACCAGCGCTATTTGCACCAATGTCATGTCCACGTGTGCTATTCCCAGTGAAGAAACTTGCATCGATGGTACCTTTACAGTCGACTACCATAAAGTCAACCTACAGCCGAGGCAGTAGGGGTAAATCAGAGAAGACTAATGATAATATTTCCTACCTGCCATTGACCCGCAAATTCATGCTAGACGAACCGATGATCATCCTAACAGGTGGTATATGGAACAGGTCAATAAGCGGAGGGACAACGACGCTCTGGTTTCATTGTCAAATTTAGGCCACATCATTTCCAGCATGAAGTTCATGATTGTGCCTTCACGGTGACCTTCGAGGATTTATTTGATCTCTTCATGTTGAATGCTCTTGACGCCTCACTCGTTCGATGCTGGACGCTGTAAGTGTGTACAATCACAGTCTTCGTTCATATAATATCGATAAATATCATATATAATTTGTTGCTTTTATGTGTGTGTATAAATAGATACATGGTGACTGAAGCCAGATCATCCAAATCACCAATTGGTTTCCTGGACCCACGCTTGGTTGCCATAGATACTATCAACGAGAATGCATCATTCGTTGAGAATTACATTAAACATCATTGCTGGCTCACCGTAATAAGGAATTTGTACTTATGCCATACAATCAGGGGTAAGTGATGTACTAGTGTTTATACTTGTTGATTTCTATTTCATAAGCATCACGAGATTATATTTAATGACAGCAGCAGACATACCTATGTAGGTTTCATTGGATTTTAATTGTAATTATACCAAAATAGAACAGGGTAGTATACATTTATTCCCTAAGTAAGAACAAAACCAACTTCACAGTTATCGTTTTATTAATCGATAGATAAATACATTTTCTCCATTCATAACTATATTAGACTAACTTTTTGGAATCACATTTTCCAACGTACATTTTCTCCATTCTTTCCTTCCAAATGACTAAGCCTAACTTTTTGGAATCACATAGGTCGTTCACCACGCGTTGCAGACTTACATGGCTCGATGGACAACGCCCTCGACATGTTCGAAATTTTCGGTATTCGCTAGTACACATTAATCATATATAACACATGGTAGTAATGCCTCTTAAATTAACACATTCTAATTTTTGCGATGCTACCAAAGTGTACATGCCAGCAACACTGTGGATTCTACATTTGCCACCATATGAAACTACTATTTGATTCCTCGAAGATCACCGATCCTAAGGTTTGTCAATCTTGCCATAATTATTTCATACTTATCAAGTTATATATGTACGTACATTGATATTCCTATATTGACAGGCTATGCCCATCCCCACAACTACATTGCAACAGACCAACCTTGCACAAATTTGAGGAGAGTGTGTGTTCTTTTTGGTGTCTAAAGTCATAAAATCAGATGGAGAGTTTCACAACGTAGAATGATTTTTTATTTGGGATAAGATTGATATTAATTATACATGTGTATTTATTAATGGATATTTTATTTCATTTCAATTAATTGATTTGCGAAATGGATGTTTTTGTTTCTAAAATGAATTGAGATGTAAATTGGATGTATATATGTACATGTTGATCTGCTTGTTTTAGAGGGCATAGCTAACATTTCCTGAGGCAAAAAACAGAAATAGATTTAGGAGAAGAAAATAATATCATAGACGATTTTTAACTATAAACCATCTATGATAGTTAATTATGAACTATCATAGACGGTTGAAGCCGTCTGTATTGACCTTGTATCATTATCGACTCATTAATTCAGACGGCTCACAAATCCGTCTGTGATGATATTTTTCAACCGTCTGTGATAACGATTTCTGTAGTAGTGATATATATATATATATATATATATATATATATATATATATATATATATATATATATATAGTCTTTGTCATAAACGGTTCGTGATTCAAATCGTCTGTGATAATTATGTTTCATAGATGGTTTGTGATTCAAACCGTCTGTGATAATTTAGTCTTTGACTGCTGGGCCCATCGATCCTCCTCAACCCAATTCCAACCAATAAAAACCGATCAACTCTCACCCCATGGATCGTAGCTCTCACCTCTCCCTCCCCTATAAATACTCACCGAACCTATCTTTATGCGCTCAAAATCTCTCGGCCTCGTCACCGTCCTTCTTGACCACGACCCTTAATTCATGCACTTAAGTTGGCGCTGCGATGGTAGGCATCAAGGACATCCACTTGCGCTTGCATCGAGGATGAGAGGGCTTAGGCATAAAGGCCTCATTGGCACTATTGAGCTTCTATTAGGATCTCTGTTTTTTCTATGTTCTTTCTCCTCTAGAGGAGGGAATCAAGTCCACGATCCCAATCTCCTACTTGGCCACACCCGGTTGAGGAGTCTTGCCTTTTTATCCCATCCCTGTCTCTCTCTCTTACATGTTGGCTAACATCTCTTTCTCTCCCTTTTAGATACATCTTATAAGAGTAATCTTGCAAACACATAAACAGACAAGGTAGTTGCACATAAACACATAAAACAAACAAATTAAATACCATGTTAAACCTTTGTACCGAGAAACGTGGATAGAGAGAAGGCATTACTGATGTAAGAAAAGCACCAAACTGCAATCTCAGCATTGCTTTTTGAAAAAAAATCACAAGGTGCAGGTCCGATCATAGCATTGCTTATCTACTGATCTGCCAGATTTGAATCTGCTGATATGGATTAGTAGTATTAATAAGGCGATAATGTTGGCAAGACAAACGACCAACTTCTAACTAAATACATATTTGGCAATAGCAAGCCCACTCGATGTAGCCTGTTCAGTGGCAACGCTACCGTCATCGGTTACCTCAGTGGGGCCTCGACATCAACAGCCATAGGCGATCCACCTACCACCACCACTTATACACTAGCATTTATTCCCAAGCTTCCCAAGAATACATTCCACATCGATGGAGAAGGTTCCACGAGGAGCTCTCCCACTCAAGCATATACACGCCTTTATGTTTCTATTCATCTCTTTCTCCCTTTTAAATGGTGGGTGCAATGGTGCGATGAGCGACAAATGCGCATAACTCAAATTCATCATTGCACATGTCTTTTGCTGGCATTCTGTGCCTCCCGATATTTGCTTCGAAGTTCCATCACAGAGATCAGAAGGCACTTAATTAGGTGATGGAGTACTTGACAATGACTGAAAGTTTATGATATTTACGGTATTCAAGTTTGTTAAGTAATTTTACTTGTGTATTTGTTTTTGGTTATGCATAAGTCGGTTAGAACTAGGAGTTAATTTTTTGCATTAAGAGTTTGTTTACTGACTGTTTCTTTACATTGAACACTCTGCATTAGTTACGTATTTACCGGTGGTAACGCACCATCAAAGCTTTGTAACTGTTTCCTGTATTCAGCAGTACATAAAGGGGAGAAAACCAGAAAAGACACGGAGAAGTTTACGGCATCGCAAAAGCTCATGTGTTGTGTTTGTGCATGTTCTATCTCCAAAGTGTTCTCCTAGGAGGAGTTGGTCGGTGTGAGTCCTCAAGCAGTTGTGTGTTCCAAGTACTACAGGGAATCCGAGTACTTAGTAGCAGACGCTATCTCCGAGTACTCGATGCGATCGCTATCTCCGAGTATTCGATGTCGATCGAGACTGCGAGTCTTGTGCGATCGAGAGACATTGTAGCAATCCGAAGTCTTTTGAGTACTCTAGCTCACGACCACGTGAGGTACTCTAGCTTATGACCACCAGAGGCAGATCCGAAGTCTTCCGAGTACTCTAACTCATGTCCACATGAGGCATTTGAGCTCATGACCACGTGAGGCAGATCTAACATTTGGTATCAGAGTGGTGATCACACGGATCCTACGATGATGTCCCGGGGTGCAAGATCGGTGTCTCCTCCCTCCGGAAGATCCATCGGCGCTAGCGGCCGTCGAGTGGTGGTTCTTGGTAGTGGCAAAGAGATGGTGGCGTGACAGACGGTGCCAAAAGAGGCCGGAGTCACGATGAGCTACCCCAGTGCTCACGCGCACAAACTACACCGACTGGGTGTTGGTCATACATGTGAATTTGCAGGCTCAAGGAGTCTGAGATGCGGTGGATCCGAGCGATGCCGAATACTGTGTGGACGAATGGCATTGGCGGCCATTCTCCAGGCGGTGCCACCAGAGATGCTGGGAGCGTTGGCGACTAAGAACAGCGCCATGTCTGCATGGGAGGCCATCAGAACACTACGCATGGAAGTTTATGGCGTCACAAAAGCTCCTATGTTGTGTTTGTATATGTTCTATCTCCAAAGTGTTCTCATAGGATGAGTTGGTTGGTGTGAGTCCTCAACCAAAGATCACTATCTCTCGAGTACTCATGTACATCGGAAACCCCGAGATCAGAGGAGTCGAAGACCCTAGGTACTATGAGCGATCAAAGAAACGTAGCGATCAAGTCTTTCGAGTACTCTAGTTCACGACCACGTGAGGTACTCTAGCTTATGACCACCAGAGGTAGATCCGAAGTCTTTCGAGTACTCCAACTCACGACCACGTGAGGCATTTTAGCTCACGACCATGTGAGGCAGATCTAACGAAGTTGGAATCTGAGAGTGGTGATGTGGTGCAATTACACTAGTTTCGAAGTTGAAAACCATTTCGTATTTCTCATATGAGTGGTTCTCATTAGATACCATATATAGATATGTTCTGGTGATAATTCTCTCAGAGCTGCCTTCCTTAGTACAAGGAGCGAAAGTGCCTCCAGGGGAACCTACTAGAACACTCTTCACCTGTATACAACCATCTTTCTTATTCCCTGTTTATATATGTCCCTTCTTGCAGATCGCTGCTCTACATCTGCATATAGCCAGATCCAAATAATTATAGCCACACAATATCAGCACCACTCCTGCTCATTAGCATATACTAGCACCGTTGCTTCCATGATTCCATCTACCGTAGCAGCAAACATACTTCAACATAGTATTAGCAGCTAGCCATCACCAAGCATTGTTCAGTTTATTTCATGGAAATTTTGATGGGAACGAGAGGCCTCAGGAAAGGAGTTACCACTGACTGTTTCACGCCATGCGTCGAGTATGCGTCATTTGGATGATTATTCAAATCTCTCAGATGATGATGATGAGAATGTCTGGATGAACAACACTGCTCAGTTGTTTAGGGTACACATTATGTCAAACTTTTCTCCATTAGCTAATCATTGTGTGGTAATATGAAGTTATGAACATTGTTAACTACTGTGTGCAGAAATGCTACATTGCAGATGATGTGACTGAGTCTGTTTAGAATGATTTTTCCACCCCACCTGCCTCGAGAGTTATCACGATGTCTTCTGCAGAAAAAATGGAAGACAGAGACGAGTCTCGACTAAAAGGAAAGGTACATTTAATTCCTCCTCTACCTAGATTTTTCGGAAGTGTCTGTATAAGATTGATTGTTAGGAATTTTGCTCTGAGTTTTATGGTTAGGTCACAATGTTATTTTGGTGTTTAGACATCAGAGACTCTAGAGTATGCTCAATGCTTTGATGTGATAAGGTTGGAAATATACTGTAGGTTTGAGGCGATGAATTTGTGTGGTCTGTGTTGTTTGACCCAGTGCAATTTCTTTGTTGAATGAATTCACTTACGTGGTCTGACTTCTAATTCTACAATGTATGTTGTATGCTGCTCGAATTAAACTTTTCTGTTGTTTTGCTATTTGTTTTGGTTTATTGTAATAGCAGGTTAGATATATTTCATTGTAATAATGCATGTTTGCTTGCCAAGTTGATTGATGTAAAGTGCACTCTTGAGAACTCGTCTGTTCAGGCTGAAAAATGCTACGGCGACAGTAGAATGACTTGTTAGTTTTACTCTACTGCTATTTTAGGAATGATTATCTTATGGACCATTTTACTTCTTTGGAATTTGATTTTTCTGGAGATATTTCTGTAGCACTCTTGATGGTTGATTATGTACTGTATCAAACATTGATCCATGTGTAATTCAATCATAATTGGTGGGTGATACATTGTGGTGGCTTACTTCTTTTTTTATTGGTGTTGATTTTACTTATTTGGAACTTGAATTTGCTGGAGATATTTCTATATCATTCCTGATGGTCGATTATATACTGTATCAAACTTTGATCCGAGTGTTGATGTTGGTTTCTTGCTTTGTGTATGGTATAATTGCAGGTTGGTTGGTTCTTAAACCGTTCGAGTACTTTGGCTGATCCACAGAAGGTGCAGGCTTTGTTCTGGGAGAGAAAGAAGCTTCTGATGGCATTCATTTTCTAATCGAAGAATACACAAACCAGAGCAAAGCAACATGTATCGCTTGTTTGCTCCGTGTATCCATCCGTGTGGTGTTTATTCTGCTGTTAGCTCTTTGTTGTGCTGTTAAAATGATGTATTTGGTGATTGTTTTTTTTGGCATAGATGCGGTTGCAGTGGTTGCTGATGGGTGTCACCTAGGCAAATTAATTTTTGATCATACTATATATGTCAGACCAGATGGCCTTTGTATGTGTGCGAGATATCTGTTTCACTGTCTTAATAATCTGAGCTATTATATATACCCAATGGTTATTGTGGTGAGTAATTTATTTATATCTAATCCTTCTTGGCTGGTTGGTTTATGAATTGGCTGGTGCTGTGTACAAGAAGTTAGCATGAGAATTGTGGGTAGCGCTTCTACATTTGGCTCTTTCAACAATTGATGTGCGGTTATTGGTTGAAAAATTCTTTTTGGGGTTTGGGATCGTGTAATGCTGGAGTGTCGTAGCTAGTAGTCAATGGTTTAGCATGATAACTGAAATAACCCTCATTCGTTAATTAACTATTAAGCGTGATTAGTAGTAACCGTGTAGGGTTAATTAGTTATTGATTAGCTAAGCTAAGCGGTTAGTTTAAATATGCGATAGAATAAAATTATTTTGTAATCCTGCACACATAAGCACAAGGGAACTAATTTCTGAATCATGTCTTGCTTTATTAAAATCTTGCATTTACAACAAAATGAAAGGCACTACATGCAAGGACCATTTCAAACATTCATACATATACTATGAAGCTTACACACACATGGTATTACATTGTTATGAGAATACACTGTAAGTGCACATTTTTGCATTTCATACACTAGGAATCACCGCCGAGCCACACACCCCACCTTTTTCAATTGAGAGCAATTAATAGTTTAGATACCAAAAGAGACCGAACAAAAGCACGAAAATCCAGAATCAGCTAGAAAGAGAAAGGTTTCCGTCAGAGCCCTCGAGGTTAATCTCGGGCGGGGTATTTCGTTCACGGAGATACCTGACCGTCCGGGGGCCAGTCGGCACCTCTCACAACCATATGGTTCATCCCTCGGCGAAAAACAAACCTGTTTCGCAGCACAAGCACTGTAGCACAGACAGCCCCAACAAGTGTCAAGAGCCAGCAAGTAAACCAACCCCCAGGTGGAACTCCCCCAGCACAGCCATCCGCCAGTATGGCCTCCCCCAAGTGTTAATATTTAGCACAGTAGTAGGAGAGCAACCAGAAACCAAGACCAACACATGTCCACAAGCCAGCAGACCATCACGGACCCCCCAACATAGCCAGCGGCATAGCCGGCGGTCAATTCGGCTTTCCCCAGATATTTTTGCGTCGCACAGCAAGCCTGGGCAATAAAACCAGGGCAGATACAACCCCCCAGAGAGAGCAACCCCAAAGCAAGCTCCAGAGCTCAGTCACAAGACCACAGAAGGTAAGCACACACACAGCTCACTGGTGAGGGACAAAGGAGAAGCTTCCCCTTTCTTCCTCCCATCCACAAACCACAAACCCCACCACATTCCAGCCCCCAAGCACCATCCAACCGAAGGCAAGCAAGGGGTCAGACAGCAGGACCACAAGCCGCAAGCAGAGGAGGCCATCACTGGGACCGTAGGCATCCAAGCAACTGGGACAGCGACCGCAAGCACCAACATCAGCACCACCGCAGCCGAAACCACCCAGCAACCACCGGCAAAGGTAGCAACATACATCCAATCATTACTAGCTTTTTCAGTAGCACATCACACCCAGCTAGTAAATCCACCGTGTAGCATAGCATCACAAGCACACCACAAGAACCGGCACAACTTTTCAACCATCAGTAAGAGGGTGTAGGGAAAAGAGAGGTTACCGTAGTTGTAGGTCGGCGGCGGCACGCCGCCAGTAGCTAGCACACGCCCCCGAGAGCCACTACACATTCCCCCGGCATGCGAGCGGTTCGGGCTCCGCCGTGCTAAGCCACGGCAGCCTACCTCCAAGCCAACCCTTGCATTAGCACCAAGACCAAAATAATCAAAACAAGGGTAATAGTAACCAAATGTAGGTAAGAGGAAGAGAGCGATTGGGCCTAGCAAGGCCGGATCCGGGCCGAATGCCACGGATCCGGCGACCGGCATAGCCGGCGCGGCATAGAGGGACGGAGGAGCGGCGACGCTGGGGTAGAGGTGAGGTAGACCGGCGCGTGGCGAGAGAGAGAGAGAAGGGAGCGCGGCGTGGCGCAAGGGGAGAAGGGGGAGAGAGGCGGTGGCGCGCAAGAGGTGTAGAAGGGGAGAGCAAGCGGCGGCGCAAGGGGGAAGAGAGGGAGAGAGCGCGCGCGCGCGAAGGGGAAGGAGGAGGCGGCGCTGGGGTAGAGGCGAGGTAGACCGGCGGCGGCGCGGGAGAAGAAGAGAGGAGGAGCGGCGGTGAGGTGAGAGAGAGAGAGAGGTAGAAGGGGAGAGAAGAGAGGGAGTGGCGGCAAGAAAGAAGGAGAGAGGAAGAGGGGACAGCAGGAGGCGGCGCAGCGCGCAAAGGAAGAAGAGGAGAGGGAGCGGCGGCACTAGGGAGGAGAAGGGGGTAGTGCGCAGGAGTAGGAGGAAGTGGGGGCGGCGGAAAAAAGCAAGAAAGGGAGAGGGTAGCCAGGGGCAAGGAAAAAAAAGGAGAGAGGAAGTTAGGCTGGCCGGGTTTGGGAAAAGAGAAGAATTAATTGATTTCTAACTCAATGTTTAGATTTTTAGTCGTATAAAAATTGTTGTAGATTTTATTAAACTCATTCGAGGCATTAGCTTAAATTTATTTTGCATCCGTGTTTAAAATTGTTAGCCGCGCACGGACTTTTGTAGATTTTAATAAACTCTTTCGAAGCATTGGGTTGGAGTTATTTTGCACTGAGTTAGCAGTTAAAAGCGGTAAGTCTTAAACTAGTATCAATTAATCCGGTCGTTAGGGGGATAATTCATTGTAGTATTTCAACCCTTCGAAAACTACGATGACCACCATACCCCCTCCCAAAACCTAGAAGCCTCGCGACATATTATCGCATTTACTAGTTTAGTTATTCTTCGCCGAAGCCGTACATTATTTTAGTAAGCCTCATATTACTGCAGGAGGCAATCCGAACTCGTAAAGGAAAGAATACTTGGGTAGAGCGGAGGCTCAAGACTTTTTGGCTAACTCAGGCAAGCATCCCATTGATTAATTCTTGAGTATTTTCGATATCGCAGTATTTTGATACTATTTTAATATCAACCTGCATTTCAAATAAAAAAAATTTTAAATCAAGGTTTTGAGAAAGAAAGATCGGCGACTGACGGAGCAGTCGGCCGTATAGATTTATAATAAAGTGGGCAGAGGTTGCTTTGGCAGGTATCAGAAGGGCAGGTTGGGGATCTCTGCATAGGGTATAATATAAGGAGTTAACCCCCTTCATCTGTATGAATGGACCGTATTAATACGTATCAACCACATTTCGTCTGAGGACGGACAGGGTTAGTAGTTCTATCAAGGTTATTATATTCTCCACATGGGTAAGTATTAATCAAAGGAAATGAACCCAGGACTGGTTAGTGATCAGCAAGGGGGGATCTAGATCTCGTACCCGAGACTGATCTGATATTCAGCAGGGGGTACGTGAATCACAATAACCCGAGACTGATCTGATATTCAGCAGGGGGTACGTGAATCGTAATAACCTGAGACTAATCTGATATTCAGCAGTGGGGTACGCGAGGGCGATTTATTACGCAATGGAGTGTTGGGTGAAGGCTGGAAACCTTCCCAACCAACGGTTATGTCACTTTTGGTGAGTCTGGTGATGGTAATGATTCGCATAGACTGCCGATTGAGAATAACTGGGTGGAGATATAATATACTGAGATAGTTACAAAACTTCTGTTTTTTGATCTGGGGCACCACATCTTAGGAAATGCGGAAATCCATGTGCCATTAGAGTCAGAATGATGCTGGGTAAGGTGATACAGGCTTGCACAATGCTATTAAAATCATGAATTCATGCCTGTCTTCGGGAAAGGAGATTACGGGAACCCTTGGAAGTTCTTCGCTGTTCATACAAATGTTCAGTAGATTTCAAAGTAATAAAAATCGAAATTTTTCACAACCAAAAACCTTATTTTCTCTATGAGCATAAAGTTTGGTATTTGAGCTTGAGAGTAAAGCAAAAGAGAAAGAATAGATAGAGGCATATGTTGCATATTTGTTATATAAGCTTACTGAGTACTCTGTACTCACCCTTGCTATTATTTCCTTTGTTTAGAGGATAGCTATTACACTGTAGCCGCGGGAGATGAGATCAGGCAGGAGGGGCCCTACTCCCCTAGAGAGGGCTATGGTTCGGAGGATGAGCCGTATGGGGGGTCGCCCCTCATACGATGACTGGGAGGATTAGAGTGGTTGGAGCAGTTCGGGCTCCACGTCTTAAGTATTTGTACTGGCCGTATATTGTTTTTGTACTCTCTTCTGATGTTTAATTAGAAACCTGTCAGACTTTTGTAATAGCTAGACTTATCTTGTTGTATGGACTTTTAGCCCTGCGTGGCAATACAAATGTATGGATTGTATTATTTCTAATTATTGTTGTAACACCCCGACCCTCCACAGGGTCTAAGATGTTACCACCACCTGTAACTGTCTCACAAAACGCACCACAAACAGCGATAACGCACTAGCATTATATTAACAAGGGAAAACATTGTCCAAACAAAAGCAGGCATTAACCGAAGAGTCTACAAATCCTCTAAACATAAGATTTATATAGGAGGCTTAGTGAAGAACTAAGCCATTATTCTGTATGTGCAGTGCAAAAGGAACTACTCCCATTTCCATGCATGCCGCCACTCCGGATCACCCTAAAAAAATCAATAAAACAAGGGTGAGTCCGACGACTCAGCAAGCGCATGATAGAATTGCACATTCATCCTTATCTGTAAACTGTAATCCAGTCCCACGGCTGAATGCCGTAGATCACGTTTTCTGTAAAGTCACTCTACTGTAAACTATGAACTGAAAATTGAACTACTGTAAACTGTAAACCTCATCTTCGGTGAACTGTAAACTGATTTACTGTAAGCGGTAATTTGTAAGTTAAACTCCTATAATCGTAGCCTTTATGTCGTATCATTCTCGCATTTGCAATTGTAACGATAAGTCATCTTTCGTAATCGTATAACAAGAATCTCTATCAGAATCGTAAACGGTAAATCACTATCTGTATCTCTTGTTATACAATGCAGTAAAGTGCAATGCAATTGCAACTGTAAATCAGATCTCTGTAATTGTATCACTGTCTGTATCTCTGTTTGTGCAATGCAATGAAATGCAATGAAATGCAATGCACATGTATCTGTAAGCGTATATCGGTATAGCGGAGGGTGCACCCGTCGATGTCACCCTCTCCTCCATCCCGTGGAGGTGCCTACCTCTGTAGAACTTACTCAAGAGCACTCCGGATTAGACATACGACTTTCTCACCGACCTGGCTCTTATGCACTTTGCATGATGCAATACTTTTCAAATGAAACTGTTTACTCATAAACTGTATGGTTCCATATATGATTAATGCGTAATCATATACATCATCTCTTGCATGTTATAAATCATAGATTAGAAACACAAATAGCCAATGTTCAACACGATTTATTGTTTTAACATGCACTTGCCTGTTAACCTGGCGGACGGTGCGTGGACTGCGCCTGACTCGAACCGCCACCTAAGCAAATATTAACCATTTCAATACATCGCTAACGCGGTACAAATACACACGAGCAAATAACATCGTTACTACGCATAATCCTAGTATCTCCGATCTCCCACTCACCGGACACCATCCCGTTGTCTCGGTTCTTAATCGGTATACTAATTTATGCGAGATACAGAAAATAGCTGGAAAAAGGTTTCAAACCGTTACTCGAACCCGACGACTGGATCAGGCCCAGATCTGTCGTCCCTGGACCGGATCTGGCAGATCTGGCACCAGATCAGGCAACCCCTTTTTTTCCTTTCTTTTCTCTCTTTTCTTTCCCTTTCTCTTTTCTCTTTTTTTTCCACCGGCCGGCCCCTCTCTCCTTCCTTCTTTTTCTTCTCCTCCTTTCTTTTTTTCCTTCACCTGGCTGCACCTCCTCCTCTTTCCTTTTCTTCTCCCCTCCTCATTTCCCTCACGCGCCCAGACAGCCGTCTCCTCCTTTCTTTCTCCCACACGGCCCCCCTCCTTTTCTCCACGCCTGGCGGCAGCGGCTCCCCCCTTCACACTAGCGCCCCTCTCTCCTTCCCGTTCCACGCCGGCAAGCCTCCCCTCTCCTCTCCTTCCTTCGCCCCTCAGCAACCCCGCCCTCTCCTTTCTCTCGGTGGTGGGTCCCTCCCTCCTCCTCTCAGTCGACCGGAGCAGCAGCACCAGCGGCTGGACGGGGACCGCGGCGGCGAGCAGAAGAGGGGACAGCGGCAGCCGTCGGGAGAAGAAGCGGCGAGGTGGGGTCGGCGTGCGGTGGCTCCGGCGGCTCCGGCGGCTAGCCGGCGGCGGCGCGCACACGGAAGGAGCAACGGCGACTGGCAAGCACAGGGGCGAACGGATAAGGACACGGAGAAAGCAAAACCAGATTTTTCCTCCTCTCCCTGCGGTTTCCCCTTTTTTATATGTGTTGGGGTGGGCTGGACTGGGCCGGATCTGGGCTGGGCCTGGCCCAGGTATCACAATTGTTCTGCTGCAATATTCTGATGGGCTTATTACTCGTTAAAGCGGTGTTTTATCGGCTAAAGCGAGTAATAATCCGTTGACTAGCATAATTACCCTATGATAATTGTGCGGGTCGTTTCAATAATATTTGAAAGGATGATAAAAACTAGAAGGGTTGAATTTGTGTGGTGTGACAAGGTACTATCTCGAGGTGAATGATTTTCACTTGGATGATCTGACTGGTCATGAGCTGGCATGTTGTTCTCTATTAGGTACACCAAATTGAAGCCTCATTAATAAGTACAAGTTGAAGGACTGACTGTTTTTGCTGCTTTTGATTGAGTACTGACACAGAATGTTTAAGCTGTATGATTTACGCTTTATGTGCATATCTTGTGGTCATAAGTGCATCTGTTCATCGTACGTATTGCATTATATGTCATAAGTGCTGTTCCAGTCATCAGAGCATTATAGGTCTTGATAATCATGTGGAGTGTGTTACCTATAATGTCAGCTGCCATCTATGATTTTGTTTATATTGATTTTTACTGATGGTTTTTGACTGTGGCTGATGAATAGTAATAATGATAGAAATGATTGGTAAATAGTAGTGGCTGATATAAGTGGCTTATTGAAGTTAGGACGTTCGTCTTGATTTCGACTTTTAAAAATATAAGCGGTTTATAGAAGCTATTTTGTTCTACTGTAACTTCTCTGGTGTTCGTCTTATATTTTCGTTTGAGGTGGGACTCACACTATTGTGTTTTATTCCAATTGCATCATTAATCAGTGGACTATTTTGTGTGGATGGTGTGGGTTTGGTTTGGTAATTTCCTTCTGTTTTTTATTTCACATAATTATTTGAAGGCCATGGAGATAAGCGGGAGAAGAAGCGTGAACTTTGAAGTATTTTTCCATCAGCACGCATCCCATTAAGTCCTATTTCAGTAACAAAATAATTACCAGCTAACTTTTTTCCCATAATTATTACTAAAATTTCTGTGGATAATGCTGGCTGAATGACCCTTCTTGAGTGCAAAAATATTTGTTTTATCTTTACTCGTGTGGGTCAGTATTCCTGATGGTTTTTTGTGGCTTATTATTATATTGATCTGATCGTTGGTGACTGAGGGTTGGTTTATGAATTACTGTTGTTGATTAGATTGGTATGGAAATTATAATAACACATTTAGAAGTCAGCTTAGCATGTTCAGGGTGATTGCATTCATGGATGTGGGGGGTAATGGCATGCTAAATTTAATGTGGTGAGATCGGAATATTATGATAAAATTCGTGGGGTAGACTTACGTGTTGATTGCTGTTCCAGGTGTGTGAGTTCGTGACTTGGTGTGAGTAGCGGACCTTGTTTAATGTCTTATTTATTTCAGTTATATTGATGGCCATACGAATGAAATCAAGCATCAAAACTTAGCTACCCCTTAGTGCCTATGTTTAAACTCTTGATAAGTTAGGTTGCTTCGGTTAAACCTTGGTTAGAGTTTGCTTTGAAAATGTTGAAGGTATGCGTGGGACGTGATCTATCCCCTTTTTGCTTAAAGTAGAAAATGAGGTTTTTCTGTTAGTGCTATTATTTCCATATGGATGTTTTATGTCATTCATCATTTTTATATTATAGTATGTTCTCGAGCGTTTTTGGACATGAGTAACCCAAGGTTTTAAGGCCCCGCTTGTTTCGACTTCAGCTTTTAGTTTCTGCTTTTTTTTTCACTATTCAGTATTTCGTCTTTTTCTGAATTTTTTAGATATTTTAGGCTTTTTTGTATTTTCTTTTTTTTTGTGTTCCTTTGTATTGTCCCTAATGGGTTAACATGTTTTTTCTATTTTTACATTTTTTTTAAAAATTAATTATGCCCAAAAAACCAAATCAGCTACAGTAAAAAAAGTTAGCTACAGTGAAATTTCAGCTAAAACCCAGAAACCATCGCTAAAACAAGCGCCCTCTAAATGTGTCGTGACTACTCTTATTTATAACATAGTTGTTTTACTACTTATTGATGAATGTATGTTGCTTACCGTGCTGTTACTACTAACTACAGGAGATGTTTGTAAATTCTTGTAGAGATGACGGTATGTTTAGATAGACAGAGTAGTGGTAGTATTCTGAGCTCGGATGTTGGGCCAGGGTATTACAACACCCAGCAAAACAATTGATGTTAAGCAGTGAGTACATTAGTTAGCTAGGATGGTTGCCAAATTAACAGGATCAGTCAGCTATCAGCATATGTTTCTATGCTTGTCAAAAGGAACTTTCACTCGAGCACTGGACGGCTGGAAACCTATAGCACCTATAACTCCAAGTGTAAACCGCACTGAACTTTCCACGCTTCTATATACGTCCCAGAATCCAAATAAACACCATTTAATAGTTTTTCCACAGTGTTTGTACACATCAAAAGAAATGCAATCAGTAAAAGTATTCCACAGAATTTTCAAATGCCCCGTTTTCTTGAGCTTCCGACGGTGTTTACAAACGCCCTAGCACCTAGAATTCCCACAGTGAACTATAATAATAGGTATACCTTGGACCAGATGGTCCAAGTACCTTACAATATGTGCTGATACACTTACTGCTTTCATGTCCGAATACAACACCTTGCTATATATACCACCATATTTCTTGTTTTACTCCCCACCCTGCTGTTAGTAGAGCTTACCAATCATAATATTTTTATCTGTGTAAGAAAAATATGATGAGAATAGGAGGCCTCGGCAAAGAAGTTTCAGGGGATACTGTATTTGACGGTTGCTGGCCTGTAATGGAGGCTTGTAGGAGGATGAAAAAAGGAAGTCTTGGAACCTGAGGTAGATCCAAGGCCATAGTAGCATAGGCTCCAGTTTAGGGTGTGAGATTTTTACCAATAAAAAATCAGGTAAGCCTAGGGTACAATCTTTCCTCTAACCTAGATAACAGTGGTCTCTAGCCCTCTATAGCCCAGAGTGTGATGAAATCTTGGATCCACCACTGTGAGGACACAATGCCAGAAAGCTAGAACATGTGGCAGCTACACCCTTAATGAACTGAAGATAAATTTTAAGCAATTATCGGTTCAATTTTTCGGCCGGTTCAATTGTTTAAAGTGCACCAAATTTTTTTCGCCAGTTCAAAAATTTCTCGGCACCCTCCAAGAAAACCGGTTATCGGCGGTAACAGCCATGATTTGTTTCCCCTGTTAAGCACTTAAGCACCGAGTCAACATGAGTTTGGATGGTTGCACAATTTATGGAACCAGCTCAACATGACTTTATGTGAGCAGGCAAGGCACTCTTCCATAACAATTTATAAAGCCACCAATTATAATTGGTTGACCTAACAACCGCTCCTGCTCATCAATATACACAACAAGACCTCTTGATTTACTCTATCACCGCAACACTCCTCCATAAATATGGCCACGCATCTTGTCTCCATCTCCTACCACCACAACACTTTGCTAGCAGAAGAACAGAGTAACCAGATATGCTTTTGTATATTTTTTCACCAAGTAATATGTTGATGAGAGTGAGAGGCCCTGGGAAAGAAACTGCCAGTGCGGAAGAAATTCAATGTTAGTTTCCACTGTAATGGTGCTGGAGTATTTCCTCAGTGTTCACGATCCACCCATGCCAGGAAATGTTCACAATCCACACATGACTAAGCCATTCCCTTTTGGCACTGCGGATTATTGTTTCCAATCTGTAATCGCTGCAACGAAAGTTTAGACGAGCACAAACGAATGGAAGAGCATCTTGGTGGTATTGGGTTAAGAAGGTGGCCGGGTTTTTTTTGGCATGTGAGAGAGAGAGAGGTGGCCAGTGACATGTAACATGAGGTGTGTAATACAACTCTGAACCGTTCTGTTCTCGTTAATAAGATAGCATCTGATAGCTGGAGATGCATGCAACCGGTTGCCAAATAGTAGACCTAAATGCTAGGCCTAATATAAAATACAACTAGTGTAATTACTCAAATTAAGCCATTCAATATGGACATTATATTTGGGAACTTTAAGGGAATAATTCCCAGAGAATAGGCTAAGACACTCCCGCCTTCAGCAAATGTCTGATGCTCTGATGCATGGACACGGCAGTCAAGTACCGAGTCCATGTCGGACACTGTGTTGGACACAGATATGACTCAAACATAACTCGAACATGTATTTACTACATGTCTAAATATTACCGTGCGAAAAAGGAATTTGTATTTCCAATATGTATTAGACACAGTAGGGACATGTACGGGGACACTTAAATGAAGGTTTCTGCGCAGGAGGAAGATAGACCGTGGCAGTGACTCCATCATTCAGCGACCGGCGGTGAAGCTGTTGAGTCCTATAATCTTTTCATGCTCCTTCCTCTCCATTCAGGCATGCCAAATCTAAATATTTCGTCTATTGTTTGTAGTATTTTTTTTAATATCTCATTAGTCATTCCTGCTTCCTCATCAGCCATCACATTTTTGTTGTGTTTGGTTGTTCAAGTCTATATGTCAAATTTGTTGCACTAATTATATTATTTCCTACGTACTCAGGTTAACGGCATATTGGCATGGTTATGATGATTTTTCACCCTATACTATTATATATATATAATAATAATTATTAATATATATATAGCTGTATCTCTGTATCAGTATTTTTTGGAAAAATAGCGAATCCCCATATCCGTATCGTGTGTCGGACACATGTCTTCGTGTCTATGCAACATAGGTCTCACGTTGCAGAAAGTTCCAAATAACAAGTGAAGATTTACCCGGCATCAGTTTATTCAACTTCCATAGCTACGTGATAGTGAAGTAGCTTTCATGGTTACAATCATGTACATATAATTTTGGAATCCTTATTTTCTAATATATTTCGTAGGATATCATTTAAATTTCATTTTCCACACACGTTTAGTGGACACAAGTGCGTATCAAACGAGTAGAATGACAGTGAGACCCCATAGTTTTTCGGTTGGATGGGATTTTAGTTTACAACATTGCGGCCAACAAGCCAGTGACTCCAATAATACGAGGAGTCGTGGATGCATAGCCACATGAGACACTATGCACCCTGCGCAAGCAGCCAGTTGAGCTTGGATGCTTGCAGAATGTTTGTGCAGTCAGTTAGCAAAAATGTGTAAGTCTATCGAGATTTCATTCAAGTAGTAATTGCTACTTTCGTGATTTGCCAAGGTAGCGCAACTCAAGCATAAAACTATTCAAAGCATTCAAGATAAAATGCGGAACATGCAGTGTCTATGAGTTCCCCTTGCGATAACGCGTGTTTGCTAGGATATTGGTGTGGCGCCCCATGTAATTATCCCAAGGATAATCATAATTAAGTAACATATTATTATCTGTCTAATCAGTAGAACACTGTTCCGATGAATAATAAGCATTTACAAAAGTCACGCAGCAGAACAATAATGTAGAAAATGTACTCTTATTAAAGCACTTGTCACGAGGGATATGGTCTTTAAATACAAATATATAGGGGGCAAAAAATGCAAACTGATACCCCGTGGCTCTCCTGCTTGGCTCAGCGGGACGTCTACTCATCCCAACCACATTATAGGGGGTCCACCTCCCCCGTCTCCTCGCAACCGTCATCTTCTTCTCCTGTGAGCTCGACTGTGGCTGCTACCTCTTCATCCGGCTCGGAGTACTCTCCGATCAGAGCTGGGTCTAACAAAGAAAATAATACCAAGGGTAAGTACTGATGTACTCAGCAATCATTATAATAGCAAAATGCACTGTGTGCCTCTCTTCTTAGGTTATTGATTTTTCTAGATTTTACTTCTCAAAAGTAGTATTATCAAACAAAATAGCAACCTTTTAATTTATAAAGATTCTACTTTTCACTCAGGTGAAGAAAAAAAATCCCTAGCGATCATCGTAATCTCTAATCCAAGAGACTAGTATGAATTCATGATTTTACGTAGCACTACGCAGACTTGTGCCACTGTACCCATAACTACTCTGAAACATCATAACTAGGTTTTTCACACTTCTTTTGGTGTGAGGTCAAGTTCAAAGTATAAAACGTTTTTTAAGTTACGTTGCTCAATTCTTCAGCCCATCTATTTTTCATTGGTGTACTGGATCGCTCACCTAGGCTCTATCGACTTCTAATAGTGTTCTGTTGGAATGGCTCTCGGCCCAATACTCCAGCTACGCATATAGCGTCTCGGGACTTATTCACTTCTAGACTGGCATTACTGGTCTTGAGCTTCATCCATCTCTACGCACACATAATTACTTACCTAGTGCGGAGAGATGAATAACATAATAGGGTAATATTTTCTACCCGTCCGAGACAAAATAATTGGCACTTTATTTACAGCCCCTGATCTGAGTGAGAGTTTGGTGGGTCCTCATATTCTAGCCATATGTAAAGGGGTTCTGTCTACCTTCTCTTTACCTTTTTAAGGTCCCCTTTACCCTCCTATTTACATACCTCTGTAGTCCTGCTACTCCTCTTAGCTGGATTCCTGACTTTAACTCACACTCTTCTTTTCTTTCTCTTTCTTTCTCTCCTCTTTTCTCTTCTCATCCTTTACTCTTTCATCTTCCTAATCCGTTTAATTTTTCAAAAATATTTTCTAATGCAAGTATATTATAATGATATAAAAAGTTATTTGTACATTTAACATAACTATATTTGTGATCAAATTAGCTTGCCTAAGTAATAGTAAGAGTGCTAGAATCAACTACAACCTACTCTGCTACGTCAGCTCGAACTGGCTCGATTTCTGCATTACAGGCCGATGCTCTACTATAAAAAATTATTTATTTAAGGTACTAATAAATTAGAAAAAAATTTCTTCCCTGCTCTAGTGGATTTCTAACCTATCTATCATGTTAGAGTCTAATTATTAACCTGCCACTCTAACTGTTAAAACTACCTCAAAGGCCCAGGCCTCCTTAGCCTGGCCTGACTCTCGGCTAATCGGTCGACGCTCGGCCCATGAGCGCTCAGCCAACAAAAATGCTCCTCCTCCTGACCTCCTCCGTCCGGCCGACGCTTCACACTTCTCTTCTCCTCGCCTACCACGCTCGGTCTTGCTCAACCGATGAAAATGCTTCTCCTTCGTTCGGCTGACGCTTCGGCTCCTAGCCACTGCTCTCTTCTTCCTCTGCTCTCCTTTCTCAGCGCCTATGCTTGCTTCCTCCTTCCTTCATCCTTGAGGCTTGCGGCTCTCCCTTGCCTGACTACTCGGTGCACTCCCCTCTTCCAGCTCAGATTCGGGTGGATCTGCCCTGCTCTAGTTCACTCTTACCGGATCTGGTGGCTTCTACCACTCCCCCTTCACCGGATCTGGTGGTTACTTGACGGATCTGGTGGCTACTCACCGAATCTGCAGCGACATACAGGATTAGTGGCTACTCTGGTCTCCGATTGCTCAGCTACTCGACATTCGACTACTTGACTACTCGGGCTCTCGCCCTTCGACTACTACTCGGCTTCTCGGCTACTTGGTGGCTCCCTTGACCTCCTCTTCACCCTCAAAAAGGATGCTGCCGACCAGAGTGGAGGCTACAGTGGGCTTGGTTCTCAACCGGTGGTCATGGCTTGGATGTTCAGCTTCATCTACTCTCCGGTTCTACCTTCTCCTCTACACTTATCCAAGCTCATAGTGCTAGATGAGCAGCCAGTTGCTGTGGTAGCCACTAGTTGGGCTGGGTGGTTTCTCTCTCCTTCTTAGCTGCCTGGCTCAACCAGACGAACCGAGGAGGAGTAGTGCTGAGCATTTATGTGCTTAAATGTGATGAATCCAAAAAGAAGAAAAGAAGAAAGGTGGGAGGAAAATGTGAGCCTACTTGCGTCGGGCTGAGAATGAAAAGTGTACTGGATGGTGGAGGTTGTGGTGTGGCCCTCACGTGGCTAGTCGAGGATGTCGTCTTGTGGTGGTCGTCGCCTTGCGATGGTCGACCCAGTCGGCTTTCTTGTCCCGTGGTCCACAGTCTCCTTCGTGTTCCTCTACTTTCTGCCTCCTCTTCTCCGACACTCCTCTCTTCTCACTCGAGGCGCTGCAGCTTCTATGGAGTCTAGCTCTCTGGCCTTCGACCGAGAGCGATGATGGATGGAAATGGATTTCGGTTTGCCTTGGGTATTCGAATGTTCTTGGCTATTCTTGATGGTGAGAGAGGTTTGGTATGCTCTCTATTAGCTCTGTGGGCTCTCGGCTGGTTTGTGCTTTTAGTGGTTTTAGGAATGCAGTGGGCAATGTGGTGATGGCTGGATTGCTGGCTTATATATGTGGGGGTTTTGGCCTCCATCTCTTGGTTTTGACTGGGTCTCGGTTGTGCACAGCTGGACAGCTCCATGCTTATCCTTTCTTGAGTCTTGGCTCCATATGGCTTCTGACTGATGGTCCTAAATGTGGGCTATGTACTGTTTTGGATTCTTTTGGGCCTGAGGTAAGTTGGAAAAATGTGGGCTTTGGATTTTTGAATGCCAAATGATGAGGCCCACCTATGGTGAGAAGCAACGATCGGCCCAGGACGGTCTAGGAACCTCGATGAACACCACTCTAACTAGCTCTAGAAGCCCAAGGGTATTGACGACAGTTCTATCCCCCTTTTCTATTTTTATTTTCTCTTGGATTGTTATTTAATTTGCTCTCCAACTTCAAAAGAAAAAAAGGGTGACTGGCTTGAGATTCTAACGCTGGCTAAACGCAGAGACAGGGTGCTGAAATGCAATGCACAATTTACTTTAGCCTTTAGTTTAATGCAATTGTAATTAGAGATTTGTTTTTATGCATACACCAAGCTTGTAATTAAAAAGGGTTGCAATAATTAGCTTCAATTCATTTTTTTTGAGGCTTTAAAAGTTAGAAGTTGTAATTCATTCTTGTAATTAATGCATTGTAATAATTCTTAATTCCTTTTTAATTATTGCTAATTACACAACTTTGAGTTAATTAAAGTTAAGATTGTTTCGATTGGGGTCCAAATTAGTTCACCGAGTTGCAGGCACTCGCACGAGGGTGAATGCATGTATAGCAACTTGCTTATGCTTTCGTACTGGCTTCACATGAAAGGATTGACATGAAGTTACTAGCTTTAGTTCCCTTGTGTTTATGTAATATCCTAAAATTTTATTTTGCTTTTTAAAGTGTTTTTCTGGAATTTAATTGGATTTTCCTAGATTTTATTTCAAGCCTGGTTGTGAAAAATTAAAATATTTCATTTTACAAAGGTCAAAATAAATGCATTTCATTTTCCTAAGTCAAATCTGTAATTATAATAATTTTCAGGAATTTATAAAGATTTAAAACTCTCCTTTTAAAGTCAATTAGTGTTTTTGCAAAATCTAAATATCAGATGGGTGGAAAATATTTTTTATTAAGGCGGCCCTAGAGGCGGCAGGTTAGGCTTTAACTTGTAAGATTTTGCAATTCAAGAAGGTTTAGATATTTCCTTTGTTAGGTAAGATCCTTAAGATCAGTTTGTGTAACACCCTGTTTTTCTGAGATTTTTAAAGCCTGGATTTAAAAATGAATTTTCTGGAATTTTCTGAAATTAATTGAAGCTTCAAATGAATTTTTTAAAGTTTTAAATGATTTAATATGATTAAAATAAACATTAACATAAGTGGGAAATATTTTATTTGTGTTCCTCAGGTCTCAAGGAATTTTCTGGTATTTTTGGAGAATTTTTGGGATTTATTTGCTATTTTCTAGAGCTTTTAGAAGTTTATTTGAATTTCTGGAAAAAAAAAAAGAAAAGAAAATCCCGGGCCGCCTCACCGCCCGATCTCCCTCTCTCCACGCGTCGCGCGATCCGCGCCGCGCGCCGCAGACCTTTCCGCGCACACCAAGACGCCCGCGCCCGATCCGCCCGCGCCACGCGTCGCGCATCGCGGCCGCGCGGCGGCACCAACGCGCCGCGCCGCCGCGCCGCGCGCCCCCTCGGCGCCCGGTCGCGCGCCGCGCGATCGCGGCCGTCCGCTCCCCGCGCCGCGCGAACCTAACCCTAACCCTAATCGCGTCCCGCCGTCCGATCTTGCCGCGTGGCGCATCCTAGCCGTCTAACCCGTCGCGTCGCGACCGTCGCCGTAATCGGATCGAACTCCTCGGTTCGTGTGTTAAAACCGTCGCTCGTCCTCGGTTCGTGTGCCGACATCCGAGCTCCCGCCGCCGCTCCTCGCCGTTCCGCGCGCGCGCGCGCGCGGAGCGCTCGCCGCCACCGTGCAGCGTCTCGCCGTCGCCGAGTCGCCGGAGCACCGGCCGCCGCCGCGTCGCCGCCGGTGAGCCTCTCGCCGCGTTCTTCGCGCGTCGCCTCGATCGCCTCGCCTCGCCTCGCCTCGGCGCGTCCGCGACCGTCGCCTCGCGCCGCGCACCGCCGCGCGTCGCCGATCCGCTTCGCGCGGCCACGCGTCACCCGCCGGCCGCGATCCGCCCTCGCCGCGCGCCCGCGGCGCCGCGCGGCGAGCCGCCACGCGTCGCCGATCCACCGTCGCCGCGCTGCGCGCGCGCAATCTCGCCGTCGCTCGGTCTGGACCGAAGGTCGGATCGTCTGCGCGTGCCGCGCCCCGCCGTCGGATCAAGCCGTCACCGCCCGCGCCCGAGCCGCCAGCTCAGCCTAGCCACGTGGCAGCACCAGCGCGTGCCACGTCAGCCCTAGTCCACGTGGCATGACACGTGGCATGCCACGTCAGCCCCGAGCCGTCCCCGAGCCACGTGGCGCCCACGTCGGCCGGGTGACACGTGGCGACATATCGCGCGCGCCACGTCGGCCCGCCCCGCGCGTCGGCACCCTCTCTCCCGTGCAGCATTACGTGGACCGAGTCCACGGTGGACTCGGAATTTCGTGGACCGGGTGCACAGCACAGTAACTTTTCCGATTTTCCCGAATTAATTTTAGAATTAATTTTCCGGGAGCCCGTTCTCCTCCGTCCTAGCTCCGATTGACCCCGTTCTTTTTTCTAAATTCATCTAAAATCGAGCTCTAGCTGTTGGTTCTGGTTTTGTGAATTTTAAAGTTCATTTGCTTATCATTTTATGTGTTTCTTTGTTTTCGGTCGTTTTCTCTCTCGTTAGATTCGGATTCCGGAGGAGCAGGTTTCGCGCCAGAAGACCAGGAGTACCCCGCTGAGCATAACGAAGGCAAGTCGTGTCCCTTGATCATGTTGAACCTAATTTTGCAAACTATTATTTAATTATTTTGTTTTAAATTACATTGCATTGCTATTTTTATTCAAACCTTTGCACAGGTAGTTATTGTCCCAATTGAATTTATACCTCCTTGATACTTTGGAATACCATGATGCCATTGTCACCATAGGTTGGGAAATTTATTAGTGGTACTAGTTTATTTATCACATGTGTTGGTACGATTAGATTGCTTAGCCGGTTTATATTTACGATTGATCTCATCGCACATGTTAAATTATTAATTTGAATTAATGACATATGGAACTGTGGTTGGTGCCACGTGTATTAAAATTTGTGCACGTCATTGGTGTGACGTTGGCTTGGTTATACAAATTGGTTTTTGCACTCGGGCGAGTGATCGTGCAGTAAAGGGGGAGGTACAATTGTACTTTGGGGGATGTGGTAGTCTCGCCTGGGTAATGCTAAGGACTTAACTTTGTGCGCCATTGATCTGAGCTTAATCGTGCAAACCACATGTCTATTATGGGATGGACCTGGCTGATTAATTTGTAATATTTCAATTCAATTCTGCCATTGTGATGGACATGGTTGCTGATTTCCATGTGGCGCAAGGGGGGGTGTGATGCGAAACCCTAGCGGGCAGGATGGTATTGAGATAGAGCATTGTAAAGGCCTTGTTGTGATTTCCTTAGGCCTAGGCTAATCACATCGTGTGGGTACAGTTGTGCAACCTCTGTAGAGTGTAAAACTATTCGAATAGCCGCGTCCTCGGTCATGGACAGTGCTCGGGGATTTCACACGAGGGTTAGTGTTTCATTTATAACTTGGTGGTTTATGTTGGGAGTGGACAGGTAGTTCACTGTTGGCTTAACTTGTGAATTGGTGTTCACAAGTGGTTCATGTTTATTCCTTTGATTATCTATTATTCTGTTTTGATTAACTTTCGCTTTCAAGTTATTTAATATATTTCGTCGATAAATGCCTTTATGCAAATTAACCTTTCAGCCCTCTTTGGTAAGCCTTGCATATTATATTGCATTTATTGTTACAAACGACTTGCTGAGTACCAATGTACTCACGGCTTTACGCCTATGTTGCTCAGTTGAGGGAGAGGAGTACTATCAGCAGGAGGTTCCAGAAGGAGAGTTCTACGACGACTTCACGGATTAGGCTTCGTTCTCCACTCGATAGCCTGTGGCTTGTCGATTGGTCGCTACGCTTTATTTTGGATTTCCGCTGCTATTTTGTTAAGCCCTTCCGGCTAGAGATATTGTAAGCTTGGCCATAAGGTCGTACCCTTGATATTTTATCGATATTCGAGTTTTCCTTCATTATTGACGTGTGTATGACTGTGATGACATCTATGTTTGACTGTGTGCACTAGCGTGATCCTGGACTAGTGCAGTTTACACAGTGAGACCGAATTTGCATATTCGGATCTCGACAGTTTGGATCCTTCAGATCCTTTTTCAATTCGGTTTTGATTTGTAATTCCTTCTCTATTGAAGGGAGAAGACAGCATATGAATAAACTAAGCAAGGATTGGACAAAAAGTCTGATCTCTTGCCTTCTTCTGAATTCTCTTCACCTCTGCGCCTAGGCCCCCTGCCCTAGCAGCACGTCTGTTTCCCCCTCACGGCTCACCGGCGGAATCCCCATCCGCCGGAGTCGATCTTGCCTCACCGCCTGCGCTCCCAAAGATCATCTCCTGACAATGTCAGTGGTTGGTTCATTTCTTGTTGTCATACCTGCGCAGTAGCAGTAACGTAATATTGTAATACCACTGCTCACTGATGAATGTGTGTCTGCATTCCTTGAATTCCTATTGAAACCTGTGATATGAAAACTAAGTCAGTCATTATCTAATTTGCTCTCTAGTATGTGGACCCATCATTCTGAGCACCACTCCATACATGTTTGCAGAATTCCAAATAGATAGATCACTGGCCTTCTCAATTTGTTATTTACATTACTGGCTATTGCTATTGAGCCCAGTAAACTACGAGCCACAATGCGAATTCGAAAATTAACCTTTAGGCATCATTAGAATTAACCATCTGCTAGAGGAATGGATTCTGTGGCTTCAGTTTTATTGTATGTTGTGTTACTGAATCATGCTTGTCCTCTCCAAATTCTTCTCATCCAGAATAACTGATTGTTGACACTTTCCCAGGTCAGTCTTTACTGTTTATACCATGATTGGGGACGTCTGCCTGTACATTGTTGGCAAGGATGAATATGACGAGCTTGCTTGTGAGTGTTGATTTATCTGATATTCTTCTCGTTATGTGCTCTCCCATTTCAAACCTCTACCATCTTACCTCGCTTATGCTTGGTATGTGTATTGCTTGTAGTGTCCGAGGTGATTTTTGCTATTACATCAGCAGCGAAGGATGTCTGTGGAAAACCTCCTGCTGAGCGCCTCTTCCTTGACAAATACGGGAGGATCTGCTTGAGCCTTGATGAGATTGTTTGGAAGGTAGAACTTCGAGTTAATTTTCTGGTCGCATAGCATTCCCATGTGTCTTCACCATGGACTTGCTTATTGGATACTGATAATATACTATCAACTGCTTAGCCTATCAGATATCTCTGTTAAAAAAATAAATAAAAGTACATCAGTTGGGCTGTTGGCTCCCTATCTTTACCGTTATGATGTTTTGACCAGCTGCATTTGTTGTTGATTCAGGGTCTCTGCTCGAGAACACAGAGAAAGACAAGAGTCCGGAGGTTGATTAGACTAAAGCTGCCTGTTGAGCCATGATTTGGAGCTGTGATGATCCGACCGACCTCGCTTTATTAGAACAATTTATTATTCACACTTGCGTCTGTTCCTGCCTGTACTGTTCCACATTGGAGCCATGATTTGGATATGCTAGATGTTCGGCTCAAGTCACATTGGAATCGATCGGTCTTGTAGGTTGTTTTCCTTGCTAGCAGTCCGGCACGTAACGTTTCGACTCAGCCGAATCCAATAGATTAATTAGCAAAGGAGATTAATTAGAGGATTGCGTTTCGGTTTGGGTGGGCCAACTTGGAGTTAATTTCGGATCTGTCGGCCGAACTGTGCGTACGCGATGGGGAGGCCATAAATATCCTTGCTCTTTTCATGTAACAGGAGACCACTTTTTTTAGATAATAGATTATTTTGCTTGAGAGTTCTTCTATGGTGACTGAACTCATCGTGAGGAAAAATTGAGAGTTCGTCAAAATTAAGATAGTTCAACTTTTCCACTAGACATTGGGAGAATAATAGGATTTCGTTTGGTAGTCGTGAAGTCTGGCATATGTGATCTTACGAATTAAAGAGCGTTCGTTATTGCATTGGCAATAGATGATCGCTACAATTCAAGAGAGAGTACGTATCTTGATTCTTTGTTGAGAAGATCAGACGACCCCGTAGCAGCATATTACCTCAGTAATGTTCTATTTACATGTTAAGAATGCTCTCAAACGTATGATTTTGGACGTTCTCGGGCACAGGGTCCGAGCATTCTTAGACGTGCGATCTTGTTCTTGAGCACGTGATCCTGAGCGTTTTTGGACGTGAGCTAAGTTTTACTTTGCGAACTATTTATTATTCTCTAGTTGTTGAGTCATGTTTATGATGAATTAATTCTTTATGGATGATTAGGTCGGGAAGATATTTGTCTAAAGGTTTGATAGGCGGTTTAAATTCAGAGTGCTGAGTAATGATAATATTTTAGACTCAGAGGTTGGATGAGACTAACAATTCTCCCGCTTGCGCAGAGTTAGGAATGGTTATGCCAACATGGTTAACCTGGTATCATTCTGAGAATCAGGTGCCTCGCACGCACAGTGTGCGCACGATTCAGTGTGTGTACGTTCCATTCTGCTCGTCTACGAGAATCCTTGAGAGTTGAGACAGCATAAAACATCGAAATAATTGTTTCTTGAGAACAGTAGAAGCAGAACCTCCTAATTTCAAGGACTTTATTCAACAAAGTCTAGTGATATGCTGGCAAAAGTCAGAGGAAAATGAATTATGATGCATATATTTGTTGAAGTATAAATGAATTGTCTGTTTTTCCTCATTAATATGATATCAAAATTAAGAGTTCTTGAGCTCTTCAATAATATTTACCTTATTTGTGTTTGAGACTCATAAGAGTCATAGATGCAGCTGTATGTACCACACACTGGTGCTGGATGTTTTCTAACATCTTCTTGGTTGAATCAAGTGCACACGGGAAACAAACTACAATGATCAAAACACTGCAATATTATTTCCGAAGTTGTTATTTATGGGCCTACACATACAAAATCTGATTGAATTTGATAAGAATCAGCTAGATGGTCGGTCTGTTCTTTTCAACTTAAAGGTTATAACTTTCTCTAAATAATTAAACAGGACAATTTATTCATCATCTTTTTAAAGCGGCTTATCAGGACAGTCTTTTTGAAATAACTTATCTGCATTCAGTTAGTTTACATAATCACTCATGTTAGGACTAAAAACTATTAGCCTTAATCATAAGCTATAAGTTATAGCCGAATAGAATGCACCTGATCGTATATGAGCAGCGAGTGGAGAGAACAAAATGTTACTGTGCAACGTTATATGGGAGGTATTTGGAAGGGTGGTTTGTTTGCTTTACACGAGTCTTGGAAATTTTGAATGTTAGTTGTTACATTGTTTGTTGCACACGAGTCATTGAGACCTGCCGGTGTAACTCACCGCTCTCTGCTCACCGAATAATAATACCACCTATTTTAAAGCTGGCTTCCCTTTTCATTGCATTATAGAGTAGTAGCATTGGAGCAACAAAATGCTGTGGAGGAAGGAAGAAGATGTTAGAAAAATACGGAGTTTTGGGAGAAAATTATAATACGATGAGAATGGGTGGCATCTGGAAGCAGAGACACATTGTTCCACAACACAGTTGTCCCCAAATATCCGCCTAGTCTAGTGCATGTATATACATCGTTGTGAGCAAACAATGGAAGAAGCTCCATCTTCCACGTAGGGCCTCTTCTTTTTGAATTCCAAAAACTATATTTTATTTTATTTATAGTAATTGATTTTAAATAGAGTGTTTTTAGATAGAGTCTATAAATTGATTGTAGTATACACTATAACGATTTTATTTATATCGGCTAAAACCACACACGAATTTTTCTTACTCTGTACTTTCTCACAAACAACCAAAAGATGTATCTGTAGCCTGCAGCCCAAAAGAACAGCCGGTCTCTACTTATGATTAACTCTTTTTGAGGCAACTATTATTCAGGCAGTTTGTCTATTCTCTCTTGTAAAAGCATACAAGCGTATAAAACAATCACGCCATGTACAAAAAATTTCTTGTTAACAGCTTAGCATGCCATCCTCCGAAGCCCTCAAGACTATGTTTTAGAGATGGCAACGGATTGATACCCACTGGGTATAGTTAATCCATACTCGTACCCAACAGATAAAACTCTACCCGCTACAATACCTGTACCCGCACACGGGTATAGAAACTTACCCATACCCGCACCTGCGCAGATATTTGTACCCGACAGGTAATCTATACCCGAATTGATAAGGGTATATACGAGGCACAGGTATATACCGGCACGGGTATTTCCATCGGTTTCGTTTCGAATATATATATATATGTGTCACAGGTATATGTACCCATTACCATCTCTAGTGTATTATATATATGAGCCGCCGGGTATACTATTATTCAGGCAGTTTGTCTATTCTCTCTTGTAAAAGCATACAAGCGCATAAAACAATCACGCCATGTACAAAAAATTTCTTGTTGACAGCTTAGAATGCCATCCTCCGAAGCCCTCAAAGACTCTGCTTCATGGTCTGACAAGTGCCGTGAGCCACATTGTTCCATTTTCTTCTCTGTTAGAGAACTCCCTGTTTAGTACTATTATACATAAGCAGCGTAAGTCACACTCTTTCATAGTTATAACTCCAAACAGTATAGCTTTGGGGGCAAAAAGGCTGATACATACAGATGTTAAATGGCAATTTGGTTGCGTGCTTTACATGATACTAGCTGCGTTTACGTGGTGAGACGCCATGCAAGTTAGTTTGTATAAACGGTTGGTTATTACTGTGTTGCTAGTGGCGTTGGTAATTTTTTTGTATGATTTGGTAAACGCGATGTATACAGTGAGTTTATCTAATATGGAATAGATTGTTGAGACTGTTTTGTTTATAACAGTAAGAGCAAGAGTATAAATAGTGGGAAGCATTGATAATCATAGGGGGGAACATAATATTATGTAGATAAAGTGGGGAAGATAAGCTAGCACATAGTTTTTTTTTTCAGAAACTGGTATCTGCTGTGGAGAACGAAGGAACTGAAGGTTCTGCTAAATATGTTCATATCAACCAGTGTAGTGTTAGCTATAAGAAAGCGCTATCTAGTAATGGAAGCTTTGTTGATAAGACAGTGCTAATACAGTTGGTGACATTCTGTACAACAAGATGAGTCTAGGTGGTAGAAATAAGTTTTGGTTGAAGCGAAGATGACAATGATGTTGATACATCGTGCAGTAAAGGCTGTGTGAGGTACTGCTTGGTCGTGAGGTGCAAAAGATCTATGTCATTCGCTGGTAATAAGGTATTGTTCCTGTAAGTATAATATGAAAAGAGCAGTTAATATGTGCTAGTTTAATGTCTTTTCTGTGACAATAGCGTGTAGCACTGAGGAACGTATCGTTATATACCTGCTGTGGGTGCTCACTGTTTTGTATCTAGGAACAATTCTCTTGCGGTCTTGCTTTTCTTGACAGGTTGAATTGCTCTGTGAGCAGGCACATTAGGTAAGGATACAAAGTGCAAATCTAGAGTATGTATTTTTTTCCAAAGTTTTGAATAGTAGCAGTGATGCCAATGAGTTATCGTAAAGTAAAGTACCTTGTGCTTGGTTCTGTAGATGAGGTAGGCAGATCGCTTTTGCTAGGTAGAAGAGTTTCGTGTGGTCTTTTGTCAGTGGGCAGCACTGATGTAACCTTGCAATAGATATGTCAGTGGTTAGAGATAAGGAGTTGTATGTATAAAGCACTAAATTCAGTCTGTTACCTTTGAAGCATGAACAGCTGCTGTTGCTAGATGAGTAACTGTTTGTGTACGACAATATTTGGATCAGCTTCATCATGAGAACCATCTTCTTCACTGAACACAGATAATCTGTTGTGGATTTTGTTGTATGTATCATAGATATATACCTGAGCATATTGGGTTTTTTGGCCTGGTTTAGGAAGCAATGAACCAATACAGTGATGAGCGACACCATTTATATGGAAAACATAAGAGCACCACCAGTGTTGATAGCTCTATCAACATATATGCCTAAGGAAGTGAATGCAAAGAGGGAATTATAATGGCGGATCAAACGCATGAATTCATTTGAGCGAGGACCTTTATTGAAACCAATAAAATCTTGAAGTGGATATGGGTATTCTTTATGTGATGGAAGGGAAACTTTACCACCCCGACAACATTCATTATAAACAACTTGCTGATGTCTAGAAGAATTTCTATGCTGAGATCTTTCCTGGAACCAAAAAATAGCACTACACTTATTACACTCGTAATCTGGACTACCATAATATGATCAATCGTCATATGTAGCTGAAACAATATAAGAAAAACAGTGTTGAAAAAAACAATAAAAAGGAAACATAGAAGCCATATAAAACACATAGAGACACACTGGCTAAAGGAGAAAAGGGAAAATAAAAAATAATATAGGTTGGGCCGTATTGTCAAACCTTTTAGGTAAGAAATATGTTCCTTAGAAAGAGGAATAGTTGGTTCTCTTAGTGGATTTGGATTAAAAGACCATATGTGACCTGAAATATGAAGCAAATATAGTACCAAACATAGAGGAAGGCACAATGAAATCTGTATCATTAGAAGCGACGAAAAAACAAAGAATAAAAGAAGAATTCTAAAAGGAATAATAAAAGGTAGAGATATTTTACAAATAGAGCGCTGGAAGTTCGATAATTTCCTTTTTTTCTATTCTCTGCTGCCTTAGAAGAACTAATCAATGGGAGAAAATGGTTTCCTACCATGTAAGTAGAAAAGGGAAACAAAAGATAAAGCAGAAGTATAAACCGGAGGTAATAAAAAGGAGAAAAGGAACGGTTACAAAAAGTATGGGTAACCATGTTGACGCTTCCATGGAAGAAATACATTAACGGTTGTGGGAAGCACTGTAGGACAGCAAAGGGAACCGAGACACAAATCAGTAGGAAGTCGAAGTTTTCTGACAACGGTGAAAATTGGAAATAAGCTGATGCGTATGAAACACTTAGCATGAACAGCGATCATACATGTCTGTGGTACAGCCTGTGAGAGCATTGGTGTAAAGGCAGTAGGTAAAGCATCTATAGACAACACTGGTGAGGGCACTGAGTTGACCGGCTGCTTTCCACGGCGAATTTCCTCACGGTTGGCTCTAGTAGAGCGCAATGGATCCATAAAAGTAAATAACAACAAGTGACAGGACAATAGTCCAACGAGCAGACTAACACTGAAACAAATCCATAAAAGTAGATAACAACAAGTAATAAGACAGTAATTCAAACAGCAGGTTAATACTGAAAGCAAGAAAATAGAAAGGCTAAAAGTTGTAGAAATAAGTAGAAGATAGGAATGAAATGAGGGACGTAAAAAAACAACATTAAATTTAACGGTATGAAAATATCGGAGCTCATTTAAACTGTACAGCTAAAAAAGGCATACGAAGTTTGGTAAGCAAAGCAATAATAACAGCACAAATCATTATAGACAGTGTAGAAATAGATACGCAAGCAACCACATATAACATGGGAACGTATAAACGCTACTGTAAGAGACCTGGACTATAAGGTTAAGTATGGGAAGAACAAAGCCAATTGTTTTTCACACTGAATTTTCTTACAGGTGGCTCTAGAAGAGCACGATGAATTGACAAAAACAAATAATAACAACTAATAGCGCAATAATTAAGGCAAGAGGTTAGAACTAAAATTAAGGAAATAGGAAAGCTAAAAAACGTAGAAATAGGAGGTCGACTACAGGAACGAAATGGGAGGCGCTAAAAAGGAGGTGATAAATTTACCGATATGGAAAGATGAAAACTCAGTCAGCACATACATAAAAAAGCGTTTCTAAAATCTGACAAACAAAGCAGCAACAGTAACAGAAATCACTATAGGTAGTGTAGAAATTTCTATGTAAGCAAGTATGTAGTCATGAAAGTGTATAAATGCTATCGCAAGAAATCTTTATTGTAAAGATAAGTATAAAAAGGGAAAAAATGTGAAGCTAATAGTAATAACTACAGTATAGCAATAACGGAATACAAACGATGTATGAAAGAAAAAACAACATGATAACGAAATAAAACCAGCAACTACACAGCGAACCAAAGTAGCGTTTGTTAGATGGTATATAAGGTGGCCAGCACTATACGTAGCTACGAGAGCAAAAAGGAATGTAGTAGCAGAATACAAACGCAAATACTGTAAAAAAGGCTATAAGAAGCCAGGAACCTAAATACAAAAAAAAAGACGAAAAAACAATGTACAGAAGCAACATAATCTAAGCAGGAAGTCTGTCTCTGAAACTAACCAAAAACATACTAAAAATCGAAATAGGAAGCACATCAACTACTGGAACAGCAATATCAGATAACAAAGTGAGCGTCACAAAGAAGATCACTTAGAACTATTCAACTCTAAGCGTGAAACAGGACAAACATAAAAACAGGGAAAGCAATGTAACATACATAATGTAAGAATAGGCATCACAAGAAAGGTTAACGAAGATGTCGTACCGACGAAGCTTAGGCGCAACGAACTAAGACCAGTAATAATGGACAGCAATAGTTCAGTGCAAAATAAAAAGGTAAAATAGAAGGCTCCTGGGAAAAATCCGCAGCCTGGGTAAAATAGAAGGGCACCTAGCAAATCCGTAGTCTGTATTCAGCAGCTGAAACGAGCAGAGGCTAAAAAGAAGCACCAACGCCGCAAAGCAATGACCCAAACCGGAATGGTCCTGCATTGAAAAGGAAGCAAGAAGTTAACAACTCACAAAAAGGGAAGAAATAATAAAAAAGGAATATTGACGGTGCAAAGCGACGATCTAAATCGTAATGGCTCTGCATGTAAAAAGTAGCAAGAACCTAACAATATACAGAAGAGGCAAGAAACCCCAAAAAAAGCATAAACAAAATAAGCAACAAAATCGAACCTTGTTGTGCGTAACGAAAGCTCAGTCGTCGCAGCTCAATTAAAAGGATAGAAGGGATGGTGATGGTCAGCAAACCGAAAGGCGGAACAGGAACTTCCCTGTCAAAGCCCGCACTCTATGGTTAGCAGGTCAAACAAACAAGCCGTAAGAACGAGCACCAATGGCCCCTGAGCAAAATCCACAGTCTGGGTACAATAGAAGGCCACCTAGTAAAATCTGCAGCCTGTGTTCAGCAGCCGAAACGAGGAGAGGGCCAAAAGAAGCACGAACGCCACAAAACGGGTGATCCAAACCGGAATGATCCTGCATTTAAAAGAGAGCAAGAAGTTAGCAACATGCAAAAAAGGGAAGAAATAATAAAAAAGGAACATTGACTGCGTAAAGCGGTGATCTAAATCGTAATGGTCCTGCATTTAAAAAGCAACAAAAATCTAACAATAGACAAAAGAGGCAAGAAAACCTAAAAAAAGTACAAACGAAACAAGCAACAAAGCCGAACCTTGTGTGTGTAACGAAAGCTCAGTCGTCGCAGCTCAACGAAAAGGATAGAAGAGATGGTGATGGACAGCAAACCAAAAGGCGAAACAGAAACTTCCCTGCCAGAGCCCGCACTCTTTGGCCAACAGGGTAAGGAAGCAGGTCGTAAAAACGAAGACCAATGGCGCATAGCGGCGATTCAACTCGGAACGGTGCTACGCTCAAAGGAAGAAAGAATTAGCAAAAAAAAAAAAACGCAAGCAACAACAAGAAAGGAGGTCAATCAAAGAGTACCTTGCAGCGAGACCTCAAAGCAAGAATCACCCAAGAACAGAACGATCAACAACGCAAGAAGAACCAAGAAGAATCGAAGCAGAGCATGACTGGAGGAACCAGGAGCGACGGAGGAACCAAGAGCGACGGACGCATCCAGTCGACGGAAAGGCGAAATAGAACTGACCTAACCGAATCCGCAGATCGCACTCAGTAAGCCAAACGAGGAAATGGACTATTTTGGTACCGTTGTGCACAAAAATTCCAATTTTAGCTCTTTTTATGAAAAAATTCTAAATCTAGCCCCCCTCCCCACCGCACAACTCACCAGGAGGCGACACGTGGCGGAGTCGTGTGGTACCGGACCGCACGACTCGCCAGGAGGCGACGTGCGTGGCGAGTCGTCGCGATACGGACCGCACGACTCGCCAGGAGGCGACACGTGGCGGAGTCGTGTGGTACCAGACCGCACGACTCACCAGGAGGCGACACGTGGCGGCGCACGGCTCTAAAATCGTGCCACGTGTCGCTTCGGTGAGTCGTCGCGGTCGGCACGCGACGACTCGCCACGTGTCGCCTCCCGGTGAGTCGTGCGGTCCGGTCGCGACGACTCGCCACGTGTCGCCTCTGGCGAATCGTGCGATCGATACGCACGACTCCGCCACGTGTCGCTTCCTGGTGAGTCGTGCGGTGGGGAGGGAGGCTAGATTTGGAATTTTTGTACGAAGAAGGCTAAATTTGGAATTTTTGTATGCTAACAGTACCAAAAACGTCTAGATTTCCCAAACGAGCCGAAGATAAAAATTTTCACTGACCAGAAAGGAGCACAACCTAGTAAGAAACACGCCGGTGGGACCAAACCGTCAGCGACACACGTGCATGGCAGCCAGTATACAAAAAACAAGCGGATCGCACGGAGGCCGAACTGCGTCGTCTCGAAATTTCCGCGAGAGGACCGAGGAACACACCGGTGGGACACGACGGTCAGGGAAACACGCGGACGAAGCCCAACGTGCAAAAAGTCTGGAAATTTCCGCGGGAGAGCGTCGCCTCGCGAGAGAGCGCCTCGCGCAGTAACCGCAAAACCGCGCCTTGCTATCGATGGGAAGCCTGCGCGCCCGGACAGCACACGCACACGCGTCGACGCAGGAGGGCAGAGGCGCGACGTGGACACGGTGAGCGGCCGGGAAACCCCCCTCTTTGATATAGGGATTATATCCCTTATTTAATAGAACAGTACTTAAACTTACAATTGCTTACCTTATTTAATAGAAACGGAGAATACGTATTTTTCATAATTAATATGTCTCTGTGGTTTCATTGGTCCTTATTTGAATTATTACTCCATTCAGACGCAGTCCCAAAAGAACGTCGTTTTATTTATGCGTAAGCGAAAATTTTAAATTTCGACTGATGATATGTTTGTAGCTATTGCGATTGTACGTCCATGAAAAAAAACGACATGCATATTTGCCATAAAAATTAATTTCGTAATAATATTTTTCTTTTTTCCTAATAATGACAACAAAAGTAAATTGGCACACTGGCAATTAAAAATTGCCGTGTAAAGAAAACCCTAATATTTTTCAAAAAATCCTGATTCCGCGCGTGCGATGGACGAACGGCGTGCACACCCGTGGGAGCCGTCCAATCGAAGCATTAGCATCGCGAGGCAGGAAAGCAGCGCAACTCCCCTTCACAAAACAATTTAAAACTCTCTCCTATTAATACTCTCTCTATCTCTCTATCCCAAGCATCTTCTTCTCTTTCCGCTCATTACCTAAAGCATTTTCCACTCTCTCTCTGCTCAGTGACGGATTCAGAATTGAAGCACGCTCTAGACTAAATTTCAATCAAGTAATAGTTTAATATACTAGAAGTCCAGAACTATATTACGATATAACAAAAAATACGTCACAAATGCATCATTGATATGAAAATTCTGCTTAATGCTCAATACTTGAAGAGATATGATCAAAGATACAACAAATATTACCTTGTCTCTGCTCATCACAGTTAATTGTTATTTTTAGCTTTTGCTAAAATCTTACTATAGTTGGCTGATTTTTTATTGTAGCTGAGTTGGTTTATTGGGCATAATTAAATCTAAAAAAATGTAAAAATAAAAGCAGCATACTAATCTAGAGCAGATGATGTAAAGAAATACGGGAAAAAAATAAAACACAAAAATACTAAAAAACAAAAAAATGAATAAAGTCAAAAGTGCTACAGTGTTTTTGTTGTATGCTACAGTGCTCTGATCGCTGAACGCGGCTTTTCATCGCAACGCTGAACACAGCTTGAAGCATCTACTACTCTTTCTGCTCATCACAGTGGCACAGTGGGTTTCTAAGAGAGGGGACTACTATAGTTGTGCAATCCAAGAGTAGTGGATTTGCTATGGATAGTATCATGACTTGCTTTTAAATTTATATTGATTTTGTTGTTCAATTTATCCTGATTTATTTTAAAATTTTGATAATTTGTTTTCAAATTTATCATGATTTTCTCCACATCTACACAAATCTGGTTTGAATTTTATATAAAATTGCTTTTAAGTTATCGTCGGTTTGCTTACTAATTTATCTTACTTACAAATTATACTAATTTTGCTTTCATCTTTATCTCAACTACTTTTGAAATTATGCCAACTTGCTTCACACCTATAATAAATTGGTTTTATTTTTTTATTTTTGCTTGCAAATTATACTCATTTTGCTTCCATGTTTATCCCAGCTTGCTTTTGAATTTGTGCCGGCTTAATTCACACCTATACTAAGTTAGTTTTATATTTTTTTTGTTTTGCTTGCAAATAATACTTATTTTGCTTCGATGCTTATCCCAACTTGCTTTAAAATTTATACTAGCTTGCTTCACAAATATGCTAATTTGACTTTATTTTGTTGACATCTAAGAAGAAATTTTGAGTGATGTCAGCATGTTTAATGCTTACTGGGTTAGTGGGTCTTAGGGCATGTACAATAGTATAGACAACTGCTATATATAATATTCTCCATATCATTTATATATGGCATTAAAAATCGCTCATACAATAAGTTGTCCTTTTGCATATCTCTACAGACAGTTTCACAATAACACAATGTGTCTTGTTTACCTTATTACAGTCGACTACTATATAATAGATGGTCTAATTCTCTATGCTGCTCTACATCAACTCATGTCCTACGTGGCAAGATTTGTAGACAGCTAACACCACATCATTGTACATGGCCTTAGTCGAGGAGCACACCATTTTGTTATTTTGTCATTTAGTCCTCTTAGGTATCGTGCAAAACGACTAACTGACGCTTGGCCGATCTGTAGCCACCTCCTATATTTTTTCCCACTGAGCAAGTAGCTAGAACACAAGCAATAAACCGAGATATTCCAATAATTAGTTACAGATCTGAAGATTGATGAGGCTATTGCTTCATTGTTCTTTCAAAGGAAAGATTTAGGCTGTTCTTGAGAACACTACTACAGAAACCATTATCACAGACGGTTCAAAAACGTCATCACAGACGGTTTTCTGAACCGTCTAACTTTATGGGTCAGTGATAATCGAAGGTTATCATAGACGGTTTTCAAACCGTCTATGGAGTATATATCACAGACTGTTTGTAAGACACAACCGCCTATGCTTTATAAATATCACAGACGGTTTTCTAAACCGTCTGACTTTATGGGTCAGTGATAATCGAAGGTTATCACAGACGGTTTTCAAACCGTCTGTGGAGTATATATCACAGACGGTTTGTAACCACAAACCGCTCGTGATATATCGATATCACTGAGCGGTTTGTGGTTACAAACCGTCTGTGATATATCAATATCACAGATGGTTGTTTCTTACAAACCGTCTGTGATGTTAGATATCACGAGCGGTTTGTAGTTACAAACCGTCGTGATATTCTTTCCTACCCTAGATCTATTTCTATTTATTGGCCACCTCGGAAATGCTAGCCATACCCTCTGAAACAAGCGGATCAACATGTACAGACAGACAATTCACATCTCAATTCATTTCAGAAACATATAACATCCAATTCATATCTCAATTCATTTCAGAAACATATAACATCCAATTCATATCTCAATTCATTTCACATACATAAAACATCCATTTCGCAAATCAATTAATTGAAATGAAGTAAAATATCCATTAACAATACACAATTGCAAAAGATCTACATTGCATTTGCACTTAGATGGTAACATTGCATTTTTTATTGCTCTGTCACTCCGGAATCAAGGTCTCGCGAAAGAAACAGATCCATAATCAACGAACTTGTCAGGCTGCATAAGCATTACTTGGATGGTGCATGATTGCCATCCAAGTATTGCTTGTGCGACTGACAAGTCGCTGATTATGGATCAATTTCTTTGCGAGACCTCATTCCGAGTGATAAACAATAAAAAATCATTGTGGGTTGTGGAACTCTCCAGTTGGTTGTAGGACTTTAGCCACCAAAAAGTAAGCGCACTATCCTAGAATTGCTTCAAAGTCGAGCTGTTGCAATGCAGTTTTCGGGATGGAAGCAGCCTGTCGATAGGAATATCAATGTGCGTATATAATATAACTTGATAAGTATGAAGTAATTATGGGAATATTGACAAACCTTGTTATTGGGATTGGTGATCCTCGAGGAATCGAGGAGTAGTCTCATATGGTGGCAAACGTAGAATCCACACGTGTTGCCCGGCTGCTGCTGGTGGCACTGCAAAAAATAGAATGTGTTAATTCAAGAGGCATTAATACTACCAACTGTTGCATAGGATTAATTAATATGTAGTAGCGAATACCTTAAAGTTTCGATGATGTGTCAGGGGTTTGGCCCGTTGCGTGGGGAGCTGTGCCATTTTAACGTACGTTGCGAACGCCCTACGTGATTTGAAAAAATTGACCTTAGTCAATCGGAAGGAAAGAAAGAGTACAAATATAAGTATGTATGGAGAAAATGTACTTACCTATTGATGAGTTGGCCGACAACTGTGTAGTCGGTTTTATTCTTACTTAGGGAATCAAGGTATATTACCTTGTTCCATTTTGGTATAATTACTATTAAAATCCAATGAAACTCCTGATTGTAGGGCATCAGTACATATTCCTTCTCGCGGTAAGCCAGCAGTGATGCTGTAATGTGCAGAACAATAAGGAGCGCAAAGTGAAGTTCTCTCGTTTGTATGCATCCCATACCTGTACCCCTTCGTCCCACAGTACTTTTAGATCTTCAACCAACGGCGCTAGGTATACATCAATATCATTCCCAGGTTGCTTTGGCCCTTAGATAAGTATCAACAGCAAAATATACTTTCACTTCATACACAACCAAGGAGGAAGGTTATAGATGCAAAGAGTCACAGGCCAAGTGCTATGTCGGCTGCTCATGCTACTGAAAGGATTCATTCCATCTGTACTCAATCCAAACCTTATATTCCTCGGTTCTGCACCGAATTCTGCAAAGCACGTATCGATGTTTCTCCACTGGGTGGAATCAGCAAGGTGTCTCAGTATTCCATCCTTCTTGCGCTCCTCCGAGTGCCATCGCAGCAGTTTTGCCTCCTTTGGATTCGCAAATAACCGCTTCAAACGGGGAATTATAGGAAGATACCATGCCACCTTTCCAGGAGGTCCTCTCTTCACCTCTGTTCCCTTACCATCATCATCTGATTGATTGTAACGTTTGTATCGGGATGCGTTGCACACCGGACAGACATGCATGTTTGCATACTCTTTACGGTAGAGGATACAGTCGTTCGGACATGCATGTATTCTTTCTACTTCCATTCCCAATGGACAAAGAACCTTCTTGGCTTTATACGTGGTTTTAGGCAACTCATTTCCCTCCGGAAGCATGTCCGCTAAAAGACCTAGCAGCGCCGTGAAACTCTTGTCGGACCAACCGTTGCTTGCCTTCAATTTCAACAGTTCAAGCACAGCTGACAACTTCGTGTACTTTGACCTGCAGCACGTGAACAAAGGTTTCTCTGAGTCCTCCATCAAGCCTCGGAATTTAATATACTTTCTCTCATCATAGTTCTCTTCTACATCACGAAGCATCTGATCCAGATTGTCATCGTGCAGCCTATCCGAAGCCGAATTACCACAATCATCATCCGGCAGCATATCATTGACTTCACCGGCGATGTCATCCGGCGGCATATCATTGACTTCACGGGCGATGTCATCCGGGACATATCATTGACTTCGCCATGACTGGTCCAACACGTATACCCCTTTTGAAACCCCTCCGAATCAAGTGCGCTTCAATCGCTCTCGATTCTTAAACATCTTTAAATTCTCATGATCGATTGCATGGACAATACATATATTCCACCCCTTATTCAACATATCCTCCTCGCGGCTCTTGTAAAAACAGACATGCCATTAATGTACTCTTCACTCACACGGTTTGCGGTATACATCCAGCTTCGATCCTATATTATGCACATATATATAAAACAACTTAGTATTAAAATTAATTTAATTAATTATTACTACATATATACCACATGCATTGAGGCTAGCTAGCTACATCTAAATTAGCTAGATCTTCAAAGTATATATATAACAGTTCACCGAAAATTAATTAGCTAGCTAGATCAAACTTATTTTGATATGCAACCAAAAACAAATTTCATTACTAACCATATCTAGGGCATCCACACGAACTCAATGAATCTCCTGCCAAATAAGTATCCTTCCACCAAAAAATGGCCTGAAAGCCTTGCCGCCTCCAGCTGGATCGAAATGAAGACAGATGCGGTCTGAGCGGCGCAATAAATACATAGCAGCATTATCACAGACGGTTTTTAAACAAAACCCGTCTATGATAGACAATTATCACAGACGATTTTGTAGTAAAACCGCTCGTGATAATTGGGACTATCACGAGCGGTTTTACTACAAAACCGTGCGTGATAATTGACTATCACGACGGGTTTTGTTTAAAAACCGTGCGTGATAGTCCCAATTATCCTGACGGTTTTTAACAATGAACCGCTCAGATAGAAATATCACGAGCGGTTCATTGGTAAGAACGGTGCGTGATATTCGTTTTCTCGGCGCCATCAACATAGACGGTGTCCAAATAAAAACCGTCTGTGTTAATATCGGTCACAGACGGTTTTGTGAAACCGTCTGTGATTTGGCATCTAGTATTAGGCTTTCTGTAGTAGTGGAAGAAGAAAATATTCTGAGAATCATCTTTTGGTGGAATTGTGAAGTTATAGATGCATGACTCCACCACCTAGGGTTCAAATCCTGATGTCCGTCTTTTATATATATATATGAGTATGTTTCAGTATAAATTTTGTAAGATTATGGGTTTATTTTAATTTCCGCTTGTGTGGTAGTGTGGCGTGCGTGTGCGTAAAAAAAAAAAGCCTAAGTGGGTTATCATCTACCAAGAAAATTGGAGCAACCACGACGCCCTACAGCATGACCATGCATGGTTCTATTGATCCCTTTGACTTGTTACCGATAGGAATTAATAAAACATAAAAGGACTATAACTGCATAAGAAAAATGAACATAAATACAGAGCAAATGCTCCATCCATCCTATCAGTCTATCACCCACCCTCCAGTTATGGCAAATCACTGCTCACCATTTGTAGAGCTGTGTAGCAGCTCAAGCGGAGGGAGTGGATGTGATCAAGGTTGTCAGTATCGCGATACGTATCATAATATTGTATGATTCTACGATTGTACCAGAGGTAGATGACATGGATCGCAATACGGATTAGAATCTGGTAGTATCGCGGAGAGATCGCGATCCAGCTCGTAGCATCATTAGGATCGCGGTAGGATAACAGTAGGACCATGATTCTGACAATAAACTATAAAGCATATATATTTTGCTATTACCTATTGTTAATTTAAGTTGCACTAGTTTAATTTGCTTTGTTTTGTTGTTTATATGTTGTTCTATGGTAAAAAAGTATTATCTTTAACATATTGCAATTTTAGATTATTAGTTCATTAAAAATAATTAAATAAGTTTTAGAAATAAATATTAATTCAATATAACATGAATAAGTGTACTCAAATTTTAAAATATCTAATATAGACTTGCATATTTATAAATATATTTTAATTTTTATATTATATATATATATAGAGTAAAATTTGATAGTATCGTGATTCTACGATTCGATCTTATGATCTGATCCCGTGAGACGAAAAACGATACTACAGAAGTGAATACTGATATGCCTAGGTCAGGGTTGTCTCCACTGTCGTAATGGCCTTGAAATGTTTTGGAACATAGTAGCCAATTTACACAATTATATAAATTCTAGATTGGCAAATTATATCCATGTCCTAAGCTATTATAATGGCCTTATAAGATGATGATTCTTAATGTTGGACAGGTATGTCTTGAGGGGTTGAATTAATAGAAAAAAATGCTGTAGCAAAATAAACTAGAATTTAAAACAACTTAATTCACATGGACTTCAGATGACTCTATCCTACATCTCCGCCTAGCTAAGCAGCATACACCTTTGACAAGTGGATACGGTGTAACATGCACCACCGCAATGACCGATCCCGAAGCCGCCATATATAAGAAACTCTCTATGAATTCTCTTGTAGGCTGTAGCCACAAGAAATTCTCTATAGATCCTTCCATCTGATCGCCGTGGCTGTTGCTTTATCCTTCTTAATTCATCTCCTGTTTTCATGATATGTTGTATGTCCAGCGACTGCTTCAACATTTTGTGAAGCTAGCTGGCTGAGATAATTAAACTTCCATGAAGATATATAATTAGTCACACAAACTTGCTCTAGTGATTTCGTAAGGTGAGTCTTAATCACTCCGGAACCACTTCAAAGCTCTTGCAGTCCCACCTGTCCACGAATTAATGATGAGCCACATGGCAATAGTAGTATATTACTACTCTCTTGTCCATCAGCATATAAATACCAAGCAGCAATATTGCTTCCATCAACCATGGCAGCAAACATATACTTCGGCAGTAGTATTAGGAGCTAGCCAGCACCAAGCACTGTTCAATTTTTTTCATGCAAAACTTTGATGGGAATGAGAGGCCTGAGGAATGGAGTTACCACGTCATGCTCAGCATCGTGTGGAGTTAGCAGCGGTTAGGCCAACGTGGCTCTCCTGTTATCGAGAGGATTCGTTCTCTTCTGGCCTCTGAGTGTTAGAGGCATGTTTAGCAATGGCAACTACTTTCACGGACTTTGTTCTACGTAGTCTAACAATATATACATGTGCTAATGCAGAGGAAACTTAGTTACGATGCATACACATATTTACTTTGTTATCAAGTCTTTTTTAGCTTTGACTTATGACTTTTAGCTGCGGCTTATAATTTTTAGGGTATTCGTGAGAGAGTATGCAGTAATAGAAATCCGCATATAGTTTTGACCGATATAAATAAAGTTATTACAGTGTGTACTATATAATTAATTTGTAGACTCTGCCTTGAAAAACACTTTATTTAAAATTAGTTACCGTAGAAAAGTTAAAAAGTAGTTTTTTAAAAACTGAAAAGAACAGACATAGAGTCATATGCCTCGAACAACCTGAATCCATTAACCACGTGTTCGCCTTCCTCATCAGCTACACTTACATCACAGGAAATATCAGTGTCACACTACTGGGATTAGTGAAATAAGATCTAGGAATCCAGTTCTGAGCCACACGACGCGGAAGAATGGTAATAGAACTAGCACCAAAATCACATGCATGTGAGCGATCAGAACGCCAAAAAGAACGTGAATTATATCCCAATCCAACACGTGAAGCAGATTTAAAATCACCATAAGAATTCTATAAAAATCTAGCCTTAGGATGAGTTCTAGGAACAAAAGATGTTGCATGTTTTTGTTTTAAAGCACTCAATCTTTCTCTCCTCTTTCCTACCACACGTAAAACAAAATACATAAGTGCCCATCCTTTCTTCTGTAGGTGCAATGAGATTTAACACAATTAGAAGTCTTTTGAGATGATGATCTAGCACCTACAACATTAGCAACTGAACTTTGCATAAAACCACTAGATTCAAACACAGTTTGTTTTGGTTTAGATTTTACTTCAATTTTTTTAGATTCAAGAAGTTTAACAATTTCAGAAGGATTATTTTAGCATGCTCAACATAATTAAATCCTAGACCACGAATTTTCACACTTATTTTTGACTTGTGTAAAATCATATTCAGATTTTTCTTACCAAAAGAGAATATCTCTAGAGTGTCATTAAGGTATTCATTTTCTTTAACTAAAGTAGGACAAGTTGAGCACTTCAAAGGTTCATTCACAACATTTTTAGAAGCACTAGACTGAGCCAATCTCTCTTTTTCAGCGAAATCATTGAGTTTCTAGTCAATGCTTCTATTTCTATATTAAGCTTATGACAGTTAGAGCAAGAAGATACCTTATGATAAAGCATCTATTAAATTGTTTCCTCAGATAAACTAAGTTTAGCTTATAACAATTCACACTTAGAGTAAATTTTAGATTGAGCATTTGAATTACTTGAAACTAAACATATAGAAGAATTAGATTTGAATTTTTTCAATTTCATCATTTGCAAATTTTATCTTTTCATCACAAGAATTATATGTCAATCTTAATTCATCAAATTTAGCAGTTATATCACTAAGTTGAACTAAGTTTGATGTATTCAATTTGTAGCATTTTCTAACTCAGAATGTAAAATTTGGCAAGACTCACAAGATTCATCATCAGAAATAGAAGCTCTAAGTTTATTGATTTCAGAATTTAAGCTCTCAACAACAAAATCAGGATTTTTAATTTGCTTTTTATACTTTTTGAGCTCTTTTTGTCAATCTAAACACAACACGAGATAAATTAGTATAAGAATATTTTACCTTTTCAGGATCACTATAAAGACCATCAGCTTTGAACTCATCACTGTTTGCCATGAAACACATTCCTGTGAAGTCCACATTCTTTGCCTTTTTGCCATTGTCCTCATCATCGCTTCCTGAATCAACGTCGCTCAAATTAATCTCCTCAAGTGCTGAAAGTACTTTGTTGACTGCCCTAAGATAATTGCTCTTCTTGCTTGAGTCAATTTTGAATTGGGAACGACAAGTAGGTGCTTTGTCATCCTAGATTTCCTTGCTCCTTAGTTTTGAACAGTTCATCTTGATGTGGTTTAACTCACCATATTCATAGCATTTGATTGAACCTCCTCTTCGTCTTGATTTGATATTGTTAATTGCCTTGGTCACCCTGTTAGAATGAAGTACAAGCTGATCTTCTAGAATCCCCTCTAATTGTTTATCTGAAATAGAATACAATGCGGACAAAGAAACAATAGAGGAACTAGAAGAACTGTCAACTTGGTTAGTCACTGAGCCTAAAGAATTATTGTTATTTATTTTGGCCAAAACATCAATCTTATGAGTTTTCATGTTGGAATAAAGATCATTCAAAGTGAGTGTTTCCATATTAACAGAATGATTAATAGTAGTGACTAATATATTCCAAACAGACTTATCCAAAGTATCTAAAATTTGAAACGCATTATCAGAATCAGAATATGCGACATCAACAGATTGCAAATCACTAATAATTTTATTAAAGTGGTCAAAAAGTGCATGTACTGATTCTCCTGATTTTATCCCAAATTTGGAATACTTCTTTTTAAATTGGTTTTGACGAACACCTTTAACAGATTTAGAACCTTCATGATAATTAGCTAGAGTAGTCCAAATTTTATTTGCAGATTTAGTATGAATAGTTCTAACAAATTCGTTTCTACTAAGACTTTGCAACAAAATATTTATAGCTTTAGCATTTGCTTCAACATTAGCAGTATTTCAATAGTAACAACAGGAGGCATAATATATGGATTTTCAACTTTTTACCAAATTGCATTACTTTGTGCTTGCATAAAAACCTCTAAGCGTATTTTCTAATAAAGATAATTGGATCCATCGAAAAACGATGGCTTACCTAAAAAACGATCCCAATCTGATGCCATTGCAATCTTGCTCTGATACCACTTGTAGGATCGTCGATGACAATCAGAACGGGGTGAATGATTGTAATCTGCTACGAAAACTTTCTCTTCTATTTTACTATCTCCTGATTTTTCAACCTGTAACACAGCAAAAAAAGGAAAACAAACACAAAAAGAGACAAAAAAAACAATCTCTCTCTCCTGATGCTGTAGTATTACTGTAGCAATAGTGAGCGGTTACTATAGCTACTATTCACGTATTGTAGCGATAGTGCATATACTGTAGCAAAAAATATGAACCAAAGACCTGCTTTCATACTTTACTCTGCCATGCATGATGCAACTTTTTGTGCTATCACTTCTCACCAATGTCAGACCGCATGCATGCTCTTTATTGCCTTGTATCTAGTATCTATCAGCAAGCACATGCAGGCGAGACTCCCACGTCACGCGTGAGACCAAAATTGGTGATGCACGCACACAGGAAACGAAGAAACGAGATGTCACCGACGATCAAACGCACCGCTAATATTTTTATTCAACCCTTTCAATATCTTGGCCAAGCGTCTGTTTACAAATCAATTGCCTACCAATTAACCAACCGCCACCCCTGTATATATATCATGAGTCACTACTTGAAACCCTAATACAACTCGGCTAGTTATGAATTTTGCAAGCTTGCCGTCGAAAAATTATCATATGTTGGCATCACGTATTAATCTATGGATTAAAAATAGTAGATGAAATAATTTGGCTAGTTGCTCCATATGAAAAGTGTAGATCATTTCTTAATGATTCCAAAAAGTCTAAGGGCAAGATGTTTTTACTAGTAGAATTGAAGTGATGAATTTTGGGGAGACTTCTATCTGAGTTGCTGCTGGATGCAGTCGTGGAAAATTATCAATTTGACTAGGTTAATGGCATAATTAAATTTTGGGCATAACTAAGAAGAGATAGATAATTTTCTATAGTTTCTGAAAATATCATAGTTCAATACATTTAGAGATGTAGATTAAAAGATATAAAAATATTAATTCTGCTACCCAGAGGATGACTAATCTCTCTTCTGTATTAAAAACGGGGATTTAAATGATTTAATTTGGACATGTGGCTAACTAAAAGGTTGTAGAAAATTTTATATAGATTTTAGAACTAGTTTGGTTTGCTATAATACAATACGAGAGTTGAAAGTTAAGATGATTTTAGTACTGCAATTGCAGGAGTGGCTATCTGGTAAAGGGGTGAGTTGTGGATTTGGGGAAATTGATGTTTTTTTCTAAATATTGAGTTATTCTTGCTGCTCATGAAAATTGTAAATTTATAAGGGCATCCTTTTTCTGGGACTTTTACCACTTTTATTGAGAAATATGATTTGTTTATTTATTCAATGTTGTGGGTAATGAAAAATATCTTTTGCCAGATTATTATCATGAGGAGGATTTAAACCTATGTGGTTCCTTTTGAATATTTTGAGTGATTGAATTTAAATGCCCCTTTCTTAAGAGGAAGAGAATTTAAACTCTTTTGTGATGTCTTTTTGAAACTTGTATGAGATGTAGTAATCATAGGAATTAAGAGACAAGGTATGTCAGAGGTTAAGTGTTATAGATGACATGGTGTATAGTTGATTTTAATTAACATCCCTTGGAGGGATATATATTAAATTTGATGATGCCTTAGCGTAGTTATATGGTGAATAGTGACCAAGAGTATGCTCTTTCCTAGTAGGAATTAATGGATTATAAAGAAGTATGAAGTATTGATGGATGATCATTAATATTAATTATTCTATCAAATTTGTTGGATACATTGGATTATTTGAGTCTAAATGGATTAATCTAATCGCTTGGGATGGATAAGTTAAGAAGATTTTGAGTCATTATTTTGGTGGATATTATTATTAGAAGTAACCATTCTATGGATACTTGGTGATCATATTAAATTGCTAGATTCAGTTCCTAACATGATTAATTGTTGGAATTGTGTGCAAAGGGTTTGAAAATTGGTGGATTTAGAATTTATATGGAAGGAGTTTGGATAGTTATTGTAGCTAGAGTGACTGGATAAAATTTGTTGTAGTGTCAAGATAGATTCTGATTAGGATATGATTATGACTATTGAAGTTTTAGCAAGATTTTGTAAGGTGGAATAGTTGAATCGTTGGTTGTACATGTCCATACGATTGCAAATATAAGTAGGATGGAAATTAGTTTTTATGATAAAGCCAATTGTTAACATAAATCATTGGAGTGCAATTATTATATGTTAGGATTTGGTGTTAAGAATCACTAAAGAGTCGAGTTACTGGATTTTAACAAGTGCCTCATATCTATATGCTTGTGGAATTATTGGATGATAGTTGATGCTTAATAAATGAAATTTGGTAGAACTTTATGATTTGTGCTATAGATATCTTCTAGAGTAAAATGGTTGTTGTAGTAAGGATGCAAACTTTAGATGGATTCTCAACTTGAGGATGAGATGATAAAGTGGTATGAAGCCTTTTAGTGAGCCCTAGAGAGTTTTATGATGGAGTAGTCGATTTTGATATTTTTGTTAAGAGTTTTAGTAAATGGATCATATCAAGCTTATCGCTAAAGGCATATTGAGGATAGCATTGATTTTTTTAGAAAGAATGTAATTTGATCGTCTTTTGTAGTGTTATTCAAATGAATATTTTAGATTTTTTTGTACTTATGAGCTTTCGGAGTTCATGGCTTATGAGAAAGTTGCATTCTATTTTGCATCAAGAATAACTTCAGTGAAGTGTAGGAGAATTTTCATAGTTTATACACTACTACAAAAATCCTAATACTAGACGTCAAATCACAGACGGTTTTATAAAACCGTTAGTGATGTATACTATCATAGACAGTTTATATTTGAAGACCGTCTGTGGTGTTTGTGGCGGGAAAAAGGAGTATCACATACGGTTCTAACCGATGAACCGTCTGTGATACTGGAATATCACAGATTGTTTTATATTAAAAACCGTCTATGATAGTCCAGATTATCGTAGATGGTTTTTAATATAAAATCATTTGTGATATACCTGTATCATAGACGATTTTTTGTTAAAAACCGTCTGTGATACTGGAATATCACAGATGGTTTTATATTAAAAACCGTCTGGGATATTCCATTACCACAGACGGGTTTTGTTAAAAACCGTCTTTGATAATCTGACCATGTATTTATTGCACGCGTCAGAACCGCATCTGTCTTCATTTCGATCCAGATCTAGCCGGTGCTGTAGTTGGAGGTGGCAAGGCTTTCAGGCCATTTAATTTGGTGGGAGGAGGCTTATTTGGCAGGAGAGCTTTGAAGATTAATCAAGTTCTTGGTTGCCCTAGATATGGTTAGTGAAGAAATTTGTTTTTCGTTGCATCAAAATTTAGATCTAGCTAATTTTCGGTGACTGTTATATATATATATATATATATATATACTTTGAAGATCTAGCTAATTTAGATTTAGCTAGCCTCAATGTATGTGGTTTTTAATACTAATTAAGTTGTTATATATGTGCATAATATAGGACCGAAGCTGGATGTATACTGCAAATCGTGTGAGTGAAGAGTACATTAATGGCGTATCTGCTTTTACAAGAGCTGCCGAGAAGGATATGTTGAATAAGGGGGTGGAATATATGTATTGTCCATGTATTGACTACAAGAATTTAAAGATATTTAAGAATCGAGAGCAGATTGAAGCGCACTTGATTCGGAAGGGTTTAAAAAAAGGGTATACATGTTGGACCAGTCATGGCGAAGTCAATGATACGCCGTCGGATGATATCGCCGGTGAAGTCAATGATATACCGCCGGATGATGTCGATTGTGGTTCGGATTCGGATAGGTTGCAGGATGACAATCTGGATCAGATGCTTCGTGATGTAGAAGAGAACTATGATGAGAGAGTATGTTAAATTTCGAGGCTTGATGGAGAACTCGAAGAAACCTTTGTTCACGTGCTGCAGGTCAAAGTACATAAAGTTGTCAGCTGTGCTTGAACTGTTGAAATTGAAGACAAATAACGGTTGGTCCGACAAGAGTTTCATGGCACTGCTAGGTCTTTTAGCAGACATACTTCCATAGGAAAATGAGTTACCTAAAACCACGTATAAAGCCAAGAACATTCTTTGTCCATTGGGAATGGAAGTAGAAAGAATACATGCATGTTCGAACGACTGTATCGTTTACCGTAAAGAGTATACAAACATGCATGTATGTCCGGTGTGCAACGTATCCCGATACAAACGTAATAATCAATCATATGATGGCGAGGAAACAGAGGAGAAGAAAGGACCTCCTGCAAAGGTGGCACGGTATCTTCCTATAATTCCCCATTTGAAGCATTTTTTTGCGAATCCAAAGGAGGCAAAACTGTTGCGTTGGCACTCGGAGGAGCGCAAGAAGGATGGAATGCTGAGACAACTTGCTGATTTCTCCTAGTAGAGAAACAATGATAGGAGTTTTGCAGGTTTCGGTGCAGAACCGGGGAATATATATATCCATATCACAGACAATTTTTCATTAAAAGACTGTCTGTGATAGTTGAAAATCACAGACGGTTTGTCATTAAAAACTGCCTGTGATTATCACGTTCACAGACGATTTTTAGTTAAAATCCGTCTGTGATATTTACACCACAGACGGTTCGAAAGCCGTTTGTGATGACATTATATTATTATTGACCCATAAATTCAGACGGTTTAAAAAACTATCTGTGATGACGTTTTTGAACCATCTGTGATGATAATTTCTGCAGTAGTGATAAGAGGTTTATGAAACTTCATCTTAAAAATGTGCCTTGATATTTTACTATTTCCTTGGGGTTTTGCTTGCTACAAGTTGCTAATGTTTTTTGGTTTGCTGAATTTGTTTTTACTATCTCTTATTTTTTTTTGTTATGAAGAAAATAACTAATTCGTGTTATGAAGTCTTTCAAGGTTTATAGTAGCAAGTGACAAGTAGTGATTAAGTATACAATCTTATAAGGCATTGTGTGCTGAGTTATTTGAAGTGCATATGAGGATGATTTGTTTTTATACTATATTTCTTGAGGAGAAATTGACTTTATCCAATGGTTATTTTCGGAGCAAACACAAATTGATCATATTGTAGTTACTTGTAGAACCCTTTGTGGATAGTAAATAAGAATATGTTGGTATATATCATGGATTATTTAGGGATATCAATAGATCAAAATTTTGATCAGTTAAGTAGATGGTTGTAATTGTATAAAAAATGCTGGATTTTGTAGATAAAATTGATGTGGTATAATGAGAATTCAAAATTGGTAAAGTAAGTTAATCGATGTGATTGTTGCTTGAATGGTGAGGATTATTGAATTATTACATGGTAGAACTTGATCTTGGTGAATATCTGTCTTGGGGTTAGAATCTTTCTAAAATTTAGTGGGTGAAAAATATATTTAACTATTGGTGTTATAATAATTGAGTATATTTGGATTGCCAGAATTTTTGTCAACAAATTTGAGGATTTCTGTACCAATTATATCGAAACTTGATTGTAGGAGTCATAGAGGTTAAAGTTACTGAGAGTAAAGGGGAATACTTTTGTGGTTTACAAGACTGTAAATTTTTAGATTATTTATGGTTACAATCTCAATAAAAATTTATTTCAATCTATGGATACGAGGAGATGGAATTGGATTTTGTGCCTTAGTTTAGAACCATAATTGACTATTTTGTGTGTAAGTAGGAGAGCGAAATTGACTCTGAGAATTATGATGATCTTTGATCAAATTCATTTGGTAGTGGTAATTAAGTTCGTGCTAGGTTCTTCAAGGTGATTATCCTTAAAGAATTGAGGTGATAAGGTTTGATGTGAAATCTATAATTAAGTTCACTTGGAATTATTTGTAAGGATATTTCTTTGGTAGAGGAGTTGATTAGAATATTTGGTGGATTAGTAGAGCTTCTCTGTATGGTGTGGATGTTGCTTTAGGATTGTGTATATCTTTGAGGTTGCCAAATTGAGAGAAATGAGTTAGTGTGGCATATGAGAATTTGGAATTTCTTGATTTAAGACGAAAATTTCTTCTTTAAAATTGAGTAGAGTGTGTGTCGTTAGGGTAGTGAGATATCCATATGGTTGTTGACCAATCCTTGCGTTTATATCTGATGTTCATGTGCAAAGTGAGTTGATTTTGTGTTGATATCTATGGTCATTTTCTTTTAAGAAAAAGAGGAAATTGTTAATTTAAGCATTTAAGTGATTTCGACTTTGGCTTTTGTGGTTTTTATTTGTAATTGTTTATTTGGAAGTTGAGAGTTTTCATAGTGAGTCATTTGTTTTCAAGTCAGGTTCTTTTTGGAAGGAGGTGGGTTCAATGAGTGTTTTATTTGTTTCTCTTGTCAAAGAGATGCTCCTTGCAAATTGAAGTGATCTCGCTATGTCTTAGGGCATTCTCTTGTAAGAATAGTTTAATTCAAAATGGGTGGATTTTAGAAGTGGGTTTCCTTGTTAAGGACGAGCAAGTAATTTTTTACTTGATGCATGGAGAAGTAGAAGGACGAGTTGCATTTGTTTGGGTACAAAAGTATTATGGGGTCTTGAGATGTGTTGTGCCTATGAGCTATCTGCTTGGAGTCGGTGTGTGTGTCTTGAGTATTATCATGGGTTTGAGTTGGAATATTAGATTTTGCAAGTAGAGTCATAAGGCAGAGAATTTCAGGTCATATTCTGTTAAAAGGATTAGAATGTAATATTTTAAAAATATTACTTTTAAGAATCTACGTATAAATAGATAAAAGGAGATATGTGAAAAGAGGATGAGTGAATTTTTTTTAGAGAACGAGTTGTTTTCTGGAAGTCATGCGGGGAGTTGGTGATGGAGTGGTTCCCGTGCCTTAATTAAAGAGGATCGTGTAGGAAGGATAACCTTTTCTTTCCTTTTATCTCCGGCGTCACATCTACTGACCGTGTGCGATCAACACCCGCGTTCGCCTGCCGCCACCTACCCGCGTTGGTTGAGCTTCCCGCCAGCTGCCCACGTCAACACCAACAACGCATACATGCGCATGCATAACGACTAGTTATGTACATGGGACTAGTTATTTGCAATGCTCAATGTTGGTGATTATTGCATGCAGCCGTGATTATTGCATGCTGTTGTGCACTACTACAGAAAGCTTAATACTAGACGACAAATCACAGACGGTTTTGTGAAACCGTCTGTTATATACACTATCACAAACGATTTTTATTTAGAAACCGTTTGTGCTGCTGAAGGATTATCACAGACGGTTCTTACAAATGAACCGTCTGTGATAGTAGACTATCACAGACGATTTTTTAGTAAAATCCGTTTGTGATAATCTGGACAATCACAGACGATTTTTACTGAAAAACCATCTGTGATAATCTGGACTATCACAGACGGTTTTTAGTAAAAACGTCTGTGATAATCCTGCTTTGTATTTATTTCACCACTCAGACTGCATATGCATCTATCTTCATTTCGATCCAGATCTAGCCGATGCTGTTATATATATATACTTTGAAGATCTAGCTAATTTAGATTTAACTAGCCTCAATGCATGTGGTATATATATATGTGTGTAGTAATAATTAATTAAATTAATTTTAATACTAAGTTGTTATATATGTGCATAATATAGGACCGAAGCTTGATGTATATCACAAACCGTGTGAGTGAAGAGTACATTAATGACGTGTCTGCTTTTACAAGAGTTGTCGAGGAGGATATGTTGAATAAGGGGGTAGAATATATGTATTGTCCATACACTGACTGCAAGAATTTAAAGATATTTAAGAATTGAGAGCAGATTGAAGCGCACTTGATTCAGAGGGATTTCAAAAAGGGGTATACATGTTGGACCAGTCATGGCGAAGTCAATGATATGACGCCAGATGACATCGCCGGTGAAGTCAATGATATGCCGCCAGAGGACATCGCTGGTGAAGTCAATGATATGCTGCCGGACGACATCGCCGATGAAGTCAATGATATGCTGTCGGATGAAGATTGTGGTTTAGATTCGGATAGGCTGCACGAAGACAATCTGGATTAGATTCTTCGTGATGTAGAAGAGAACTATGATGAGAGAGAGTATATTAAATTCTAAGGCTTGATGGAGGACTCGGAGAAACCTTTATTCCCATGCTGTAGGTCAAAATACACGAAGTTGTTAGCTGTGCTTGAACTGTTGAAATTGAAGGCAAGCAACGGTTGGTCCAACAAGAGTTTCACGGCGCTGCTAGGTCTTTTAGCGAAAAAGGTTCTCTGTCCATTGGGAATGGAAGTAGAAAGAATACATGCATGTCCGAACGACTGTATCCTCTACCGTAAAGAGTATGCAAACATGCATGTCTGTCCGGTGTGGAACGCATCCCGATACAAATGTAACAATCAATCAGATGATGGTGGCGAGGGAACAGAGGTGAAGAAAGGACCTCCTGCAAAGGTGGCATGGTATGTTCCTATAATTCTCTGTTTGAAGCGGTTTTCGCGAATCCAAAGGAGGCAAAATTGCTGCGATGGCACTTGGAGGAGCGCAAGAAGGATGCAATGCTGAGACACCTTACTGATTCCACCCAGTTGAGAAACATCGATAGGTGTTTTGCAGATTCGATGCAGAACCGAGGAATATGAAGTTTGGATTGAGTACAGATGGGATGAATCCTTTCAGTAGCATGAGCAGCCGACATAGCATTTGGCCCATGACTCTGTGCATCTATAACCTTCCTCCTTGGTTGTGTACGAAGCAAAAATATATTTTGCTGTTGATACTTATCTAAGGCCAAAGCAACCTGGAAATGATATTGATGTGTACCTAGCACCGTTGGTGGAAGATCTAAAAGTACTGTAGGACGAAGGGGTACAAGTATGGGATACATACAAAGGAGAGAACTTCACTTTGCGCTCTTTATTGTTCTGCACCATAAATGATTATCCTGCCCTTGCTAACCTGTTGGGTCAGAGTACAAAATGTGCCAAAGCTTATACTCACTACGTAGATGGTACCAAGAGTGTGTGGCTGAAACACTCACGTAAAACTCGGTACATGCGTCACCGTCGGTTCCTTCGAAGAGCTCACTCATACCGTAAGATGAAGAAACAATTTGACAGAGAGAAGGAAGACGGTTCAGCTCCAAGGTATTTAAACGGAAAAGAGGCTTATAATATAGTTAAGGATTTAGATGTTGTCTTCGGAAAGGGACGTAAATTGAGGGCTCGTGAGAATAACATATGGAAGAAGAGATCAATATTTTAAGACTTACCTTATTGGGAGTACCTAGATGTTCGACACTGCGTCGACGTCATGCACATAGAAAAGAATGATGTGACGGCTTGATTAGTCTCTTACTGAACATTTGTGATAAAACAAAGGACGGTGTAAATGCACGGCTTGACTTGGCTGATATGGACATCAGACCCGAGTTAGCACCAAGAAAAATAGATAATGGACGAACGTACCTTCCTACTGCGTGTTACACTCTGTCCAAGGCTGAGAAAACAGAACTGTGCCAGTGCTTGCATGGTGTCAAAGTTCCGTCTGGTTACTCCGGCAACGTGAAGAAACTTGTTTCGATACAAGATTTAAAGTTAAATGGCATAAAGTCTCATGATTGTCATGTGCTAATGACACAGATGCTCCCTATTGCAATTAAAAATATTTTACCGATCAAAGTTTGAGAGACAATCATGAGGCTATGTTATTTCTTTAACACAATTGCTCAGAAAGTCATCAATCCCGAAGGACTAGATGCTTTGCAGGACGAGGTGGTGATGACTCTATGTCATCTTGAGATGTATTTTCCTCCTTCGTTTTTCGATATCATTGTCCATCTCATTGTTCACGTCGTGTGGGAGATAAAAATATACGGGCCTGTATTCCTACGTAGCATGTAGCCATTTGAGAGGTTCATGAAAATTCTAAAGTTTTATGTACGAAATCAATCTTGGCCGGAGGGCAGCATCGTCGAAGGTTATGCAAGTGAAGAGATCATTGAGTTCTGTGTCGATTATATGGCTCAGATTTAACCGATAGGTGTGCCTCAATCTCGTCATGAGGGGAGGTTCAAGGGTATCGGAGCTATCAGAAGAAAAGTAATCATTCCAGATATGGACGCGTATGCTCAAGCCTATTTCATGATCTTGCAACACATGACTGAAGTGGCCCCTTATATCGACCAGCACAAGGATGTGCTTCGGTAACAGAACCCGGAGCGGCCGGATGTTTGGATCATGAGACAACATAACAGCCGATTCAACCAATGGTTGAAGGAGCAAATCGATAGGAGCTCGCCAAGTGAGATGCTTACATGGTTGGCAAAAGGGCTAATATTTACAATTGTGACATGGCAAGGATATGACATAAATGGGTACACATTCTATACACAGGCTCAGGATGTAAAGAGCACTAACCAGAACAGCGGTGTCTGCATAGATGCGTTCAGTACCGATGAGGTGAGAAACTCGTACTAGGGTTCATAGAAGAGATTTGGGAGCTCCACTACGTGGTTTTCAAGATCTCCTTATTTCAGTGCCGTTGGGTGCATCTCCCACAGGTGAAGGTTGACAAATACGGTGTTACTACCGTAGACCTCCAACGTGTCGGGTACAAAGACAAACCATTCGTACTCGTCTACCAAGTTGTTCAAGTTTCTATGTAACCGACCCAACAAATAAGAAGCGCCATGTAGTTCTTCATGGAAAAAGGAGAATTGTCGGAGTAGAAAATGTAGTAGACGAGGAAGAATATAATCAATTTGATGAGTTACCTCCTTTTGGAAATGGCATAAGGGTCGACAATGAACAACGTGACGAAACTAGTTACGTACGCATTGATCATCATGAAGGGCTAATTTTTAAAGGAAATAAGCAAGTGGAATGAGAATGTGCAACATATATAACAATGCATGTATGTGATGTATATATATGAATTAGCATTTATGTATATAACAATTAATGCATGTGTGTGATGTATTTGTGAATTTGCATTTATACATGTCTATGTAAAAATATGTGATATATTGGTGAATTTTGAGAATGAGTCATACAAATGTATCTCTATGTTCATTGGGCTATTTTAAAGAAATACACTGGGCTGTTGTAAAGAAATACACTCTTTGTGAGGTCTTATTGAATGTTGGTTGGTGTAGTTAGTTATATTAATTATAACAGCCGGGGCGGGCTTATTACAGACGGTTCTAAGTTTAGAACCATCTGTGATAGTATAGATATCACAGATGGTTCTAAGTTTAGAATTATCTGTAATAATATATATCACAGATGTTTTTAAGCTTAGAACCGTCTGTGATAGTATAGCTATCACAGACGGTTCTAAGTTTAAAACTGTTTGTAATAATATATATCACTGATGGTTTTTAGTTTAGAACCGTCTGTGATATTATTATCACAAACGGTTGTAGTTTAGAATAAATCGTCTGTGATATTGATATATCACAGACGGTTTTGTGTTAACAACTGTATGTGATATTCATATATCACATACGGTTTTTTCTTACAAACCGTCTGCGATGATAGCTATCACAGATGGTTTTTAGTTATAAACCGTCTGCGATATTTACTCCACAGATGATTTTTAAACCGTCTGTGATAACTTTCAATTATCACTGACCCATAAATTTAGACGGTTAAGAAAACCGTCTGTGATGACGTTTTTGAACCGTCTGTGATACGGTTTTCTGTAGTAGTGGTGACTCGTTGTGGTATGCTGTGCGGCCGTGACTATATGTTGGTGTTGGAGCAGCAGATAGGGGGAGAAGGGGTGAACAGGTAAGGAAAGGGTCTCGATCTTGACGTTCTTTGTTGGGGGTGATAATATAGGTTTTTCTTTTTCTTTTTTTTTTAAAATTTAATTAGTGATTAGGATCTAGATTACAGAAAGAGGTAGCACGTGTTCGTCAAGAGGATCGAATAGTAGATCAGTTAATCTGCTATGTTATTTTATTGTAAATTCGGGTATCGTACGATGATAATTTGGGAATGTCATCTACTAGATAATTATAGAGAATTTTAGTAGGTTTTCATAAAATATTTAATCATGTCGATCGGATGAGTAGATTTTGAGTTACGAATTTGTAAGCCTGTTGGCTGAAAAATTATCATCTGTTGGCAACACGTAATGATCTGTAGATAAAAATAGTAGATGGGATAATTTGGATAGTTTCCCTACATGAAAAATGTATGTAGTTTCTTAAGAATTCTAAAAAGTCTAAGAGCATGATATTTAGACCAACAGAACTGAAGTTATGAATTTAGCTCTGCTAGATGCAGTCGTGAGAAATTATTAATTTGACTAGGTTAATGGCAGAATTGGATTTTGGACATAACTAGGATGAGATAGATAATTTCATGCAGTTTCTGGAAATGTAATAATTCAATACATTTGTAGGTGTAGATTAAAAGATATGAAAACAATATTAAATATGCTATTTAGAGCATGACATATTTGTCTTCTGCATTAAAAATAAGGATTTAGATGATTTAATTTTGACATGTGACCAACTAAGAAGTTATTTAAAATTTTATATAGATTTCAGAACTAGTATGATTGCTATAACACGATGCGAGAGTTGAAAGTTATGATGATTTTAGTACCGAAACAACAGGGGTTGCTGTCCGATAAAAGGAGAAGCTGTGGATTTGGAGAGCGGGTAGGAGTTTTGTTGATTAAGTGTTGTATTGTATTGCTGTAGGAGAAGTAACTTTGGGGTTAGTGTCATAGTAAAATGATAGATAGTGGTTCATAATTGTGCATTGTTATTGATTTATTCGTATCATGCCATATTTGATTGTCTTGTTAAGTATTATATTAATTTGATGATAATTGTGATATGTAGTAAAATGATAGAAGATTGCACTCATGATATGATATATGAATATGAGCTAGATCGGTGAGAAAGTCAATAGTTATAAGTAAAGCTATTTGAACATTCTGGTGTGCTCTTGAGTAAGACTTCAGAGGTACACACCTCCACAGGATGGAGGATAAGACCTAATTCTGTAGGCAGCTCCACGAGATGGAGGGAAAGTCCTACTTCAGTAGGTACCTCTACAGGATGGAGGTAAAGAGTGGATATCGATGGGTGTCCTCTTCGCTATGCTGGTAGGAGCTACAGAAGGAGACATGAGCACAAGCATTGTATTGCACTAAAAGAAATTAAGATGAGAACAGAGAATGGTGAAAATTGAAAAGTGGAATGAGTATGTTGTTATTCCTATTATTTTATTGTGTACTTGTTGAGTCATGGACTCATCATTACTTTATTGTTTTTTAGGTGAACACTGAAAACAACATGTATGGGTGAAAGTAGAACATGTGATCTTGCACTTTTGTACCTCTTCACTCCACCTAGCGAACTATTCACTTATCGTTATAAACAATTTAGTTTTATCCATGCAATAATTAGATGATTAATGACTTCACTTAGCTCTTAATGGTTCTTATGTTGCTACGTGAGGCTTCCTTGGTTTAGTTTTATAATCGATTCATCTTGGTAATTATTTGGTTACTCTTAAGTTCAATTTATTGATTACCGTGTTGCTAAAATTATATTTATTTTTATGTTGAATGCTTATTCTTGAAGCCTAGCTATTAGTATTGATTAAATAATAGTCTAAATTAGTAGTGATTGTAGTTGTGAGTGGCATCTTAGACTTTTGAGAAGCCGGGGTGTTGCAACAATGCTATCCCAGAAAACCTATCATAGCTATTTGCACGGTTGTGCGATTCTCAAAGAAACAAAGCCAACCATACGAACCGACTAGCACCATGGTCATAAGGTCGAGAGTTAGAAAATACTGCATAAGACTAAGAATCTAGTGCCAGGCAAGTGCTAGACAAGCCAAACACCAGAGAAAGTCTCGGCGGGGCGTTCGGAATAACGATAGCTTCTGGCTGAAATTTTACTGTAACTGGCTTTTTTTTACTGTAGCTGATTTGACTTTTTGGGCATAATTAAATTTAAAAAAAAATGTAAAAATAGAAAAAATATGTTAGCCCATCACAGACAATGCAAAGAAATACGGAAAAAAAGAAAAATACAAAAAAGCCTAAAAATTCTAAAAAAATTCAGAAAAAGATAAATTACTGAATAGTAAAAAAACTGAAGCTAGAAGCTGAAACTAAAAAAAGTTGAAACGAGCAAGGCCGGGCCGTCACAGTGCAGTACAAGCTCTACCACAGCCTACCGGCATCGCTGCTTGGACGCTGCTCACAACCAACACTGCTGTCGCCTTGACTTGGTGCAAGGCCAGAGTCAAGAACGCCTAGATCTTGGCCCCTTTGCTCTCCCTCACCGAAGCACGGCTACACCGATCGACGACAAGGCCGAGGGAACGGCTTGGGGTTGCTGGAGAAGGAGGCAGAATCGATCCTGTCACCACTGGGGGTTAACTCCCTAGAGATTTCTCTCGGTGGAAGGGGAGGAAGAGGAGTAGGAAGAACTCGATTCGGATCTATTCCTCGAAAGAGAGCCCTGAGCTGGCTTAAGAAGAGGAGGAGGGATGCGGCACCACCAACGGCCTGTGCATGAATCACCGGGGGAGGAGGGATGAGGTACTCTAGCTTATGACCACCAGAGGCATATCCGAACTCTTTCGAATACTCCAACTCACGACCACATGAGGCATGTGAGCTCACGACCACTGAGGCAGATCTAACATTTGGTATCAGAGTGGTAATCACATGGATCTTACGATAATGTCCCGAGGTGCAAGATCGGCATCTCCTTCCTCCGGAAGATCCATCGGTAAAAGCGGGTGTTGAGTGGTGGTTCTTGGCAACAGCCAAGAGATGGTGGTGCAGACGGCGCTAACAGAGGCTGGAGTCACAGTGCGCTACCCCGTGCTCATGCGCACAAACTACACCGATTGGGTGTTGGTCATACGTGTGAATTTGCAGGCTTAGGGAGTCTGAGATGCGGTGGATCCAGGCGGTGCCAAATACTGTGTGGACTAAATGGCATTGGCGACCATTCTCTAGGCGGTGCCACCTTAGATGCTGGGAGCGTTGGCAACCAAGAACACCGCCAGGTCTGCATGAGAGGCCATCAGAACACTGCGTATGGAAGTTTATGGCATTGCAAAAGCTCCTGTGTTGTGTTTGTGTATGTGTATGTTCTATCTCCAAAGTGTTCTCATAGGATGAGTTGGTTGGTGTGAGTCCTCAACCAGTCGTGTGTTCCGAGTACTTAGTAGCAGTCGCTATCTCTGAGTACTCAGTACCAGTCGGAGACCCCGGAGTACTGTTGCAGTGTTGGAGACCCTAGGGTACTGTAGTAGTCAAAGAAACTGTAGTAGTCTGAAGTCTTTCGGGTACTCTAACTCACGACCATGTGAGGTACTCTAGCTTATGACCACTAGAGGTAGATCCGAAGTCTTTCAAGTACTCTAACTCACGACCACGTGAGGCATTTTAGCTCACGACCACATGAGGCATTTTAACTCTGAGTAAAAAGATAACAAAAGGAAAAGAAGCTTTAGCACTTTGGGAAGACATTAGTATGGATTTTGTTCTAGGATTACCAAGAACTAAGAGGGGGAGATATTTGGTATTTGTGGTAGTTGATAGATTTTCAATGATGACACATTTTATACTGGAATTATTGATCATATACCCTCCACTTAGATGGAAATTGAGGATTTACCCTCCTGACCCACATGTCAGTGACCTACGATGACCCTACATGTCATTGAGTGGGGAGGGTAAATCCTCAATTTCCCAACTATGAGGAGGGTATATGATCTAAACCCCCTTTTATACTATGTCATAAAAATGATGACGCTTCCCACATAGCTGATTTGTTTTTCAGGAAAATTGTGAGGCTTTATGGAGTGCCAAGGACAATTATTTTCGACTGTGATGTCAAGTTCATGAGTTATTTTTGGGAAACATTGTGAGCCAAGCTTGGGACAAAGTTGTTATTCTCTACAACATGTCACCCACAAACCGATAACCAAACAGAGGTGGTGAACCGCACTTTATCCACCTTATTGTGGACAATGATAAAGAAGAATATCAAAGAGTGGGAAGAGTGTTTACCGCATGTGAAATTTGCATATAACAGGGTGGTACATTCTACTACTCAGCTCAGTCCATTTGAGGTGCTATGTGGATTCAAACCCATCACGCCACTTGATTTACTGTCTTTACCACATCAAGAACGTGCTAATATGGAAGCATCCAAGCGTGCTGAATATGTCAAGAAAATCCATGCCAAAACTAAGGACGAAATTGAGAAGAAAGCACAATATTATGCAACAAAGGCGAATAAACTCAAGAAAAAGATGTTGTTTGAATCCGATGACTTAGTTTGGTTGCATTTTTGCAAAGAGCATTTTCTTGAAAAGCGTAAATCCAAGCTGTTACCAAGAGGAGATGGCCCATTCAGGGTGCTTGAGAAGATTAATGATAATGTCTATAAAATTGAACTCCCAGGAGATGGCTATGGGGTAAGCTCTACTTTTAATGTTTCAGACTTATCTCCTTTCTTTGGTTTTTTAGAAACAGAGTCAAGGATGACTCCTTTTCAAGAGGAGAAGGATGACAAGGACATCATTAGCAAACACACTACATCATCTACTTCAAGTGTTGAAACTAATAGATCAATCACAAGAGTTAGAGCAAAAGAAATACGATAAGAGGTGAATCTTTTCCTTAGTGATTATTCTTGTACTCATAAGAATTTGCTGCTACCTAATGCTTCTATTTTATGTGTTCTTAGATTTGAGAAAAAGATAACAGAAGGAAAAGAAGCTTTAGTGACTTGAGAAGCATAACCACAAAAGATCGCGTGGCCACAGAAGATCAACATGAAGTGATGTAAGCACATATGTCATCATTGCTATAAGAGATCGGGTAGCCATAGAAGATCGTCCTGAACATGATGTAAGCGTATATATCATCATAGCTACAGCAGATCGTACAACATGATGTCAGCGCTTATTTCATTTCTTTCTTAGCCCTCAAGTCATCTCACCCGATAAATAGGGGAGCACCCCCATGTATGGAGGCATAAGTTTCGTGCTTAGAGTTTTAGTAGAACACTTGTTCCTCTTTGTGTGTGAGTCATTTCCACCACCAACAGGGATTAGGTGTTATTTTTTAGTTGCTACTTCGTTATTACTGCGAATCTTTGGAGATTGCTTGAACGTGTCTGCTCCACGATAGCGAGTAGACAAAGGCCGTAGCATGTGACTGAGTAATTTGAGTGCTGCATGTTGCCGTATAGAGATGGTGGTTGGCCGCATTAATTGCTAGGTTGCACGGGCTAGTTATCCATAATCCTATATCGTGAAGATCGGGCCAGCCCTCCCCGCATCAATATGTCCATTCTTGCAAATCACTGCTCCACATCTGCATATATGGCATGCTAGGGGAGAAGTGAGCATTGATGTGCCATAGGAATGGGCCCAAAATTAGTCGGTTGATGTATAGCCAAATCCAAATAATTATAGCCACACAATATCAGCACCACTCCTGCTCATTAGCATATACTAGCACCGTTGCTTCCATGATTCCATCTACTGTGGCAGCAAACATACTTCAACATAGTATTAGCAGCTAGCCATCACCAAGCATTGTTTAGTTTATTTCTTGGAAATTTTGATGGGAACGAGAGGCCTCAGGAAAGGAGTTACCACTGACTGTTTCACACAATGCGTCGAGTATGCGTCATATGTTGCTAATATTGCTATGTTCAGTTATATAGTTTAGCTATGTTTCTATAAATTGCGTACCTACTATGACCTGTTAATTAATTACTTTGTTATTAACTAGTGGAGTACAACTGGCAGCGGGATATTGTACCTGTGCGACTCATCAGACAAAGAGCTGCAGCAAGATGTCCGTTGGAAAATGTGGCTGGCTCAGCAAGAGAAGTTAGCACACCGCAGCCTAGATGAGGAATTTTACGGTCTACAGTCGCTGCTTATAAGCTTGATTGCACCCCAACAGCAGAGCACATGTCATCTATTTCTGAGTTCTTCAGGTGTCATGAGCAAGACATGTTTAATCATCTTGATCACCTTACCTATTTGTCTAGATTGATTGAGGATAAACTCCTTCTTGATGTCAAGTTCAAAATCGATGGCCTGATGAATGAACTGGACTGGCTAGAGAAATTTATGGATCTTGTTGACTGGGAGCACACCGGAAATGATACCGAATTTGTGGAAAGGGTAATTACCAACGAACCATCAGTCAATTATCCAACTCCTGAGATGGAGGTTGAGTTCTGTCCCAATACCTCTTTCTGACCATTGTTGTCCCATGATTTGCTTGGTAAGTGCTGATTTTGTCTACTTCTTGAAGGATGATTATCCAAAGCTCTCAGATGATGATGATGAGAATGTCTGGATGAACAACACTGCTCAGTTGTTTAGGGTACACATTATGACAAACTTTTCTCCATTAGTAATCATTGTGTGGTAATATCAAGTTACGAACATTGTTAACTATTGTGTGCAAAAATGCTACATTATGGATAATGTGACTGAGTCTGTTCAGAATGATTTTTCCACCCCACCCACCTCGAGAGCTATCACGATGTCTTCTGTAGAAAAAATGGAAGACAGAGATGAGTCTTGACTAAAAGGAAAGGTACATTTAATCCTCCTCTACCTAGTTTTTTTGGAAGTGCCTGTATAAGATTGATTGTTAGGAATTTTGCTCTGAGGTTTATGATTAGGTCTAATGTTCTTGTGGTGTTTAGACGTCAGAGACTCAAGAGTATGCTCAATGCTTTGATGTGATAAGGTTGGAAATATACTGTAGGTTTGAGGCGATGAATTTGTGTGGTCTGTGTTGTTTGACCCAGTGCAATTTCTTTGTTGAACGAATTCACTTATGTGGTCTGAATTCTAATTCTACAATGTATGTTGTATGCTGCTCGAATTAAGCTTGAATTCTCATGAAAGACAAATTGAAGTGCCTGTAGTTTTGCTATTTGTTTTGATTTATTGCAATAGCAGGTTAGATATATTTCATTGTAATAATGCATGTTTGCTTGCCAAGTTGATGGATGTAAAGTGCACGCTTGAGAACTCGTCTGTTCAGGCTGAAAAATGCTATGGCGACAGTAGAATGACTTGTTAGTTTTACTCTACTGCTATTTTAGGAATGATTATCTTATGGATCATTTTACTTCTTTGGAATTTGATTTTTCTGGAGATATTTCTGTAATACTCTTGATGGTCGATTATGTACTGTATCAAACATTGATCCAAGTGTAATTCAATCATAATTGGTGGGTGACACATTATGGTGCCTTACTTCTTTTTTATTGGTGTTGATTTTACTTATTTGGAATTTGAATTTGTTGGAGATATTTCTATATCGATTATTCCTGATGGTCGATTATATACTGTATCAAACTTTGATCCGAGTGTGTGCCGATCATGATTGGTGGTAGATTATGGTGATTCAATTTTCTGTTTATTCGTGTTGATGTTGGTTTCTTGCTTTGTGTATGGTATAATTGCTGCATGTTGGTTGATTCTTAAACCGTACGAGTACTTTGGCTGATCCCAGAGAAGGTGCAGGCTTTGTTCTGGGAGAGAAAGAAGCTTCTGATGGAATTCATTTTCCAATCGAAGAATACACAAACCAGAGCAAAGCAACATGTATCGCTTGTTTGCTCCATGCATCCATCTGTGTGGTGTTTATTCTGCTGTTAGCTCTGTGTTGTGCTGTTGAAATGATGTATTTGGTGGTTGTTTTTTTGGCATAGATGCGGTTGTAGTGGTTGCTGATGGGTGTCACCTAGGCAAATTAATTTTTGATCATACTATATATGTCAGACCAGATGGCCTTTGTATGTGTGCGAGATATCTGTTTCACTGTCTTAATAATCTGAGCTATTATACCCAATGGTTATTGTGGTGACTGGTGAGTAATTTATCTATATCTAATCCTTCTTGGCTGGTTGGTTTATGGATTGGCTGGTGCTGTGTACAAGAAGTTAGCATGAGAATTGTGGGTAGTGCTTCTACATTTGGCTCTTTCAACAGTTGATGTGCGGTTATTGGTTGAAAAATACTTTTTGGGGTTTGGCGTCAATGGTTTAGCATGATAACATTTGAAAGGATGATAAAAACTGAAGGGTTGAATTTGTGTGGTGTGACAAGGTACTGTCTCGAGGTGAATGATTTCACCTGGATGATCTGACAGGTCATGAGCTGGCATGTTGTTCTCTATTAGGTATACCAAATTAAAGCCTCGTTAATAAGTACAAGTTGAAGGATCCGGGGGTGTTCGTTTTAACGATGGCTTCTGCCTTTTGACTGAAATTTTACTGTAGCTGGATTTTTTTACAGTAGCTGATTTGGATTTTTGGACATAATTAAATTAAAAAAAATATAAAAATAGAAAAAAATCTGTTAGCCCATCACGGACAATGCAAATGAACACGGAAAAAAAGAAAAATACAAAAAAAAAACCCAAAAATCTAAAAAATTTCAGAAAAAATGAATTACTGAATAGTGAAAAAAAAGCTGAAACGAACGGAGTTGCTGCTTTTGATTGGGTACTGACACAGAATGTTTAAGCTGTATGATTTGCACTTTATGTGCATATCTTGTGGTCATAAGTGCATCTGTTCATCGTACGTATTGTATTATATGTTATAAGTGCTGTTCCAGTCATCGGAGCATATTATAGGTCTTGATTATCATGTGGAGTATGTTGCCTATAATGTTAGCTTCTATTTATGGGTATGTTTATATTGACTTTTATTGATGGCTTTTGACTGTAGTTGATGGATAGTAGTGACTGGTAAATAATAGTGACTGATAGAAGTGACTTATTGAAGTTAGAGCGTTCGTATTGGTTTTCGCTTCTGAAAACAGAAGCGGCTTATAGAAGCTATTTTGTTATACTGTAACTTCTCTTATATTTTCATTTGAGGTGGAACTCACACTATTGTATTTTATTCCAATTGCATCATTAATCAGTGGACTATTTTGTGTGGATGGTGTAGGCTTGGTTTGGTAATTTCCTTCTGTTTTTATTTCACAGAATTGTTTGAACGCCATGGAGATAAAGCGGGAGAAGAGGCGTGAACTTTGAAGTATTTATTCATCATTAAGTCCTATTTCGGTAACAAAATAACCAGCTAAAATTTTCCCCATAAATATTACTGAAATTTCTGTGGATAATGCTGGCTGAATGACCCTTCTTGAGTGGAAAAATATTTGTTTTATCTTTACTCGTGTGGGTCAGTATTCCTGATGGTTTTTGTGGCATATTATTATATTGATCTGATCGTTGGTGACTGAGGGTTGGTTTATGAATTACTGTTGCTGATTAGATTGGTATGGAAATTATAATAACACATTTAGAAGTCAGCTTAGAATGTTCAGGGTGATTGCATTCATGGATGTGGGGGTAATGGCATGCTAAATTTAATGTGGTGAGATCGGAATATTATGATATAAATTCGTGGGGTAGACTTGTGTGCTGTGCCAGGTGTGTGAGTTCGTGACTTGGTGTGAGTAGCAGACCTTGTTTAATGTCTTATTTATTTCAGTTATATTGATTGCCATATGAGTGAAATCAAGCATCAAAACTTAGCTACCCCTTAGTACTTATGTTTAAACTCTTGATAAGTTAGGTTGCTTTGGTTAAACCTTGGTTAGGGTTTGCTTTAAAAATATTGAAAGTATGCGTGGGACGTGATCGATCCTCTTTTTGCTTAAAGTAGAGAATAAGGTTTTTCTATTAGTGCTATTTCCATATGGATGTTTTATGTCATTCGTCATTTTTATATTATAGCATGTTGTTGAGTGTTCTTGGACATGAGTAACCCAAGGTTTTAAATGTGTCGTGACTACTCTTTTTTATAACATAGTTGTTTTACTGCTTATTAATGAATGTATGTTGCTTATCGTGCCGTTAATATCTAACTACAGGAGATGTTGGTAAATTCTTCTAGAGATAGATAAAGTAGTGGTAGTATTATGGGCCGGGGTATTACAGCACCCAGCAAAACAATCGATGTTAAGCAGTGAGTACATTAGTTAGCTAGGATGGTTGCCAAATTAACAGTACCAGTCAGCATATGTTTCTATGCTTGTCAAAAGGAACTTTCACTCGAGCACTGGACGGCTGGAAACCTATAGCACCTATAACTCCAAGTGTAAACCGCACTGAACTTTCCACGCTTCTATATACGTCCCAGAATCCAAATAAACACCATTTAATAGTTTTTCCACAGTGTTTATACACATCAAAAGAAATGCCAGCAGTAAAAGTATTCCACAGAATTTTCAAATGCCCTGTTTTCTTGAGCTTCCGACGGCGTTTACAAGCGCCCTAGTACCTAGAATTCCCACAGTGAACAATAATAGGTATACCTTGGACCAGATGGTCCAAGTACCTTACAATATTTGCTGATACACTTATTGCTTTCATGTCCGAATACAACACCTTGCTATATATACCACCATATTTCTTGTTTTACTCCCCACCCTGCTGTTAGTAGAGCTTACCAATCATATAATTTTTATCTGTGTAAGAAAAATATGATGAGAATAGGAGGCCTCGGCAAAGAAGTTTCAGGGGATACTGCATTTGACGGTTGCTGGCCTGTAATGGAGGCTTGTAGGAGGATGAAAAAAGGAAGTCATGGAACCTGAGGTAGATCCAAGGCCATGGCAGCCTAGGCTCCAGTTTAGGACGTGAGATTTTTTCCAATAAAAAATCAGGTAAGCCTAGGGCACAATCTTCCCTCTAGCCTAGGTAACAGTAGTCTCTAGCCCTCCATAGCCCGAGGTGTGATGAAATCTTGGATCCACCACTATGAGGACGCAATGCCAGAAAGCTAGAACATGTGGCAGCTACACCCTTAATGAACTGAAGATCAATGTTAAGCAATTATCGGTTCAATTTTTCGGCCGGTTCAAGTGTTTAAAGCGCACCAAATTTTTATCGCCAGTTCAAAAATTTCTCGGCATCCTCCAAGAAAACCGGTTACCGGCGGTAACAGCCATGATTTGTTCCCCCTGTTAAGCACCGAATCAACATGAGTTTGGATGGTTGCACAATTTATGGAACCAGCTCAACATGACTTTATGTGAGCAGGCAAGGCACTCTTCCATAACAATTTATGAAGCCACCAATTATAATTGGTTGACCTAACAACCGCTCCTGCTCATCAACATACACAACAAGACCTCTTGATTTACTCTATCACCGCAACACTCCTCCATAAATATGGCCACGCATCTTGTCTCCATCTCCTACCACCACAACACTTTGCTAGCAGAAGAACAGAGTAACCAGATATGCTTTTGTATATTTTTTCACCAAGTAATATGTTGATGAGAGTGAGAGGCCCTGGAAAGAAAGCGCCAAGCGGAAGAAATTCAATGTTAGTTTCCACTGTAATGGTGCTGGAGTATTTCCTCGGTGTTCACGATCCACCCATGCCGAAAATGTTCACAATCCACACATGACTAAGCCATTCCCTTTTGCATCATGGATTATTGTTTCCAATCTGTAATCGCTGCAACGGAAATTTAGACGAGCACAAACGAATGGAAGAGCATCTTGGTGGTATTGGGTTAAGAAGGTGGCCGGGTTTTTTTTGGCATGTGTGAGAGAGAGGGGTGGCCAGTGACATGTAACATGAGGTGTGTAATACAACTCTGAACCGTTCTGTTCTCGTTAATAAGATAGCATCTGATAGCTGTACGGAGCTTTCCTGTTCCCGCGCCGGTGTGTCTCCTCCGTGTTCTCTCGATCTGGACCGCTCACTATTGATCCAATGGTCCAAAACTTACGCCGCTGGGCCATTGGATCAATAGCGAGCGGTCCAGATCGAAGGAACACGGAGGGAAACACCGTGCGCGGGAATAGAGGAGCCATTTTCCTGATAGCTGGAGATGCATGCAACCAGTTGCCAAATAGTAGACCTACATGCTAGGCCTAATATAAAATACAACTAGTGTAATTACTCAAATTAAACCATTCAATATGGACATTATATGTGGGAACTTCAAGGGAATAATTCCCAGAGAATGGGCTAAGACACTCCTGCCTTCAGCAAATGTCTGATGCTCTGATGCATGAACACGACAGTCAAGCATCGAGTTCATGTCGGACACCGTGTTGAACACGGACATGACTCAAACACGGCTTAGACATGTATTTCTACGTGTCTAAATATTACTATGCAAAAAAGGAATTTGTATTTCCGATATGTATTGGACACAGTAGGGACACGTATGAGGAAATTTAAATGAAGATTTCTGCGCAAGAGGAAGATAGACCGTGGCGGCGGCGACTCCATCATTCAGCGACCATCAGTGATCCTATTGAGTCCTATAATCTTCTCATGCTCCTTCCTCTCCACTCAGACATGTCAAATCTAAATATTTCATCTATTGTTTGTGGTATTTTTTTTAATATCTCATTGGTCGCTGCTGCTTCCTCATCAGTCATCACTTTTTTGTTGTGTTTGGTTGTTCAAGTCTATATGTCAAATTTGTTGCACTAATTATATCATTTCCTACGTACTCAGTTAATGCCAAATTGGCATGGTTATGATGATTTTTCACCTTATACATATATATTTTATATATGTAATATATATATATATATATGAAGCCTCTTTTCTACACCCAGGTGTAATTACACCTTATATCGTATATCACAATATATGGAGTATCTCACGTAACGGAGAGTATGTATGTATAGTATACGAGTATTTAAGACCATATAGGTGGTATGAATATTTTTTCAAAGGCGGTATGTATATTTTTTTTGACATACTTCATTTTATGTGCATATATAAAGGTATTTACAAAATACGCTAAAAACTATGGACTCCCATGTAATTTTTTTATGTGCTTCACATTGGAGTATCTTATAATTAGTACATGAGTGTATCCAAGATAATAAAGGAGTATTTCGAATTTGTTTAGGTGGTATATTAGAGGTGAGTGTAATTACATCTGGGTGTAAAAGATATTTTTCCTCTATTTTATATATATATATATATATATATATATATATATATATATATATATATATATATATAGCCGTGTCCCTGTATCAGCATTTTTGGAAAATAGGGAATCCCTATGTCCGTGTCCATGTCGTGTCGGATACGCGCGTTCGTGTCCATGCAACATAGGTCTCACGTTGTAGAAAGTTCCAAATAACAAGTGAAGATTCACCCGGCATCAGTATATTCAACTTCCATAGCTATGTGATAGTGAAGTAGCTTTCATGGTTACAATCACATATAATTTTGGAATCCTTATTTTCTAATATATTTCATAGGATATCATTTACATTCACTACTACAGAAAATCGTATCACAGACGGTTCAAAAACGTTATCACAGACGGTTTTCTGAATCGTTTGAATTTATGGGTCAGTGATAATCGAAGGTTATCATAGACGGTTTCAAACCATCTGTGGAGTAAATATCACAGACGGTTTTTTCTTACAAACCGTCTGCGATGATAGCACATCACAGATGGTTTTTAGTTACAAACCGTCTGTGATATTCTTTCATGCCCCTAAATCTATTTCTATTTATTGGCTAGCCTCAGGAAATGCTAGCTATGCTCTCTGAAACAAGCAGATCAATATGTATATGTATACAGACAATTCACATCTCATTTCATTTCAGAAACATATAACATTCAATTCACATCTCAATTCATTTCACAAACATAAAACATCCATTTCGTAAATCAATTAATTGAAATGAAGTAAAATATCTGTTAACAAATACACAATTATAAAATATCTACATTGCATTTGCACTTAGATGATAATATTGCATTTTTTATTGCTCTATCACTCTGGAATCGAGGTCTCGCGAAAGGAACAGATCCATATTTAACGAACTTGTCAGGTTGCACAAGCAATACTTAGATGGTGCATGATTGCCATCCAAGTATTGCTTGTGCAGCCTGACAAGTCGTTGATTATGGATCTATTTCTTTTGCGAGACCTTGATTCTGGAGTGATAAGAGCAATAAAAAAATCATTATAAGTTGTGGAACTCTCCCTTTAGATTTATGACTTGAACTAGCAAAAAGTACGCGCACTCTCCTAGAATTGCTTCAAGGTTGGCCTGTTTCAATGTAGTTTTCGGGATGGACGCAGCCTGTCGATAGGAATATCAATGTGCGTATATATATAACTTGATAAGTATGAAGTAATTATGGGAATATTGACAAACCTTAGAATTAGAATTAGTGATCCTCGAGGAATCGAGAAGTAGTCTCATATGGTGGCAAACGTAGAATCCACACATGTTGCCCGGTTGCTGCTGGTGGCACTGCAAAAAATAGAATGTGTTAATTCAAGAGGCATCTGTTGCATAGGATTAATTAATATGTACTAGCGAATACCTTAAAGTTTTGATCATGTGTTAGGGCTTTGGCCCGTTACGTCGAGAGTTTTGGCATTTGAACGTATGTCGCGAACGCCCTACGTGATTCAAAAAAAGTTGACCTTAGTAATTCGGAAGGAAAGAAAGAGTACAATATAGGTATGTATGGAGAAAATGTACTTACCTATCGTGGACTTGGCCGAGAATTGTGTAGTCGGTTTTATTCTTATTTAGGGAATCAAGATATATTACCTTGTTCTATTTTGGTACAATTACTATTAAAATCCAATGAAACTCATGATTGTAGAGCATCAGTACATATTCCTTATCGCGGTAAGCCATCAGTGATGCTGCAATGTACCTCTCGACGAAGCCAGTATTCTCGTTTATGGTATGACTAGCAACCACGTGTGGGTCCAAGAAACGAACCGGTGATTTGGATGATCTAGCTTCAGTCACCATGTGTCTATATATATACACAAGAAAACAACAAATTATATATGACATTTATCGGTATGACATGAACAGAGACTGTGATTGTATACACTTACAGCGTCCAGCATTGAACGAGTGGGGCATCAAGAGCGTTGAGCGTGAAAAGATCAAATAAATCCTCGAAGGTCACCACGAAGACACCATCTTGAAATTCATACTGAAAATGATGCAACCTGAATTTGACAGTGATACCTAAGCGCCGTTCTCCCTCTGGCTTATTGGATTATTCCATATACCAAATATGTAATTGATTGCAAGTAACTGATAGAAATGGGAGGCGCTTCACCGGATCGATCATCGGCTCGCCAAGCACGAATTTGCGAGCCAATGGCAGGTACGGGATATCATCATCGGTCTTCTGTGCTTTGCCCTTGCTGCCTCGATTGTCCTTGCTACCTTGGCTGTAGGTCGACTGTAAAGGTAGCACCGGTGGAAGTTGTTGCTGGAAATAGCTCCCGTGGACTCATCACCAGTGCAGGTAGCGATGGTGGAGATAGACCTTCTGGAGATGGCACCAGTGCAAGTTGCTTTGGTTCGTATTGCCCTTGTGTACCTACCACCGGTGAAGAAGCCTCCAAGCAGATATCTCTTTTGGGCCACTGGATGAAGGTTCCAATGGCTTACCCTAGAGTCACGATCTTATCATTGGGGGGCTTCGGTAGTGGGACGACATCGAAATTGGCATGCACACCATCCACAGTCACTTTTCCGAAGCCTGACACTAAAGGTGCACGGTGCACCATGGCCCCTTCACCGGACGGATATGCCAGGCCCCAAGCAGCGCACAAGGCAATGGAGGCATATCTCACTTGGAGCTTGCACTCGTTTTTCGTCGTAAAATTGGACGCGCAGCTACTCCGACGGTTGGGAGGGCTTTCAATGTAGGATTGTCCTGCTGATTTTCTTCGGTTTGTCTTCGCACCTCATCTCTGACGTAATCAGCAGGCTCCTCTCTAATAGATGCCTTGATCTCCTCTTGTAGTCGTGCGTCACGCTCGGCTTTGTTTCTCTTCCTACTCTGATACAATTCGGAGTTATCTGAGAAACCTTGTTCCCAAGGAACATGAAACCCAAGGCCTCTCGTACGACCCGGGTGCTCTTGTTTCCCAGTGCTGCGGAGAGTATATATTTCTCCCTAATTGACTGGAATGATCCCTGGGAAGATTCGACACTCAATGTATCCTGCAAGAGCCTGACATGTCATTTAGTTTTCAGGGAAGTTGTGGAGTAATTACAAGTTACGTAGTTCAATATCTTACCAGGCGGTGGGACACTTCCTGGTTTGCAGGGTTCCAGAAGGAGATGTCCCCTGACGACGTGGTAGATGATCTCGCTCTAATCCAATTTTGAGCGCGCTCATCCGGGATCATGTCAAATGGTGGGGCGGTGTTCTGCAGGATTGCCTATTCGTCCTCCTGCCTCCACTGTGGGATTTTACCTGCATACCCAGCTGTGCCGAGTCTGTGGGGATGTATGTTTTTTGCCTGGAGGCCCTTGTGCGCCACGCTTGCACTTCTGAAAGTTTTGGTCATTTTCATCGCCTTAAACTCGTCCCATTATGATTCCAGGAATGGGTACTTGTCAAAGGGCGTTAGATCCTTCTCCACATAGTCCTTGACAAGCACGCTCTTGAAGTTCTTCCGTGCTTTGTACGCCACTGCCAACGCATGTCGTTGCACAGAGTCGTGGTGTTCTTCTGGGATCTCGAACGAAGCAAAAATGTCGGTCAGCAGCTTACTTTTCTGAGTCTCACTCACGGCCTTCCATGAATTAAATGTGATCTCAATTCGTTGTTGTGCAACTATTCCGATCATTCTTTGAAATACGGATGCTGCTCGGCATGGAAGGAGAGGGGTCCCAGATCTATCGACCTCTGTGATGGTAAATCGGCCATCAGGCTTTTTCGATAGTTCTCTTCCTTTACGTGTTGATTTTGAAGCGGATGCATCCGGTGATGATGTTGAAGAATGCGCGCATGACATGTTGGCCTTCTCATATATGAAAAGTAAGCACAATGTAGCATATACGTAAATAGTGCGGTATAAGCACATACATTCAAGTATACATATACATATATATGTTCATTAGCAACATATATATACATATACATAACAATATATGTAACAATATACAATTATATATTCATTTATAAATATACACATATATTCACAATGTATACATATACATTTATATGTTCATTAGCAGCATACATATACATATATATTCACAATGTATACATATACATATTCACAATGTATACATGAGGTAAAGGAATGAGTGCAATGTTGGCTTGGCTTCCTTGTATTTGGTAGTAAGATACTACTGTGATCTATTGGGTAGAACAGTTTTTCACATTTAGATTTTAGATAGATCTATCTGCAATTTATAGTTTATAATATAAGAAAGAAGGTCTTCTTTATCCTTCAAGAAAAAAACTCCTTGTTTATAATATACAAAATACAGCTCGAGAGAGATACATGCACATTCTGGCTTCTAACCTTAAAAAAATCAATTGCAACAATGAAGAAGAAAATGATTACATATCAAAGGGAGCTACTCCATGAAAAAGTGTTTAAAAAAAATTAAGAAATCAATGGCAGCCAATTTTCAAGCATGTCCACGCCTTCTTCGGCCTAACCCTAAACCAAGCTCTACATGCATGTCATGAAAGCCACCACATCGCGACTGTCACATTCAATCATATTGTTGTTTGCTTCTAACTGCCTAGAATAGTACGTATATTATAAGGGGGACTCCCTGCCTAGATCTAGTACATACTTCCTTGTATTAGCAACTTTGGTGGAGGAGGGGGCCGAGCTAGGGGTGGAGGAGGCCGCCGGGCTAGGGGGTGGAGGAGGCCGTTGGGCTCGGGGAAGGCGGTGCCAGGCTCGGGGACCGGAAGCGGCGGCAACGGGCTCGGGCTCGGGGACCCGGGGTGGTCGACGACAGGCTTGATCGGGAGAGCGACTATAACTCTGTGCTTGGTTGGTGCAACTCCAGTACTGTACACACAAAACCCTAGCTGGGGTTTATATAGAAAGGCTTATTACAGACGGTTCTAAACTTACAACCGTCTATGATAATAAATATCACAGACAGTTCTAAACTCAGAACCGTCTGTGATATCATAGATATCACAGACGGTTATCAGTTAAGAACCGTCTGTGGTAATAAATATCACATACGGTTCTTAACGGATAACCGTCTGTGATATGTACGATATCACAGACGGTTATGAGTTTAGAGCCATCTGTGATATTATCACAGACGGTTCGCAGTTTAGAACCATCTGTGATAATAATCACAGACGGTTCTAAATGTACAACCATCTGTAATAATCATTTGCTCGGCTGTAGTTATTTCTTTACAACAACCCAGTATATTTCTTTACAACAGCCCAATGAACATAGAGATACATTTGTATGACTCATTCTCAAAATTCACCTATATATCACACATTTTTACTTATACATAAATGCAAATTCACAAATACATCACACACATGCATTGTTATATAATTCACATATACATCACATACATGTATTGTTATATACATAAATGCAAATGTCGACATATATGTCACACATTCTCATTCCACTTGCTTATTTTCTTTAAAAATTAGTCCTTCATGATGATCAATGCGTACATAACTAGTTTCGTCACGTTGTTCGTTGTCGACCCTTATGTCATTTCCAAAAGGAGGTAACTCGTCAAATTGATTGTATTCGTCCTCGTCCACTACATTTTCTACTCCGATAATTCTCCTTTTTCCATGAAGAACTATATGGCGCTTCTTATTTGCCTGGTCGGTTACATAGAAAACTTGAACAACTTGGTTAGCGAGTACGAATGGTTCATCTTTGTACCCGACACGTTGGAGGTCCACGGTAGTGACACCGTACTTGTCAACCTTCATATGTGGGAGATGCACCCAACGGCAGCAAAATAAGAGGATCTTGAAAACCACGTAGTCGAGCTCCCAAATCTCTTCTATGAACCCATAATATGAGTTTCTCAACCCATCGGTACTGATCGTATCTATACGGACACCACTATTTTGGTTAGTGCTCTTTACATCCTGAGCCTGTGTATAGAATGTGTACCCATTTATGTTATATCCTTGCTATATCACAATTGTAAATGTTGTCCCTTTTGCCAACCATGTCAACATCTCACTTGACGAGCTCCTAGTGATTTGCTCCTTCAACCATTGGTTGAACTGACTGTTGTGTTGTCTCATGATCCAAACATCCGGCCGCTCCGGATTCTGCTGCCGAAGCACATCCTTGTGCTGGTCGACATAAGAGGCCACTTCAGTCATATGTTGCAAGACCGTGAAATGGGCTTGAGCATACGTGTCTATATCTGGAGTGATTGCTTTCCTTCTAATAGTTTTGATACCATTGAGTCTCCCCTTATGATGAGATTGAGGCACATCTATTGGTTGAATCTGAGCCATATAATCAACACAGAACTCAATGACCTTTTCGCTTGCATAACCTTCGACGATACTGCCCTCCGGCCGAGATCGATTTTGTACATACGACTTGAGAATTTACATGAACCTCTCAAACGGGTACATACTACGTAGGAATACGGGCCTGCATATTTTTATCTCCCACACAACGTGAACAATAAGATGGACCATGATATCGAAAAACGAAGGAGAAAAATACATCTCAAGATGACATAGAGTCATCACCATCTCGTCCTACAGAGCATCTAGTCCTTCGGGATCGATAACCTTCTGAGCAATTATGTTAAAGAAATAACATAGTCTCATGATTGTCTCTCGGATTTTGATCGGCAAAATATTTCTAATTGCAATAGGGAGCATCTGTGTCATTAGCATATGATAATCATGAGACTTCATACCATTTAACTTCAAATCTTACGTCGAAACAAGTTTCTTCACGTTGCCGGAGTAACCAGACGGAACTTTGATACTATGCAAGCACTGACACAGTTCTGTTTTCTCGGCCTTGGACAGAGTGTAACACGCAGGGGGAAGGTACGTTTGTCCATTATCTGTTTTTCTTGGTGCTAACTCAGGCCTGATGGATATCAGCCAAGTCAAACCGTACGTTGACGCCATCCTTTGTTTTATCACGAATGTTCAGTAAGAGACCAATCAAGCTGTCACATACATTCTTTTCTACGTGCATGACGTCGATGCAGTGTCGAATATCTAGGTACTCCCAATAAGGTAAGTTCCAAAATATTGATCTCTTCTTCCATATGTTCTTCTCACGGGCCCTCAATTTACGTCCCTTTCGGATGACAACATCTAAATCCTTAACCATATTATAAGCCTCTTTTCCGCTTAAATGCCTTGGAGCTGAACCGTCTTCCTTCTCTCCATCAAATTGTTTCTTCATCTTGCGGTATCGGTGAGCCCTCTGAAGGAACCGGCGATGACGCATGTACACGGTTTTACGTGAGTGTTTCAGCCACACACTCTCGGTACACATCAATATCATTCCCAGGTTGCTTTAGCCCTTGGAGAAGTATCAACAACAAAATATACTTTCGCTTCATACACAACCAAAGAGGAAGGTTATAGATGCACAGAGTCACGGGCCAAGTGCTATGTCGGCTGCTCATGCTACTGAAAGGATTCATTCCATCTGTACTCAATCCAAACCTTATATTCCTCGGTTCTGCACCGAAATCTGCAAAACACCTATCGATGTTTGCATCCTTCTTGCGCTTCTCCGAGTGCCATCGCAGCAGTTTTGCCTCCTTTGGATTTGCAAATAACCGCTTCAAACGGGGAATTACAGTAAGATACCATACCACCTTTGTAGGAGGTTCTTCACCTCTATTCCCTTGCCATCATCATCTGATTGATTGTTACATTTGTATCAGAATGCGTTGCACACCAGACAGACATGCATGTTTGCATATTCTTTATGGTAGAAGATACAGTCGTTCGGACATACATGTATTCTTTCTACTTCTATTCCTAATGGACAGAGAATCTTCTTGGCTTTATACATGATTTTAGACAACTTATTTCCCTTCGGAAGCATGTCCGCTAAAAGACCTAGTAGCGTCGTGAAACACTTGTCGGACCAACCGTTGCTTGCCTTCAATTTCAACAATTTAAGCACAGCTGACAACTTCGTGTACTTTGACCTGCAGCACGTGAATAAAGGTTTCTCCGAGTCCTCTATCAAGCATCGGAATTTAATATACTCTCTCTCGTTATAGTTCTCCTCTACATTATGAAGCATCTGATCCAGATTATCATCGTGCAGCCTATCCGAATTCGAAACACAATCATCATCCAACGGTATATCATTGACTTCACCAGCGATGTCGTCCGGCGGCATATCATTGACTTCACTAGCGATGTTCTCCGGCGGCATATCATTGACTTTACCGGTGATGTCATCTGGCGGCATACCATTGACGTCGCCATGACTGGTCCAACACGTATACACCTTTTCGAAACCTCTCCGAATCAAGTGCACTTCAATTTGCTCTCGATTCTTAAACATCCATAAATTCTCGCAGTCAGTGTATGGATAATACATATATTCCACCCCCTTATTCAACATATCCTCCTCAGTAACTCTTGTAAAAGCAGACACGCTATTGATGTACTCTTCACTCATACGGTTTGCGGAATATATCCAGGTTCGGTCCTATATTATGCACATATATAACAACTTAGTATTAAAATTAATTTAATTAATTATTACAACATATATACCACATGCATTGAGGCTAGCTAAATCTAAATTAGCTAGATCTTCAAAGTATATATATAACAGTCACCGAAAATTAATTAGTTAGATCAATTTTGATATTGCCACCAAAAATAAATTTCATTACTAACCATATCTAGGGCAACCAAGAACTCAATGAACCTAGCACTCCTGCTAAATAAGCCTCCTTTCACCATGCAAATAAAATGGCCGGAAAGCCTTGCCGTCTTCAGCTGCAGCACCGGCTAGATCTGGATCGAAATGAAGACAGATGCATATGCGGTCTGAGTGGTACAATAAATACATAGCAAAATTATCACAAACGGTTTTTACTGAAAAACCGTCTATGATAGTCCAGATTATCACAGACGATTTTTGACTAAAACCCGTCTGTGATAGTGGACTATCACAGACGGTTTTTTAGTACAAATCGTCTGTAATAGTCCAGACTAGCACAGACGGATTTTACTAAAAAATCGTCTATGATAGTCCGCTATCACAGACGGTTCATTTGTAAGAACCGTCTATGATAATCCTTCAGCAGCACAGATGGTTTTCAAATTAAAACCGTCTGTGATAGTGTACATTACAAATGGTTTCACAAAACTATCTGTGATTTGCTGTCTAATATTAGGCTTTCTGTAGTAGTGATTTCATTTTCCACACATGTTTAGTGCACACAAGTGCGTATCAAACGAGTAGAATGACAGTGAGACCCCATAGTTTTTCGGTTGGATGAGATTTTAGTTTACAAAATTGCGGCCAACAGAGTATTTGCCAGTGACTCCAATAATACGAGGAGTCGTGGATGCATAGCCACATGAGACACTATGCACCCTGCGCAAGCAGCAAGTTGAGCTTGGATGCTTGCAGAATGTTTGTGCAGTCAGTAAGCAAAAGTTTGTAAGTCTATCGAGATTTCATTCAAGTAGTAATTGCTACTTTCGTGATTTGCCAAGGTAGCGCAACTCAAGCATAAAACTATTCAAAGCATTCAAGATAAAATGCGGAACATGCAGTGTCTATGAGTTCCCCTTGCGATAACGCGTGTTTCCTAGGAGGGCTATGATCTTTAAATACAAATATATATGGACAAAAGATGCAAACTGATACCCTATAACTCTTCTGCTCGGCTCAGCAGGACGTCTACTTGTCCCAACCACATTATAGGGGGTCCACCTCCCCTGGCTCCTCGCAACCGTTGTCCTCTTCTCCCATGAGCTCGACTGTGTCTGCAGTCCCTTCATTCAGCTCGGATTACTCTGTAACATCCTGATTTTCAAAGAGTTTTCAAACCATGAATTTAAAAAGAAATTTTTGGAATTTTTCTGAAATTAATAAAGCTTAAATTGAATTTTTAGAATTTTAAAAGAATTTAATTTGATTAAAATAAACTTCAACATAAGTTGAAAATATTTTATTTAAGTTCCTTGTGTCACAAGGAATTTTATGATATTTTTGGTGAATTTTTGGGATTTATTTGCTATTTTTGGGAGCTAGTTTGATTTTGTTCGGATTTACTAAAAAGAAAAAGGGGGGAAATCTTCAAAAAAACCCTTCGAGCCGAAACCTCTCCGACCCATCTCCCCTTCAGCCCGCTCACCCCGGCCACGCTCGGCCCGGCCCAAGCCACACGCGCGCCCCGCCGCTGCCTCCCCGCGCTCGAGCCGCCCCACCGTCCGATCCCCGCCTCAGCCACGTTCCCTCCATCCGCGCGCCGCCGCACCCGCGTTGCCATAGCTGCCTCCTCGTGTCGCACTGGCGCCCACGCGTGATGCCCTAATCCTAGCCGCCCGCACGCCCGCTCGCTCCCAGCCGCTGGATCCCCTCGACCGCCACGTGTCCCCAATCTCGCGCCCTCTCCGTGCCACGCCCGTGCCTCACCCGGCCTCACCCTCGCCCGTCCGATCCCGCACGCGCCACGCGTCGCACCCCCCGTGTTCGTCGTCTCGGATGCGGAGGCCCGCCGTCTCCGTCCCGGACACCTCGGCGTGTGTGCTTCAAATAGCGCCGCCGCCCTCGGTTTGCGAGCATCCTCGCACCTCCTCCTCTGCGCCTTCCCCGACCCTGCGCCGTGCGCCACCGTCGCCGGTGTCCTCTCCTCCCCGCCGTCGTCTTCGTCGGAGCCGCATCGCCCGTCCCCGTTGGTGGCACCGTATCCGCGCCAGTCGCCGACCTGAACGCGCCGCCTCCTCCGCGTCTTCACGAGTGAGCTGCCGCCGTCTCCGCTACCTCCCTCCTCCGCCGTCGAATGACCCCGCCGCCGGAACCCACACCCCGCCGGAGAGACCGAACCCCGTCGCCCCTTGGTCGCACCCGCACACGCGCACTCCGCCTAGCCTCGGTCCTCGCGCCAACCCTGCACGCACGCCCACGCCCGTTCCCTCAGTCACCGCGCCCGAACCCCGCCGCGTCCGCGCCTCACGTCCGTGCGATGCTTCGCGCGGCGTGCCCGCTACGCGTCGGCCATCAACCGACTCCCACCTCCGCGCCGCTTGATGTCGACTGTCGCTTCCGATCTGATCCAACGGTCCCGATTGCGCCACGCGTCACCTACTGAGCCGTCCGATCTGGTCGCGCCGCTGCCGCACCGACCCGCCACGTCAGCCCTGCCACATCAGTAGGACACGTCAGCCCTAGCCTCACCGCGCCTATGTGGCAGCCACGTGGCAATGCCACGTCAGCCAAAATCGTCCCCCGGGTGCCACGTCAGCATGTGCCATGTGTCGGCACCAGCAACTGCCACGTCAGCCCTAGCCTCACCGCGGCAGTGCCCCCACCCCGCGCGTACTGTTCCATGCACTGGGTCCACGGTAGACTCATTCCTCCGTGCACCAGGTTCACAGCACAGTACCACTTTTGAATTTTCTAGATTTCCTTTAGGGTTTATTTTTTGAGAGCCCATTCTCCTCCGTCTTGGCCCTGGATTGACCCTGTTCTTTTTTCTAAATTCATCTAAAATCGAGCTCTAGCTTTTGGTTCTAGTCTTATGATTTTTGGAGTTTATTTGATTATCATTTTATGTGTTTTTCTTGTTTTAATCGTTTTCTCTCTCGTTAGATTCCGATTCCGGAGGAGCAGGAGCTACGCCCATAGACCAAGAGTACCTCGCTGAGCATAACCAAGGCAAGTCGTGTCCTTTGATCATGTTGAACCTAGTTTGTAATCTATTATTTATTTATTTTATTTTAAATTACATTGTATCGCTATTTTATATAAACCTTCGTATTGGTAGTTATTGCCCCAACTGTCTACATTCCTCCTTGATAACTTTGAACACCATGATGCCATTGTCACCATAGGATTGGGTAACTTAATAGTGATGCTAGGTTAATTGTCAAATGGATTGGTACGATAGAATGCTTAGTTTTGCTTATAGTTACGAATGGTTTCATCAACACATGTTAATTATTAATTTGACTTAATGATATATGGAATAGTGGTTTGTGCCACATTTATTAAAATTTATACCATGATATTGGTGTGTCATTGGCGTGGTTATACAAACTTGGTTTTCACTCAGGCAAGTGATCGTGCAATAAGGGGGAAGTGCAGGTTCACTTAGGGGGATGTGGTAGCCTCGCCTAGGTAGAATTAAGGACTTAACTTTATGCACCATTGATCTGAGCTTAATCGTGCAAACCACATATCTAGTATGGGATAGATCTAACTGATTAATTTGTAATATTTCAATTCCGATTCTGCCATTGTGATGAACATGGTTGCTGATTTCCATGTGGCGCAAGGAGGGGTGTCATGCGAAACCGTAGCGGGCAGGATTGGGTTGAGGTAGAACATTGTAAAGGCCTTGTTGTGATTTCCTTAAGCTGAGGCTAATCACATCGTGTGGGTACAGTTGTGAAACCTCTGTAGAGTGTCAAACTATTCGAATAGCCGCGTTCTCGGTCATGGACAATGCTCGGTGATTTTATACGAGGGTTAGTGTTATCTTTTAAACTCGGTGGTTTATGTTAGAAGTGAACAGGTAGTTCACTGTCGGTTCAGCTTGTGAATAGGATGTTCACAAGTGGTTTATTTTCATTCCTTTGATTATTTATTATTATCGTTTTCATTTAAAATTCGCTTTCAATCTATTTAGCGTATTTACTGTGAAATATCTTTTATACAAATTAACCTTTCAGCCTTCCATTGGTAAGCCTTACATACTATATTGCATTCATTTGTTACAAATGACTTGCTGAGTACCAATGTACTCACAGCTTTATGCCTATGTTGCTCAGTTGAGGACGAGGAGTAATATCAGCAGGAGGTTCCAGAAGGAGAGTACTTCGACGACTTCGCGGATTAGGCTTCGTTCTTCACTCGATAACCTGTGGGCTTGTTGATTGGCCGTTACACTTTATTTTAGATTTCCACTGCTAGTTTTAAAGCCCTCCCGGTTAGAGATATTGTAAGCTTGGCCATAAGGCCGTACCTTTGGGATTTATCGATATTTGAGTTTTTCCTTTATTTTAACGTGTATATGGTTGTGATTACAGCTATGTTTGACTGTGTGCACTAGCGTGATCCTGAGACTAGTGCAGTATACACAGAGAGTCCAGATTTGCATATTCGGCTCTCGACATACTCTCCGATCGAAGCAGGGTCTAACAAAGAAAATAATACCAAGGGTGAATAATGATGTACTCAGCAAGCATTATAATAGCAAAATACATTGTGTGCCTCTCTTCTTGGGTTATTAATATTTCTAGATTTTACTTCTCAAAAGTAGTATTATCAAACTAAGTGACAACCCTTTAATTTGTAAAGATTCTACTTTTCACTCAAGTGAAGAAAAGATCCCTAGCGATCACCGTAGTCTCTAATTCAAGAGACTGGTATGAATTTATGATTTTATTTAGCACTGCGCAGACTTGTGCCACTGTACCCATAACTACTCTGAAACATCATAACTAGGTTTTTCACGCTTCCTTTGGTGTGGGATCAAGTTCAAAGTATATAACGTTTTTTAAGTTATGTTGCTCAATTTTTCAGCCCATCTATTTTTCATCGGTGTACCAGGACGCTCACCTAGGCTCTATCAACTTCCAATAGTGTCCTGTTGGAATGGCTCTCAGCCCAACACTCCACCTACGAATATAGCGCCTTGGGACTTACTCACTTCTAGACTGGCATTATTGATCTTGAGCTTCATCCATCTCTACACACACATAATTACTTACCCAGTGCGGAGAGATGAATAACGTGATAGGGTAATATTTTCTACCCGTCCGAGACAGAAAATAATTGGCACTTTATTTACAGCCCCTGATCCGAGTGATAGTTTGGTGGGTCCTCATATTCTAGCCATATGTAAATGGGTTTTGTTTGCCCTCTCTCTACCTTTTTAAGGTCCCCTTTACCCTCCTATTTACAAACCTCTGTAGTCCTGCTGCTCCTCTTAGCTGGATTACTGACTTTAACTCACACTCTTCTTTTCTTTCTTTCTCTTTCTTTCTCTCATCTTTTCTCTTCTCATCATTTACTCTTTCCTCTTCCTAATCCATTTAGTTTTTCAAAAATATTTTCCAATGCAAGTATATCATAATGATATAAAAAGTTATTTGTACATTTAACATAATTATATATGTGATCAAGAATTAGCTTGCCTGAGTAGTAGTAAGAGTAGTAGTAAGAGTGCTGGAATCAACTGCAACCTACTCTGCTACGTCAGCTCGAACCAGCTCGATTTCTGCATTACAGGCAGATGCTCTACTATAAGAAATTATTTATTTAAGGTACTAATAGATTAGAAAATTTTTTCCTTCCTTGCTCTGGTGGATTTCTAACCTATCTATCATGTTAGAGTCTAATTATTAACCTGCCACTCTAACTGTTAAAACTACCTCAAAGGCCCAGGCCTCCTTAGCCTGGCCCAACTCTCGGCTAATCGGTCGACAATCAACCCATGACTGCTCAGCCAACAAAAATGCTCCTCCTCCTCTGTTCGGTCGACGCTTCACACTTTTCTTCTCCTCGCCTACCACGTTCGATCTTGCTCAACCGATGAAAATGCTCCTCCTCTGTTCGGCTGATGGTTCAGCTCCTGGCCACTGCTCTCTTCTTCCTCTACTCTCCCTTCTCAGTGCCTATGCTTGCTTCCTCCTTCCTTCATCCTTGAGGCTTGCGGCTCTCCCTTGCCTGACTACTCGGTGCACTCCCCTCTTCCAGCTCAGATTCAGGTGGATCTGACCTGCTCTAGGTCACTCTTACCGGATCTGGTGGCTTCTACCACTCCCCCTTCACCAAATCTGGTGGTTACTTGACGGATCTGGTGGCTACTCACCGAATCTGCAGTGACATACAGGATTAGTGGCTACTCTGGCCTCCAATTGCTCAGCTACTCGACCTTCGACTGCTTGACTACTCGGGCTACTCGGCCTTCGACTACTACTCGGCTTCTCGGCTACTTGGTGGCTCCCTCGACCTCCTCTTCACCCTAAAAAAGGATGCTGCCAGCTACAGTGGAGGCTATAGTGGGCTTGGTTCTCAGCCAGTGGTCATGGCTTGGATGTTCAGCTTCATCTACTCTTCGGTTCTACCTTCTCCTCTACACTTATCCAAGCTCATAGTGCTAGGATGAGCAGCCAGTTGCTATGGTAGCCACTAGTTGGACTGGGTGGTTTCTCTCTCCTTCTTAGCTGCCTGGCTCAACCAAACGAGCCGAGGAGTAGTGCTGAGCGTTTATGTGCTTAAATGTGATGAACCCAAAAAGAAGAAAAGAAGAAAGGTGGGAGGAAAATGTGAGCCTGCTTGTGTCGGGCTGAGAATAAAAAGTGTTCGGATGGTAGAGGTTGCGGTGTGGCCCTCACGTGGCTAGTCGAGGACGTCGTCTTGTGGTGGTCGTCGCCTTGTGGTGGTCGACCCAGTCAGCTTCCTTGTCCCGTGATCCACATTCTCCTTCGTGTTCCTTTACTTTTTGCCTCCTCTTCTCCGACACTCCTCTCTTCTCACTCGAGGTGCTGCGGCTTCTATGGAGTCTAGCTCTCTGGCCTTCGACCGAGAGCGATGATGGATGGAAATGGATTTCGGTTTGCCTTGGGTATTCAGATGTTCTTGGCTATACTTGGTGGTGAGAGAGGTTTGGTATGCTCTATATTAGCTCTGTGGGCTCTCGGTTGGTTTGTGCTTTTAGCGGTTTTAGGAATGCAGTGGACAATGTGGTGATGGCTAGATTGCTAGCTTATATATGTGGGGGTTTTGTCCTCCATCTCTCGGTTTTGACTGGGTCTCGCCTGTGTACAGCTGGACAGCTCCATGCTTATCCTTTCTTGAGTCTTGGCTCCCCATGCCTTCTGACTGATGGTCTTAAGTGTGGGCTGTGCACTGTTTTGGATTCTTTTGGGCCTGAGGTAAGTTGGAAAAATGTGGGCTTTGGATTTTTGAATGCCAAATGATGAGGCCCACCTATGGTGAGAAACGATGATCGGCCCAGGACAGTCTAGGAACCTCGATGAACACCACTCGAACTGCTCTAGAAGCCCGAGGGTACTAACAACAGTTCTATCTCGCTTTTCTATTTTTATTTTCTCTTGGATTGTTATTTAATTTGCTCTCCAACTTCAAAAGAAAAATAAAAGGGGTGATTGGCTTGAGATTATAACGCTGGCTAAACGCAGAGACAGGGTGCTGAAATGTAATGCACAATTTACTTTAGCCTTTAGTTTAATGCAATTGTAGTTAGAGATTTATTTTTATGCATACACCAAGCTTGTAATTAAAAAGGGTTGTAATAATTAGCTTCAATTCATTTTGGCTTTAAAAGTTAGAAGTTGTAATTCATTCTTGTAATTAATGCATTCTAATAATTGTTAATTCCTTTTGAATTATTGCTAATTGCACTACTTTGAGTTAATTAAAGTTAAGATTGTTTCGATTGGGGTCCAAATTAGTTCACCAAGCCACAGGCACTCTCACGAGGGTGAATGCATGTATAACAACTTGCTTATGCTTTTGTACTCACTTCACATGAAAGGATTGACATGAAGTTACTAGCTTTAGTTCCCTTGTGTTTAGATGGCCAAAGGTATCTTATAGGGGGAACACCCTCATCGGCACACTGGATACAAAGTAGATGCCCAATACCACCCCTTGCTAGGTTTGCTGCATACTCCTTCCATCTGCCCTTCGTGAACCCACATGAATAATGCTATCTTGCACGGCTACATGTAGCATCCTGCCCAATGTACCACCCAATCTGTTGCTTTCCTATCCACCTTACTGCTTAGGGCCTATTCATATTGATTGCATTTGATAACTTTTAGCTGCAGCTGATAACTTTTAGCTGAAAATAAATATTGGTTACAATTGATGGCTTTTAGCTGCTGCTAATAACTTTTAGCTAAAAATAAATAGTAGTGACTGAAAGAAGTGATTTTTAGAAAAAGAGCACAAGCGATGAGGAATATAGGGGAGATGCATGCGTGAGACAAGAGCGAGAAGAGTAGAGTGCGTGATGCACCCGTAACCTTTACCTTATCTCCGAAGCGAGATGGGAGTAAGAGTGGAGAAGCCGAGTGTTCATATTAACTTCTGGAGCATGCCCTTGTAAACTTAATAATTATTTTTTTATTTTTTATGAAAATAAACATGATGAGAATGAGATGTCCTGGGAAAGAGGCTACTACAATTATGCATAGAGGTGGGAACAGTAACGGATAATCCGTTTTATCTAATATTTGCATCCGAGAAAACGCGAATGTGGTAAGCAAAATCCATATTCGAAAATATTCGTATTCACATTTGACAATATTCGTATTCGAGACTATTCGATTCGTATTTGATCCGTTTTCTATGCCTATCAACCGGTAACCGGAAAAAGCAAAAAAAAATCTACCAAATTTCAAATGTTAAAATTTGAATTTGAAACTGGCAATCAAAAAAGCCAGCCGGTTATGACATTCGTAGGAGGATATTTGTATTCAACCAAATTAAGTACATATCTGATTTGAATTCGTATTCGTTACGACATTCGATTCATATTCATATTCGTATTTATTTTAAAAATATGGATTCATATTCGTATTTGAGACTATTCGATCGTATCTGATTCCGTTTCCACCCCTATTTATGCATCTCACTTCAACGCAAATGGCAGGGTCAACTTGTGAAAAGAGTTGCTGTCGGTGTTACCTCTTCTAGATTGGTTCTGATAGGAAGCGTCTCCTCTCCAACGATTGTTGTTACGAGAGAATTTTTCCCCCGTGATCCTCCTTGGCCTGCTCGTCCCCCACGGTTGCTACGTGAGGTGAAGTTCGCACTGTGCTCCTCCAACTGCAGTGCAATTTTGCGCTCCAGACGCTGTTCATAACTGAGGAGATAGGAATAGCAATCACTGAGCGAGATTGCATCTGCCCTAATGGTTAGGGACGCCACCACCGGGTCATACTCGGAGTCGAGACCGGCTAGAAGGTAGGATGTGAACTCCTCTTCTTGAAGCAGAACGGATGCTATCCAAGCGGCTGTTGCCCAATGATGCCGTTGCAGATATCCAAGCAGCTTGAGATGATCATTGCATTTCTCCCATACTTCTCCATTTGAGATGATACTTCACCTGAACTTACGTGACATGTCATGGCCTGAGGACGCCTTTCGTAGCCTCAACTTGTGCTAGCCGCAATAATCATTAAGCATCTACTCATCAAAAAATAAGCAATCAATCCGAGCACAAATAACATGCCATTGATTCTCATTAGCACAAATCACATGCACGGACACACCATGACTCACACTTGCATGAACACCCCATGACTAACAATTGCATGATTATCGCCATGACTAAAAATAACCAAAGCAACTCAACTCAACACCAGGGCCGGTCTGACCATGGCCACCAAGTGGATCAAACCACCCAACACCCGCCGGTGAGACCACCATGACAAGGCCGGTGAGGCCGCTCGACACATGTCAGTCAGACCGCCAATGCAAGGCTGGTCAAATCGCTCTCAATTTCTTCGTACAACACAACGAGCACCTATCTGAAAAATAGTTATGCCAACTATGAGCCGGTACTATCACACACTGGTCAAACTGCCACTACAGCTGGTCAGACTGTAAGCTGATCAGACCGTCACTCTAGGGCTGATAAGACTGCTAGCTGCACACAACAAAACTCAGAGGTCAAATGACACAAACTCAAACTCAAATATAGACAACAAAACATAAACATAGTCCAATACCCATCACACTTATGGGGCTACCACCACATGGTCTCGTGGCAACTCCAGACATGTCTCCAAGTTGTGAACCTGATGAGGCAAATGTTTTGTGTTCTGTACTGTCAAAGAAACTCATGTTTACCGTGATTAACTATGTAGCCGAATTGATTCTTTGTGGCAACTCCAGACATGCCTCAAAGTGCTGACCCTGATGAGGCAAATGTTTTGCGTTCCATGCTGTCAAAGAAGCTCATGTTTGCCGTGATTAACTATTAAGGGGATGCCTTCTTCATGATTCAAGTACTATTACTTAATTCTTTTTTAGGGCCGAATTGCTATTTAATGTGTAGCTGGTTGCTTTCACAGGATGCATTTCGTTTCAAACATTTTGAGGGCAAATAATGTCCTAAACCCAAAAGCATCACATGATTGGAGCGGGTAGATTCCACTCATCACCGTCAATTGTTGTTAGTTTTGTGTCTGGGCTCTGGATTTTTTTCACTAAAGTCCAATCACTGAGAGCTGCATACGATTTTGAGAAAACAAACTGTATTATCATTTTTTGGTCGTAGCTGCTCCTATTCGTTACCACATTTTGGTTTGCTCCTTTGCCTCGCACTTAGGTCTAGTAGTCAGGTTTAGTGTTACACACATCTAAACTTCACAAGATCAGAATGGTTCAGAGTCGTATTACACAGCTCATGTTAAGTGTTCCTGGCCACCTGCTTCTCACAAATAGAGATGCTTTTCTTTTCTTTTGTCCTCGTCTAAACTTCCATTGCAGGAGATTAAGGATTGGACACATCAATCCACAATGCCAGCATACAACGGCTTACGCATGGCAGTTTCTAGCGTGATAAGTGCCTAGCGTGCTGCCAGTTTCTTTTCCAGGGCCTCTCGTTCCCATCAACCATTTTCCTCCGTAAAAGAATGCAAAGACTTATCTGATTGCCATGTTCTGCTTCTAGCAAAGTGTGGCAGTGGGAGATAGAAGAAAGATGCGTGGTCATATTTATAGAAGAGTGTCAGACTGTTGCAGTGATACAGCAGAAATGAAGAGGTCTGGTCGGGTGGTGCAAGGTAAATGGCATAGTTACTCGGTCAAGAACCTGATCCACCACTCGACCTCGTGTGTGCTTGCTTCCGAAGGGATATCTTGGGCATATATCAGTATATGTGTGTTCAATATTTTATCTCAGATGCTTTGAACCATTTTCACGCTTGAGTTGCTCTGCCTCGGTACATTACAAACGTAGCACATACTTGAATGATCTTAATTTGACAGACATACAAACATTTGCTGACTAGCTGCATGAAACATTCAGCAAGCATCCAAACTATCTGTCGCTGCTTATAGCGCCGCTGATCACTGTGTTTGGTGTCTTATTCAGTGCGTACTTCTTACGCCGTGGTAGTTTCTTCTCCGGGGCCTCTCATTCCCATCACAACTTCCTTTGATAAAAATAGATGCAGTATTTTCTAGGTACTATATTGTGCTGCTAGCAAGGTTGTAGTGGGAGAGGAAAGAAAGTTGAGTGGTCATACTTACAGCAGAGTGTTGTAGTGAGAAAGTAAATCGATAGGTTTGCTGGTATACATTGATGATGAGCAGAGCAGGAAGACCAAATGTCAACCAATTATAATCAAAGGCTTCTTTGGTCATCTGGTTGGTGAAAGGCGTTATTTAACTTGTTCAAAGATATAATTCTTCTGGAGAACGCTAGCGTCCATGCGTCCGGACGTATTGGATGAGCCCACTAGCCACTAGTCGCTCACTCCCTAACTGCAACTGGCACACATCTCTAAATCTTATCCTTCCATTGCCGCACAAGAGCATCTCGCCACCAATCATCCATTCCTCTACCTCATTTGTTGCACTCTCTCTCTCTCTCTCTCTCTCTCTCTCTCTCTCTCTCTCCATGAGCTCCGGTTTCGGCCAGGCTGCTTCTACCACTGACGAGCTGCTCCACTCCTGCTCAGCCCTAGTATCCCAAGCTCCACCGCTAGTCGTTGCGCCACTCGTGCTCGACAAGGCGCCCACCGCAACCAAGAACTCGTGCGAAGGTCTCCCTTTGCAAGGAGTGACTGGAGCTAATAGGATCTGGTGAGGCCGATGCTGGAGGTGGTGTGGAGGCTGATGGTGAGTGGATGGCCGGTTACAAGGCACCAAGTCACCAGCATTGCGGTGGAGTGGTGGTGGTAGTTGGTGGAGTTGAGATAGAGAACAGAGAGCAGGGGAGCGGTGGCGGCACATGGGAACTTGAGGTTGAGTGTGTCGCAGTCAGGCCTACCTACGATCAGGAAGTGGGCGGCCTCCTTCGATGAGCTCTAACGATAAGGTCTTGGATTTGGTCAAATGTTGTCTCTTTCTTCGTGCTTATCTGAATTGTTGCAACAAGTAAGTCGAATTATTGCGGAAAGTCATTTTATATGTTGCAATACCTTTTCTAAAATATTGCAGTTGTTCTAATTAGTGTTTCATTTGTTGCAACAACATCTTCTTTTTGTTGGGGTTGTTTTCTTGTATTGTTGTATAAATAATTTCCATTTTTATAATTTTTTGAGTCGTGTTTTGTGTTTGTTGCAAGAATATTTTATTTTTATTGGAGTAGTTTTTTTATATTGTTGCACAAATAATTCTAGTTTGTTGCAATTTTTTATGTTGTGTTTTGTATTTGTTGCACATGAGGCGAGTTTTGTTACAAGCCGAGTAACTTATTGTTGAGTTTTACGAATTTTTATTTCATCAAATTGAATGGTTAAGATTGATAGTTTTAAATGAGGTCTAATGACGGCTGAAGCGCACGATCGAAGTTCTCCCATCAGATATTCGGACGTTAGTACATCCCAATTCTTGTATTGTTAGAGACGAGTTCCCAGTTTGTAAAGGCTTAGGATTCTCTCTCTACACAAGCTATAATTTAAACCGATAAGTTGTATCAGCTTGCACGACAAGTAGTTGTATTGTAGCTGATGGCTATTCATCGTCCGAGACAAGTATATAAACCACATAGCGCTCTCGGATTGGGATTGCGTTTGTTCTCCAAACAATCTCAAAAGATCAATTTTCACGGTATCAAAGCCTTTTACACAACATCCATGAGTACCCCTCCTAGCCTTACCGCTGGCACCCTGACCACAGCTAGAGCTGGAAGCTGGGACAGCCTGATTCGCACCAGCCCGAGGCCCGGCTGGCCCGACAAGGCCTAAGCACGGCATGGGCACACCACGTGGCGGGCCGTGTCGGCACGGCACGAATGGCAGGCCAAGCCGGTCCTGGAAAGCCGGCCTATTGGCGGCACAGCATATCGTGCCGTACTTGGGCCGACCCAGCTCGGCGAGCACGGCCGGCACGCCAGCGCTCATGGCTACCTCGGCCTCCCCGGCTCCCCCTCCCGCGTCCCCTCGCCCCGCCCTCCCATCAACCCACAGTTCTACACCCCACATTCCTGAAAGCAATCACAGTCACAGAGCAATCACAGAGCAAGAGAGGGAGTAGAGGAGTAGAGTGGAGGGAAGGAAAGGAAAAGGAGCGTACTTGAGCAGACGAGCTACCGGCCGAAACCCCCACCACCGGTTCTCGAGGCTGCCGCCCGGCATGAACTCGTAGATGAGGAGGCCGGCAATGTTGAGCTGCTTGACAGCGACGGGCTAGGGCTCGTGCTCCAGTTGCATGCCAGCGTTGAGGAAGGAGGGGGACTGGGGAGGAGGGAGGCCGGAGGGGTGGGGCGGCGATGGATCTAGGATCTAGATCTTATAGTTTTGCCACCACTTTTAAATGTTGACATCCTCCTCGCACGACATAGGATCGTTGTCCAGATAGGCGGATAACTCTCTAATGTTGTAGTCACTTTGTCTTTGTTTAGTGCTTGAGGTCGTAGAACCTCAACCTCCAGAAAAAGAACCAGTACCCCAAATTTTGCCCTATGTATATTTCTTCTTACTTGTGGTGGGTGGTCGTTGAGGTCCTTGCAAGCAAACTAATTGAAACTTTGGCTTGTACTTGTGATAAACATTGGTTAGTTGAGTATGAACATGTGAGTAATAGCTAGAATAATCTATCCCATTTGTTTCACCTAGAACTCACAAAGCTTTGTGAATCCTGATAGTTTAGCTCTAGAATCTAAAATAAATGCAAAAACATATAAACTAGGAATTTTTTTCAATATTTCAAAATTTTTGATTTTATGGCAAATGCAACCTCTCGTAAGACTATATCACTTTTGTCAGCCTGCAGGTGAGTAGTAATTTCAAGAATATGATGCATAATTATGGGAGATGTTGGGGAATAAACTTCAGATAAAGCAACAGTAGAATCATAAAAAAGTTTGAGAAAAGATAGTAACCTCTTAGCAAGAAACCAATGTTGCATAGTGAGTGGATGCCCATTGACGCTGCCCTTGATACTTTGGTGGTGCGTGTGGATGAATACAAAGAATGTGCTCTTCAAGGCAAAAGACTCTTCAGCATCATATATGTAGAGTTCCATCTTACCAGTATATTCAAACCAAACTTTATTGGATTTACACCCATTGCAATGTAATAGTTTTTGTATGTAATTATTCATAGGGTAGAAGCATTTATAAAAGATATTGCGTCACGGAAAGGTTCGGTGTAAGTACTAAACAATGACATGAGAATATCCATTGTCTTAGAGTATGAGGCCGTAATTAGCAAGACAAAAATGATCCATCGAGAAAATTATGATTCAAAAATTACAATATTATTAACTACAACTTACTTTAAATAATAACATAGTAACAACAATACTTGATAAAAATCTAAAAATTTTACCATGGTTACCTCTCTTGTTGAAAGCCGCGGGTTCTGAAAGTTCAGCTATTTAGCAATTTTTTTTTGAATTTTGTCTCGATTTCACAACACAAACAATAGAAGAGATTGAGGGAGGAGTTCTCACTAGATGAGGGAGGGGTGTATGCCTATTTATAGAAAAAGTTTAGGATTTTTGGATATTATTTTATATTATTTTGATTTTTTAAACCTCCAACATTTGAAAAGATAGTTTTTTTAAAAATAATTCATGCCCAACCATGCCTTACAGGCCTAACAGTTATATTCATGTTGTGCTATGCTAAACGGGCCTAACGACACTGCTGGTGTTGCTGTCGCACAGCATGCAGCAGTGGCAAAGCCATAGGGGCTCAAGGCGCAGGCTAGTTGAGGGCCAAGGTGAAGGGGGCAACTGGGCAAGAGCCAAGGGGGCCACTGACAGTAAGTTTACTACCAATCTCAAGTAAGTTTGATGTTAGTCACAAGTAATTCTACTGATGATTGCAAGTAAGTTTACTACCTATCACAAGTAATTTTACTGTCAGTCACAAGAAATTTTACTAACAATCACAAGTATTTTTACTATCAAGTCTCCCGTTCGTGTGTAAAAGAGTGTAGTAACCCTAACACAAGTAATTTTATTGTCAACTATAAGCAATTTTACTACACTCTTCTATGTAGACCTAGCCTACTGGGAGGGTCAAGCAAAATAGTATGTGTGCCATGTTGGATTGGGCCGGGTCTCGACGGGTTATTGTGTGCGCCATGCAGGCCGCCTCGCCATGCTAAGGTGCCATCCCAAGCACAGCATGCCCAGTTAGGCTGGGCCAACACACCCATATGTTGTTTGTGCCATGCGTAGGCTAAGCTAACTATTTGAGATAATAAAGAGGGAAAGGATCAGATTGCATGCCAAGAAATCTTGAGACGTGGTTTAAGTTAGTTTTGACTACCACAAGTAAAGTTTGGCCTGCATATGTTTCTTTTGTTAAGGAACCATCACTGATGAGTCCAGCCCGAGTAATTCCTCCTATGCAAGAGGGATGAATCAATCACAGAATAATGCAATGCAATAGAATAATAGATTGAACATAAGAGATGGGCGAACTCCTATTTCTTTATTGTTTTTCTCCACACAAGGTACACTTTACAATAATTAGGACCCATATTTATGTACTAAGTGGAGGGTGCTTACCAATGGGTCAGGCTTGCAGGCTCAGGCCTAGGTTTTCCAACACTCCCCATTAGCCACTCATCCGACACATTTATGCCTCATCAAAACTTTATAAAAATCTAGTAGAAAAAATTTGAAAAAAGAGTACATGATACATGTTATGTTGTATTGCACGAATTGCCTCATTAAAAACCTTAGTCGAGGAAGTTCAGAAAAACTCATCAAGGAAAAAAGAGTACAATCCATCTAATTTTATTTCACCTATAGAAAGTATTCTCTAGGTACTCGATCTTTGTGATCAAGTTTTAACAGTAAGCTCGATAAGAGTCTCCCCCTGAGTCCTGCACTTTTCTAAGTCTCATTATTCCAATTCTACGAACACATTTTTCAAAGATATATGCTGAAAGTGACTTAGTAAATAAATCTGCAAGATTTTCCTTTGACTTAGTATGTAGTACCTTAATTTCGTCCATCTTTTACAATTCATGAGCATAGAAAAACTTGGGGCTGATATACTTTATGAGATGACTCTTCACATAACCCGTGTGCACCTGTGCAATACAAGCTGCATTATCTTCATAGATAATTATAGGAGTTTGCACGATGCTCAAACCACATGACTGCTAGATGTGGTGAACCATTCGTCAAAGCCAAGCACATCCTCTTACGGCTTCATACAGTGCTATGATTTTCGAGTGGTTCATCAAAGTAGATACAAGACTTTGCTTTGATGATTTCTATGAAATTGCGAATCCATCACACAGGAATACATAGCATGTTTGTGACCTAGCGGTATACGTGTATGACAAGTACCCTGCATCTGCATAGCTAGTCATATTCCAGTATTTATTCTTTCTATAGAATAGTCCAAGATCTTTGCTTCCTTGGAGGTATCAAAAGATGTCTTTTATTCCTTGACAATGTCTTTTGGTAGGTTCTACACTATACCTTACTAATAGGTTTACGGTAAATACAATATCTGATTTAGTGTAGTTTGTAAATACATAAGTGCTCCTACTGCTTAAGTATGGGAATTATAGTCTCAGGACTTCCTCCCCCTCTTCTCTAAATCTGTACGGATCCTTATCTTACTACAAAGATCTCCCGACCATTGGTACTTTTGAAAGGTATGCTTTTTTAAAGTCAAACATTTTTAACACCTTCTGATTATAGGCCGACTGGTGTACTAATATTCCTTCAGGGACATGCTCGAGCTGCAATCCTAAGCAATATTTGGTTTTGCCCAAATATTTTATTTTGAACTCTGATTCTAGGTAAGAGCTCGCTCCTTTATATCTTCCAGGGTTCTGATGATATTCAGATCATCTACATACACTGAGATTATATAAAATCTATTCTAGGATCATCATATAAAAGCACAGGGATAATCCACATTTTTCGTGTAGTTTTTCTTGCATAGAAAGTCACTTAAGTGATTATACTACATTCTGCCTAATTGCTTAACCCCGTACAGTAATTTTCTAAGTTTTACACTGTACATGTTTTATTTGCGTTGTCTTTGTTTGGGACAGGGATACCTTCAGGTACCTTTATATAAATGTTCGAATCCAAGTTTCCATAAAGATATGCCATTACCATATCCATCAATTTTATTTCTACATTCAGATTTATTGCCATCAAGATCAAATATCTAAAGGTAATGCTACTCATGATCGAAGAATAAGTTTTTCATAATCAACTCTTGGTCGTTGAGTAAAACCTTGAGCAAAAAGCCTTACTTTATATCTTACAACTTTATTCTTCTTATTTTTATTTTGAACAAATACCCACTTATGCCCTACAGGGTGCACATGGGGAGGTGTGCGACTTACAGGCCCGAACATCTCTCTTTTATTCAAAGATAACAGTTCAATTTCTATTGCCTTTTTCTAATCCTCCCAATCTAATCTTTTCTTACATTTAGTGAGCGATGTAGATTTTGGATCAAGATCGATGATTGTGGTAATTTTCTTTGCAAAATAAATATCAATATTAGTTGTTGTCTTGTTCATGGATTCTCTCATGTGGACATAGTTTATAGCTATTTCATCATGAATTGATTTTTCTAGTGCTTCTACTTGCTCACTGCTCCTTCTGATTGTAGGGACAAGTCACTTTAGTTTTTCAGCTCTGATATGTGCACACACATCCAAGTTGGTTTCTCCCTCCATGGGAATGTTTGGATCCGGTATGCCTTGTTCTGAAGGTATCATAGCAGTGCCAGATCTCAACTGGCTCCCCTATTGGTTCTAGGGAACTTCGGTGATTGGCTGTAATAAATCCTTCTTATCCTTTTTCACCAGGGTCCCCGGCTACTTGGGATTTGAGGGGCCAGAGTTCTTATCCTTTTATTCTGAGGCCTTTGGACGGGATTAGGGGTACCTATAATTTTATTCGGTATTTTAACCCTCTCCGGTGCATTACATGCAGGCACATGTGACTTGGTTATACTTTTTCAATCACTAAAATGATCAAGTAGTTGATTTGCTAATGCCTACAAATTAATGATTTTTTGGACTTCTCTATTTGCTTCATTAGTGCGTAGATCATGTGCCTGGATTCCCGTGGCTTGCCACGTAATTTCTCGATATTTTTCATCAAGGGGTTTGTTGTAGGGGTGGCCCCTACCTAAGCCCAGCCGGCCTGTTAGAGGGCTATAAGGCCCAAGTGGGACGTGTGTAATGACATGAATGCCTATGTAAAGAGTATTTGGATGTAAGGGCATAACTGTAAAGACACCCCCCTTGAGTATATTAATGTATGTGACGCAAGCCATCGAGAGACCGAGAGCATTGCTCACCTAACTCTCCACTACCACACACTCTCTCTGTTTGGTCTGTAACCGCAACAATTGGCGCCGTCTCTGGGGACGACAAGAGCAAGCCTCAAGATCTCAAGAAGGATGGCATCGAGGAAAGCTCCATCATCGGCGGCAAGAAGGAAAAGGACGCGACGAAGTCCCGCATCAGCACCAGGTCTTCGGCATCGACGGTCGTGGGCGAGAATACCGACGTGAAGATCGACCCCGCCACCGCCGACGTGAAGATCGACCTCGCCACCGCCGACGTGAAGATCGACCCCGTCACCATCGACATGAAGATCGACTCCATCATCGCCGACGTGAAGATCGACCCCGCCTCCACCGACGTGAAGATCGACCCCGTCACCGCCGACGTGAAGATCAACTCCGTCACCGCCGACGTGAAGATCGACCTCACCACCGCCGATGTGAAGATCGATCCCGCCACCGCTGACGTGAAGATCGACCTCACCACCGCCGACATGAAGATCGACCCCACCACCGCCGACATGAAGATCGACCCCGCCACCGCCGACGTGAAGATTGAGCCCGCCACCGCCTGCGCGTGATGATCGCCCCCGCCACTGGCATGATAGTCAACTCCGGCAGTACCAACCGGGTGGCAGGGAGCGGTAACGTCGGTGCAACACATGCCCCGTCATCGATGCCGGAGTCCACCACATCGACGCGGCGGGCAACTCAGGAGCGCAAGCCATGGTCACTGCTGTCCCGACAGCGTGACCAGGTGCGTCGGTCGCCGCGGCCGCGTCGGCAGTGGAGGACGCCATGCTGGCAGCCCTCGGCATGCTCCAGCGGGAGTTAGCGGATCTCTGTGGAGCTGTGCAGAGTATGCAAGAGGCTCGAAGTCGACAGACCCCGCCGGTGGTCGCGCCAGAGCCCACGCCAGAATGGGCGGATAGCTACGATGCCATGAAGAGTACGCCAGAGCGGAAGGAGACGCGCAGCGGTGTCAAGGCAAGGACGCCGATGCCAATCCGGTAGAGGGCGCGGTGAAGAGCGAAGGTTCGCCGAAGGAACGCTCCTCGGAAGGCAAGAGCCAGCCGGAGTCTACGAGGGACACCCTTACGCACAACAACGCCGAGCTCCGCGAGATTTCGTCAAGCGGCAGGTACAAGCCCCGACGCAACCAGCGCGGGCCCCAAAAGGCCTTCCACGTCCTCAGCATAGAGGACGCTCCCCGGAAACCTGCCCCTGCCTTGCCTGGGCGGGGCAGGGCAGACCAGGGATGGGGATGCGAAAGAGGCCGCGAAGAGAGACTACACGCAGGGCAAGAAATCGCGGACCACGGCACCGTTAGAGCTCGGGCCTCGGAGGTGCCGCCCCCCGCAGTGACCCACGTACAGCAGCTGCAAGCGAGCCCCCCATGAGCTGGGGTCCTAGAGGGGGCCTAGCATCGCATCATCAACGTCATCTCCGGAAGCTCCACACTAGGGACCTCGGTGCAACTACTTCCGGGAGGGGCGCACGGTGAAGTCACCTTCACGCCAGCCGACGCCCGAGGCGTGGACTTTCCCCACCAAGACCCTTTGGTCATTCAAGCTGACATCGCAGGTTGCGACGTCAGACGTGTCCTCATCGTCGGGGGTAGTTCTGCGAATGTTCTATTTGCGGAGGCCTCCGACTGCATGGGGATCCCTCGATATCGCTTGAAGCCATCGGGGACCCCGCTCCAAGGTTTAGGCGGCCAACCGGGGCCAGGTTTGTCTTCAAGTCTCCTTTCGTCAGGGCGATAACGCCAGGAGCGAGGACATCGTCTTCGATGTCACGGACATTCCGAACCCGTATAACGCCATACTGGGCCACCCTATCCTCAACTCCTTCGGGGCGGTCCCGCATCATGGCTTCCTGTGTATGAAGCTCCCGGGCCCGCAGGGCGTCATCACCATCTTCGGCGACTAGGATCTCGCTCAACGCATGGAGGCTCATGCCAGCAACCCGCACCGCAAGGTGCATGCCCTCACCGACAAACTCAAGGCGGATGTGCCGTCCGCTCCGGGGTGGACACCCAAGCCCTGGCCAGAGGGTGGGGTCAAGCGGATACCCCTCCACGCCGAAGGCCAATTTGTGTCCATCGGTGAAGGCTCTCCCCTGGAGGTGGAGCAGGCCTTACTCCGGGTTCTCTGGAGCAATGTGGACATCTTCGCATGGTCCCCGAAGGATATCAAAGGCGTGAACCGCTCCCTCATCGACCATAACCAAGCGGTCTGCCCTGATGCTTGGCCGGTCAGGCAAAGGCTTCGGCGTATGTCCATTGACCGGCAGCAAGCAGCCAAGGTGGAGGTAGCGAAACTTCGCCAGGCCGGAGTCATCCGCGAGGTCCAACATCTGGATTGGTTGGTCAACCCGGTGTTGGTGAAAAAAGCCAACGGCACCTGGCGTATGTACATCAACTTCACGGCCCTCAACAAGGCATGTCCGAAAGATGACTATCCCTTGCCCCGCATAGATCAACTGGTTGATACCACCGTGGGTTGTGAAATCATGAGTTTCTTGGACGCCTACTCCGGCTACCACCAGATCTATATGGCCAAGGATGACGAGGCCAAGACCAGCTTCATCACGCCGATAGGGACATACTGCTTCATCAGGATGCCCTTCGGCTTGAAGAATGGGGGGCAACCTTCACTCGCCTTATCGCGTTAGCACTGGCTCCTCAACTCGGGAGGAACGTGGAGGCTTACGTCGATGACATCGTCGTCAAAACCAAGCAGCTAGTCTCACACGGCCAAGATCTCCAGGAGACCTTCAACAACCTTAGAAAGGCAGGCATCAAGCTCAACCCGGACAAGTGTGTATTCGGTGTGCAGGCAGGTAAGATTCTAGGCTTTCTGGTCTCCGGACGCGGCATCCAGGCCAACCCCGATAGGGTCAACGCGATCCTCGCCATGGAGCCGCCCAAGATGACAAGGAAGGTCCAACGACTTGCTGGCCGCATGGCCGCATTGAGTCGTTTCCTGTCTAGGGCAGTGGAGCGAGGCCTACCATTTTTCAAGACCCTTTGCGGTTGTGACGGGTTCCATTGGGACGACAGCTGTGCACAGGCCTTCGACGAACTCAAGAGGCACCTCGCAAGCCTCCCCACTTTGGTCGCCTCGGCGCTAGAGGCTCCCCTCCTGCTCTACCTCACCGCCTCAACGACAGCGGTCAGCGCCGTCCTTATCCTTGAGGAGGGCGCTCTTCAGCGCCCCGTGTACTTTGTCTCTAAAGCCCTTCAGGGCGCCAAGACACAGTATACGGAGCTCGAGAAGTTGGCTTACACGCTGGTCATGGCCTCGAGGAAGCTCCGACATTATTTTCTGGCTCACCCAATCACCGTGCTGTTCTCGTTCCCTCTAGCGGAGATGCTGCACAATAAAGAGTCCACAGGGCGCATTGGCAAGTGGGTAGCCGACCTCGCGCTATTCTCCTTGACGTATGCTTCGCGAGCAGCGATCAAGTCCCAAGTCCTCGCGGAGTGGACCCCCTCGGCCCAACCCGTCCAGCAGCCAGGCGACCCGGTGTGGATGCTTGACACTGATGGAGCCTATGGCGTTTCTGGCGCAGGCATCAGCACAGTGGTCACTACGCCAGAGGGGCACTGCCTGTCGTACTCAGCACGCCTTGCATTTCCCGCCACCAACAACATGGCCGAATACGAGGCACTACTCTTCAGCCTCGCGAAGCTCAAAGCTCTTGACGCGTGGTGAGTTCTCGTCTGCACTGACTCACGGCTTGTGGCGGGCCACATTGACAAGTCATACCAAGCCAAGGACCCCGACCTGGCCAAATACCTAGCAGCCGTAAGAGCAAAGGAGCGGCACTTCCTGGGTGTCACAGTCAAGGCCATCCCTCGGGCAGAAAACGAGCAAGCCAACGTCCTCGCAAAAGACGCAAGCCAACGGCTCTTTACTCCCGAGGGAGCGCTCTATGAGGTCCTGCCCGCGGAGGCCATCGCACAGGACAACCGTGATGCGGCCCTCGTCCACCAGATTACCCAACAGGGCGACTGGCGAGAGCCCATCTACAGTTTCTTGCAGGGCATCACAGAGCCTGACGACTTTGTCGAGCTCTGGCACTTACAATGTCGTGCCAGGTCCTTCCAGGTACTTGACGGAGTACTTTACAAAAAAGGAGTCTGCGCACCGCTTCTACGGTGCCTCTCGCGCGAAGAAGGAAAGCACCTCCTGATGAAAATTCACACAGGACTCTGCGGCTCGCATCTGGCACCGAGGTCGCTCATCGGCAAGGCGTTCAGGCAAGGCTTCTATTGGCCGACCACTGCTGCTGATGCCCAGGACCTCGTGCGCCGGTGTCAAGGCTGCCAATGGATGGGGCGCGTTATTCATAGACCCCCAACATGCCTCAACCCCATTCCCCCAGTGTGGCCGTAGGCACGGTGGGGCATCGATGTCGTGGGACCACTTCCTCGGGCCCCAGGAGACCTGCTGTTCATAGTGGTCGCCTTGGAATATTTCTCCAGGTGGCCAAAGGCTGTGGCCCTAGCTAAGATAACCTCAGCAGCCATGTAGCGCTTCCTCTGACAGAACATCATATGCCAATTCGGGGTGCCAAAGGAGATCACCGTCGACAACGGCCTGCAGTTCGACTCTACCCCGTTCAAGGAGTTTGCGATGACATGGGCATCACGCTCTATTTCGCTTCGGTTGGGCACCCACAGTCTAACGACGCAGTCGAGCGGGCGAACAGCGCCATCTCCGTCGGACTCAAGAAGCGCCTTATCGGGCTGTCTAAGGGCAAGTGGCCAAGCGAGCTCTACAACGTTCTCTGGTCCCTCCACACAACGGTGACACGCCCGACAGGATCTACGCCATTCAAGCTCTTCTTCGGTGATGAGGCAATGACACCTAAGGAAATCAAGGCCGGCTCGAGAAGGGTCCTTGCTCAGGCTCTGGAGGAAGAGCGTCAATTGTCCTTGGACCTCCTTGATGGAGAACGAGTAAACACGACCCAGCACGTCGCAAAATACGCGTGGCAAATGGTGCGCATGCACGATCGCTCCATGTACCCATGAGGATTCCAGCCGGGGGACCTCGTCCTCAAAGTGGCACCCCACGCGGAAACGATTGGCAAGCTGGAGTCCAAGTGGGAAGACCCGCACATCGTCGCGGCAGCTCTGTAGCGGGGGGCCTATCGCCTCACCACGCTGGAAGGGCAGACACTCCGCCACACATGAAACGCCGATAAGTTGCGGCGGTATTATGTTTAGGGCAAAGGGAAGCAGGCAACAGTATCGGCACCCTGCCTATTGTAAGACTCTCGCTTGCGTAAACGGGAGATCAACAAAGCCGATCGTTCACCAACCTTTTGTCGAGGTCCGCCTTTGCACGCACTCTACGGAGTATAAAAAAGACGCGGATATTATCCCTGCGCACTCTACTGAGTATAAATAAGACGCGGTTGTCCCACGCACACGTCGGTGTTACCACTATGCGTACTATCCGGAGTATAACTAAGACGTGGTTGATGTTTCCATGCACTCTGTAGAGTATACATAAGACGTAGCGTCGAGGTCCGCCTCCGCACGCACTCTACGGAGTATAAATAAGACGTAGCATTGAGGTCTACCTCCGTATGTATTCTACGGAGTATAAATAAGACGTAGCGTCGAGGTCCGTCTCCGCACGCACTCTACAGAGTATAAATAAGACGTAGCATTGAGGTCCGCCTCCGCACGCACTCTACGGAGTATAAATAAGACGCAGCGGGGGGACGCCTTCGCGCGCACTCTACGGAGTATAAATAAGACGTAGTGTCGAGGTCCGCCTCCGCACGCACTTTACGGAGTATAAATAAGACATAGCATTGAGGTCCTCCTTCGCACGCACTCTACGGAGTATAAATAAGACGCGGATGTTGTCCCTGCGAACTCTACTGAATATAAACAAGACGCAGATGTCTCTGCGCACGTGTGGGCATCGCCCCTACATGTACTCTCCGGAGTATAAATAAGACATAGTTGATATTCCCACGCACTCTACGAAGTATAAATAAGACACGGATATTGTCCCTGCGCACTCTACTGAGTATAAACAAGACACGGATGTCCCGCGTACACGTCGGTGTTACCACTACGCGTACTCTCCGGAGTATAACTAAGACGTGGTTGATGTTCCATGCACTCTGCGGAGTATAAATAAGACGTAGCGTCGAGGTCCGCCTCCGCACGCAGTCTACGGATTATAAATAATACGCAACAGGGGGACGCCTTTGCGCACACTCTACAGAGTATAAATAAGATGTAGCGTCGAGGTCCGCCTCCGCACGCACTTTACGGAGTATAAATAAGATGTAGCGTCGAGGTCCACCTTAGCATGCACTCTACAGAGTATAAATAAGACGTAGCGTTGATGTCCGCCTTCGCACGCACTCTCCGGAGTATAAATAAGACGCGGATGTTGTCCCTACGTACTCTACTGAGTATAAACAAGACGGGGATGTCCCTGCGCACGTGTGGGCATCGCCCTTACACGTACTCTCCAGAGTATAAATAAGACGTGGTTGATATTCCCACGCACTCTACGGAGTATAAATAAGACACGGATGTTATCCCTGCGTACTCTACTGAGTATAAACAAGACGCAGATGTCCCCGCACACGTGTGGGCACCGCCCCTACACGTACTCTCTGAAGTATAAATAAGACGTGGTCGATATTCCTACGCACTCTACGGAGTATAAATAAGACGCGGATGTTGTCCCTGCGCACGTGTGGGCACCACCCCTACATGTACTCTCCAGAGTATAAATAAGACGTGGTTGATATTCCCACGCACTCTCCGAAGTATAAATCAGATGTGGTTGATATTCCCATGTACTCTGAGTAAATAAGATGAAGTAGAGGCACGCCTGCGCACGCGTAAACGCAGTGGAAAAGGACCAGAGCTCACGCGTCTGCCCGACTAGGCGCCACTCGGCGCCACCGCCGAAAGGTAGGGGCGGGCGCTCACGCGTCTGCCGGCCGGGCGTCGGCTCGCGCCACCGCCTCGAAGGGTAGGGAACGGAGCACTCACGCGTCTACTTCAACTAGGCGACAGCTCCGCTGCCACCGCCTCGAAGGGTAGGGGACGGAGCGCTCGCGCGTCTAATTTGGTGGGCGCGGCTCGCGCCACCGCCGAAGGGTAGGGGACGGGCGCTCGCGCTTATTTTGGATCGGCGCCCGGCTCGCGCCACCGCTTCGAAGGGTAGGGGCGGGCGCTCGCGCGCCTATTTCGGCCGGGCGCCCGGCTCGCTGCCACTACTTCGGGGTAGGGATAGGCGCTCGCCGCGTCTGCCGGCCGGCGCCGCGGCTCCGCCACCGCGCTCGAAGGGTAGGGGATGAAGCGCTCGCGCGTTTACTTCGACTGGGCGCTAGTTCCGCTGCCACCTCTACGAAGGGTAGGGGACAGAGGGCTCACGCGTCTCGCCGGTCGGTGCGGCTCGGCCATCGCCGAAGGGTAGGGGCGAACACTTGCGCGATAAAGCGCTCATGTTCCTACCTCGCTTAGAAAGCGCTACGACCATCAAAGAGAAGCAGAGTTGGGGGGCAAGAGGCCAGTCTGCGTTGTGCCAAGGAACGATTGCGCGACAAATAATACGCAATGACATACCACCTTGGGCGACTGTTGTTTCATTCATGTCAAAAGGAGGCCACAGGGTGCTGGTACAACAAGCCACACAGTACAACACATCGGGTTCTGGCATCAAACCTAGGGGTCCGTGCCATCCTCGTTGCGCCGAGGGACCTCCTCGAGCTACTGGAGAAAATTCCCTTCCTGGTGTAGGGTTCGCCATAGCACGACCTTGGCCGCATCCTCCCCTATGTAGCCCCAGATCCGGTCGTAGAAAGTCTTGAGGGTGGCATCGGACAACGCTCCGGCTTCGGCTGGCAGATCTAGCCAGGGATCGACCAGCTCGTTGGCATGCTCACACCCCCCGAGTGCGGAGCATGGCAAAGGCACTCTCCACATTCGCAGCAAGTCCCTGCACGTCGAAAGTCGCCCTGGCGATTTTCGCCTCCAACACACGAATACCCTCGTCCTTGGCGGCGTGAGTCTTGTCGGCAGCACGAAGCTCGCTCTCCAGTGCCCTCCGCTCACGGGCGTGAGCCTCCTCCAGGGCCCGGCTGATGGCAAACGTCTAAAAAAGGGGGGAGCGGGCGAATATTGGCTATATGGTCGACAAGCGACGTAGACCACGAATTCAGGTACTTACCCTCATCACTGAGGCACCCAGCGCAAATGCGTGATCCCCGCACGATGACAATGCCCGCCGATCCAGCCTACCGTCAGTGCACTCCACGATCCCGTTAATTACATGAAGTGCCTCCGGTCGAGCGATAAAATCAGACACGACAAGCCTCTGGGCCTCTGAGCTAGCCCCGAGCGCCCACGCCACGTCCTGCGCAGCCAGGCTGCAACTTCACAGACACCTCCGCTGTTCGATCCTTGGCCGCGTCCGGGAGACCTCATCTCTCCTTAGGTCGACGATGGAATGAGCGAGCAAATCGGAGAGAGTTTCGCGAAGTCATGAGGGGAAAAGGAAGTACGCCTACCTTCGGCACCCTCCACCAGGGCACGGGGAGGTGTCCGTGCAGTCTCCGCCTAGGTCGCCGGGGCCTCATCAGCCGGTGGAGCGATGACTCCCTCGGTCAAAGCGGCATCCCTGTCGGACCCTAGGTCCCCGGTGACCACGCCCGCTACATTGAACCGCCTCCTCGCGGACGAGGGCGATCGTATCCGAGAGCGCTTCGCCCTCGGGGATCGGCGGCGACGTCCCCTAGCTTCGGACCAGCGCCGCGTCCCGCCGACCGGCGGTTATGCACGAGATGCAGCCGGCGGGCTGCACATAGTAGTGTTGGACCGACCTTTCCGCCGACTGGGAGACGCTCCCACCTCGCCGTCACCATCGCGACGATGAGTCAGAGTTTGCACCGGCACCGTGCGTGCTGGTACGGGGAGGCCTAAGGCCTCGCACACCCGATTTATCCGCCCCAACTTCCCAGGGCCGGTCGCACCTTCGCGCAGTGCGTGCTCCTTCGCCGGGTACAGCCCAAGGAACGGATTACTGCACACTCCGTGTCCTCCAATGAGAGCACTGCACATGACGCGGTTCTTCGTTCACAAAACAGTTGCATATATATATGCAGCATACGGCCGAGGTACTTACCAGGGCCAGAGGGTTTCTACACAGAAGAAACCGAAGGGTGGACGCCATCTCGCCGGGTGTGATCTCGCTTGTACTTCCACCGGGCGGAGAGAGGAGACACCCCGCACATTGTAAACTCCTTGGCGAGATCGCGCATGTTAAACTGCAGGGCAACACCGACAAACCAGGGCGAGATCGTCACGGCCCTGTGGCCTCACTCCTGGATAGCTGTTGAAAGATATCGGCTGACCTCGGCACCGAAGGCCGCTGCTACTTGTCACGCGGTAGTAAAACCACTACCGCATCCAGCCTGACTTCCACTTCCCTCGGTCGCCAGCGCGGGGAAAAGCTTCGCGCAGCTCGCGCTCAGCATGAAATTGACGCTGCCGAAGTTGGACACCGCCCCTCCTTCGACCTTCTTCAGCTGACAGCGCGCGTCGTGAAGAAGAGCGAACAGGTTAGCGCTGGGTCGGACACCTTCTGTTCGGAACTCCCAGGCAAACACAGCCAAGCGAACTATCGCGTTTGGGGTCAGCTGTGCCAGCTCCAGCCCATAAGTCCGTAAGACATTACCAACGAAAAGCATGGAGGGCATCCGGAGCCCAGCCTCGAAGAATGCGACAAAGACAATCGCCTCCGACTCCTGAGGGTGAGGCTCCACCTCATCGCGAGCAGGCAGGCGAGCGCCTGCATGCTCCTCTATCTTCTTCTCCCAGACAAGAGTCCGGATCGTCTTCTCTGTAACCCGACTCCGCCCTAGGATGCGGGAGCAGTGGCCTCTCGAGCTCTCCATGGCGTCCCACCGCTTGTCGGCCTGCGACGGCTTGTGATCCACTAGGGGGAATTCCGCCGGTGGCGGCGTCAGGCCGCGCTGGCTTGACGAGGCGCTGCCGCTAAGCCAGTGAGCGGGATCTTCACGGCACGCCATCCTCCTCTGTAGTCGAAAGTTGAAGGAGCAGATTGTGCGCAAGAGGAACAAGAGAGGAAAGCAAGGGCAAATGAGCACGCGAAGCGTCCACATGCCGGCGACGACGCTCTGTAAAGACCCTCCCCCCTCTCACCTCCCATGACCCGAAACGTAATTGGCGGGAGCCCAGCGCTTCGGCTCCCCACGCTCGGGAAGCGTAACCATCGACAACCCGGAGCAGGTGGTGGCAGGCGGTCGGGCAATGCACGACGCGCCGGTACAATCCCGCCATGTGTCCTACCCCTATCAGGAAGGGGCACGTGGTTGCGGTCGTGCGACTGCTGACAGCCCACGACGCGCCAACCGTGTCACACCACATGTACCCCCCTATCGAGACAGCGCTTACAGCCGCAGCAGCCCGCCCCAGGCTTTTTACGAGGTCAGCGTGATTCGCGCTGCCATTAAGACGCCGACCACGGCGCGGAGGCTGTCGGGGCGGGGCGACTTCGGACGGTGAAGACCCCTACTCGGCTCCCGGTAGTACCGCGTCACGCCCAAAGTGTACAACACCTTCGGCTCCACAAGACGACTCCGCCGGTAACTATGCCACCGCAAGGGATGGCACCAAGCCCGGAGGCCGCCTACGTAGCCAGCCCGTCCCGGGCATCAAGTAGGGACGACTCCCGCACTCCGCATCCTCGACGTGAAGCGGGGACGACTTCAGCAGCTTACCTGACTCCGCGTCTTCGGCACAAAGCGGGGTCGCACTAGCAAATGAACTCATCTAAATAGGTCACAGGCCGTAGAGACGGAGAGGGCCAAAGGGCTCGGCAACATGGCTTCGGCCTATGAAGCCCTTCACCATGAGAGACTCCTGTTGTAGGAGTGCCCCCACCTAAGCCCAGCTGACCTGTTAGAGGGCTATAAGGCCCATGTGGTACGTGTGTAATGACATGAATGCCCATGTAAAGAGTATTTAGATGTAAGGGCATAACTATAAAGACACTCCCCTTGAGTATATAAATGTATGTGACGCCAGCCATGGAGAGACCGAGAGCATTGCTCACCTAACTCTCCACTACCACACACTCTCTCTCTGTTTGGTCTGTAACCACAATAGGGTTAATTTCCTCTCCCTAATGTTGGGAAACTATCTTCATAAATATACTATCAGCAAAATGGGTGAGATGAAAATCTCCTATCATAGGGTCCAAATATATGATTATGGATATTGTTTCGTAACCAATGTATATCCTAGACTTTCGAAGAGGGCCCATTGCAGTACGCTGTGGTGGAGATATGGGTATATAAATTTTGCAACCAAACCTTCGGAGATGAGAAATTTTCGATGGTGACCCTTACGCTAGTTGCATAAGTGAATGGATGTTACATACCAATAGTCTAAAGTTGATGAGAGTTGATGTATATAGGACTACGTATCCCTAAGTAAATTAAATTTTGCAAAAGCGGTCAAGCAATAAATTTAATCCACTTAATTAATGCCTCTGCTAGTCCATTCTGGGTGTGGACACGCGGAACAAAATGCTCAACTTTAATTCCCATTTCCATTCATAATCATCAAATGCATTTGAAGTAAATTCTCCAACGTTTTCCATTTCGATGGATTTTATGTGATGATCAGTGAAATTATTTCTAATTTGAATTATCTACGACATCAGTTTTGCAAAAGCATAGTTTTTCATAGATAATAAACATACATGCGACCATTTCGAGGAAGTATCAATGAGCACTATAAAATATTTAAATGGTGCTGACAGAGGTTGGTTGTATAGGACTGTAAATATCTTCCTCTAGAACAAAACTGATCAATGAAGTACGAGTCTGTTTATTCTTTTGATACATTGATATTTCAAGTATGTTTCAGTCCTATACTCGTGCTCAAAACATACATGTTCTAGGAATGCAGAACTTCATCCATCACTTTCAGAGCAAAAGGTCAAGTAATTAATTTTTCGATGGCATATGCGGGGCACACAAAATTTTCTTGATTCAAAAAATTCTTTACATCGATATTATGCCCCTATGAATTGTTAATTATATTTCTCATCATCCTAAGACTTGGGTGACAGAATATATCATGCCAGAGATAAAAAAGTTCAGAACTTCTAAATATAGTTTTTAGAACACTATAGGCTACGGGTGCCTCAATATTAGTGTAGTATAGCTCAGATTCAAATAAAGGAAGTCTTTTTAATACCTTTTTTCACTTGCTTCATGCTTTGTAATGAGCTGGTATCCTTTATAATACTCTTCTTCAGTCTCAACATGGAAACCAATAACGCGAATGCCTTTGAAACTTAGGAGAGTTCTAGTCGATTCTAGGTACAACAAAAAATTTTTAATGATCAGAGTTGTGCCCATCGGGAGTATAATTGTGTCTCTTCCTAAACCTATTATACAGGCATCGCTGTCGGCGATTATCGTAAGGCTGCCAACATTCTTGCAAATCGACTGAAAGAATTTTGTCTCTTTAAGATGGTATTCATTGTGCTGCTGTTATGTAACAGCCCAGCTGTTTATTTCAAAAAAAATATTTAATTTAATTTAAAATAAAATATTTACTTTTGGTTGTTTAAGTTTTTAAAATTTATTTGCCTGATTTTCTGCTTTTAAAAAGGGTTTTTCTTAAGAAAAGTAAATTAAGAAAAAAATAATAAAAATAAAAATTTAAAATAAAATAAAATAATAATTAACTTAGTTTAAAATAAAAATCAAAATTATTTGGTTGCTTAAAATTTTAAAATTTTAGCTAACCAGATCTTCTGCTTTAAGGAAAAGAGCCTATCTGTTAAATAAAAAATATTTTATAAAGAAAAATATCTAAATTTTAGTTAAAAATATTTTTATTAGTTCAAAATAGCTTTAGAATCTTCTATGAATTTTTCTAAGATTTTTAAACTTTATTTGTTATTTATTGTATTATTTTAAAGTTAGAAAAGAAAAACATTTTTAAAAATTAAAATATACGTCAATTAATTTCAAAAATATTTTATTTAATCTTTTCAGGTTCGAAGGATTCTAAAAATATATTTTCTTGAAATTTTTTAAAATATTCTTTTTCTTTTCCTTTTTGTTTTCTTTTTTTCTTTCTCCCTTTTCTCTCTCCTCATTTTCCTTTCTTCTTCACAGAGCCAACACGCCTGTACAGACCCCATGAACATTTAGTGCGCAGCCATCGCCAAACCTTGGAGCTCCTAGAACTCTTGATTTTCTCAACCGTTTTCCGCGAAATCAATTGCATTTACTTCCTCTCATCAAGCTCCTTCATTCCCCACCGTTTCCCCTCTCATTTATGAGCTATTTTCACAGAATTTAAACCATGTCATTCAAAGACATGCCCCGTCGATCTCCCTCCTCGGTCCACCTCCACCCCTATAAAAGGGAGCCCCATGAGCCTCTCCTTATCCTCACTGAACCCCGAAAATCTCAAGTCCCCTCTCCCACTCGTTTGGTCGCAATCGGAGTTTTACTTTTGTAGTTCAAGCGGCGTTCTTCTGCCTTTTACACCTCGTCCAGTGAAGCCCCGCCGTGTTTGACCACACCGTTGGCTTCGCCTCGTCGCGTTCTACACGGTGCTCACCTCGCCTTCGACGAAACTTCGCCGGAGCATTGTCGGCACCGTGGGCCAAATCGGGTCCGCGTTCCTCGCGTCGCCACCGGTCGATCGTGCATTCCCGACAAAAATCAAGGTAAGAATCATGATCCCCACGCTCTACTCTTCGATTCGCCGCAACTCTCGCATGTTAATTCCTCTCCGTTTGCCCGGAACGCTGATGTCAGCCCATCAGCTGCTTAACGTCTTGTCCACCGTGTTCCGCTAGTCCGTTGGCCGAGCCGTCTGCGCCATTGAGTTCGTCTCGACGTGTTCTATGCCGTGCTCCCCTCCATTTGTCCAAAAGCATTCCCTAAATTTTTGCGCCCGACACCTAGCTATGGCCGCTAATGGCACTACGCGTCCCCGTCTGTCCAGGAATACTTTCAACAATCCGTTCACGTCAAAACGTGCCAAATCATCCCAGGTGGCTACGTTTCAGACGGTTTTGGATTCGCCGCACCGAGCGCGAAGATATTAAGTTTTTCGTTTTTCGGTACCGACATCGTTCAATCGACGATTGCGTCGCCTCCGGTGAGTTTTCGGCTTAGCCGATAATTTTTCTAGCCTCGCCTCGTCGCGTTCTAGGCCGTGCTCATCTTACTTCTTCATGTTTTTTGACCAAAAATTATTCTTATCTCCAACCATATGTCAATGTCGCTGTTCACGTTGTCATCGTGCTCCGTTTGACGTGTCGTCACTTCCAACATGTGCCTCGGGTCATTAGCAACCCATTGGCTTCACCTCCTGTGCCTTTTCTCGCCGACGACACGGCCAAAAACAGTGAACAGGGCTGCTGTCTAATACTGTTCACGCGGGAATATTCCTTCGGAATATTTCTGATTTTTCTTTTTCCAGAATTTTCTATTTCGCCAATCTTCCAATCGCTCGTTCTCCTACGTCCGAACTCCGAATCAGGTGATTCAAATTTCTAAATTCATCTAAATTCATAATCTATTTTTTAATATATATTTCATAATTTTTGGATTTTCTTGACCGCCCTTGGTTGAGTCTCCTCACCGCCGGAACACCGTCGCCACCACCGCCCGAGTTGCGCAACCACTTCACCTCGCCGCCGACCACCTTCTAGCCACTTTCGGTAATATACTTGAGCCCATAACAATCCCCTCTCTCTTTTCTTCACCTCGCCACCCCTCCGTCAAGCAATCCCGCTGCCAGAGTGTCTCTTCACCTCACGCACCTCCTTCACCCTTTTTCCCGAGCCAGAGCATGGCCGGAGTACCCCACCGCTGGTAACCTTCCTCAGGCCCGCGCGAACCTTTGACGGCCCTTCTCCGAGCAAGCCGTCGTTGGAGAGTCTCCGTCACCGATAATCATACCCGCCTCCGCTACACCCTTGCTGCCAGCCATCTCTGTGCAGCCCGAACCTTGCACCAAGGGAATACCAGATTCACACTCCTCTCCTCCTTTTGTACATCTCACCGGTCTTCGCTGCCGTTGGATCACTCGGATCTTGTCACGTGAAGCCGTTCGACTTCTCCCAACAATCCGATTCTTAGACTCCGACGTCCGAAGGCCCATAAGACTCCGCTATCCAAAGGCTCTTTAGACTTCGCCATCTAGAGGCACTTTAGACTCCGCTGTTCGGAGGCTTCTTAGACTCCGACTGCTCGGAGCCTTCGACTTCGACCTTCGGGACTCCAATTTTGGCTTTGACCTTCGGAGACTTCGACTCTAGCCTTTGACCTTCGACCTCGAAGACTTCGACTTCAGCCTTCGATCTCAGAGCCTTCGACTTCAACCTTCGTCTTTGAACCGACCATGGTTGTTTAACCGTTTTAACCTCCGCACCCTCCAACCTCTCTGAACCCTTTCATCTCTCCGACCACTCGAAGCCGTCCGACCTCTCCAAGTCGTCGGATTCTTTCGACCACTCTGCATAAATCCAATTTTTTCGACCACTGTATAGTTCTGACCAGGTCTTCGACCAAATCTTCGACTTCGACTACACCCGTATTTGGAGTTTCCATCTTCGACTTTGACCTTCGCAACTTCAATCGTTGATTCGACAATGGTTTCGACCACACAAAAATATTGTAGCTTTCGGCCACTTCTCCTTCACAAAAAAATTCCAAGAATTCCTTTTATTCTTTTCTTTGGAATTCAAACTTTCAGAAATCGTCCTCCTTCGCCCTAACTCCATTGGACCAATTCAAATTCCTAAATTCATATTCTATCTCCCAGCATTTATTTTATATTTTTTGGATTTTATCTGGAATTTATTTGAGTTTAGTTATTCTGGTTTTCCGCGTGTAGACTACGACTAATCCGGAGAGTATAACCTCGACGAACCTCAGCAAACTTCGAAGCAAGGTAAATTACACCTTTGATCATGTTGCTCCTAGTATTTTAAATTATTTATGTTATTTTTAAAATTATTATGCATGCGTACTTTTATTCAAATCTAGTTTAAATTCTAGTTATGCTCAAATCCTTTGTGTATGGCCAAATTTGATATTGAATTCCTTTATATCTTGTCACCTTAAATGAAAACCTAGTTAGTATAATAATATTGACTAGAAATTTTACAGAATTGCTTAGCCATGCTTAGAATGATTTAAGTGGAAATATTTGTTTCACTTCAGAACAATGATTTTCTAAAATATATTCTTGACTTCGGTGAGTCAAGAAAGTATATAGAATATTTTTAAAATAAAATATAAAAACTAGTTTTGACCAAGGCTAATGGTTAGATGGTGGGTGCTGGCATGCATTGTTGTTCGGTAATACAATGTTGATTGTCAGGCACAAGGGGTATGTGGTTTGAGCCTAAGTCAAGTTAAAGACCGGTCTGTGAGCTACTGTTGCAAAGCCATATCGTACTACCACAAGACTGATATGGGACAGTCCTGGCTAACTAATTTGTGAGGTCCCAACTTTGGTCTCGCTATAGGTTGAATATGAGCGTGGCGTAAACCATTAGAAGTCTCACATGGCACAAGAGGGGGCTCCAACTTGTGGATTTAAGTTGTGGTGAAACCTTAGTGGCGGCGTGACCAAGTTGAAGGCTTAGCATTTAAAGGATTTTTTATGATTTTCTCAGTTGCACGCCTATGGAAGCGTGTAGTAGCCGATAAAATAAGATAATCATATCTTGTGGGTAAAGCTGTACAACCTCTGTAGAGTGTATAATCTATCCTGGATGGCCGTACCCACGATCATGGGCAAGCTGAGTAAAGTTTTTCATGGATTAGATTTTGGTTTTCAAAATGGTTTCTGAAAAAACTTATGATGGATGGAATCCATGTGAGATCTTTTGAAAAAGATGGACCAGGTGGGATACCTGTGAATAGGTTAGTGTCTTGTCGAAGCCTGCACTAATAATATTAAAAGCCTATGGATGGATGGAATCAATGTGAGATCTTTTGGAAAAGATGGACCAGGTGAGATATCTGTGAATAGGTTAGTGTTTGGTCAAAGCCTGTACTAACGATATTATTTTGTTAAATTACTCTTTCTATCTATTGTATCAAATTCAGCTTTTAAATCTATTTATTGTATTTACTTGAATTCTGCTTTTACGCACAAATAACCTATTATACCTTCCATTGACAATCCTTATGCATGCATGAACTCTGTTAAACCTCCTGGTGTAACTTGTGGTGTACTTTATGTACTCATGTTGCTTCATTCACTATTTTCAGAAAAGGACATCATCAACTTCGGTGAGAATAACAACGAGTAGACCACGTCTTACAATCATTCGCCTGTGGGCAGGCAGGATATGCTGCTACTTTATGGTTTTTTTTTCGCTGCTTATATTTATTTTTGGTTTATGAACCATTGATGTAAACTTTGGTCATCAGGCCCATATTTAGTTAATGAATAAATATCATTGTGCATGATATGAATCTTTGTTATCCACTGTGTGCACTAACTTGATCTTAGACTAGTGCGATTTACACAGAGGATCCAGGAGTCGTTGCTCCGGGGTCCGACATGTTAGCTAAGCACACTTTCTCCATAGAGCGCCACATGCGTTCTAATATGAAATACTTTATTAATATGTAGTAGAAGATAATCAACACATAAAATAAAATTCTTCAAATATCTTAACATATCATGTTGTTATTAGCTGAATAAATAAATAAATTAACATCATCCAACTATCATGAGAATAAATTATTTATCATTATTTCAAGTCTAACTTATTTCTTTCACACATAAAATGAATAACAATTAAAGTTTATATGTATTCCATGCATTAGACTAAATCTGTCAACAAATCTGAAACTTCAGCTGCTATCTTCTCAAGGGTGAGATGCTCTTCCTGAGAAATCATGGTGGCGGTACTCTTTTGAGTCATCATCACATGATTAGAGCTTTTCATAATGCTCTCCTCTACTGACTTAAGCAACCCATGCAACTTGATCATTAACTTCTCCAAGCCATTCATATGAAAATTAAAATAACTAGCTCAAAACTTGGAGGGAGAGACTGGAGAATCACATCAGTCGCTAACTCTTGACTAAGCGGAAAATCAAGTTTTTCTAAACACTCAATGTATCCAATCATCTTGATCACATGACGACTGACCAGACTTCCTTCAGCTAACTTGCACACAAACAATGATTTAGATGTGTTATACCTTTTAACCCTTGCCTGGTTCTCAAATATGTCTTTAAAACCCATAATCATATTATAAGCATTTGTGTTCTCATATTGCTTCTGAAGTTCAGAGTTCATGGTAGCAAACATGAGACAGCTAACATCAAGTGAGTCATTATAATGTTTCTTATACTTATTCTTTTGAGCACGAGTAGCATCTTCAACTGGTTCACCTGGATATGAAACCTCTAGAACATATTCCTTCTTTTCTTGCTTGAGAGCAATTCTCAAGTTGCGATACCTGTCAATAAAGTTTGTTCTATTTAGTTTTTCTTTCTCAATAATAGATCACATATTAAAACTGGGTGTGGTGAAAGTAGATGATGGTATTGTCTACAACAAAAGTATATGCAAAAATTCAGCACTATGTTTATGTGAAATCTTCCATTAAATAACTTAACAAAATATATTCCTACCATATGTTTAAAATCATGTACACTCTAACAACATATAGTGAATCAAGATCCATATTTCACTAAGTCTTAATGAGCTTTGGCATCACTGCTAGAAACATAATGACATAGGTAAGCAACTCCTTACTAATTGCATAATATGCAACTCTTATTCATTGAGTGACATCAATATGTCCCAGCCTCAACATTATGTAGCTAGACCCAAAACTATTTTGATAGTCTAGTCAAGTTAAACCAATATTATGCATGAAGTGTCCAACACTTTACTCTATCTTATTGAGATAATTAATGGCACCCTACTTTGGTAGACCTACCAGTTAATGATCAAAATTTTGATAGATACAACTATTGAAAGGACATCAAGTTTGACTTAATTTTTCTAGAGAGATAGTATTCTATCTTATTAAAAACACCAAGAACGTAATAACATGAATAATAATATAACAGGAACATAAAAAGCATTAACAATTTAATCATATTAAGCTGTGATATAGTATGATCCTTAGCATGGCAATCTCTATCACCATGCTTCCTATCCACCGAGCCATCAATGCTTGAGTTCATCATATCTATCTACTTAACCATCACTCCTAACAAGCTAACAATGAATTACATATAAAAATATCAAGCATCATAAATTGACACGTAGACCGTTATACAATAATATATAGCATATGGCTATAAATCAGCATGACTCACAGGAGATGAAAAACTTATAATGCATTATATACATAATGGGTTATACTATTCACACAATCATGCAAAAATGAGTTATGTGCAAAATCCAATTCCATCACATGATATGAACGCATAACACCTATAATGTGGGCAGGGATCGAAGGGGTAGCGCCATTGGAAAGTTTTTCGGGACATGACTCACATTCACGAAATTGCCCTTAAAACTTTCATTGGATTGATCACATTAATCCAATTCTGAACCAATCTGATCGGCCCGATTTTCCATTGATCAATCATATTAATCGGCGTGGGAGGTTTCTAGAAAGAACAACAACTCGGTGACATCAATTCATACCTCCTTCGAACCCATCTACTATCACCGAAATTGGTTGATCTTATCAACCAGTATCTAAATCAATCCAATAACATGAACTAATCTAAACTATCATATCAGACTAGTAATAAATCCAATCTACTACCATCACATATCAACTATATGCGACCAATCCAGATCAAATACTACACAAGATGGCTTTGATACCACTGTTGGGATATGGTAGGCTACGCTAGTGCAAATTAAAAATTTTTACCGCGTAAACCAAGAAGCCACACGAATAAGAGATCATAGATCATTACCACTAGACGCTCAGTGCAACGAAAGTAGAGTTGAGGCAACCGATTCAACGAAGAGCACGTCGATATAGTGGAAGCAGTCGATCATCTTCCGACCAATCGTCTCCTCCTCGCGATCGTCCTGATCAGCGCTGCAGTTGCAGCAACACTTCTACAGGGGTCCACACGTCTAGTGATGAAACACCGTGTGTCGGCGTGCTAGCACCAGCGCGCACGGCAGGGATTATGAGAGGTGGTGCCTAGGGTTCCAATGGGTGTGTTTTGGGATGTCTCCCTTAGCTCCCGCACCTCTCCTTATATAGTGTTCAATCAGATACTTATCCGATATGAATAAAGATTGTATCCAACTCAGAGACTATCATCCAAATCTTTATCGTTCCAAGCACATTAAGTGTATGATCCTGTAGGTTCATGTATATTTGATCATGCCGAAAACTCCTTTCCGGTCCATAGTCGGTAGCGGTCCCTAGCAGGACATAATGACTCTCAAATATATATAAAGATCATATTAGACGAACCTATATAATACTTTTGTACCAATCCCTTTGTCTCATAATACTATATCGAACTCAAGGCGAGAAGCGTGCCATTCTACGATAGCTCGATCATTCACTCGAATCTGTAGTGGATTACTCAGTTGTGATTGACTCTTCAGCCACATTTGGTATGGCCATGTACTTCCTTAATCCAACTACATTGAGGAGCTCAGAGATATCTTTCATGTTATATAAGAAGGAAAAATTTCATATTAATCGTTTATATTTCTTCGCATGTTTCATAGTAAACCTAAAAGCTATCTTTATAACCACCTAGTCACGGAGTAGTATTTGGTAACCTCTAGGTAAACTATTACACATGTAGGAAACAATGACGATCTCAGATCTAAAGATCCTACATATAATATGTATAAGACCAACTGATAACACTTAAGAATATAACAATTTTCGCAGTGTCTTATGGTGGGTCAATCTAATATCATGTTCTCTAACATATGTCCATATTATTGATTTGATATTCTATATCTATGATCCGTGAAACATAATCATTAATCAATACATATGCTGATCTGTAAATCATAATTGTCCCACATAATGATATAAGATCAGAAATAATTTAGAATAATATCAAAATATAAATAAAGAGTTTCACGAATAAGTCATATACTTGTTGATCAATATGAAAGACAATTATTCAAGAGACAAAATAGCATATTATTCAAAAAATTATAAACATAAAAGTGATATAATCATTTCTATGATTATCTCTAAGACATATCACTAAAACCACCCTACTAGCAATCCATTTTAAGTCAATAAACACCGTGCGCCTACGTTTGCATTATTCGAGTTTTGACTATATTGTCATTAGGATCATACTAAACTTGTAATGTATGCCTCAGCGATCGCAAGGAAAGCCCAAAATGAAAAAAAACGATGAAAGTTCACACCAAGCTACAACACATAGATTAGGTCTGCTCAACTTAGTTTTTTTATAACTTATAATTTTTTTTATTATAGTTGATTTATTTTACACTATAATTATTAGTAGCTTTTTTGATGTAATTAAATTTAAAAAAAATAAAAGAAAGATTATCTTATCATACATAATATAAAGGAACATGAAAAAAATACAAAAAATCAAAAAATACAAAAAAAAAGTAAAATTTAAAAATAGTAAACTAGTAGAAGTCGGAAGGTTAGCCGAAACGGAGCCGATCCCAACCTCACGCGGCAGGCTCTGATATAGATGATCGACACGACAATAGGGCACGGAAAATGAGGCATGCACAGTTTGTCTTTTCATCGAATGCAGATGCTAGTATACGCCGTTCGGATACCTTAAAATTTAGTGATTTATAGTTAAAATAAAGTAATAGTTGATTAAAATTATATTGTAATTAATGATAACTTATTTAGTATAATTAATTTTAAAAAATCTAAAAATAAAAAAATAAGTTAACCTATCACGTATAATATAAACGAATACGAAAATAGAAATAGTAAAAAAAACTTTTAAAAAAAGTTAAAAGTTAGAAAAAAATTATGAATAGTAAAAAAAATAATGCAGATGCTTGAAGCTCGAAGTCAAGAGAAGCATGTGGCCGAGAGAACCAAGCACATTCATCAGACTGAAAGTCACGCACTCACGTTTGAAGGTTGTTCGTCCGACTTTTTTCTTTCCTTTTTCATTTTCTTTTTATTTAGTTACGGTTTTTCTTGCCATATGTTATAATAGGTTCTTCCCTCGCATCATTTTTTTTACCACTGCTGCTCTATTAACCTTTTTTCATTTGCTCAACTAATCGCATCAATTTGTTCCACCAAAATATTCCATTTGTTCCACTAATAATCTTGCACCGTTTCACGAGCACGTTTAATTTCTTCACTAATTTTTTTTATATAATATTATCGATGAAACTATTGAAACATCGTCGATGAACCATTGACACAAACGCATGGATCATTAGCAGTTTATCCTTATACCTTAATACACGGAACATTGTGGATAAAGTATTGGAATATCAAAACCAAATATACGGAATATTTCATTTCACCTACCAAATGTATGGAATGTTTCGTTTCACCCTACCGAAGCATCCAACCCCACCCGGTTCATTCTTTATACCTAAATCAAAACATACATACTGGAACATTGTCTGAACTATTGGAGCATTACAAAATAAGGTACGAAACATTTTGTTTTATCTATTACTAAAGCATACGCTACATGATATCATTATTAAGTTCAAAGATATACAAGTGGGTTCTTGTCTTGAAGAGTTTATTGTAAGAAACATAATGGTTCAAAGGAATCGTAAACTGGACTCTCGGTTTAAAAGATAGGATCTTTTGAATTTTCGATTTTGAAAAAAAAATGCTTGGACTAACGGCCCACGGCCTGCTACACGCTGCTGCGCTAACGCGCGAAATTGGCCCGCCCAAAATGAGGCCCGCCAGCAAGAGGGTGGGCGGTAGGCGGCACATAGCTGCGCCCAAGAGGGTCTGCACAGGATAGCATCCCATAATGCAAGCTTGATATTTCCATTTACTGCCGGCAAAACTTCATAATAATCGTTACATCGCATATGTTATATTCAGATAATCATGTCTTACCTTCTAGGCATTATTCACTATATATTTCATCCTACACTACACAAAAAAAATCTGCCCGGTCCCACTTGAATCAAGAAAAGAAGAGGAAAAAGAAATATACATAAAGATAAAAAATGCCAACTGAAGGACAGAGTCAGCGGGCGTCTGGCGTCAGGAACCACGTTATCCTTTCTCTCTGCGTGATTTCTACCTGCCTCCAAACCGCAAACCTGCCTCCATGGCAGGATCAGGGAGGCCAAATCCTTCTCCGGTTCAATCTAGCCGCAGGATATGCGCTGGACATGGCCTCGATATTCATGCCGAATGCCAAGACGGAGGTGGCTGTTATCCCAGATGTAATCATAGAAATGATTATATCACTTCTATATTTATGATTTTTTAAATAATATATTATTTTGTCTTTTGAATAAATATTTTTAATATTGATCAATAAGTATGTGACTTGTTTGTAAAACTCTTTATTTATGTTTTTGATACTATTCTAAATTATCCCTAATTTTATATCATTATGTGGGACAATTATGATTTACAGATGAACACATGTATTAATTAATGATCATGTTTCACGGATCATAGATATAGGATATCAAATCAATAACACAGACACATATTAGAGAGCATAATGTTGAATTGACCCACCATGAGACACTGCAGGAATTGTTATATTCTTAAGTGTCATCAGTTGGTCTCATATATAGTGTATGTTGGATCCTTAGACCTAAGATCGTCATTATTTTCTACTTGTGCAATAGTTTACCTAGATGTTACCAAACACTACTCCGTGACTAGGTGGTCATAAAGGTAGCTTTCGGGTTTACTATGAAACATACAGAGGGATGTGAGCAATCAAGATGGAATTTGCCCCTCCTATATAACAGGAAAGATATCTCTGAGCCTCTCGATATGGTTAGATTAAGGAAGTGCATGACCATACCAATTGTGGTTGAAGAGTCAATCACAACTAAGTAATACATCATAGGTTCAAGTGAAGGATCGAGCTATCATAGGATGGCACACTTCTCGTCTTAAGTTCGATCTAATATTGTGAGACAAAAGGATCCGTACATAAATATTATATAGGTTTGTCCGATATGATCTTTATGTATATTTAGGGGTAGTTATGTCCTACTAAGGACCGCTACCAACCTATGGACCGAAAATGAGTTTTTGATCCATGACCAAATCTACATGAACCTACAGAGTCATACACTTAATAGGATGAAACGATAAAGGTCCGGATGATAGTTTCTGAGTGGGTTTCAATATCCACTCGTATCAGATATGGATCCGATTGGAGGCTATATAATGAGAGGTGCGGGGGCTGAGAGATACATCTCAAGAAATCCTAATCGTCACCTCTCATAACCTCTACCGCGCGCGTTGGTACTAGCACACCAATGCACGGTGTTTTCTCCCTGGACGTGTGGACCGCGGTAGAGGTGCTGATACGACTGCGGCGCTGATCGGGACGATCGCAAGGAGAAAACGGTTGACTGGAGGACGATCGACTACTTTCTCCTACACCGACGCACTCTTCGTTCGGCTGCTTTAACTCTTCTTTCGCTGCACTACGCGTCTAGTGGTAACGATCTATGATCTCGTACTCGCATAGCTTCCTGGTTTACGCGATAGAAATTTTAATTTACGTTAGTGTAGTCTACCTGTATCCCAACAGTGGCAGCCAAGCTTAGCGCTGTCTCAGCTGCCATTTCTTTGGTTCTGATGATGATGACTGCAGAACTCACTTGCTCTGGTTCTGCTGATGACTGGAGAACTCACTTGTACATCTCCACAGGCCGTCAAAGTTCAGACATGTCGCTGCAATTGCAGACTAGTTCTTCACATGATTAAATTGCAGTATGCATGTGCTAGGAAATATGTCTCAGCTTTGTGTCATGTTAAATGGTCAGTGTGGTATGTTCGTCCGACAGCAGATTGTTAAATAGCTGACAGCAGCTTCCAACAAGCTACCAACGGTTGACGGTTTCATACCAGATAAGCCCTGGATTAGCTGCAGCCATGACTCAAGCCAAAAAGAAAAGAAGAAAAACCAAACAATTTGCGGCAGATTTCATGAAATTAAATAGCTTGTCTTCTCACTTTCTGTATTTACAGATATAAGCTATGCTAAATGTGGAACTTGTACATAACATGAAATACTACGGCATAATTTGAAATCCCTGAGTATGCTTCCTTCGTGGAATGATAACTCAGCAATTCAAAATTACAGCAGAGAAAAATTAATGATGTGAAACATGTTTTATTATTAGAGACAACCAGCCAACTATAATCAGGACGATCTGCCTCAAGCCCACACCAGGTAATAATACTCTTTATCATTTGTCTTGACCTCTATAATTGCCCGAGAAGTGCTCTTAATTTTGTGAGCAAACTCTACAGGCTTCAAAAGTCAACCAACTAAAAGGTCTCAAGAAAAATAACACCAAAGATATAATCAGCTCCAGCCTTATAATAACCAGAGGGTAAACTTTGCGGCTTGCTCCAGTGTTTCAAAGATTGAAGACTGTTAGTTCAGACAATTGCTGGTAAGATGCAGAATCACTCCAGCGGTGTGATGACCTAGTCTCCCAAATTGATGGAAGAATGAGCTCACTGTACAATTCCTATAGGTGTAGCTGTGAGCAAAACTGAGTTGAGAAGTCCTATGAAGGAACAACATCTCCTAGGCGTATTCTTACAGGTAAGGGTCTAGCAATCAGACCATCCATCACCCAGCCACCATTTGAACCATCACGTTTGACATGGCTAAACTCCCTCTGAATATAATCCAGTGATACTTCAAGCCTTCCACCTGATCTACACTCTGAAGCAACATTACTTGGTTTGAAGCCCATATATTTCTCCAACCAGTAGAGATAGTTAACCTGGAATAAAGATTTGAGAATATCTTCTGGAGAAGCTCCCTCTTTAAGAACAACCTATAAACCACATGTAAAATGTTAATGACTTTGTGCATTATAAGATATAACACAATAACATTTAGAAAATGCTTGCTTCAAGATGAACTCACACAAAATTTTCCCTTGTAATCTGTGAGCAGGTATTGCTCATTTTTGTATAGATTAAACAGTGCACTTGCATCTTCCTTGTTCTCAATTATTTCACTAAGCTTCGAACCCAACTGTAACCGTCGACAAATTCTATCTGCAGCATCTTTCGCTTCTGCTGACAAAATCTTGCTTTGCTGGTGCACAAATTCAAGCAATCAAGCATAGTAAGAAACATAAAATAAAAGCAAGCAGGATCATATTTTTGAATTAAACGTGTAGTTAAGGTACTTTAGTCCTCTCGATCAAACAACATAGTTATATCTAATCCCAACAGAAAAGGCACGATCATATACTTGGACATTACCAAATGCATGTAGAATGTGCTCCTCACTCTCTAAAAGGATATATATATATATATATATATTAGAGGTGGGTGTAATTACACCCAGGTGTAGAAAGTATTTTTCCTATATATATTGAAGGGGTGGAGGCCTGGACGATCAGGTTTGGTGTTGATTGGTTAAAAAATGTCTTGGAAAGAGGAAGCTTTAAGGGCTCAGCATTACAACAGTTGGGGATAAGGCAAAAATGGTCAGTGATATGACGTTAAAAGTATTCTTGACTTACTTTACGTGGAGCACCAATGGACATATTCAGGAAAAGTGGTTCCTCATCATTAACCTCTTTGACTGAAGGAATTTGTCCACTTAAGAGATATTCACTAAATACCAAACCTACAGGAAAAAAGGATTCGATAAATATTAAATCACTTCCCTTGAGCAGTGTCATTATAAAACAGAATGCTGAAAGTCAAGGAAAAACAATTTATGTACATGAGTAATGGAACTATTAGGAGCGATGTTACATTATGCAAGCATGTGCTGACATAATATGTACAAACATACACGTATCTTAGCATGCTTGTCAGACATGTAAAAAGTAAAGACAAAACACCAATAATATGTCATACAGTGAAAACATGAAATTTGGGAATAAAATAAAAGAATATTATCTATGGAAAACATCATTAACAAGCCAATATAAGGTCCAACACTCAAAGTTCTATACCAAATGCATTAACCAGCCTGTAATTCAACATTCTACAATCCACATTTTCCTACGAAACTGTGGTGTTCATTGAATCAAATGTTTTCTATGAAGAATTTATACCATACACAGAAAATATAAATATTTCCGTGTTTTTCATCATATTCAACCATCTATTGGACACTAACTATTAACATGTTACTTCATTATAAATATTTTATGTTTCCGCATTTTCAGTTCAGAAAAGAGGTGATAAAATTATCTGATTAAATATAAACATTACTACTAGAACTGATGATGGATTTCCTAGCTCTTCACATGTCCCCTAGTGTGAGAGAGTTCGAGTAAATATTCCTCTCAACCTGACCAAAACACCTAGTTTTGCATTTTTAAAATATTTTTTACTTCTAAATAATATTTTTAGAATAAGTACTTAGTTGCAAGGACAACAAACAACATAAGTTACTGTTGGAGAGTAGAGATATTGAGGGCAAACACCACACAGCTAAAGGGCTGGGGTGGCTCGAATATATAATGGCCTGAAGTAGGTATACAAGGAAAGCATATACATGGAAGGCGCATACATGGTAAACGCGCATATGGAAAGCATATACATGGAAGTATATCTAATTATTCTAATACCCGCCCGCAGTCGTAGCGGCAGTCCGGACGCAAAGACTGGATCGAAAATCCTGAAATAGCTGCGTCGGGAGACCATTTGTCCATGGTTGTCACGGCGACCTCGGCGACCACGGCGCCTAAGGAGCGCCTGGACGCCTAGTCGTCCAGGCGGGCGCCTAGTCGTCCTCTAGGCGTTGCTAGGCGAGCTAAGAAATGCATATAGAAAAGAGTCTATTCAGAAGAAATGCATATAAGAAGGACTATATTGTAATTTCAAAACTTGAGAGAGCTCACTCGCAAAAAGTCAAAATCACTCTTATTACCCCCGCTGCTCGGCTGCTCGGCTTTCTTCGCCAGTTCGCCTCACTCTTTTTACCCCCCCCCCCACTCGGCTGCTCGGCTTTCTTCCCCAGTTCGCTCAGTCGCCCCCATCTCCTCCTCTCCCTCTCCCTTCCCCCATCTCGTCTCCCTCCGGCACCGGCGAGGCCGAGGCCGCTCGCCGGCGGCCGCTCCTCTTCCGCCGCCGCTCTCCATCGCCTCCAAGCAAGCCGTGATCGAGGAGGCGCGAGAACCGCCGACGACGCAGAGAGACCATGGATCCGGCGGATCCGGCGAGGCGACATGAATCCGGCGGAGGCGGCGGCGATCCGGCGAGAGACGTGGATCCGGCGAGAGACCGCGGATCCGGACGGAGAGACCGCGATCCGGCGGCGCGATAAGCGAATCCGGCAGAGAGACCGCGATCGGGCGGCGGCGCGGATCCGGCGGAGGAGACGGCGGATCAGCCGGCGGCAGCGGCGGATTCGCAGCGGCAACGGCGGATCCGGCGGCGGCGGCGGCGGAGACCTCTCTTATGCTCGATTGCTCACGCGACCACACGCCATGCGCCCGCCACCGCCGCGCCTCGCCTTGTCTCCGCCGTGGGCCAGTGTCTCACTGGCGCCGCCTAGCTAGCCAAGGCGGCGAGCCTCCACGGCGTCCGCTCGGGCCGATCGGGCCTGGCGTCGCCTAGGCGACGCCTAGGCGACGCTTTGACAACCATGCTTTTGTCATGATGTCCGCGAACTGACGAGAGGATGCAACGTGCAAAACACGAACCTCACCAAGTGAAATCTTCTCACGAACGAAGTGAATGTCAATCTCGATGTGCTTCGTACGCCGATGCTGAACTGGATTAGTCGACATGTAGATGGCGCTAACATTGTCGCGATGAGCGGCGGTCGGCCAAGCAAGCGGGCGTGGAGTTCTTGCGAAGTTGTCGCGGCCGGAACACTCGGCTCTGACATGGGCAGCGACCGCGGTACTCGGCCGCGCTTGATCGAGACACGGTTGTCTGACGCTTGGAGGACCAAGACACGAGATTGTCCCCGAGATAAATGCAGTAGCCGGAGGTGGAGCGTCGCGAGTCGGGGCAACTGGCCCAGTCGGCGTCGGAGTAGGCGGTGATAGATGTCGCTGGGGAGAGGCCGATGTGTAGACCGGCGTCGAGAGTACCTTTGACATACCGCAGGATACGTTTGATCAACGCGAGATGGGGCTCCCGTGGATCATGCATGAAGAGGCATACTTGCTGGACGGGGTACGCCAAGTCAGGACGTGTGAGTGTCAGGTACTGTAGAGCCCCCGCAAGGCTGCGGTACTCGGACGGATCGGCCACGGGAGCGCCGTCGTGATCGGATAGCTTAGCGTGAGTGTCCACTGGTGTGGCCGTAGGGTGACACTCAGCCATGCCAGCGCGTCGCAGAAGATCAACAGCATACTATCGCTGAGACAGGAAGAGGCCGTTGGAGGAGCGTGCGACGGAGATGCCGAGGAAGAAGTGCAGGTCACCGAGGTCCGTCATGGCAAACTCCGAGTGGAGCAGGCCTGTGAGATCCTGAAGAAGGCCTTGGGTGGAAGCTATGAGGACGATGTCGTCGACGAGAGCGATGGTAGGCCATGTCAGAGCCCTGACGGAGGACAAACAGGGACATGTCGGAGGAGGAGGCGACGAAACCGATGCCGCGGATGTAGGAGGCGAACCGTTGGTACCATGCGCGGGGAGCCTGCTTCAAACCATAGAGGGACTTCGGAGAAGACACACATGGGTGGAACAGGCGGGTCCACGAATCCGAGGGTCTGCTGGCGATGCCGTCTCATTAAGAGTGCCATGTAGAAAGGCATTCTTGACATCAAGTCGATGAATCGGCCAGAGCGGAGATGCGGCGATGGAAGAGGATATCCGGATGGTGGCGGTTTGACCACCGGATCAATGTCTCGTCGTAGTCGACACCGTCTTCTTGAGAAGCCACGAACAACCCAAATAGCGCTTTATAGCGAGCCGATCGCCATCGAGTGAAACTTGTGCTTGAAGATCCACTTTCCGGAGACAGCGTTAGCACCAGCGCGCGGGGCGAGCGCCAGTGTCGTTGTCTATGAGGGCCTTGTGCTCTTCGGCCATCGCGGCGCGCCAGTTGGGATCGGCGAGGGCGCTACGATAGTTCGCCGGAACAGGCGAAGCGGGAGAGTGGTCGGCCGCTAGGGAGAAAAACTCCACAGAGGGATCGGCGGCATACCGAGCCCGTGTCACCATCGGATAGTCTGAGGGAGGTGCTGACGTAGTCGTGGTAGTTGGAGCCGACGTGGGTAACGGTGCTGGTGCAGCTGGGTCGGAGGGAGCCGCACGTGGCCGTCCGAGTAAACGGATGCACGCGCGGTCGTGGTGGCGAGCGACGGATGGCGCCGTGGGCGGAGGAGATGATCGCCGACACCATGCGATGGTGGAGCGATCATCCGGGTACTGCGGGGTGCCATTGCGGCGATCGCGAGGCACCGGCATGGCGGTCGACGTCGAAAATCGAAGTCGAGCAAGGAGGGGTGAAGATCGGTCACTCCGGCAAACGGAATATGTTCTTATCAAAGACAACATGGCGGGAGATGATGACGCGTTTGGTGGTGAGATCGAGACAATGGTACCCTTTATGGTAAGAAGGGTAACCGAGGAAGACACAAGCCGTGGAACGTGGAGCAAGTTTATGAGCGTAAGCGCGAAAGGTTTGGAAAACAAAGACAACCGAAAACCCGAGAGATGATCAGATGTGGTGGGAGCGATGAAGAAGGGTATAGGGAATGTCACCACCGACAGAGGAGGATGGGCAGCGGTTAATGAGATAGGTGGCGGTTGCTAGCGCCTCGGCCCGATGATTTGGGAGGCATAGTGGCGTGGAGCAGGAGCGTGCGAACCGCATTGTTGAGGGTGCGAATGATGCGCTCGGCTTTGCCATTCTCGCGGAGGTGTATGGGCAAGAGAGGCGTAGGGTAATGCCGCGGGAAGCAAGGAAGGATGTGTTGGTGTGGTTCACAAATTCGGTGCCATTGTCGGCCTGTATGGATTTTAGAGGAATGCCGAATTGTGTGCTAGCATAGGCGGTAAAATCTGCTAAAAGCTGGAAAACTTCTGATTTCTTTCTAAGAGGAAAAGTCCAACAATAATGAGAGAAATCATCAAGTAACATTAGATAGTAAAGAAAACCAGATATGCTAGGAACTGGAGATGTCCACACATCACAATGAACTCGCTCAAATGGCGCAGAGGATCGCGAAGAAGAGGTAACAAAAGGGAGACGCGTATGTTTGCCAAGTTGACAGGACTGGCAAAGAGAGCGGTCTACTTTATTACATGAGATGAGCGAGTTTTTATGTAGGGTGTCGAGGCTGGCGATGCCGGGATGACCAAGACGCTGATGCCATAACTGGGAGGAGACGGCGATGTGGGTGCTGGGTGGAGCTGAGGTGGCGACTGGAGGTATGGTGTAGAGGTCGCCTGCACTATCGCAGCGAAGCATCATACGCTGTGTCCGGGGATGCTTAATGGAAAAACCAAATGCGTCAAACTCAATAGAGCAATGGTTATCACGAGTGAATTGTCTAACAGAAAGAAGGTTATGGACTAGATTAGGGACAACAAGAGTGTTGGGAAGAAGAAAACGGGTGGTTGGTGTGTGAAGAAAAGTGTGACCACGAGAGACAACAGGAAGACGGGAACCGTTGCCAACAGTAACGACCGAATGAGGTGGAGGATGGGAAGAGAGGAGTGTACCGTAAATGCAGCCGTCATGTGGGAAGTGGCGCCGCCGCCCATGACCCGCCCACCATGTCCTTGGACACCGCTGGTTCAGCCATGATAATGAGGCCTGCGATCCTGTGTCCGCAGGTGGGAGACGGGGCGGCGTGAAGGCGGTATGAGCTCGAGTGGAGCGCCGAGGAGGCGGGAGCGGCGGCGCCATTGACCGCCGATAGGGCGATCCATGGGTTGAAGCGAACTGGGCGGCCGATGGAGATGATGGTACACGACCACCCGGAAAACCGGCACTGGTGCCACGGCCAGACCCACCCTGCGCGCCATGGCCGAACCCGCCCTGCCTGCCACGGCGGTTGCGGCCACCACGACGTCCATCACGAGCATTGGCGGTTGGAGTAGTGGTCGATGACGTGTGGCCGGAGGAGCCGCTGGAGGCGAACAAGGCCGTGGTGGTGGCGATCTTTGCCTCGTTGCTAAGGCGAGTCTCCTTGAGAGCAAGCATGGACCGTGCCCTGGCGAAAGAAGGGAACGGTACGGCATTGGCGATGTCGTCGGCGGTGGTGGAGAAGCGCGGGTTGAGGCCACGCAGCAAGTTGAGGACGAGCTGCGAGTCGTTGATGGGGTAGCCGATGGCGCGTAACTCGTCGGCGAGGATCTTCATCTGCTGGCTGTAGTCGGTGATGGACATATCGCCTTGGACGAGCGAGTGAAACTGATTGTTGAGGAAGACCGCGCGGGACTCCTTGTTGTCGCGGAACAGCGCCTCGATCGCGACCCAAAGATCTCGTCGATCTCTTGATCCGTCATTCTTGAAGTCGAGGATGTCGTCGGAGACGGAGCCATAGAGCCACCGAGAACGGCGAGTCGGCGAGGACCCGAGTAGCCTCGTCGCGATCGCGCGATGTCGGTGCCGTCGATGTGGGAGAGGAGGCCGACCGTGCACATGGTCCGAAAGAATTTGGACCATTGGGAGTAATCGGCGTCTTGGTCGAGTGGTCGGCACATAGGACTTGGCGACGGCCGTCTGATGGGGTTGAGGACGATCGGAGGAGCGCGGCGCAATCACGCCGGCGGCGGCGGCAGCAATGCCTAGATCGGCGGGAGGGGCGCCATGGCGGTGCTCTCCTTTTTCATTTTTTACCTATAAGGGTCACGAGACCGATCGGCCTCGATCGTCGGATCAGGGTCGGGCGGCAGGGGCCGGCGTGAGAGGCGGCGGGCGAGCCACCGAGAGGCGCCGGGAGGAAAGCGGCGGCGTCCGGCCGGGAGAGGACGGCGTCGTCGCGCGTGGCCCGGCAGGAGGAGACGACGGCGGCGGAGGAGGACGCGGCGGCGGTCGGCCGGCGGCGGCGTCGGTCGGGAGAGGACGGCATCCGGCGGCGGCTCGGCCGAGGAGGCGGCGACGGCAGAGGAGGACGCGGCGGCGGCGGCGGCCGAGGCGACGGCGGCTCGAGATGGTGCGTCGGCGGCGGCCGGCGGCAGCGTCGGCCGGGAGGAGGTCGGCGTCCGGCAGCGGTCGGCCCGAGGAGGGGTGGCAACGGCGGCCGGAGGAGGACGCGGTGGCGGGTCGGCGACCCGAAGGCCAGATCTGGCTTCCGGGTGGGAGGATGCGACGACGGCGGCTTGGTGGTGTGGCTAGAGAAGAGGAGCAGCGGAAATATTCAGGAGGTATGCTCTGATACCACGTTGGAGAGTAGAGATATTGAGAGCAAACACCACACAGCTAAAGGGCTGGGGTGGCTCGAATATATAATGGCTTGAAGTAGGCATACAAGGAAAGCATATACATGGAAGGCGCATACATGGTAAGTGCGCATATGGAAAGCATATACATGGAAGTATATCTAATTATTCTAATAGTTACAGCAAGCATAATTAGTGTATCATGGTATGTATGAGCAGTTACATTTGTATCAACAAGACAGTTTATCAACATCTAGTCCAAGTTGAATTGAATGATATTGGCCAATTTTTGTCATGCTGCCACTGCCAGCAGGAAATTTTTGATGTTTGTCTTCTATCAAAAATCACTTTAATACCCTATCCTTTAGAACTGAAAATTTTAGTGTTGGAGAAAATGTGAACGCTAAACTGCACAACTGTGTGAAATTTAGCCTAGTTCAATCAAGTCCAAAGACCTTTTTATGCATTATGAAGATATTGATCCATCAGCTAACCATTTTAACTTTTAGCCTCATTGATTAAACAATATGACTCATAGAAAGTTCGTGACCATATGAGCACTATAAAAACATGACAGAATGGCGATAAGCAGCAATGAGAAAACAAAATTACCTGCACGGTAAGGATTCAACGTCCTCAGCTGAATTGATTGATAAGACTTAAGGTTGCAATACATGTGAACTGCAGTAACTCCACCAAATGAAATAAGAGCTAATGGTACTGACGAGCCAATGTGGTTAGCTAACGCTATGCCTAGCATTATGCCAAGGAACTTGCTAACCATTCCCTGAGCTTCACCCTTTGCAATGACCTGAAATATCATATTTAATTGATTTTGGTCACTCGAGTTAAAAAAAATGAAAATGCGAAGTGAAACACAGTTGTTGTACTGACTAAAATTTAAGATCTTAAAAGGTACAAGTTATACATACAATTCCATTAAAGATTTAAAATGGCAGGAGTGCAGAGTAGAAAAATTAAATAGCACTATGCAGCTATACTCATGCAAGGTGGGGTTAATAATTCTAATATCAAAACAAGCAGAAATATCCATGCACACCATACAATGTGTTCCCTAACATCGCTGATGGAAATATATAAAAGATGAGCAAAATCCAAGAATGATACATCTTGCTTGTAGGACACTATATAGCATCCTGTGTACTATAATTTCACATGGATAAATTAAGTGGATAAAAACAGCAAGGTGTCATCCTGTGAGACACCAACTCGTGTATGACAATCTGATAAACTGAAAGACTAATACATTGTCACAACCCCTTGACCGCAGGTTGTAACGATGACTCGCCGGAGGATGTGCCAGGCGCTGGCGACGGCCAAGTCCCTGCGGGTTGCGCGCCGCCAGCGGGTCGTCGGAGCAGGGAAGAGGTAATTAATACTAAACTCTTATAATTTCTTGCTTATCCTTTATTGATGGATCTCAAGCTGTATATATAGCTAATGTTTACAAGGGGGGAGTCCGAAGTGGACTTGTACTCCTATTCCAACTTGTAAACGGATAGAATCCTTAAGGGATTCGGTTAGCATAAACCGAGCAGGCTAAGCCCTGGGTCGGCGGCTATAGACTATAACATCTCTCCCGTCCTCGCGAAGCAGCTCGTCCGCGAGCTGAAATTCTGGATAAGAATCCTGAAACTGAGAAAGTGGTACCCAGGAGGCATCAGCCAAAGCAGTACCGATCCATTGTACCAAAAGGTGGTGCTGTCCATTGCGTCTTGCAGATTTCAACACCCGGAGTGGAGTAGGCAGGACCCGGCCATGGTGAAGTTGCGGTAATGGCGGTGGAGAAGGTGGTGGGGCGCCTTGAAACTTCTTCAGTAATCCGACGTGAAAGACATCATGAAGTTTAGCGCCAGGGGGAAGTTCCAAGCGGTAGGCAACCGAACCAATCCGCTCGGTGACCTTGTAGGGGCCAAAGTACTTTGGCCCAAGCTTGTTAGTGGGGCGTATGCCCATGGAGACCGCCGGTCGGTGTAGAAGGCGCAACCAAACCAATTCGCCCACCTCGAAGGAAATATCGCGGTGATGTTGGTCATAGTATTTCTTAGCATATGCCTGGGCTTGAAGGAGCCGATCTCTGATGTCACCTAGGAGTTGGTCCCGAGCCAAAAGGGATACTTCCACAGCTTGAACGACGGCCTCACACTTTTCATAAGTGCGCAAAGAAGGGGGGTCGCGACCGTAGACTACCTTGAAGGGTGTGGTGCGGAGGGTGAGTGGAATGATGTGTTGTAGCAATATTCGCCCAAGGAAGCGGTCCAACCATCTGCGAGGTCGGTCGCGATTAAACAACGCAAATACATGGCGATGACCTTGTTAACGGCCTCCGTTTGGCCGTCGGATTGTGGGTGATAGGCCGAACTGAGGTGGAGGCGAACGCCTGCCAGTCGGAACAAATCCTGCCAGAAGTTGCTTGTGAAGACCCGGTCGCGGTCACTGACAATTGAAGTAGGGACCCGTGAAGGCGAACTATCTCATCAAAGAAGACTCGAGCGGCGATTGTAGCGGAATATGGGTGGGCCAATGGAATAAAGTGGGCGTACTTGGAAAATCGATCAATGACTGAGAGGATGACTGATTTACCATGTACGCGCGGAAGTCCTTCAACGAAATCCATCGCAATGTCTGACCATGGTTGCGTCGGAACGTCCAATGGTTGAAGGAGGCCTGCTGGATGTAAGTGTTCAATTTTATTGCGTTGGCAAATGGAACAAGTTCTCACGAAATCCTGCACAATGCGTTTAGCTCCCGGAACGTAAAAGTCCTGACGCAGACGACACAAGGTTTTCTGGATGCCTTCGTGTGCTGCATGCGCGAATGGAGGATTTCTTTGGAGGACACTAAGATGGTGGAACATAGACCCGGCCGGAGTGTAGAATGAGGCCGTCTTGGACCGACCATGGTGCGGCTAATTTCCCCGAGGTGATATCAGTTTGAAGCTGCTGCAATTCCGGGTTTTGGACGACTTCATTGCGAAGTTCCGGGAAGAGGGAAAATGCAGGTGACGATAGGGCCATTAAACTGGATGGGGTGAAATCACGTCTGGATAATGCATCGGCGACGGTGTTGAGGCGGCCCGGCCGAAATTCGACGGAGAAATCGTAGCCGAAGAGTTTGCTTACCCAGTGATGTTGTGGAATGGTGGGCGTGCGGGTCAAGTAGGAACTTCAAACTGTAGTGGTCGGTGCGAATAAGGAACGCGCGGCCCCAAAGATATGGTCGCCAATGTCGGACAGCTTGGACTAGACCAATTAGTTCACGTTCATAAGCAGGCAACTTGGAATGGCGTGGAACCACTGGTCGGCTAAAAAAAGCGATAGGTCCTTGGCCTTGATGAAGCTTCGCCCCAATGCACGGCGGAAGCATCACATTCCACGGCAATTTACAGGTGAAGTCGGGCATGTGCAAAGCGGTCTTTGCGGATAAAGCCATTTTAAGGGTTTCAAAAGCACATTGCTTGCGTTGGTGACCACCAATGCCTCTTTCTTGATAAAGTTGTCGGAGAAGTGCAAGCTTGCCAAAATCTTGGATAAACTTGCGATAATAGCCGCGGACCAAAAATCCACGTAAAGCTTTGATTGTTTTGGTGTGGCGATCCAAAATAGCTTGAACTTTGGATGGATCCATGGCAACTCGTCAGTTGGATATGATATGGCCCAAGTAGGAGACCGAAGGCAAGCCAAAGTAGCATTTGGATTTCTTGAGAAACAGAGTGTTTTGGCGCAGAAGCAAGAAAACCAGGCGGATGTGTTGCAAGTGTTCAGACCAGGAGGAGCTGTAGATCAATATATCATCAAAAAACACAAGTACGAAGAGGCGCAAATAGGGACGAAGAATTGCTTGCATCAATGCCTGGAAGGTGGCCGGTGCATTGGTCAATCCGAAGGGCATAACCACAAACTCAAAAAGGCCTTCATGAGTCCGGAATGCAGTCTTGAAGATATCATTGGGGTGCATGCGGACTTGGTGGTACCCTGACAGGAGATCCAGCTTAGTAAAGAAACGAGCTCCACGCAATTCATCCAATAGCTCATCCACCACCGGGATTGGAAATTTGTCCTTGACCGTTAACTCATTGAGGGCCCGATAATCCACACAAAATCGCCAAGTGCCGTCATGTTTTTGACCAAAAGAATCGGAGATGAAAAACATGAATGGCTATGCCGAATCAACCCTACCGTGAGCATGTCCTTGCATTGTCTTTCTAATTCGTCTTTACGGTGGTGTGGATATCGGTGAAGGCCGTCTTGGGGTAGTTCCTGGACGAAGAGTGATCCGATGGTCCTGAGGTCGGGCTGGAGGCAGCCCCTGCGGCTCTGCAAGGATGTCGTGAACTCGTCCGATGGCGGTACAAGGAATCTTGGTGATGCGGATGATAGTATGTATGGTTGGGGTAGTAGAGAGCCCTGCCATTGCACTCGGCGCCGCCCACCAAAGCACCATAGTGAGTCGTCGAAATCCCAAAGGATGGGGCCCAAAGTGTTTTCAACGGTGTACTCCGGGGCGATGTCAAAACCACCCAATGGGATGCCATAGGCTTGGATGGTGAACGGAGTTTGATTTACGGGATCTGTAAGGAGCGCAAAACCCGTGCAAGCCGGTGCTCACCGTTTGCAATTTTGACGTTAAGACCTTGCCGGCGGCAATTGCGGTCAGCGACCAACTTGACACCCGTTCGCTCAAAAAGTTGTGTGTTGAGCGAGTCGGCGAGTGCAACGAAGGAGTGCGTACCAATAGTGACCGCCCGGTTGCATAGTACCCCATTGGATGCTCGGAGACGACATGGAGGATATCTCGGTGGAGAGTCTTGATCGCAATGGCATGCAATCGAGTGGTCTTCGTCGGCGTCGCCGTCTTCATTCATATCAATGTATGTGAGCGGTTGTTTGCGCGATGCCGGAAGAAATTTGTCATCGCAGTTGTAGCAGAGTCCCTTAGCACGGCGGTCGGCCAGTTCAGTTGGTGTGAGGCGGCGGAACGGTTTTGTAGGGCGACCTCCGGCAGAATGAGCCAGTGGGGTGGGTTCTTGGGAATATCCTCATGCTTCGAACCGGTGTGGAAGAGGGTCGCCGCGAGTCGCCAAGGTCGTGATGCCGATGGTGTAGCCGCCGTCTTTGGTTGTGATGTGGGCACGGTGTTCGTAAGCACGAGCAAGACTCATTGCCACCAAGGTTGAGTGGTTCTTTGGAGTTCCACATCTGTCCGGATAGGCTCGGCGAGGCTCTTTGTGAAGATTTGGACTGCTGCAGAGGAAGTAGGCGGTCAGTCCGACAAAGCAAAGCGAGGAAGCTAGTTTGGTAGTCGCTGACTGATCCGGTCTGTCGGAGACGAGTTAACTCTCCCAAAGGATTGCTGCGAATTGGTGGTCCAAACCGCGTATGGCAAAGGTCTTTGAATTGGTCCCAAGTTGGTCGCCATCGTCGCGCTCAACCGAAAGTACCATTGTTGTGCGATACCCGTGAGGTGATATGCGGCGAGCCAGACCTTGTCACTTTCCTCTGTGCGTTGGCCCCAGAAGAATTGGTCGCACCGATTCAACCACGGGAGTGGATCGGTGATGCCATCATAGGTGGGAAACTCCAATCTGTGATAGCGAGGTGCGTTGTACTGTGAATTGGCTGGGTGATGGTGACGCGGGCCCATGGAAGTATGTGATGACACGGGTGGGTGCTGCAGAAATTACGGTCTGGGCGGAGGAAGGCGGAACATAGCTTCGCTTGCTGGCATCGGAAGGTTGTGAGTGGATGTCGCCGGCGGCACGTACCCGGCGGAAAAAGGCAGTAGCGCTGGGTCGGTGGGGGCGGCGGCAGGGCAAGGCAGTAGCGCCGGATCGGTGGAGGCGGCTGCAGCCGGAATATGGGGAGACCCGGACACAGCGAAGGAGGAACCCCGGTCTGATTCGAGTGCAGCAATCTTGGAGGTGGTGGTAATGCTTTGCCGCGTCAAGTCGGCGATCTTGGAGTTCATATCGGCCAGCTGTTCCTGGAGCGCCTTGAACATTGAACTCACAGAGTTGGTCTCGGCGCTGGAGTCGGAGCCCGGCATGTCTGATACCAAGTTGTCACAACCCCTTGACCGCAGGTTGTAACGATGACTCGCCGGAGGATGTGCCAGGTGCTGGCGACGGCCAAGTCCCTGCGGGTTGCGCGCCGCCAGCGGGTCGTCGGAGCAGGGAAGAGGTAATTAATACTAAACTCTTATAATTTCTTGCTTATCCTTTATTGATGGATCTCAAGCTGTATATATAGCTAATGTTTACAAGGGAGTCAAAGTGGACTTGTACTCCTATTCCAACTTGTAAACGGATAGAATCCTTAAGGGATTCGGTTAGCATAAACCGAGCAGGCTAAGCCCTGGGTCGGCGGCTATAGACTATAACATACATGAGTAAATGAAACAATTCTAATAGGGCCAACATGTGAAATCAAATGCTCAGCGAAAATTGTTCACAAATAAGGATAGATTGACTTCACCTCCGCAAAGTTTCTTTGGACAGCAAAGCCAGCATAGAAACAACTTCTGGTTGCAGCCTGGAGACATAAAAATGATAGAAGATGCTCATGATAGGAAACTTCCAGAATTAAATTTGTTGCATTGTCTTACAAATATCAAGATAGTCTGTCATATAAAAGTTGAAAAATGATGTGATTTGGAATTGCAGTATAATAGCATAGGGTAGTGTTTATTTATTTTACTCTATTATACACCAGACAGATAAATGGTCCAAGTATATACACCACCATACAATCATTTGATAGACAGTTAGGCAGTATTATATATGGTACTTAATTGTTCAGAGATAAAAAATCCTTTCGTAGCACTTGACAAATAAAAAAAAGAATCGTCAACATTTACATGCTGCCATGGTGCCATGATAATTACCCAAGCAATTGGGTTCTCATATTCCATCCAGTAGAGTATCAATCATTCAGGTTTCAGTGAACATGTATGGCATGGGCAGAAGCAGTTTATCTTTAGTTGTTATGCTTTTTCATAGTGAGAAAGCTTAAAGATAGAAGATAAAGCAAGGAAAGATTAGAAGAAGGCCAAACAAGCACTAGAGGAGCGCAGTCAAACACCTATCACTATCAGTCTCTGGGGGAGATGTTATATTTGGATATAGCAGAAAATAACACCCCCACGAAAATCATATTGCAAGTTCATTTCATTGTTGTGATGAATGTGAAAATGCATGACATCTGCAACTATGACGATCCAAAACTTGTCATATTAGCTGTAGGCGATAAAAAGAGAGTAAAACAACACACTGCAGCAGATCTTAACAGGGAAGTGGTAGCCATATGTATGGTTTCTGGAACTATGTATCAAATCGACAAGTTTACCAAGTAAAGTGCACATCAAAAGTAAGAGGCACTGTAATGATGACAATCCATACCAAAAGTCCTGACCTGTATCAAAGCAGCTGCCGATCGACCAGCTCCAGCAGCTGCCCCAATGGGAACGAACAGGTGAGGGAACACCGGAGTCAAAATTTCCAGCCCATAAGCTGTGTTCTCCAGAAGATCCGCAAACAGTCGCCACCCCTTCGGGTTAACATCAAAATGCCGGCCAAATTTCGACAATAATATCTTGCTCAAGTACCCCCAACCCATCCTTCAGTACCCAATTCACCGCAGCTGCAGTCGGTATAGCGCCTTTCCCCAACCCAACTGCATACAGCAACGCCTGAACAACACAATTCACTCAATAAAAACGCCACATTTTACCTAGGAGCCGAAGGATTGAGCAGAAATGTAGGCAAGCATCACGATACCTGCGTGGATAGCACGCCGCTGATCTGGCTGGCGACGCCCTGCACGCCGCGCCACAGCGAGTACTGCAGGTAGTCGCTGCTCACGCTGTGAGGGTACCCATCGGGGAGCAGCAGCTGAACAGCAATTTGGGAACAACGCCGCAATGACCGCTCTATCTGCCTCCGCAGCACAGCCAACTCATCACGGCCACCTCCCTTCCTCTCCTCCCCCTCCACCCGCTTCGGCCTCTCGTCCCCCGTAAAGATGTAGGAGTTCCCGGCGGGGTCCGGCACGAGCAGCGTGCGCGCGCCGCCCCTGACCTCCCAGACGCTAGCTCCCTCGCCGCTGCCGCTGGCGCCGAGGGCCTCAGCGAGGGCGGACGGGATGGAGGCGAAGACGTCAGACTGGAGGATCAAGAACAAGAGGAAAGGCTCGGGGTGGAGGGACTGAAGCAACCGCCGCCACCCGTCGGCAGGGTCGGGAGGGTCTCTCCCCGCATGCCACCACCAGCCTCCTCCTCCTCCACTTCCACCGCCGCCGCCGCTACTTCCATCACCAAAGCCGCCTGGAGGGGAGGTAGCGAGGGGCGGAGGGGAGAGCTTGGCGGCGAGGCGGGGGAGGCGGCGAGCGGGGGTGGGGGGCAAGGAGGATGGGTGGGGCGCGACGAGGCGAGGAAGGGGAGACGGGGAGAGGGTGGAGGGGAGGAGGAGGAGAGACTGAGACGACATCTCGGAGGAATGGTTAGGTGAGAGGCGGCGGCGGAGGCGTGCTTTGAGACGACGGGGCGGGGATGGAGGGAGGCGGCCGGCGACGGCGGCTTGAATTTTCAATGCTTTGGGGCTGGTAGTCGCCAAATGGACAGGCTAGCCGGACCAGCCTAATGTAGCCTACGTTTATGGTTTTTTTTCACTATAGTTAACTGATTTTTTTACTATAACTAAATTAATTTTTTGATATAATTAAATTTAAAAATTTTAAAAATAAAAAAATATGTTAGTCCATCAAAGATAATACAAAGTAATACAGGAAAAAAACACAAAAATACCAAAAAGCAAAAAAAAAAGAAAACAGTAAAAGAAAGCTGAACGTGGCAGCTGAACGCCACCACGCAGCTGAAATGAGCGCTCCTAAAGCACAGCGCTGATATGGTCCAGACACCGCACATCCACCACCTAAACCACCAAAACAGATTGTGCTGTTTAGTCCGATAATCCATACATTGTTTGGGTCAAGACCTTGACCCGGGCCAACTTAGCACGGTAGTTCCTAAGTGCGATTTAGCTCGGTACGGCATAGTAGACCTATTTATTTTTTAATATTTATATAATTTTTTTTATAGTTTTTAAATTTTATATAGTTTATTTTATAAGTATAAAAAATAGTTTTTTATTTTCTATATATTTTCTAGGATTTTTTATATTTTTAAAAATATTTCATGCTAAATAGGCTAATCGTGTCTGGCTTGGCTTGATAGACTAACCGTGTCTAGCCGTCCCGGCACGGCCTATGAGACTATCGGCTATACTTGGGTCGGTGCCTCCATCCATAGATAGGACAACATGGCACGACATGTCTAAGTAATGAGCTAAACGGTCCCTGCCCAGATGGGCCCATGATTTGCTAGGTTTGCCACCCATTTAGCCACCTAAGGTTTAGTTGCAACGTAAGAGCATATATGCATAATTAAGCTGGACCACATACGGGCTAAACAGGTGTATTTGTGAAACTGCGAATATGTGCAAATATGAAAACTTTGATTTTTTTATCAAACTTAGATGTTTCAAAAAATTCAAAAAAAATACCACATGTAGTGAAGGATATATTCTACATCTCTGCAAAATTTCAAGATTAAACTTATTTTGATTTGAGAGATACGAAAAGAGACAAATTCTCTTTTAAATAGTGTTTCACTATTTCAGAAAAAAATTGTTTTTTTGTATCGCATAAATTTGCATAGATGTAGAACATATCTCCACTATGTGTGGTAATTTTTAGAGAATTCTTTTGAAATTTCTACATTTAGTGAAAATCAAATTTACATCACATTAACATTTTTACCATATATGTCGCCCTTATTCTATGTAGGCTTTTATTGGATTAAGATAAAATTAGATCATCCCCTGAAAAAAATGCTCCCTCGAGTTGGCAAGTCCATCAACGAGGGGGCAGCGTGGATGTGCATCGTGAGCACAACTGACATCATGTAAAGCCACACCAGTTTTAGATTTGTTCTTTTCAACTTCTCAAAATGGTTTTTAGCTTTTACTACAGTACTTAACTTTCAAACGGAGTATTTTTTTAAGATATAGTCTATAAGTTAATTATAATACACATTAAAAACCCAACATCTATACCAACCAAAATTGCAAGCGAATATCTCTCTCCGTAATCTTTACCGCAAACAGCTAAAATTCAAAAATTTCAACCAAAAGTTAAAAACCGCAGCTAAGAAGAACAAACCCACTGACGCGGCTTACGTTGCCTACAACGACGACAGTGATGCCTTCCACCCTAGTTCTGTATACTTGGATCTTTGGGGTGGCATGCCTCGTCGCAACCCGCGTCACCTACGCACGATGACCGTTGCGCGTGATGACGGGAAATAGGTGTGAACTGGCCTTCGCATCAATAGAGAAAAGTTAATTAATTTTAGGCAAAAATGAGATGAAGAGAATCAAGTTTTGCAGGTCTATTGTTTCCAGAATTCATACATTTACATAAAAAATTATATTAACTACATCTCTTTGCAAGAAAATATCTGATTAAGAATTCCAACTTAAAAATTACAATATCACAAAAATATAAAAGAAAAATATCTTCAATCTTGACGTTACTGATGGGTGCTTGTTGGGTATTTTAATTTTATTTATATTATTTTTGCTAGTGCGACATGGTATTTATTTTTAAAGAACTTACACATGCAGCACTATAGGAGTTCAATTTATTTCACATTTCATTTTTTTTTTGTTTTACTCCGTGTTTATTACTACTAGTATTGCATAGTGTAACCAAAGCGAATGATGTTTTTAATGTTTGTATTACTACTAGTGCTGACGTAGATTTTGTGCACATAGCATAATTGAGACACATAGTTTATTCATTTTGTTACGCCCATATTATCACCTATGACATGGTATTCATGAATATGGAACCCATGCGTGAAGTGTAAATATGACAAATTATTTATTTATCTGTTTTATTTTCACCCAGACTACTAAATCACGACATGGTACTCACTGGTATGAAGCCCATGTTCATAGTTAGATAGAATATATTATTTGTTTATTTCAATATGTTCGTACATTACTTCTAACATGGTATTCGCAAATATGGAAGCTATGTGCTACTATCAATGGGACAAAAATTGTTCATTTATTTTATTTCATGTTACCCAAACTATTACTCATGACATGGTACTCACTACTCATTAATATGGAGCTCATATGTAGAATATAATTGAATAAAAATTTAAATTTGTTTGTTTCATTATATCCGTATTACTACTCATGACATGGTATTCATGAATATGAAACCTATGTGCAGAGCGTAACTGAGACGGAAATTATTACTTCTATGTTTTTTACACTCGGACTAGTAAATCATGACATGATACTCATTAATATGGAGCCCATGTTCAGAATATAATCCAAGTGGAATTTATTATTTGTTCAGTTTGTAATGTTCGTATTACTACTTATGATATGGTTTTCGCAAATATGGAACCCACATGCGAAGTGTAACCGAGACATAATATTAGTTTAATTAATGATTTCCCCTGGCGCATCATTTTTGGCTGCATGTACTCGCTCATGATCCGTATCACTTAAAGGTATTAGGAAACCAGGGATAAGGGTTTCCGTTTAAACGGATTCTTTCCGTTTAAACGAGTCCCTATCCATATTGGGCACCTCACCCTCTCCTATAAATAGAGAGCCATATGGCTGATTTTGTACTCCATTGAATTGAAGCAATATAGAAAGACCAGGAGTTCTCTCTACCTCTCTCTGTGTTCAATCTATTATTCTGTCGCTTTGTGATTGATTCGTTCTTGTACTTAGCAGAGAAATCTCTTGGACAGGTCGCCGCGAGGGGTTTCTCAACACGTTATCAGCACGAATCGCTCCGGTGAACGAAGGTAATCATCGAAGCACTTAATAGATTGGTTTTCTAGATCGCTTTGAATTTGCTTTTCTTCGCGTTCTAGATTGTTTTTCTACGGTGCAAATCCCCCTAATCTACCGCAAGCAGACTTGAAGTCGCCGGCACAATGTCGATCGGTAGATTGTGAAACGGGGTAGATGTTGATTGCACTATAGAAAACGATGCAAATCCACCCTAATCTACCGCGAGCAGACACGAAGTCGCCGACACAATGTCGATCGGTAGATTATGAAACGGGGTAGATGTTGATTGCATCGTAGATCAGAAACAAAATTTCTTTTGCATTGCCTTTTCTGTTTGGTTGGCCCTGGCCTCTCGTGCGCACATACCGACCGCCGCCTCCCGCACGAGGCACCGCCGTCGCCGCCACGCCAGCGCCCGAGCGGCGCGCGCCTCACCGCCTCGGCTCCCGCGTCGCGCTGCCGCGCGCGCTTCGCCATCGCCTCGGCTCCCACGTCGCGCCGCACGCGCGCGCGCCGCCGCCGGCCTCCCGCGCTGGCCTCCTCGCGCGCGCGCGCATGGCGCCGCCGCGCCCGCCGCGACGTGCCCCGCATGGCATCGCTGCCTGCCCTCGCCGCCGCCGCAGCCGCCTCCTCCGCGCCCGAACAACCGGCGCGCCGCTCCGCCGCGGGCGGCGCCGCCAGCATCGGCCTCGGGCCACCGCCCGCGCCGACCCGCGACGGCCACCGCCCGCATGGCGCCTCCGCGCGCCGGCCCGCACGCCGCCGCCCGTATGGCCGGCTCCGCGACGGCCGCCGCCTCAGACGGCCTCCTCCCAGCGCTCCTCCATGGCCGCCGCCGGCCGGCCCCGCACGGCCGCCGCCCCGCACGTTATGCTATTATTATTTTATGTATTTTCTGCAATTATTTACTGTTTTGATTAATTGTAATTATTTAATTGATTTTAATCACTGAATATTAGCAGTAAATTATGGAAAATGCATAGAAATTTATAAGACATTATGAGAACCTATTGTACCATTTATTTACCTGCAGTAAATAACTTCATGCATGTTTACCTGAAGTAAACTTATATGTTCCATTCTTCACATGTAGATGACTGGCATCATGAACCGGGAGTTCGAGGAGCTTGCCCAGCATGGCAAGAACTATCTGACGTGGGCATCCGATGTCGAGATAGTACTTGGAGCCAAGAAGCTCCGCGCAGCTATTGGGATTGGCGGACGGCATGACGCCAAACCCACACCGAGAAAATGATCGGGCACTTCATTTCTGAGGCACCATCTCTCGCATTACTCTCAAGAATGAGTATATGGCGGAGAAAGCGCGCTTAGCACTCTGGACCGCACTCAAGAAGCGGTTTGAGAGGCTAAAGTACACCATTCTTCCTCAAGCGAGCAGAGTGGATCGGACTAAGGTTTGCCGATTTCAAGACGGTCGGGAGTACAATCGCCTTGCACGACTTTGTACCAATCTTCAACTCGTGGCAAGCGGATCACGGATGAGCGAAAGATTGAGAAAACCCCGCCCACCTTTCACCCCAATGTTTGTACAATCCGCCCGCAACTATCGTCAAGACGGCTACAAGGAGTACGCCGAATTGATTGATATGATGCAGTTGCGGAGGCTCGGACGAACTTCTCCGCAAGAATTACGTCACTTAGCCACCGTGCGCTCGCCGGCCGTGAAGCCAACGCTGAAGCTATAAGGTGCAAAGCCCTTAATGAAACGAAGGGAAAGAAGGGTAAGACCGTTGCCCGAAAGGCAAGTCGATGCTCCAAATGACAAAAGGGCTAAGGAGAGTGGCAAAACCTATGGCCAGTGAGAACCAAGGTTGCTACAAGTGTGGCAAGTGGGGACATTGGTCGCGGATCGTAAAGCACCGCAACATGTCATTGATGCCCACCAAGCACGTAAGAACAATGGCAAAGGGCACTGAAGCTCACTTTGCGTTTGTTGAGGGGGCATCATGAGCCGTCTGCTGAAATGATGGAGGTTGAGTCCATCCGTGACACCCCTTACGACTTAGAGGCGATCACCTCCATGATTTCTCTCGAAGAGAACATCACGCTGAAAAGATAGCCGAAGAAGTCAACGATTTTCTAGTTGATTCCGTCGATGCACGTAATGCATAAGGCGTTAATTGTCATTTATTTTGCATTAAATGGACAAGTTAGATCTTGCATGAATGGTACTCTAGTTTTATTTTCTCATAATGGTTGGATGATTTTGGAATAATTCATTCATTTATTCAGTTTACAATGGCATAATATGTTCTAATATTTGTGTGTTTTATTTACGTGATGTATGTATTTTAATACATATTAATAAAATACCTTATATTAGAGCACGTGTGGCGCCCTATGGAGGAAGTATGCCTTGCCGATGTGGTACCACGAATACCATCTTAAGAGAGACTAAGTATTTTCATCGATTCGTAAGAGCAATGGCGACCTTACGACAATCGCGGAGCGATGCATGTATAATTGGTTCCGGAAGAGCCACAATTATACTTCCCATGGGCACAACTTTGGTCATTGAAAACGCATTATTGTACCTAGATTCGACTAGAACTCTCTTAAGCTTTAAAGATATTCGCGTAAATGGTTTCTATGTTGAGACTGAAGAAGAGTACGGTAAGGAATACCTACTCATCACGAAGCACGAAGAGAATGGCAAAAGGGTATTAGAAAAACTTCCTTCACTAGAAACTGGGCTATATTATACCAACATTAAGGCGCCTGCAACGTACACTGTCCTGAAGACAGTATTCAGAAGCTCTGAACTATTCTGTCTCTGGCATGACAGATTAGGCCACCCAGGTTTTAGGATGATGAGGAATATAATTAACAATTCTCACGGGCATAATATTAATGTGAAGAATTTTCCGAATCCTGAAGATTTTGTGTGCCCTGCATGTGCCACCGGGAAATTAATTATTAGACCCTCCACTTTGAAAGTGAAGGATGAAGTCCCTGCATTCCTAGAACGCATCCAGGGAGACATTTGCGGTCCTATTCAGCCCATCTCAGGGCCATTTAGGTATTTCATGGTGCTCATTGATGCTTTCTCAAAATGGTCATATGTGGGTTTATTATCCACAAGAAACCATGCTTTCGCCAAATTAATCTCGCAGATCATTCGCATCAGAAATGTGTTCCCTGATCATCGCATCAAGTCCATCAGAATGGACAATGCCGGAGAATTTACTTCAAAGGCATTTGATGATTATTGCATGGCAATGGGGATTGCAGTTGAGTATTCGGTACCGCATGTCCATACCCAGAATGGTTTGGCAGAGGCATTGATCAAGAGAATTAAATTTATTGCCCGACCACTTTTGCAGAATTGTAATTTGCCAGCTACATGTTGGGGACACGCAGTCCTACATGCAGCAAATCTCATCAACTTTAGACCCTCGGCCTACAACATCCATTCACCTATGCAACTAGCGCAAGGGTCACCACCAAAATTTCTCATCTCGGGAGGTTTGGATGCAAGGTTTATGTACCTATACCCTCCACAAATAACTACAATGGGTCCTCTCCGTAAGACGGGATATACGTTGGTTATGAGATCGCATCCATAATCGTGTATTTGGAACCCATGTCGGAGATTTGCATCTTGCCGCCACGATCGCATTTTTGATGAGGATAATTTCCGACATTAGGGAGGAAATCAACCCATTGATGAAAAATGTCGGAAATTACGTGGGAAGCCACGGAATTCCTACACATGACCCGCGCACTAGTGAAACGAAAAGAGGTCCGAAGATCATCGATTTGCAAGCATTAGCAAATCAACTGCCTGATCACTTTAGTGATTTGAAGAGCGTGACTAAGTCGCATGTGCCTGCACGCAATGCACCGGAGAGGGTTGAAATACCAAATAAAATTGAAGGTATCCCTAATCCCGTCCAAAGGCCTCAGAATAAAAGGACGAGAACTCCGACCACTCGAATCCAAAGTAACCGGGGACGCCTAGCGAAAAAGGATAAGAAGGACTTATCACAGCCGATCACCGAAGTCCCCTAGAATGAGAAGGGGAGCCAGTTGAGACCTGGCACAAGTATGACACCTCCAGTAGAGGGCATACCGGATCTGAATATCCCCGTCGGCATGGATGTGTGCGCACACATCGGAGTCGAAAAACTAAAGGGACTTGGCACCGCAATTGAAAGAAGCGATGCGCAAGATGAAGCTCCAGAAGAAGCAACTCATGAAGAAATAGCTATAAATTATGTGCACACGGGAGAGTCCCTGAACAGGACAACAGCCAATGTCGATATCTACTTCGCAAAGAAAATTTCCACAATCATTGATCTTGATCCCGAGCCTACATCGCTCGCTGAATGTAAGAAAAGATCAGATTGAGAAGATTGGAAGAAGGCAATAGCAACCGAATTGCTATCTCTGAACAAAAGAGAAGTGTTTGGGCCCATATGCCGCACTCCTCCCCATGTGCACCCTGTAAGGCACAAGTGGGTATTTGTTCGAAAGAGAAATGAAAGAAACGAAGTAGTGAGATACAAAGTAAGGCTGGTAGCACAAGATTTCACTCAACGTCCTAGAGTTGATTATGAAGAAACCTACTCCCCGGTCATGAATGGAATTACCTTTAGATACTTGATCTCAATGGCAGTGAACTTGAATTTAGAAATGAAACTGATGGATGTTGTGACTGCATATCTTTATGGTAACTTGGATTCGAAGATTTATATGAAAATTCCTGAAGGAATTCCTCTCCCGAACCAAGACAGAGCAAATAGAAATCTGTACAGTATGAAGCTTAGAAAGTCCCTGTATGGACCGAAGCAACTGGCAGAATGTGGTATAATCGCTTAAGCGACTTTCTCTGCAAGAAAGGCTACGAACAATGAAGACTGTCCTTGTGTATTTATACGGCGATCCTGAATGGATTATGTATAATCTCAGTGTATGTAGATGATCTGAATATCATCGGGACAGTGCATGATATAAAAGAAACAAGCTCCTACTTGGAGTCAGAATTTGAAATGAAAGATTTAGGCAAGACCAAGTTTTGCTTAGGCCTGCAGCTTGAGCATGTCCCTGGAGGAGTCTTGGTACATCAGTCGACCTACACCTAGAAGGTGCTAGAAAGATTTGGCTTTGAGAAAGCATTCCCATCAAAAGTACCGATGATCGGGAGATCTTTACAGCAAGAAAAAGATCATTTCCAACCTAGGGAAGAGGGGAGGAAGTCCTGGGACCGGAATTCCCATACTTGAGTGCAGTTGGAGCACTCATGTACTTAGCGAACTGCACTAGACCGGATATTACCTTTGCCGTGAACCTATTAGCAAGGTATAGTGCAGAGCCCACCAAAAGGCATTGGTAGGGCATAAAGCACATCTTCCGATATCTCCAAGGAAGAAAGGACATTGGATTGTTCTACAGAAAGAATCAAGATCTGAACTTGATTGGCTATGCAGATGCTGGGTACCTGTCTGACCCGCATACCGCAAAGTCACAAACAGGCTATGTATTCCTGTGTGGTAGAACTGCAATTTCCTGAAAATCGTCTAAGCAAAGCCTTGTAGCTACCTCGACGAACCACTCAGAAATAATAGCGCTGTATGAAGCCGCCCGTGAATGCGCTTGGCTACGCCGAATGGTTCACCACATCCAGCAGTCATGTGGGATGAACATTGTGCAAACCCCCACTATTATCTATGAAGATAATGCCGCTTGCGTTGCACAAGTACAAACGGGCTATGTGAAGAGTAATCTCACAAAGCATATCAACCTCAAGTTCTTCTATACTCATGAATTGCAAAAGATGGACGAGATTAAAGTACTGCACACTAAGTCTTGTGAAAATCTAGCAGATTTATTCACAAAGTCCCTCCCCGCATCTAGTTTTGAAAGGTGCGTGCGAGGGATTGGTATGATGAGACTTAAAGAAGTGCGAGAATCTGGGGAGAATTATCTCAAGCTCGTTAGTGAATCTTGATCCTGAAGATCAAGTACCCGGAGGATAAAAGTCCGAAGGCTAAATGAAACCGGGTGAATTGTACTCTTTTTCCCTTGACGAGTTTTCCTGAAGTTTCTCGACCAAGGTTTTTAATGAGGCAATTCGTACAATCGCAGCATAACATGCATCATGTACTCTTTCTCCAAATTTTTCCCACTGGGTTTTTATGGAGTTTTAACGAGGCATGAGTATGTCGGATGAGTGCCCAAGGGGAGTATTAGGAAACCAGGGGATAGGGTTTCGCTTAAACGGATTCTTTCCGTTTAAACGAGTCCCTATCCATATTGGGCACCTCACCCTCCCCTATAAATAGAGAGCCATATGGCTGATTTTGTACTCCATTGAATTGAAGCAATAAAGAAAGACCAGGAGTTCTCTCTACCTCTCTCTGTGTTCAATCTATTATTCTGTCGCTTTGTGATTGATTCGTTCTTGTACTTAGCAGAGAAATCTCTTGGACTGGTCGCCAGCGAGGGGTTTCTCAACAAAAGGGACCAAACCTAAGAAACAGATTCTTTATGCTTCTCACCCTCGGTTTGTATCTATTTGTAGGGATCAAATCTAAGAAACGAGGTTTGAACACTCTCTTTGTTTGTATCTATTAATAGTACTAAACCAAAGAGATGATGTCTTCATACTTTCCATCCTTGATATGTACATGTTATAGAGGGCTGAACCTAAAGAATTAGGCCTTCATACCTGACCTTGATATGTATCCATACGTAGGGACCAAAAATAAGAAAAAAGGTTTTGAGCACTCGTGCTTGTTTTGTATCTACTAATGGAACCGAACCTAAGAGGGCAAAAACATAAAGAGATAGGGAGGAAGAAAGAATGCTCTTGACTTGTATTGCGATGACCAAGTCTAAGGGCGAAGAGAGGGTAGGAGAAAGAAAGCTCCTTGGTTCATATCGCAACGATCGAACCTAAGGGCCAATGAAGAACATGATTTTCACCTCCAGCCTTCTTCAATCGCTAGCTCTCTCTCTCTCTCTATTTCTCTATAGTTTCTCCTCTCAAGTGTTTGCCAAAATGGTCCCTTCTCTCTACCCTTTACCTCCTGTTTACGCAGAAGGATGAGAGGGAGGTTTCATGGAGGGATGTTATGGCAACTCCAATCCTTCATTTTTTCGTGTAAGACTGACACTACAGAAGGGGTCCTAAGGCTATGGTGTGTCACATAAGTCTGGATGGAGCATCATCTCAAGCGAAGAAGTATGGGAGAAATACAAGAATTGTGAGGAAGCAAGCGTGTATGTGTTGTGCCAATTGAACTTATGCGTTTTAAGTGGTAACGGTCCTTCGAGTAGGCGCACGATCTTGGTCGGCAAGTAATTGGGTACCACAGACTATGGTGTGATGTGGTGTGCCATAGGACTCGGACATTTTAAGTGGTGATGGCCTCGAAGCAAGCATACAATCTTGGTGGTGATGCATTGGGCATCACATCTTTGTGTGGAGTTCGATGGGCGACAATTGAGGAAATTGACCAACGCCGGTTGGAAGGTTCACAAAACTGTGTTGTTGGCCTAAGTGCTTTAGGTCATGTCTTGGAGGATGGAGAGTCTTATCAGGCTATTGGAGTCTTGGAAATCACTCTTTGAAAAGCATATAAGTGTGTGTAAGTTTAAAACCCATTTGTATATGGGTTACCATGTTTTTCTATTTGTAAGTGATTAATACACGAAGGTTTGGTATGAGGTGAGGAGCCTCTGCTATATAAGCTCTTGTGTGAGATGAGAGAGATAACACTTGAGAGATAGATATGAGGGTTTTCTTTGTGTGGAGCCATTTGTGTGTGTGCTCTAGATTTCAAGCTTTGCCATCCATAATGGAGTAGTTGTAAAATATTTCTCTCTAAGTGAAATGAACATCTAAAGTTTGCCCAAGTGAGTTATGCTATAGATCCATTCTTGTGCTTTTTATTTGCTTGGCTTTCTTGTTTTGATTTCTCTCTTCTTGAAATTTCCTGGTGCCAAAGACGTATAAGAGAGGAAGATATCTCTTGGAGATCAAATCCCATCACCCTAGGCACCTTCTAGGAAGAGTTTTTGATTTTGTCCAGTTTTTCTCAAGAGAGAGGTGATTTTAGAGTTTTGCTCTTGTAGGCATTTTGGCTTGTGTTCTTGCTGTGATCTAGTTTTCTATGATATATGAGAATCTATCCAAAATCATCTAGATCATCAAGGACTCATGAGCAAGAGTTAATCAAGGTTCCTCTTTTGCTTGATTTTAGTGCAACATTCCTTGTTTTGGATAAAAGCTAGAATTTTGGCATCGATTTTTATGATCTATGATTGGAATAGGTTCCTAACATCCTAGGGAGGGCTTGTGCCATATTTCACTACATTTAGATCAATGTTTCAGAAGTTATTTCTTTTCTTCGATAGTGTGCACTGCTATTCTACACAATGGCTTGGCAAGTGGTCAGACCGTAGGGAACCGAGCAGTAAGACCGGTGCGACCAGTAGTCAGATCAGCCAGTGGTCAAACTGCGCCCAAGTTAACAGTTAGACCAGTTGAGATAGGAAGTCTCGAGCAGTCTTTGTGATTCTTGGCTCTTGGTTTTAGTGAGTTTGTAAGTTTATATTTTTGCTGCATCGAGTTAATAATACTTGCAATCAAATACTATAGTCTAAGCTAAATTGATCTTGCTAGGAGCAATTACAGAGGAGGTGAAACACCTCCCCGGAGCTCATTGGGTCAATGTCACAGTGGAGAATCGTCACCTTGCTTTGGTACATAAATGGCTGTCCTCCCCTATCAGGACCCCTAAGTGATGACTTTGGATCCTCTGTATAAATCGTACTAGTTTAGAATCAGCTAGTGCACACAGTGGTAATAGGGGTAAATATCAAGCACAAATGACAAACTTTATTAAATAAAGGAGTATGATCTTATGACCAAAGTTTACAACAATGCTCATCAGCAACAATAAAAAAAGGAAAAACTGCGGAAGCAAATTGATAAAAGTAAAGCCCAAGCCTGGCCACAAGTAGACGACAGTAAGACGCAGCCTACTCATCCTGGACCTCATTGTAATCGAAGTCATCCTCCTCTAAGATGATAAAGCAAGGGTGAGTATAACTTTGTACTCCGTAAGTCACACAGGAAAATATAATGTAATGATAAAGCAATAAAGGAAGGCTTATAGATTAAAATTGCTAAGTTTAATACTATAAATAAAGATAGTAACTTAAGCAAAATAATACTGTTAGTGCAGGCATTAGCTTAGCACTAACCTAATCACGGGCATCCCACTAGAGCCATCATTGTCCAAAAAGATACCTCATTTCTATCCAAAACTAGTTTATAAAAAATAAAGTATAATCCATGAAAAACTTTACTTAGCATACCCATGACCGTAGGCATGGCTATCCAAGATAGTTTATACACTCTACATAGGTTGTACAACTTTAGCCACAAGATATAATTATCTCGTTGTATCGGCCATTACACGCTTCCTTGGACGTGCGACTAAGTAACCATAACAAGGATTTTACAAAGCCAAGCCATCAACCTAGCCATGCCTCCACTAAGCTTTCACGCCAATAAGAAATCCACCAGATTAGGGCCCCTCTTGTGCCATGTGAGATATCCCATGGTCTATGCCACACTCACATTCATCTTAGAATGAGACTTAGGTTGAAACCTGCTAATTAGTCAGTCAGAACTGTCCTATATCAGTCTTATGGTAGTACGATTGAGCTTTGTAACAGTAGCTCACAAACCAATCCTTAATTGATTTAGGCTCTAACCACATTCCCCTCGTACCTAGTATCCACGTTGAGCCACTGAGCTACAACATATATCGATCATCTTATCCATGGCCTAAGTCTAAATCAAGTTTTATATTTTATTTTAAAAGATTCCATAGACTTTCTTGACTCTCAAAAGTCAAGAATACATTTAAAAAGCTTTATTATTTTATATGAAAAGATTCTCCCAACATAGAGTTATAATTATGCAAGTCTAAACATATTCTACAAAAATTCTCTAGCTATACTAGTGTACTAACTAGAGTTTTTAATCTAGGGTGATAAGACACAGGAATTCACAAAATCAAAGGTGTCAACACAAATGGGTATTAACTAAACTAAAACTAAAATTGAAATACAAGAAATAGAAATTAAGCAAGCAATATAATTCCAAAATAACATAACTTTATTTGTAAATTAGGATCAATATGATTAAGGGTGTATGACTTGCCTTACTCTGCAGTCTAATGTGAATCATCAATATAAAATTCTCCAAAATTATCGTAATCTACACGTGAAAATAATCCATAAAATTCAAGTAATACTAAAATTAACTTTAAAATTTGAAAACATTACAAATTTGGATAGACCTTGATTTTAGATGAATTTAAAATTTTAAATAGGCTCAATCAAAATTAGGATGAAGGAGAACGGACTTCGAGAAGTTTAAATCCTAAAGAAAATGAATAAAATAAATTTCTAGAATTTTTTCTGAATAAAAAGATATTCGTGACGTCAGTAAGGAATTTAGGGGATTATTTTTCTAAAGAAAATTTAGAATTATGACGTCAGTAGAGAATTTAATTTTCTAGCTGGATTCAATTTCTAAAAGAAAACCTAATTTATGATGTCATACGGAGATCTACCCTACATGTGCAGGTGACATGACAAGTTTTACTGACGTGGCTGCCAGGTGGCTGACACGTGGCACTGACGTGCCTCGGGGGGTCACGGTGCTGACGTGGCATGCCATGTGGTTGACACATGGCGGCCATGTGGACTTGTGCCATTAGGTGGTATGCCATGTCACGGCCACGTGGACGTGCAGTCTAGCTTGGCAAATGGTGTGCAGCGTGGCGCCCGTGTGGCAGCCCGGCACTGGCGCGGAGTGCCATGTGGTGCCACATGGCGACCATATGGGCTCGAACACTAATGTGGCCGCGTCAGTGGTAAGCGGCGCACTGGGACCATGGGTCGCTGGCCCTACAGCAAGCGGCGGCAGCTGCCGAATTGCGCAACAAAGAGAGGGGAGCATGAGGAAGGTTTTGGTGCATGATTGCATTATCAAAAGTGATCGAAAGGTGGCCTCTGACAAGCTAGGGCGGCGACAACGCTCAAGTCTCTAGCAAAGTGGGTCCTTTGGCGGCGCTTGTGCTCGGTGGAGAGGAGGGTGAGATCGATATCGGTGTAGTGAAGCTCTTGGCGATGACTTCAAGGTTGGAGGCGGCTTGGCTCACCCAGGATTTCTCGCTGGAGGGAGTTGATGGTGTGGAGAAGGGGAAGCTAGGCGCTGGGATTCCTTGAGGCTTAGGGAAGAGAGGGGAGGTGGGGGAAAGGTGGAGTGAGGCGAGGTGGTGCCAAGGGGCCGCTTTATATAGGGTGGGGAGGGAGACACTGGCCACGATTTCTTGCCAGTGTGTGGAAAGTGTAACATCCCGATTTTTGGTTTTCGTTCTGATTTCCTGTCATGCTTAACTTAAAAATCCAGATGTAGAAAATTTTGGTATTTTCAAAATTTCAGCATTTGAGTTTTGGGATTTTGTGTTTTGCCAAATCTTCCCTTCTATCTCCCAAAAGTACAAAAAAAAAAGAAAAGAAAAAGAAAAAGGAAAACCCTCCCCCCAGCGAGCGGCCCAGCCAGGCCCAGTCAGCCTACCCACCTTCCCCCTTCCCCTTTCTTCTCTCCTTCGGTGTTCGCCGCCCGTGCACCCCGCCGTACCCCTGTCATGGTCGCTGCTCCGCTTCTCGAGGCTCGCCGTCGCATCGAAGCTATCGTGCTCAAGGCAACGCCTTGATCCTCCCCTGCAATTGCTTCACCTGCATTGGCCTCGCCTCTTCTCTACCCATAGATCCACTTTGTGGCAACGCTGCCGCCCAGCCGTACGTGCACCCGTTGCCTCAGCGCCACCCCCAACACTGTTGGGCATTCAAGCTTTCATGCCCGTCGCGTGCGCCCCACCCCGTTCCCCTGCCTAGCTACCGTAGATGCACTCGAGCGCATGCTTCCCCGTCGTCACTCGTCTTAATTCATGCTAATGCTCCCCCACTTAACAAAATTCGGTATAAATTCACAGTAAATCCCCCATTCTAGCTCATCCCTCGCACGCCCAACACTCCCAATGTGTGAACTCGTCGCCGCTCCAAACTCCTTCGACTGTCTCCATCGCCAGCCGTCCCGGGAGCATAGCAAGACACTCCGTCCCTTCCTCTGAGTTCCTAGCACCCCTCTAATGCTACTGTGAAGCCTAATCGACCTCTCTTCTCTCGCAGCTCACCGGCCTGAGTTTCTTCAACTCCGGCCGTCCCGCCTCCCCAATGAATTCGACCACCGCAGGCCGATTCCATTCGTCGGCAGTCTCCTCCCGATTGGGTGAAGCTAAATCCGGCGCCAATTTGGAGGTCCACCGACCTCTCTTCCCTAACACCGAGCACCCCTCTCTGCCATCTATGGTCGCCATCGCCAGCTTACTCCAGGCCACTCTGAGTTCGTCTCCCTTCTCCGGTGAGCTCCTGCCATCCCTTGGAAGCTCCCCTACCATTTAATTGAACTCCCATCGCTGGTATGACCGTGACACCCTCTGCACTGTTTCCGCTGCCATCGGGGTCATCGCCGATGGTTGCCCAGGCCGAATGAGGCTGCGCCACTTCACTCGGAGGTGCGCCCGAGCCTTGTGGGACCTTTTTTGAAATGCTCCCGTGAGGCCAAGCCTCCCCCCACCGCCGACAGATCGCGCCACCGTGCGATCGAAATCGAACACTTTTTTGACATCATTAAAAAGTAATCTCGCATTAATAACTAATGATTGTGATTAGTTAATGCTAATGAACCACTGACCGGTGGGCCTCGTAACGGTTTACCCCTGATAACAGACTGAAGACGGACCCTACCTCAGTTGATAATCTTTTAAAACTGGATTTAAAAGTCAGTTACACTGACAGATGGACCCCACCTTACCATTGAACCGTACTATGGCCCACATGTCAGTCTCTGACGGTTAAATAAATTTTGAGAATTAAAATAAACCAGTAGGCCCCACATGTCGTACTCTCAGAGTTTAAAATCCAGAATTTAATTAAAATTTAAAATAAAACCGGTAGGACCCACATGTTAGAGAGAGGACTCTCTCCTCATTTTATTTTTGGGATTTTTCCCGAAAATAAATTTTGGAGAGCTTGTTCTTCGTCACCGTAACTCCGATTCGAGTGAAACTTATTTCTAAATTTTTATAAATTCAAGATCTGTCTGTTAGTATGGGTTTTGTTTAGTTTTGAGTTCATTTGAAATTATAATTGATTGTTTATTGCTCTCTTGCCTATTATCTTCTTTCTGGCATTTCCGTTTAAGTAGAATTCGAGGACGTCCCTGACCAACCGTTCGATGCACCCCCGGATCCTCAAGACTTTCCAGCTACAGACCCAGGTGAGTCAACACTTTGACCATTTTGAGCCCATGCTTTATACAAATTATGTTTAATTGAAGATATTCAACATGCATGCGTTATTTTATGTACAATGATCTGTTACCTATACATTAGCTAATACCCAAATTGCTATAGTAGCAATACCTAGCTACACCCTCCTTGTTAATGGATAAACTGCTACCATTGTTGCCCTAGTTACTACTTTTAATCGAGTAATTAAATCTAATTACAAGCCATGCTATGTCGAGTTAGAAACCAGGGTCTTAGCAACCCTGCACATCATCATCTCTCATAAAACACAAAACTCTTGTTTGGGACAGTCATGGGAAGTAAATGATTGATAATTTGATACAACGTATCTTATGCTTCTCAAAACCCCAAAACTTGCTTAACCTATCTAGGCGCAAGGTACAGATGGTGGGTGTGGACGTAACACGAGAACCTGTGGTTTGGGGGTATGTACTGCCTGGACAAATTAAGGACTTAATCCTATGCTGACCTCTTTATGTAAAACAGTACAAACCACAAGCTGGCAAAGTGTAGGCATAACTAACTAATTTGCATTGCTAGTTAAGGAAAGCACTTCGGAGTGACACATGGGTCGTGGTGCTAGTTTAAGCCATCGTGGACATGAGTTTTGTCGCTAGGTTTAAGCCGCCGTGTGGCGCAAGAGAGGGTTTGGGTGAGGCAGACATAGCTTGTTCCAAGATGAAACCTTAGCGAGTGCAATCCTTTACTAGGTGCATTATAAAGATCATGTGGTAATCCTTTTAATCTGCATATCTAAGAAAACATGTAGAATATAGCAATGGTGTTTTCTCTTGTGGGTAAAGATGTACAGTCTCGATAGAGTATAAGCTGTTTAAACAGCTATGCCCACGGTCAAGGGCATACATGGAAACTTCTTCGAGTTAGTTCTGTTTATAAAATCTTTTAAGGGTGGGAGTAAAACAAGTTGAAGGGATGTACTTCACTTTTGATTTTACCTGGAGGGACGTACTCTAGAGATGGCTAAGTAGGGTGGATGTAACCCAGTAGACAAAAATCTAGTATTGGTGGACGGAACCATGTAATTGGTGGATGGAGCCATCTACAATATACTTATTGCACAATTTTAGATCATACATATGTTTACCAAACTGCTAGATCATTGGATTTTTATTACACTAATAATATTTTCTAAAGTCGCTTTCCGCAACTATAGAAACCCGACCACCATTTGATAAGCCATGTATCTTATATTATTGCATTCTGTGTGTTGACTTGCAGAGCACAGTTGTGTGTGCTCACCCTCGCTCTCAATCCTTCCCTAGAATATGAGCACCAAGAGCAATATGCCTTCTACGAGGAGCAAGGCCACGACAGAGGAGAAAATGATAGCCACTAGGCTTAGCTAGTAGTATTCTTGCCCCTCCTCCCACAGTGCAGTCGGCCATTCTAGCTGTCAAATGAGTCTAATATTAGTTATGCCTTAACTAATATCGGATTCACTTGGGCTACCCCCAGTCACTGCCTGTGAAGGAATGAGCCTTCCTGCTTTCTGTTTTCGCTGCATTTGTATTGTAACTATTTGGCCTGATGGCCGTGTGTAAGAACTGATCCCCCATATGGATCCATCTAAACTCTGATATAGTAATAGTAATATATCGTGTATGAAATGATCCAGTTATGTATCTGTGAGCACTATCTACTGATCTAGAGAATGGTACAGTTAATTCACAGAGGATTCGGAATGGAAAAATCTGGGTCCAACATAAAGAGAAAGAGAAGAAGGGGTGGGCACGGAAGGAAGGAGGGGGCGTGGAAATCGAGGAAGCTGATTGGGTGGCACACGATTTCCAAAATCAAAGTAGGGTAAGGAAGAAAAGCAGAGCCAGTGTGGGCTCAGTCAGCTAGAGCAAGGAAGGAAAGGGGAGGGGAGAAGGAAGAAGACAGCGGGGAATAAGAAGGGGGGCCCACTTGTCGGCGAGAGGGGGCGGAGGGAGAGAAAAGGAAGGAGGCGGGCGGCGGGATGGGCCAACGTGGGGGACGTGGCCACATCCTGGTTGTCCCGTCGGTTGGAGAGGGAGGGCGGGGTTATTTAATTTCAAAATTTTATTTTAGATTTTCAAAAATCTGAGAAAATCAAATAAATGCTAGAAAATAGCAGAAAAATCCAAATAAATCCCAGAAAATTCCAAAAAATTCTGGAAAATGCAAGGAACCCAAATAAAATAAACTAGTTTTGAGCATAATTACATAAATAAATTTAATAACTTCTTCTTTAATCTTAATTAAAGGATTTAAGAGAAAGAGAAATTAATTCCAAGGGAAATCCAGTTAATAAAAAGCAAAAAGTTTTGAGATGTCACATCCCCTACCCTAACAGCGCTACCGCCAGTGTGACCCCCCTCACCGGTGCCCACCATACCCAATCCCACATACCCACCTACCCACCAAAAACTCCAACCAACATGTCCAAATTAGAAGCAGTTAGAGCTGCTGATGTAGACGCAGGATGATGTGGCTAATGTTGGTCTATGGATGCCTCTTCCTTCATCAGTGCCACTGTAAGTGTCACTAGTCAATTGGCTTCCCCATTCTAGTAATAGCATTCATCCCAAGTAACCTCTGCTTATCACAGTCCAGCCCCTTCATTATCAACACCTAGTCTCTTCAAGGGTGATGGAAATGGCGTCCACTCTACTAGGGCAACAAATTGTTTCCCTTTTGCTCGCTTTCTTCAATGGGTGGGGCACATAGCCAAGTTGGGAAGGGGAGAAGCCACATGTGGCCTGTGGGTGCTTGAGGCCTGAGTTGAGGGATGGAGTGAGGAGAAAGAAGGTAGGGGTACAATGGACTTTAATCCCTCTCTAGCTGTATTTCTCAAATCAACTTCACTTGGTAATGACATATTTTAAATTTTGAACTCTTCAGTGGTATATCTCTGAATCAGTCACTCTACAGTGGCATATACCTAAATTTCCCTATTAGGTGGTTAGCTACCTACCATTGGTTGTGTTGTATTTGGTTGGATAAGTGTATGTGTGGATAAAACCCCCATATACCAATTGCACCTTACTCTTGGAAAGTCGGCATAATATCTAGGTAATTTGTTAACCTGATATTCCTGCTTATCAATGCTTCCTCATGGATAAATATGATACCCTAGAATACTTCAAGGTGAAATGCTACAATGATAAACTGTGCGTTTGAGGGTATTTATACTTATGAAGCATAGTGACCATCAACAAACATTCCACGGCAGCAGTGCCAGAAATGCCTGTATAGACCACACACTACTATAGAAATCATCATCACAGATGGTTCAAAAATGTCATCACAGACAGTTTTCTGAACCGTCTGAATTTATGGGTCAGTGATAATCGAAGGTTATCACCGACGGTTTGTGAGCCGTTTGTGATAAATACAATATAGACGGTTTGTAACTAGAACCATCTGTGAAAAACACTATCACAAACAGTTCTATATATAGAACCGTCTGTGATGTGTGAGTATCACAGACGGTTCTATATATAAAATCGTCTATGATGGTCTTCACAGATGGTTTATACTACAAAATCGTCTGTGATAGTTCCTTCTATACCTAAATTTTTTTCTATTTTTGAATTAGCCTAAAAAAATATTAGCTATGCCGTTTGAAAACAAGCAAATATGATAGCAAACATAGCAGAAAATATTTTATTTATATTACAATCCACCATTACAACATCATAGAATTACAATCCACCATTACAATATCACAAGATTACAATCCACCATTACAATATCACAAGATATGCCTCTCGTCCCTGATGCAGCTCGGGTTGGCCTTCTTAGTGGCCGTCTCACTGTAAGTAGAAGAAACAATGGAGGGAGGAAGCCCTAAACCACATAAAGTAGCTCGGGTAGGCTCACTGTAATTAAGCTCTCAGGCAGCCCTAAACGTCACAAAGTAACAACACAAAGTTACAGAATCAAATACTAGAAGAAACAATGGAGAGAGCCATAACCACAAAGAGGTCGATTGAGCAGGAGACAGTAAGGAGCCTGGAGAGATTTTGAGCGCATAAAGGGTAGGGGATAGGTTCAGGTAAGTATTTATAGGGGAGGGAGAGGTGGGGACGATCTGTGGGGTGTAGGTTGGTCGGTTTCTATTGACTGGAATTACGTTGGGGAGGATTGATGGGCCCAGCGGTCAGAGATCAATTTATCACAGACAATTCTTGATAAGAACTGTATGTAAACGCATCACAGACAGTTCTTATTAAAAATCGTCTGTGATATTGGCTATATATATATACCTATACAATATAAACTAGTCTCAAAATATGAAATAACAAAGTTCTGTATGGCTTATATATATTCATTTGAAAGTTTCGACGAGATCTACAACTTTACAGTTAAGACAAATCCCAAATTTCGAAGGGAAGATCGAAAATTTTGGCAAAAACAGAAATAAACAACTTACGATGCAAATTTGAGGCTAAAAATGGCCGATTTTGGAGGTCTTCGAGAGCGACAGGCATAAGCGGGTCGGTTTTTTTTGGATTGGGCTCGTCGTTACTTTCCAATGAGTACAAGAATGTCAAAAACAGATACCGTATGCAAAAGTTATACCCGTTTTACTGAAAGTGTGTCAAAACAGAATCTTACTCGAAATCAGGCAAGAAATTATGAAATTTTAGGGGTGTATGAGGCGGAAAACATATCACAGACAAAATTCTTAATTAAGAACCGTCTGTGATATTGCCAATTCTTAATAAGAACCGTCTGTGATATTCCCGTAATATCACAGACGGTTTTTATAAACTGTCTATGATGAGATGTCTAATATAAACTGTTTTGTAGTATTGATAACAATGTACAGATCATTGGATCTTAACTTAAAGAATAATTTCTATTTGATAATCCCCACATGGAGAATGGGTCAGAACCACCCTTCCAACGTAGAATGGTTGTGCATGACAACTGCAGGAGTTCATTTGATATGAATTGCAACCCTGCCGGTTGTCAACAGGCACCTACATATGAATTAAGGCAGCTAGCGTTTCTCTCTTCTTAAATTTGTTTGCCATTGCAAAAAAAAAATACTATCATTGGTGGAGCCTCCTACACTAGCACCAGACAAGAAGATGACATCGGTGAGAGAAGCATCAAGTTATGGCCCACGCCACCCAGACATGCCAACAATGATGACATGCAAGTCATTCGAGATGGCCAGGCCTGGAGTCAATTAATTGATACTAGTAAGGTGTCCGTGCGTTGCAACGGAAAACCAAATAAAAGTGATACATACTATCAAATATCAAATCTGATCTCAAACTGAATAATAAATATCAACTTTTTCTTACGTCATCATGTAGCAAACAAAACATACATGTTCATACTCGTAAATAAATCAAGCATCATATTAGTGAAGTATGATAGAACCACCAACCCACCCCTTCTTTTTATGAGAAGGGGGTGGGAAAGGCCGTATCAACCACCAACATCTTGTATACACCTTTCATGTATGTGCTTACCTTGTATACACCTTCCATGTATGCGTTTAACTTGTATACTTGCACCAGGCAATATATATATACAAAGCCACCCCAGCCCTTTGTTGTGTGGTGTATGCCAATCCCTCTCTAGCTTTCTACACCTATTCTATCATTAACAAGCTACAACCACCTTTGCCTCCAATCTGTCCTGAAAATTATTTAATCTAAAAAGGTTACAACGAATAAAGAGAGGTATGGGCAGATGAGATGCATAACGGAGAAAAATATTATTAAGTACTTACGAGGGTTTCCACCTAGCTCATACTCTGTGATCAAACAGGAAACAGCTTGATAAGCTGGATCATCTTTGCTTTCTAATACAAACAATAATTCCAATGGTCCCCCATAAAGAGAGGTAGCCTGTATTTCTTATGGGTGTTAATCGCATCATAGTAAATAGTGTAAATGCCAATAGTTATAAATACGTTGCATTCTAACTGTACCTGAGTTCCGCAACAAACCCTTCAAAGGCATGATTACAGAGACTATAGGTAACTTCTCCTGAACAGACCGCTCAAGCTCATCTACATCATCACAAAGTAACGCAAAACAGTGACAGCCATAAAGCATGCTCGTCCTAAAGGAATATACTTATGCAATTATGACTCTAAATCTTCTCTTTTGGTTGAACAACACAATTTGTTTTGTCCACAAGTTTGTGAGAAAGAAGAAATGAAACAGAAAGGCAAACACCCCATGAAAATTTCCCACAAACACTGAAATTTAGACAAGAATGATTTATCTTTCTAATAGACAACAGAATATGTTTAGTATTCCAATCTCAGAGTAGAACCATGCACTATATATATCTATGCAACATAAAAGACTTCAAATTTTGTCAATAATATCGAAATATTTTAGCTGGTGGATCCAAAGCATCCTGATTATCCATCCATCAGATCACATAGCATTGCAGTTAATAAGGTAATTTTATCAAGTCATTATTTGTAAGATTACCTTAACCGGCGAACGAAATAGGTCAATGAGTGGACTGATGGTGCATAAGCGAGACTTTTCATTGCTATGGAATTACCTGCAAAGCATTAATTTCCATTAGACTATTTTTTTCAGCAATCTTATCTAAGTTCATGTTTGCCATCTGAGATGAGTTCAATTGTAAACATGCTGTCAACAGCAACAAAAACTCATGTATTGGTATGTTTAGCTGACACAAATGGCATGGACTCACAGGCACCAACATCAAATTTAAGATAGGAATTTAACTCCTAGAAAATATGAGTGTTAGTATAAAGCAAGCTAGTTGTCCGGAACTATGATATTTCCCTCTGCACATGTCTAAAGGTATATCATTGAGATATTGGAGAGGTCTACATTACAATTTTTTTCCTGTTTCAAACTGGCAGACATCTAAGAATTAACTCGTGCAACAATTGAATTGAAATACGAATTAGCAAGTCTATTAGTATACTGATGCTTATTTGAACTGGTAAAAGATCCACTGCGATTATGATCGAATATCTTTGCTCTACCATCTTAAAATGATGAGAATGGTGTCTCACATAAGTTGCAAGAAGATAATGAACTACAGGGTAGACATACTAACCATTCCTGAAGGAAAAACAAATATTAGCTCAAAAGCATCACTTGGAAGCTTGATGCCTAGTTCTTCATGGAGCTCCCTCCTGATGATCCATGTCAGATGCTACTACCAATTAGAACTCATCATTTGAATACAAGAGTTACCTAACCTAGCATAAAATCACATTATAGGGTAATTGGCCAACACATGCAAGTAATTCAGTGACGGCATGGAATAATTAGCATAAAGTACAAGCAATATCTCGAACGCTGTGTAACAATGTAGAGCAGATGTGCAACGATTCATCCCGTATGTTCAAACGATTTGTAACATCTGCATCAATGAGATGAACAGCAATACCGCACAGAATAAAAGTCCCTGCAGATATAAGCGAAGGGGTACCATGCCCATGGGAAAACAATTTTGAGCAGATTTTCTCCATGACGATAAATCGGCACTACGATACCCCGTGCGGCTTTCAGATTAGTATTTCGTTCTTGCAATACAACTAAGCGCGAGGTTAGCAAGCTCACTGTGCAGAGGAGAGGGAGGAGTCTCCCGCAGAGATGTGGCCGGCGCTAGAGATGTCCCACTATCCCGGCCACGAGTCCTTGCAGTCAGCGCGGTGCTGCAACAGCAGCTCCCCAGTGCTCTCGCTGTAGATCCACACGTGCACCGTCCGGTGGTAGTCGTCGTCCCTGTGCACCTCCGACCTGCGGAAAACAAGCAACATCGGCGGTGGGGGAATTACGTGGTCCGATCGAATCGAAACGAAGTGGCAATCCAGTTGAGGTGGGAATCGAGGTGTGCCTGGGCTTGGAGACGCCTGTCTTGTCGCCGGCGGCGGTGAGGATGTCGAGGCGCTCCTCCGGTTCGGCGGCCATCTAGGGGCAGAGGAGGAGGCGGCGCGGGGTGGGGAGGAGGCGGCGGCGCAGGGTGGGGGGAGGAGGCGGCGGCGGAGCGAAGGAGGCGGCGGCGGAGTGGAGAGGAGGTCGCGGACGGAGAGGGAGAGGCGGCGGCGCGAGGGGAGATGCGCGGCGGGTGGGGAGTAGGAGGCGGTGGTGCGGGGGACGGAGAGGGGGAGGCGGCGACGCGGGGGGTTGGGGGCGGCGGCGGCGCGGGCTAGGGAGGAGGCGGTTCGGGGAGGAGGATGCGGCGGCGCGGGGGTGGCGGAGCGGGAGGAGCGGGGGAGGAGGCGGCGGCGGAGCGGTGAAGTTGGGGGGGGAGGTGGCAGTGGCGCGGAGAAGTGGGGGGAGGAGGAGGGAGGGCGGAGCGGCGAATGAGGGAGGGGAGGAGGCGGCGCGGAGAACAGGGGAGCACAGAGAACGTGGGGAGGCGGGGAAGAAGGTGGGAGGACGCAGGCACGGTTTCGTGAGGCGGTGTGGGAGGTTTCGTGAGGTGGGGTGGGGGCCACATGTTAGTCTACAGATCTTTTTTCCGAGAAAAAGGAAAGAGATCGTACCAATCACTAACTCCTTCTTTTATAATAGTAAAGATATAGGCCATGGTCGCCAAGGAACAAGCACCTTGAGAACATATGTTATGTCGCAACCTCCCATTAATGTAACTAGCTAGGTGGCCCGCAAATTTACGCAACTAGATTTATTTGAAGTTTATAGTATCAAGTAATATAACTTATATGTTTCATAATATATTTATGTATCTTATAGGCTATTTAGGATTTTAAGACATTATATGTATTGGAAATGACAATAGAAGTTTGAAAGAAAATACAATTTGTGGAACATAATTGGAACATCACATGCTCTTCTTCTTCGATGTTGACCAACTTAAGCTATGGCTTCCTTACTAACTGCGGTAACCTTCCATCATTGCTGATGCTGGCATGTCTACTTCAATGGCAGTCTAACTAGGGATGGAAATGGATCGGATACAATCAAATAATTTTAAATACAAATATGAATCTATATTTTTAAAATTAATATGAATTTGAATATTCTTGAATACGAATACGAATCGAATGTCATAATGAATACAAATTCGAATCGAATATGTACTTAATTTGGTCGAATACGAATATTCTTCTACAACTTCTATAACAAATCTCAGTAGAACAAATTTTGTTTACCACATTCGCGTTTTTTTGGATATGAATATCGGGTAAAATGGGTTATTCGTTACTGTTTCTCACCCCTAAGTAACTTACTAGTTACTAGTTAGGGGCCTTAAGGGGGCAGCTAAGTGAGTGAGTGAGTGACTGGGCGCTGGCTTTGGCCTGCTTGGCCGTTGGATCGATTGGTCAGCATAGGAAATAGATCGAATACAAATCAAATAGTCTCGAATACGAATATGAATACGAACATTATCAAATATAGATATGAATATTGTTGAATACGAATATGAACATTTTTTAATACATATTTTTCTTATCACATTCGCGTTTTCTCGGATACGAATATAAGATAAAACAGATTATCTGTTACCGTTTCCCACCCCTAAGTCTAACAATATAGAGAATCTTCTTGCCAATACCAGTGATGTCATGCCTCTCACTAGCAATGACATTCTCCTAGCTACCTAATAGCTGTATATTGTGTATAGCTCATCTTCAATACAAAGCTTCATCTCCTTTCTACCAAAGCTTCCCTATCATTAAGCTTTTTTTTGGCCATTCACTTCTTCAACGATACCGACACTCACCACTCGTCATCATGGCCCTTATCTCCTTTGATTCTGGCATTTCTCTTCGATGACTTCAGTGAGTAGCACAATATTATCCTTGTCGAATGACTAAGGTAAGCAGAATAATATTGTCCTTATCTCCCCCACCATCGCCTCAGCTCTTCACTTCCCAGTGAGTCAATGTCTTCTTGTTGGATAGATCAATGCCATTACACTCTTTCATGGTCTCCTCTGACATCGCTCGTGCCATCCTCGTTACTTTTATGTTTACTGAATATCTTAGTTGTTTTTTATTAGAGTTCGTATACACATCAAATTGCTAATTTTTATTAATTATACTAAATTATAATTATCTAGGATTTTACTTTTGAATTGTATAGAAATCAAATTAAAAATTTTTTATTCCAAAATTCCAATATTTTTTTGTGGGAATTTGCATATAAATCTAATTGCTAATTTTTCTTTACTTTTTATTCGAATTATAGTTATCTAGGGATTTTACTTTGGAATTTGTATCGAAATCAACTAGCAATTTCAAATTTTAGTGATTTAATGATTTTACTTTCAAATTGTATGGAAATCAGATTGCAAATTTTCTTTTATATTCTATTCTATTTCAAATTTTATTTTTTTGTTGGAATTCATATAGAAATCAAATAGCTAATTATTTGTTTAATTTTTATTCCAGATTATATAGTTACTTAGGGTTTTTACCTTTGGAATTTGTACTCATTTGTACAATTAATTTGATAATTTTATTTTATTTTTTATTCCAAATTATTTCAATTAGTTTTTATTGGAATTTGTGTACAAATGCAATTGCTAGGTTTTTATTTAACTTTCATTCCATATTATATTTATTGAGGGATTTTACTTCAGAATTCACATGGAAGCAAAATTGCTATTTTTTTAATTTGTTCCAAATGTTAGTTATTAAAGGATTTTCCTTTGTAATTTTATGGAAATGAAATTCCAAATTTACTTTCATTTTTATTTTTGGTTTCAATTTTTTTGGTTTTAATTCAATCTTCCTTTGCTATTCTTCTTCCCTCGTGCTGACTACCGCATCTGCCTCTATTTCTATGTATCGCTCGGTGTTCGTCACCATTGACTTACACAGTTGTGCTTTATCCCCTCACTTCTTCCCGGCCGCTGCTGTCTGTTCCTTACAGAGCCAAAGGCCTGAACATGCATGCATGATCAGCATATAATACGGCTTCTTGTTTCCATGCACGCATCCATTGTTGGCCTTCTAGGCGGCAAGCATGCTGCATTCGTGATCGATCACCTCTTAATATGGTTCCCTGTTTCCATGCACGCATGGAATGCATGTTTCAATCGTTGCTTAATCATGATCCCTTGTTTGTTTACAGATCAGCCTAAATCCATACTAATCCGATCTGTTATTAGTCCTTGTGCCGCCACCTTTGTGAGTCGCCTTACCTTAGCGTGTCGCATCGCTGCCGCCACCGTCAACGACGGTCTGCTACAGCATTATGAACATGCTGCCACTGTGTTGACCTTCTTCCTTGGCTATCGTTGGCTTCCTTGTCTCTTCTTTTCTTTCATGCGTCCTTCTACTCTGATCCTCCGTGGCCTTTTTCGATCGCTGCCCTCGCCGGTCTGTTGTAGTCACAACGACTCCCTCTCCTCGACGACTTCCCAGATGGCCAGATCAACACCGTCCACTCGAGCTTATGACCTCCTTGTCAATGGGATCTCCTCTCCGCCTGCAAGCATCGCCAACTTCATTCACACGTTGGCTTCTTCCTCTGCCTAGCTGTCATCTTCAACATATGTGGCCACCTCATCTTCTTCCTAGATGCTGACATGCTGTTGTAGCCACATGGTAGGGAGGATCGAGAGCAACTCTGTCTCCTCTCCTGGTAGATGGGCTTCGTTATATGGCTATTTTTTTAAAAAAATAGTACGAGAATAATATCAACAAAAATTTATATCTTATTTTATAATTTACAATTTGTAAGATAAGGCTATTTAATTAGCCTACACCATTATAATCTGGTCTCACCGAATAAATGATGAATATCTTTCTCGTTTTCTCTCAATTAATAGGAGGATTTATAGAGTTGTCTCTTTTTTAAAGAATATTTTGGGAATTTCTAGATTTTAAAATGAAGGTGTCTTCAGCCTCACCAGGTGTTTGTGGATATATGGATAGATAGATGGTTCGGTTTGCAATGATAATTCTGGCTTGACTGCCTGCCTGTACGCGATTCTTTCGTGTATTTTCAACCGGCAATTAATGGCTGCTTTGAAGATTTACTTCCTCTTATCAACAAGTTCAGGGGTCTAATTTGGAAACATGTGCCCTTATGTCATTGGGGCTTGCCGTTAAATAAACAACTTTATGAGATTAGTCAAATGCTCGTACATTGCTGTGAAAATCTAGTATATATTCTCAATCAATTGGTGTTAAATATTACTCGCCTTTTGTATATATTCTCAATCAATGTGTGTTAAATATTATCTCGCTATTGGAAAAATGCATACAATTAGTAAGCTCAAATTTATCTTCCTGTAAAAATAAGTTGCTATAATTTATCTCATTCTCCACCTTGCATTATGCATTGAGTATTCAGTATTCAACAAGATTCACTATATCGACGGATTTAAGACTACATTTGAAACCAAAGTCTGAAAGCATAATATTAAGTAAGTTACAATCAACTTCATAAATTGGACTTCAGTATGAAAATAAAGAGAGGCCAACTTTGGAGTCTTCCAATCCTGTGATTGTGGGTTTTTTTTTCATAATATGCAGGTGGGGAAGCTTCAGCAACGTTATTTGGGGTTGGGAGAAGTAGAGCCTCTGAACTAGGTAACGGGGAAGATGAAGGTCCATTTATCTTTAGAACCCTTATTTTATCCCTTGCACCCAGTCCACTTGCACTAAAACTCAAATTCCTCTATACCCTGAAAGTACCAAAGAAAATTCAATCAGACAGTGTCAAAGAGAACAAAACCACTAATTGAAAGGTGCATGGTACAACTGAACCGACATACTTTCCTTGTGTTCCTGAAATGGCAGTACTAATGCAACAAACTATCTAAGTTTATACAAACATTCTTGCCTTGGATTGTATGCATGGAAGATGATTGCAATGCATATCTAGGTTTCTTCCCAGTTATACCAAAGACACACATGTCACATTTCATGCACCATGACACATATCACGCTAGAGGACTGGCCAAAAAGGCTGCCAAATACCAACATCAAGTTGACTTATCATGCAATTCCATTTTGCGCAAGCTTCTTGATAAACTAAAGGGACCATAATCAATCATTTGAAAAAGCATGATGTTGTACCATTGTTCCCGTTATGGACTTATGAAAGGAAGAAACACAAAGAGCATGCACAATTGTACTGCATAAATGTTGCTTCAGAAAAAATAAAGGCTACAAGTTGAGTAAGAATTCAAAGCATGCTACTAATAATACTCTTTGAAAAAAGCATTGGACCACTGAATCAGCAATGCATAAGTTATCCCATTTGCTCAGCCTAGGGAAACTACTATCTACCAGCTTATTCATATACTGGATCTGGAGAGCAAAAATATGACATAGCAATCAGAAGCATATTTCTCCCTCTATTACAAAATAGATGACCTTAGCTTGCCAATATAGGTGTTGCTCCCCTTTGACATATCTTGCTAATGGGGATGATTAAAACCTACCAAATGGGGATGGCTAAAAAGCATACCTTCTGTGAGTCCAAGATACAAATAGTATGTATGAGTAGTTTGGCTCCTTATGAAACATTTGAGAGTGCCATCCCTTGGGCTAGGTTGCACATTTATGGAGATAGCATTAAATTAAGTTCACATTAAAATAAATTTGAAAGCCAAGGGTTACACATTCACTCAAGTGGGATCAATTCTTTATGAAATGACAAAAGAAAATATCATTTGACACTAGAATTCAATGCTAAGCCTGTCAAACACTGCCTTAACAAGAGTTTTCAAGAGAATAGCAGTGTACCATGCATAAAAATAAACAAGGTAGCAAATATACAAACAAGGCAATTTCATTTCAAATTTTAGTCTAAAAGTTTAAGATGAGCTTGTCCACTTTATTCAGTTCCATTGGTACACAATTGTCATGATTTAGTCAACAACCAACATATATCAAGAACCTTAAGATTGAAACTCCAAAATTTTAAGGATGGCACCATGAACAACATCATTTCCCTCAACAGAGAAGTTTCCACCATAAAAAACAACCAAATTACATGGCAACCAATTCAAAGTAGTCTGACACAAATCGGGCAATGGCAAATAGCCAATTAACATGTGTGAATCTGAATGAAAAGTTCATTTAGAGGAGGTAACATCAAAATAACACTGGATTTGAACAATGAAACAATAAACAACATCATATGGTTTCGGATGAATCAAGAGACCAGGCAATTTGTAGTGCAAAGGGCAGCTTAATGAATAATATTGCAAAACAAGCAACTGATTCATTGCATTTGAAACAAGTAAGACTGCAAGCTATTTCAATGTCACTAAAAATACAATTCTCATTGTTTATATGAGATATACCTGAATAAAAAGGTCATGCCTCATGCAATACATATGATTGACAACTCTATAGAGTTTTTAGTCATATGTTTTCTTCACAAATGACAACTGGTAAAACAAATGAACATTGAGTAATTAATTGATAATATAAACAAAAAGAGATGTGATTCAAATTACACATTACATAATGTTGAAAAACCTTTCAGATTCCTCTTGATGAGGAATATTCTCCTCCCAACAATTATAGGGTATGAATGTAGGAATACATGTATTACATTTGTGATAATGATTAACATAAAATTTCTGAGAATGTTATTGTTAAGGGTATTAGAGATATAATAGAATTGTTTCAGTTGTTTCCTTATATGCCTAGATTTCCTTATTCGTATATGGCATATTCCCCTATAATATCCCCTTATACTCTCTATATATATTGCCTATTAGGCCTCTTCAATATATACACAATATTCATAATATAGTATCAGAGCCAAGGTAGGGTTAGGGTTTACCTTTCCTAACCTAACCTCCACTCCTTCTTCCGCTGCCGCTGCCCCTGAGAGGATCGATCTCCACTCCAGGGGCGGCCACTTCACCAAGGGCAGTGCTGTTTTCAACCCCAATGACAACTGCATCGATGAGCTTGGCGTCCTCGATGAGGACTCCTCCGCTGCCAACGCGGCCGAAGACATCTCCACCTTCGTGGCTACCGCGTCCCTTGTCTGGGACCACGCCGCCGGTGTCGCTCGCCTACCCTTCTGCCTCCCTACCGCTGGCAACCCCCCTGCCTGCGGGGTTACCCCAACTTGACTCCTCGCATCGAATCGCTACCGCCGCGTTCGGATCTGACGACGAGCCTTTGGATCTGGACCTGCGGGTGGAGATCTCGTCCATCGGCGGGGTTGAGGACGTGCTACTCCTCAAGCCGGCCTCTGGCGGCACCAAGATGTGGCTCCGTGCCGGGTGGGTGCTGTGGCTAGAGGGGAAGGCCGACTACCTCCGGCGCGATCGGATGCTACGGTCCAACTTGGAATTCCTCAATCCGCCTCCAACTCCTCTGCCTTCCTCACCGACGATGACGACGACGTCGCACTCTACCACCCCAACACGCAGCTAACCTTAAGCATCGGCGGTGGCGATCGTGTTCACCATGCCCCCTAGGCTTAGCCCCTCCGGCCTGCTCTTCTCCCCCAGCCTACTCTTCTTGCTGGCGTGGGTGGTTTTTATCAGCAGGCTCTGGCTCAAGTCACAGAGGGAGAGATTATACTTGTGTGCTACAATAATACCGAGGAGTTAGTCCATTGCTTTTTCGATTGGTTTTTACTACTGTTAGTATTTGCTACTGAGTCTTCAAGTCTTTTATTTCTTTTGAGTCTTTCGTTGCATCCATCCTAAGTCCGTAACTTCTACCTTTCAGTTCGTTTAAGTTATACGAATCCACAAATTTATTGTCAATCATAGAAGTGTAAAAATTTTATTTTGTATGACAGCAGTCGTCGCTCTTATATCTGAGCCGTGTGCAGATCGTAGAAGTCGTTAGGACGCCTCGAGCTTCTAAGGCCGCCGCGCTTTTCCTGCACCTTGTGCATTGCATTGCCATCGTCTTGGGTTTCGATCTGCGCCACGATACTTCTATTTATTCCTCTTCGGTTTGATTTGATAGTATTTTTCAAGACCTACACGCTACAATGACATTATTAAGACTCGGACTTTGGATTTTTACTATTTTAGTGACAACTCTTTTCAAATACAATGTTATTACATATACTTTGCATTTGAAGGGGGTGTTAAGGATATTAGAGATATAATAGAATTATTTCAGTTGTTTTTTTATATGCTTGGGTTTTCTTATCCGTATATGGTATATTCTCCTGTAATATCCCCTTATACTATATATATATATATATATATATATATATATATATATATATATATATATATAGTCCATTAGGACTCTTCAATATACACACAATATTCATAACAGTTAGCTCATTTCAGATATTCATGGAAAATAATCAAGATTTCTATGGAAAACGAGGTGCCTTGGGTAAAAATGTTGCCTATGATTATGTGGTAAACAAATTCATGCAAGATTGGTAACTCTCACAGTTATTAAGAAAATAACATTATTATTCCACCTTGTGCATTAAATAAATGCTTGCTGCAGGTAGTGTAAGATCATAGAATGAGAAACAATAAACAACATCATATGGTTTTGGATGAATCAAGAGAACAAGCAATTGTAGCGCAGAGGGCAGCTCAATGAATAATATTGCAAAACAAGCTGCTGGTTGTTGCATTTGAAACAAGTAAGACTGCAAGCTATTTCAATGTCACTGAAAATATAATTGTCATTGTTTATATGATATATACCTGAATAAAAAGGTCATGCCTCATGCAATACATATGATTGACAACTCTATAGAGCTTTTAGTCATATGTTTTCTTTACGAATAGCAACTGGTAAAAAAAAATGAACATTGAGTAATTAACTGATAATATAAACTAAAAGTGATGTGACATTGACAATCCATTTATTCACACATATGACACAATTCACAATTTGGCAATGCATATATGCACAGAATACCGATGAGTCAAGGCCAGGCCATGTGCAGTGCTTGTACTTCTTCACTATCATCACGGTGCAGTGCGCGCGATGCGTGTAGTAATCGCTCACACTTTCAAGAACAGCCCTTCATAGAAGGGAAAAGACTGTAGTGTTGAAGACTTGGATTAGTACAAGGTGATGAAGAATTGAAGTATCAAGTAATTTGTATCAGTGTCTGCTGATAGAGGCAGAATAAATAAACTCGCACAGAAGAAAAATCCTAATGAGATTATGTTGCCAAAGAGTAGACAATTTACCTTTGCCATCAAACAACAATATTGCCTTCTCTTGGAGTTGAAATGCACTACATCAAACTTTGGAGCATGATTTGAGTACTAAGCAAGTCATCCTCCAACTGGACGAAAGGTCATCCACATGAGAGAACAAAACATTCAGTTAAGATTTGTTGTAACAAAAAATGCTATCTACGATTTGTTGTAACAAAAAACGTTATCTTGAATGACAACAGTTAAGAAGGAAACATTCTAGTCCACTAATGACAGAATGAGGACCGGAGCGTCTATTGTGTGCCATGTTGGTGTGTGACATGCATTTAGGCATTTCACTGAACATGTGCAAGGTGCCGGGCGGCGAGCGTGGGGACGACCATGTGGCCAACTGCAGGCAGGGCGAGGATGGTGGGTCACATGGGGGTGCGAGCAGGGAGACAGGAGGCACTAGGAGGCGAGCGTGGGGGCGATCATGTGGTCGGCTGCGGGCAGGGTGAGGATGGCAGCTCGCACGGGGGTGTGAGCAGGGAGCCAGGAGGCACTGGGCGGTGAGTGTGGGGGCGGCCATGTGGACGGCTATGGGCCAGGCTGTCGAGATGCGAATATGCAAATCCGGACTCTCTGTGTACACTCACTAGTTCAGGATCACGCTAGTGCACACAGTTTAACATATATGAAATATCAACCATATACACGCTAAAATAAAGTAAAAACTCAAATATTAATAATTATCAAGTACGACCTTATAGCCAAGCTTATAATCTCACTAGCCTAAAGGGCTCAAAATCTAACAGCGGAAAATAGAAATAAACGTGAAACCCATTTGATATGCCCACAGGCAATCGACTGGAGAGCGAAGTACTAATCTGTGAAGTCGCTGAAGTATCCTCTCTCTGGTACCTCCTGCTGGTATAACTCCTCCTCCTCAATTGAGCAACAATGGACATAAAGTCGTGAGTACATTGGTATTCAGCAAGTCATTTGTAACAAATGAATGCAATATAATATGCAAGGCTTACCAATGGATGACTGAAAGGTTAATTTGCATAAAGCGACATTTTTGAGTAAATATGATAAGCAGATTGAAAGCGAACATTAAGAAAAAAACATTAATAAATAAATAATCAACGGAATTGAATAAACCACTTGTGAACTTCCCATCCACAAGCTAAACCAGCAGAGAACTAACCATTCACTTTCCAACAAGAACCAGCAAGTTTTTATGAAAACTCTATTCCTCGTGTGAAATCACCGAGTATTGTCCATAACTAGGGGCACGGCTATTCGAATAGTTTTACACTTTACAGATGTTGCACAACTATGCCCACACGATGTGATTAGCCTCGTACTAAGGAAATCACAATAAGGCCTTTACAAAGTTCAATCTCAATTCAATCCCGCCCGCTAGGGTTTCGCATCACACCCCCTTTGCGCCTTATGGAAATTAGCAACTATGTTCATCATAATGGCGAGATTGAAATTGAAATATCGCAAATTAATCAACCAGGTCTACCATACTAGACATGTGGTTTGCACGATGAAGCTCAGATCAATGACACACAAAGTTAAGTCCTTAATATTACTCAGGTGAGACTTCCACATCCCTCGAAGTGAATCCACACTTTCCCCTTTACTGCACAATCACTCGTCCAAGTGAAAACCCGTTTTGTATAACCAACACCCATAACACACCAATGTCATGTCACAAATTTTATAATTGTGGCACCAACCACTATTCAATATATTTTTAGGTTAAATTAATTAATGAATCACATGTGATAACGAACCCATCGAACTATAAGCATGTCTAATCATTTAAATCGTACCACCCATATGACATCTAGTATGGTATCACTAAATAATTTTTCAACCTACAGTGATAATGGCATCATGGTATTCAAAATTATCAAGAGGGGATTAATCAATTAGGATAATAACTATCAAGTAAAAGGGTTTGTAATAAAATAGCGATGCACGATAATTTAAATTAAAATAAATAAATAATAGATTAAAAACTAGATTCAACATGATCAAAGGACACGACTTGCTTTGGTTTGGCTCAATGAGAAACTCGAGATCTTCTGACGGCGCTCCTGCTCTTTCAAAAACGGGATTTAACAAGAGATAAAATGACTGAAACAACAAAATAAAATCAATTAAAAAATTTAAATAAACTCCAATAACTTGAAACTAGAACCAAAAGGTAGATCTCGATTTTAGACGAATTTAGAAAAAAGAACGGGGTCAATCGGAGCTAGGACGGAGAAGAACAAGCTCTCGAAAAATTAAATAGGCTAGAAAATACTGAAAATCGGAAAAGTTATTGTACTGTGGACGAGAAGGCGGGTTCACGGTGGACTCGGCTCATGAAATAGTGCACACGGGGGGCGGTGTTGATGCGGGGCTAGGACTGACGTGTGGCAGCTGACTGTGCTGACACGTGGCACTAGGGCTGACGTGGCACTAACACGTGGCATTTAGGGATGACATGGCACTGACATGTGGCGGCTAACGTGGCATATGGGGGACAGTTCAGTGCTGACAGGTTACTGACACGTGGTGCCACATGGCGCCTAGGGCTGACGTGTCTGCTGACTCGGACGGATCGGGTCCACGGGTCTATGGCACAGTCCTTCTGATTGGTGGGTCCGCTCTATCAGTCTCACGGTCCACAGTGGGCCTCATTCATGGAGGAGATGAACCATCGGCGGCGTGCGGGTGCGAGCTGACATCAGCGAGATCCGATGGGTGAGGGGTGGACATGTGGCACAATCTCGGCCATTGATCTAGATCTGGATCGACAGTGGCGATGGGGAGGTCAGTCCGTCGGATGGTCGACACATCGTAGTGCGCGGCGCGAGGCGGCGTGGCGCGCGACGTGGCTGGGCACGGGGTGCGGTGGTGGAGTCAGCTCCGGCGGCGGTGCGGGCGGCGGAGGAGCGCCGGCGAACGACGAAAGGACGCGGGAGACGGTGGGGCTCACCAGCGGTCGTCAAGCGTCAGCGGCGGCGCCTCCCTAGGCGGTGCGGAGGCACGAGACGGCGAACGCGTTCAGTGGTGAGTTCCAGTGACGACGGCGAAGGACGGCGGCGCACGGCGAAGGCGGAGAAGGCTCAGCGGTGGAAGAGGTGCGGCATGTGGTGGCTTTTAAGCACGGACCCAAGCAGTCCCACTCGGACACGATACGGGGTACGGGTCCAGCACAGACGCTGAAATGCACGTGGGCAATGGCGGTGTTCAGGCCGGCACGAAGCACAGTGCCCCGCCCGTTGGATGCTCGACACGTGGCAAGGCAGGAGATCAGACGGGTGCGGCAAAACGCGCAGATGCACAGTGCTAGCCCCAGCAGATGGTTGACACGTGGCGAGGGAGGCGATCGGGCGCCTGGGCCGTGAACAGTGATGGCTGGGCCTGTTACTGTTCACAGGGATTTTTCCATGTTTTTCTTTTTCAGAAAATAAAATAAATTCCAAAGAGCTCTAGAAAATAGCAAATAAATATCAAAATTCACAGAAAAATTCAGAAAAATTCTTGAGACACAGGGAATCTAAATAAAATATTTTCAACTTATGTTCATGTTTATTTTAATTATATTAAATTCTTTTTAATTTCTAAAAATTCAATTTAAGCTTTGTTAAATGCCAGAAAATTTCATAAATATATTTTTATTTTAAAAGCTTTAAAAACAACTGAAAAATAGGATGTTACAAGTATCCCCCTTAAACATGATCTCAACCCCGAGATCTGGGCTCACTAGGAGAATAAGTTTGGAAACTTGGCTTTAAGGTCGTCCTCACACTCCTAGGTGGCTTTCTCATCTGAATGGTTGATCCACTGAAATTTACAAAAACGGACAACCTTGTTCCGATCACACGCTCTAACACTTGTAAAATCTTGGTCGGGTGCTCTTTGTATGATAGGTCCTCCTGAAGATCGATGGCCTCAATAGGCACAACCTCTTCTGGCACTCGCAGACACTTATTCAACTGGGACACATGAAAAATGTCATGTATCCCACTGAAGGATGCAGGTAGCTCCAACTGATATGCCACTTCTCTTTTGCGTCTTAGGATCTTGAACGGTTCTACATATCTTAGTGCAAACTTTCTTTTTAACTGAAACCTCTTGACACCTTTGAATGGTGTGATCCTGAGATACACATAATCATTTTGTTTGAAGCTCAACTCTCGACGTCGCATATCCGCATAGCTCTTCTGTCTGGCCTAAGTGGTCCTCAGTCTCTCTTGAATCAATCAGACTTTTTCCTTGGCTTCTTTTAGACAATCTAGACCAAACACTTGACTCTCCCCCGTCTCTTTCCAATTGAGAGGGGTTCTACACTTTCTCCCATATAGTACTTCAAACAGTGACATTTGCAAACTTGCCTGATAACTGTTGTTGTAGGAGAATTCCGCGAAGGGTAGACAACTGTCCCATTTGGCTCCATGATCTAGTACACATGCTCGCAACATGTCCTCAAGAATCTAATTTACTCGCTTAGTCTGTTCATCCATTTGGGGTGATATGCTGTACTGAAATTCAGATGAGTTCCCATAGCTCCATGGAAACTTTTCAAAAATCGTGAGGTGAACTGCGACCCACGATTTGACACTATTTTCTTTGTTACTCCATGAAAACTCACAATTCTCAACATATACAACTCCGCCAACCTATCTCCTGCGTAGGTTGTTTTGACTGGGATAAAATGAGCAACCTTGGTCAAACGATCCACAATGACCTAAATCGAATCATAACCCTCTTTGGTCTTTGGTAATCCCATAATAAAGTTCATGCCAATCTCTTCCCACTTCCACTCGGGAATTTTCAATAGCTGTAGCAAACCTGCCGGTCTCTGATGCTCGGCCTTCACCCTCTAACATACATCACAAAGTGCCACATACTCAGCGATCTCACACTTTATACTTGGCCACAAATACTTATCTTTAATATCCTAGTACATCTTGGTACTGCCATGGTGAATTGAATATAACGACTCATGAGCTTCCTTTAGTAACAGTTCCTTTAGCTCTTTCTTATTAGGCACACATAATTGCTGCTTGAACCACAGGGTTCCTTGGTCATCCCCTGTAAATTCTAATTCTTTCCTTTGCTCATGTTTATCTAGATCCGCTGAAATTCCTCATCCTCTACCTGCGCTTGATGAATCTGACCATCCAAGGTTGGTTGTAACTCTATCATGGCTAGAAATTCTTTCTCAACCAATTCCAAACTAAACTTCTGAAATTCCTCATGCAAGGCGAGCTGACTCTCCTTAACCATCACTGTGTTGCAATAGACCTTTCTTCTCAACGCATCTGCGACCACATTGGCCTTCCCTAGGTGATAATGTATTCCGACATTGTAATCCTTTATTAGCTCCAACTATCTCCTTTGCCTGAGATTAAGCTCGGCCTAGGTAAAGATGTATTTCAGGCTCTTGTGATCCGTATAAATCTCATATCGATTACCCATTAGATAATGATGCCAAATTTTCAAACCATGCACTATGGCTGCAAGCTCCAAATCATTTGTAGAGTACTTCTCCTCATGTGGTCTCAACTAGCGCGAAGCATATGCTACCACTCTCTTGTCTTGCATCAGCCCATATCCCAATCCTTTGCGTGAAGCATCACAATAAATATCAAAATCTTTGTTTATATCGGGCAACACCAGCACTGGGGCTGTGGCCAAACTCTCCTTTAGTTTCTGAAAACTCTTCTCGCACTCTGACGTACAAGTAAATTTTTTTTCTTTTTGAGCAATTATGTAAGTGGTCCAGCTACACTAGAGAATTCTTCAATGAAGCGACGATAGTATCTAGCCTTACCCAGAAAACTCCTAACCTGTGTTACTGATGATGGTGATTTCCAATCCAACACATCCTTTACCTTCCTGGGGTCAACTGTAATTCCCTCTACTGACATGACGTGGCCTAGGAATGTGATTTCCTTCATTCAAAACTCACACTTATTGAACTTGGCATGTAGCTAGTGTTCCCATAATTTCTGTAATGCCATCCTCAAGTGTTCCTCATGTTCCTTCTCATTCTTGAAGTAAATAAGAATGCCATCGATGAACACAACAACAAACTTGTCCAAATATTCCACAAACACCTTATTCATCAGGTACATAAAGTAGGCTAGGACATTGGTCAAATCAAAGGACATCACTGTGAACTCATATAGGCCATAACAAGTTGAGAAGGCTGTCTTAGGTATATCCTCCTGTCGAATCCTCATCTGGTGGTATCTTGACCTCAAATCAATTTTTGAGAAAACTCCTGCTCCCTTAAGCTGATCACATAAGTCATCAATCCTGGGCAAAGGGTATTTGTTCTTGATGGTGACTTCATTAAGTACTCGGTAATCCACGCACATACGCTGACTACCATCCTTCTTGACAAACAACACTAGTGCTCCCCAAGGGGACGAACTCAGCCTGATATATCCTTTGTCCAAAAGCTCCTGAATTTGATTCTTCAGTTCTGCTAACTCATTAGTAGGCATCCGATAAGGTCTCTTGGATATCAAAGAGGTACCGGGTACTAGCTCGATCAGAAACTCAACCTCTCGCTCTGGTGGCATGCCCAGAAGATCATCCGAAAACATGTCGGGGTACTCGCTGACAACTAGCATATCCTCTAGCTTGATTCCTTTGCTCTAGCAAATCATGATCTTCTCTGGTTGACTCATGCTGACTGTAAATTCTACTTTCCTCCTGTTGGGGCTAGTCACGGTCACTGCTCTCTTCGACAATCTAACACTACCTGATGCTTTGTAAGCCAATCCATTCCCAAGATCACATCTAAAGACTGGATATCTAATGTGATCAAGTCCACACTGAACTTTGCTCCTTGAATGGTTATCTTAACTCCTGGACAGCCGAGGTTCTTGCTCAACTCGGAACCCGAGGATTGAATCAGATCACAACTTTGAGTGGACTAGGAACTTACCGATCACAACTTCTGGCGCTACCTGAGCCTCCTTGGCGGTGACATGGTTCACTGGCCTCTCACAACTGGTTCATGTAAGGCAGGAGTCTGATCTGGTGTGACTCCTAGGTTGAAGCGAACTGATGTAGGGGCTTGCCTCTAGGGGCACTTGCTGGCATAGCGTCTCGGCTCATGACACTTGAAGCAAGTGACGGACGCTGCTGGGTTGACGCTCCTCTGCTGCTGGCTAACCTGACCTACTGGGATGCTGTCCTGACTGAAACTGACGTGGAACTAGGGCCGGTGTTCTGAAGACTGGCTGCTGTGGTACTTGTGCTGGCTAAAACATGCCAAAGCGGGCCTTCTGAGCCTGATGCATCTGAGATCCCTACTGTATCATCTTCCTCTTGCGAGACTTCGACTCTTCTCGATAAGTATAGCATTATCCATCATATGCTAAAAAATAGCATAGTCATTGCCCACCACTTGCACTTTCAATCCTGGATTCAAGCCCTTCTTAAACCTTTTCCGGTGAGCGTCATCCATGGCTACGCCCTCTAGCGCGTGGCGAGTTAACTGAGTGAATTTGTTGAGATATTCACTCACTGACATATTCTTCTGCTGCAGCTCCCGAAACTCCTCTTTCTTCATTTCGATCACCCCATCCAAAACATGGGCGTGACGAAAAGCAGCGTTGAACTCTGCCCACGTGATGCTGTCCTGGTCCTTGTGAGTGGCACAGTAGTTCTCCCACCACTTTGGATGGCTCCCTCTAGCTGGTGCGTGACATACAACACCTTCTATCTGTCGGTGCATTAGGCCAAATTCAGTTTCTTCTCAATAGAACAAATCCAATCGTCCGCCTTCAAGGGCCCTGAAGATATCCACATAAACTCTGCGAACTTGGACTGCTGCTGAGCGGCCTGAGGTGCAACTGCCTCCTGGGTCTATCGTTGCATCAAAGCATTTATATTCTGCATCATGATCTGCATCATTTACATCTGAGCCACAAAAACTGACTGAGGGTTGGGTCCAAGCTCATTGGGCTTCCTGGGGTGGCTAGGTGGCACTGCTCTATGGATCCTGGTTGCCTGGTTGCGGCTTGCAGAGTTCCTAGTGTCAACCATCTTATTGCTGCTCTGAAAAGGGAAATAACTGCTGACTTCACAAGGGCAAAAAGGTGAGGGGAAAAGCACAGGTAAGAGGGTAAATTCGTCTAAGGGGGTTTTCTAATGGCAATCCTAAACTAAACAAACACTTAGCCAAAAAAGATAACAACAAAACAGGAAAATAACTCCAATAAAATCCTGATATAATTGCAATATAATACTTTTAAGAGCAAGATTTACAACTCACATCACACACAACTGCAAATAAGATCCAACGCTCTACTCGCACTCCCTAATCTATGGGCTTCCACTTGGGTTCTAACAGGTAGGGCTCGCTACTCTCATCCTCTGAATCGCTGTAGACCACCCACGGGTTACGGACTCACAGCGACTGCTCTTCGGCTGGAGTGGGAACGAAGTGTCGAAGATACTCCTATCGGTTGCCGATTATGTGTCGTCTCTCCTTCGGGCTCAATGGTGTAGGCGAGGGTACCGATACTAGTGACTGTGGTCGTGGCTCCTCCCTAGCTGGCTTTGCTATGCTGGGGGTGGCTCCATATCACTCCTTGAACTTTCGAATGAGTTTGAAGATCTTGTATAGCTTGCAAAGTCATTGGATGGACTTGTGCGCGGCTCCTTGTGCTGACCATTCTCTACAAGCTTCGATACTCCTGAAGCCGTGGTGTAGAACTTGCTTGCCAACCTGGGTGGTGAAGCACAACCTGGTGATGCTTCCAATATGTTGGTCTTTCGCTTTCTCATCTTTGGTGAGGTAGACGGGCGATCTCTTTAATTTAAGGCTCCGCAACAGAACGTGAAGAAGTCCTCTCCATCCTCCTGTCTAGCTGCAAGAAGCTTGAAACATCTAATGTATTTATAAGATAGAGATCAGCTTAAGGATTTGTGAACACAAATTTGTAAGAGTGGGGTGAAGAACGAGAACCTTAAGAAAGAGGTAAGAGAATAGAGATATTACTAAGTATCTACTTTAGTTGGTTTGATTTAGAAAATAATTTGTTTTGGGGCTAAACGACCATTCTAACTATGACTTCGTCCTATAGTCGATATGGCTCTGATACCATCTCTGTTGAGACCTGAATATGCAAATCCGGACTTTTTGTGTATACCACACTAGTCTAGGATCACGCTAGTGTACACAGTTTAACATAGACGAGATAGACTCAATCCCGCCCGCTAGGGTTTCGTATCACACACCCTTTGCGCCTCATGGAAATCAACAACCATGTTCATCACAATGGCGAGATTGAAATTAAAATATCCCAAATTAATCAGCCAGATCTATTCCATACTAGACATGTGGTTTGCACGATGAAGCTCAGATCAATGGCGTACAAAGTTAAGTCCTTAATATTACTCAGGTGAGATTTCGACATCCCTTGAAGTGAATCCACACTTCCCCCTTTACTGTACGATCACTCACCTAAGTGAAAACCAGTTTTGTATAACCAACACCCACGATACACCAATGTCATAGCATAAATTTTATAACTGTGGCACTAACCACGATTCAATATCTCTTTAGGTCAAATTAATTAATTAATCACATATGATGATGAATCCATCGAACTATAAGCATGCCTAAGCATTTAAATTGTACCACCCATATGATATCTAGTATGGTATCACAAAATAATTTTTCAACCTATGGTGACAATGGCATCATGATATTCAAAATTATCAACGGAGGATTAATCAATTGGGATAATAACTACCAAGTACAAGGCTTTGTAATAAAATAGCGATGTACGATAATTTAAATCAAAATAAATAAATAAATAGATTAAAAACTAGATTCAACACGATCAAAGGACACGACTTCCCCTGGTTTGCCTCAGTGAGGAACTCGGGATCTTCTGGTGGCGCTCCAGCTCCTTCGAAGACGGGATCTAACGAGAAAGAAAACGATAGAAATATTAAAATAAAATAAAATAAAAAATTCAAGTGAACCCTAAAAACCTTGAAACCAGAACCAAAAGGTATAGCTCAATTTTAGATGAATTTATAAAAAAGAACGGTGTCAATCGGAGCTAGGACGGAGAAGAACAGACTCTCAGAAAATTAAATGGGTTGGAAAATACTGTAAATCGGAAAAGTTAATGTGTTGTGGACTCAGTGTTTGGGAAGGCAGGTTCACGGTGGATCTCGACTCATAAAACAGTGCACACGGGGGGTGGTGTTGACGCGGCGGCTAGAGTTGATGTGGCAGCTGACTGTGCTGACACGTGACACTAGGGCTGATGTAGCTGTTGATGTGGCACTGACACGTGGTAGCTGATATGGCGACTGACGTGGCATCTGGGGGCAATTCGGCGCTGACGTGGCACTAACACGTGGCACCACGTGGTGGCTAGGACTAACGTGTCTACTGACTGGGCTGCTGACTCGGACGGGTGGGGTCCATGGGTCTATGGCACAGTGCATCTGACAGGTGGGTCTACTCTGTCAGTCTCACGGTCCACAGTGGACCTCGTTCACAGAGAAGATGAACCGTCGACGGCACGTGGGTGCGGACTGACATCAGCGAGATCCGATAGCTAAGGGGTGGACACGTGGCACAATATCGGTCGTTGATCCAGATCTGAATCGACGGTGGCGATGGGGAAGTTAGTCCGTTGGATGGCCAAAGCGTGGTGGAGCGCAGCGCACAACATGAGGTGGCGTAGGCGCAGGCATGCGGGTCGAGGGGCGGCGCAACGCGGCCGAGTGCATGGTGTGGCGGTGGTGCGGGCGACGGAGGAGCGCCGGCGAGCGGCGAGAGGACGTGGGAGACAGCGGGGCTCACCAGCGGTCGTCGAGCGATGGCGGTGACGAGTCCCGAGGCGATGCGGGGCGCGAGACGACGAGCGCGTTCGGCGGTGAGTTCCGACGACGACGGTGAAGGACGGTGGCGCATGGCGAAGGCAGCTCGGCAGTGGAAGAGGCGCGGTATGCGGCGACTTTTAAGCGTGAAGCCCGAGGAGTCCCTCTTGGACACGGCACGGGGTACAGGTTGGCACAGACGCCGAGACACGCGCATGCGGCGATGGAGTCCGGGTCGGGCATGAAGCACAGTGCCCGGCCCGTTGGATGCTCGACACGTGGCAAGGCGAGAGATCGGACAGGTGCAGCAAAATGCGTGGATGCACAATGCCTGCCCCAGCGGATGGCTGACATGTGGCGAGGGAGGTGATTGGGTAGCTGGGCCATGAACAGTGATGGGCCAGACCCATTATTGTTCACAGGGATTTTTCCGGGTGTTTCTTTTTCAGAAAATCAAGTAAATTCAAAAGAGCTCTAGAAAATAGCAAATAAATCTGAAAATCACAGAAAATTCCAAAAAAATCCTTGAGACACAAGGAATCCAAATAAAATATGTTTAGCTTATGTTCATGTTTATTTTAATCATATTAAATCTTTTTTAATTTCTAAAAATTTAATTTAAGTTTTGTTAAATTTCAGAAAATTCAATAAATACATTTTTATTTTAAAAGCTTTAAAAATAGGATGTTACACAGGCGAAGACGGCGGGTCGCATGGGGGTGCGAGCACGGAGCTGGGAATTAGGTAAGGAGGGGAGGGGAGGAGATGGGATGGAGGAATGGACACTCGCATTGGGAATGGAGGAGAGGGGACCAGTCGGTGTGTCTTGGAGTAGGAGTGTGGCGTCTACACGTTCTGGATCCATGGATTGACAATAGACGGCCTGAATTAGATATTTTTAGAAGGCAATAAACCATCACCAGAAGTGATAGTAAACCACCAACACATACTTATTTTTTTTAAGTAGTAGAGATAATACAACCGGCAAATCAGAAACTGAGGAAAACGTCCATAGTTTGTTTCGGGTCTAACAACCTCAGTCTCCTATTGAGACGTGTTCGACCATCACCTGAGTCATTTAATCTACCAGGTAGAAAGTTTCGCCCATCACCTGAGTCATTTAATCTGCCAGGTAGAAAGTTTCGCGTCTATCTTCTTTCCTTGGCTTCCTCTTTGCTTAGCTAACGCCATCATCTTCATTCGATCGTAAGCACTGTGCCCTTTATCTTTTCCTGGAGGTAATCACGAGTTGTAGATTAGTACTCCTTTTATTTTTTACTTGACTTTCTAAAATATGTACTATTAAACTTTTTAACATTTGATCATCAATAAATTTAAAACTATCTATATTAACTATATAAAAATAATATTATTAGATTTATCGTTAAAAGTACTTTTATAATATTATAATTTTATTAGTATATTTTAATATAAAGTTATAAAAAGTAGCGGTCAAAGTCGCATCTCAAAGATCATGAAAAGTTAAAAACAAAGTGAAAAAGAATGGAATATTCTTCTTTGGCTTTTCATTTGGGCATCGCCCAAAGAAGTCGACAGTGCGAGTCGGCTCCATCATAGAACTATTAAAGATGAATGGAGGGAACTCTTGTTTGCTCTCCATCCTAAATACCCCTTCGTATGATTGCAGAGTATTGTAAACCTGATACTAAAGCAAAAGCCTCCCTCTGTATCAGTGGCTCCAATGTGCATTTTTTTCTCTTCCTCAAATTGTTGTTTGGCAAATGGGTGTTTGCACTGTTTGTTTCCCTTTTAGTACTCAATGTCTACCACATTTCTGGTGAAGATTGCGTAGTAAGCATATATGTTTTAAATAATTATGTTTTTATTTGGTTGGTCTCATGTATATGACTAACAGAATAAAATGTTCTTCTGTACTGTAGATTCTACTTCTAGCTTTTGATAATCTTGCTTCGGTTTAGCGAGAAGTCCCTCTATGTTATTACAGTATTACCATATTTTGGGATATCATTTCTTTTGCTTGTTGCATTAACTCATGATCACAAATGATAGTTTTGGCTGATGCTATGGATTAGTAGGCAGACTGATAAAGCTAAATATTTGTTGAATTGAGTTATTATATATTTGTATTGATACACCCTTTTGGATAAGTGCACTGATGTATGTTTTAATGTTTCAGTAGCAGTGTATGTGTTTATATGAGCATCATCCATGAATGGTCAAGCCTGAATACAAGGGGTATTTTCTTTGGCTCGGTAGTGTTAATATTTGTGGTAATTAGATAGAACATTACATATATGTAGTTGAGTCTTAAGTGTATATTGTAGAGGCTGCCACTATGCATTTTGTAATGTAGACCATAGAAGGTGGGTGTGACATATCTTACAAGGAAAACAGTACCTCCATATTTCCATTGTTACAATTGTTATCCCTATTCAATTTCTTATACATTATGGTCCCTAATTTCTGTCCTAATAATTATTACCCAGGTCCCAAGACCAAAATTGATACATGCTCATAACCACAAAACTTAAAGCAAGTCCATAGTTTTTGTCTTTACCTTGGAGATCTATGGCATGGGACAGACTGGTCAAATCGGTCTCATGTTCTTCATTAGGACATCGAAGCTGTTTTAGTATTAAGAGTCTGCCCATGGCATTGTATCTTTTCTGGCTACAGTAAGGACCCTGCTTGGATTGGCATTTGTGTTGCTAAAGGTCCTTTATGCTCTACAAAGTAGCCATAGATTTGAACAATAACAGATACTAAAACAGGATTTGGCAGAGAAATAAGGTCAACATGAGTTCTACATGTTAGTAGTCTTCAAGATGAATTGTGATTGCCCTTTGCGAGGGTGTATGTACGGAGTTGCAAAACTTTATAGTCTTTTTGGATGTTCAACATGTTGAATGTCAATTCAAACTGTAAACAAGTATAAGGTATGTTTTGCATCCTCTTATTCATTCTGGAAGAATATCGATGCAGAGAGCCTTTTTTGAATAAGTGAATATGTAGTTTAAGATTATGAGGAGAATGTGATTTTACACCTTTAAATTGTATTTTCTTGGCTTCCATCATCCTCTTTTCATCTGCTTTTTTTCCTCTACCAAGAGCAGTACAAATAGAAAAAGGGTGACGTAGTGCAGTCAGCACTCTCTAATATTTACTGTTCGCTTAAAGGGGGCTCTTTTCAATGACCCTTTATTTTTGGGTTTACAAGCAGCAAAGCCAGCAAAAATCGAGTACATTCATGTAGTACCATTTCCCTGAACTCATTTACCGTCGCACAGAGTTCAGGGAAATTGTGAGATTGCATGGAATGCCAAAAACCATTGTTTCAGATCGCGATGTCAAGTTCATAAGCTACTTTTGGAAGACTTTGTAGTCTAAGCTGTGGTCATGAAGAATTGTTACAAGAATAATATATTCATAGCAATGTGTATTCATATGAAAACACATATGGACTTAAGTACCATAATCCGGCAAATGGCTTGGCTCCTGTGGTCCTAATTAGTTGTTTCCTCAGAGTAAACTGTACAATAATTAGTCCTATAGAATAATTCACTTGATAGGTTAATTTACATTCACTCAAACTCTCTCAAAAACCTTTTAATGTGGAAAGATTCACATAGTTGTTCTAGAAGACCCCTCTTCATGTTGGAAGTGTTAGAAAGTTAATCTTGTTTACGAGTTGTATACGTATACGCATTCTTGCCGCGTATACGTATACGAGTTGCTTCCGTGTGAGTTATAGTTTTTGCAGTTTGTGTCCGTGTCCGTGTTGGTATGTAAGCATATATATATGCAGCGTTTAGGCGTAGAGAAATAAGGAAGCAAGAAGAAGAAGCAAGCAGTAGAAGAAAGAAGCAAGACGAGAAGCCAAAGCAAGGAGAAGAAGCGATCAGAGGGGAAGTGTAGAAGCGCAGGAAGGCGAAGCAATAGAGAAAGGGAAAGGCAAAGCCTCAGGTGTAAGAAGCAGGTTGCAGTAGAAAGCAATGAAAGAGTAGAAAGCTAAACTCGGTTGTCTGTTCTTGGCTTGGTGCGAGTCTACTCTGTATGGTTGCTTTTAATCTCCAGCAAGAAGGCATCACGTGAAGAAGCAGCCAGGCAGGGTGCTGTCTCACGGAGACTAGGCGAGGTCGCGTCGGCATAGTATCAAGTACCAGCAGGTCCCACGGGTGCATCCCGGGGAATCATCAGGAGGAGACGACGAGCGCAGTCACGTGTTCCGAGGGCAATCAAAGAAAAGTTCTAACATTTGGTATCAGAGCGTGTTGACCTTGGTGGTACCTGAAGAATATGAGCGAGAATACGAAGGCCCAAGGTGGGCTAATCTCCTTTCAGTATCCTCTTCTGACGACCGACAATTACCCGGTATGGGCAATGAAGATGAAGGCGAACATACGCGTCCAGGGAGTTTGGGGTGCAGTCGATCCGAAGGGGAAGGACAAGGAGCTAGAAGATAAGGTGGATCAGGCGGCTTTGGCTATCATCTACCAAGCGGTGCCAGACTCGATGATGTTTCAGCTCGTCGGGAAGGAGACGGCACGAGAGGCGTGGGAGACGCTTCAGAAGATGCACGAGGGAGTTGATCGTGTGAAGGAGGTGCGGCTCTAGAATTTACGGAACGAGTTCGAGAATCTCCAGATAGGAGAGACCCAGTCAGTTGACGAGTTCGCTGGTAAGTTGACTTCACTATACAATCAGATGGTTTCTCTTGGTGACAAGATGGAGGAATCTGTAGCAGTGAAGAAGTACCTGCGCGTGTTACCAGAAAAGTATGTGCCTGTCGTCACCACGCTTATGTACTCCCCTGACTTGGAGAAAAAGAAGATCGAGGAGATCACCGGCTCTCTCAAGGCGCACGAGGAGTTACTGAAGGGGTTTCAGTCTCGTACTGAGCAGAGGTTTCAGTCTCATGACCAGCAAGTGTTGCTGATGAAGGGAGATACAAGGAGCGGTGGGTCATCAAGCAGTCGCGGGCGATGGCACAGGCGAGGTGGCCAGAGTGCTCGAGGCGGCAGAGGTGGCAATGGAGATAACGCCTGGCAAGATGGTGGTGACAGATTCCGTGATAAGTCACATGTCAAGTGCTTTGAATGTGACGAATACGGGCACTATGCGTCACTGCATAATGTAAAGTGCTTCAACTGCAACGAGTATGGACATTATGCTTGGAATTGCCAAAGCAAAAAGAAGAACGGGGAGGCAAACCTCGTCCAAGAAGTAGATGACAATCCAACACTACTTCTCTCATCATATGTTGAAAAGGTACTGGTCATGGTGATGCTAAACGAGGAGAACGTAGTTCCAAAACTACGCACGAAGGAAGACAACAACGATCACTCAGATCAGTGGTATTTGGATAATGGAGCAAGCAATCACATGACGGGAGATCGCTCCATGTTCCATGAGCTCGACGAGAAGATCTGGGGCAAGGTCAAGTTTGGCGATGGCTCTATGATAGAGATAAGAGGCAAAGGGACGATGATGCTATAATGCAAGAACGGAGATAAGAAGTTGTTGACAGGAATTTACTATATACCAAGTCTGTGCAACAACATACTTAGTCTCGGACAGATGACAGAAATAGGATGCAAGGTGGTGCTACAGGATGAGTTCTTACGTGTTTATACCAAGAACAATGATCTGTTGATGAAGGTGAGAAGATCTCCAAATCGGTTGTACAAGATTTCTTTGAAAACTTGTAAGCAGAGCTTAGAGGAATCAAGAGATGGCAGGGCCCGAGGACAAGACTCACTGAGTGTAGCTAAAGGCAGCCAAACAGGGCATGCAGAAGGCCAAGATGGCGGGACCCAGGTACGGCACGTGCACGCTCAGGGGGTGAGCATCGAGAGCGGCTCGGGCGCACAAGGTGGCGGCCCTAGGGCTAGAGCAAGTGCATATAAAATTGAAAGCGGCACACATACAACTGGAAACGATGGACTTCGTGCGGACGGTGGGCTCGCAGATGGAAAAAGAGCACAAGTTCCAAGAGGAAGACTTGGAGTACAAGTTGGTGCAATTTTTTGTGGTTTTGCAGATGGAACGCGATCAGCGTTGGAGACAGGACGCACGGGTACAGGAGTGAGAGGCGGTGTAGTCTCAGCAAAGATGTGCATGAAAAGGGAACGGATTTTGTCCAAGAGAGAGGAGCAGGTGGCTCAAGTAAACGACGAAGCCAAGGCGGTTGTGGGAGCAGATGCTCCAACCCAGGCAGACGTGCAAGGACGGATGGACTCAGTTCAGATGCGGGACAGAGAGAAAATCGACGTGATCAAAACAGAGAAACAAGATTAAGGGGGTGATTGTTAGAAAGTTAATCTTGTTTACGAGTTGTATACATATACGCATTCTTGCCGCGTATACGTATACGAGTTGCTTCCGTGTGAGTTATAGTTTTTGCAGTTTGTGTCCGTGTCCATGGTGGTATGTAAGCATATATATATATGCAGCGTTTAGGCGTAGAGAAATAAGGAAGCAAGAAGAAGAATCAAGCAGTAGAAGAAAGAAGCAAGACGAGAAGCCAAAGCAAGGAGAAGAAGCGATCAGAGGGGAAGCGTAGAAGCGCAGGAAGGCAAAAGTAAGATGAAGTAATAGAGCAAGGGCTTGCAAAGCCTCAGGTGTAAGAAGTAGGTTGCAGTAGAAAGCAATGAAAGAGTAGAAAGCTAAACTCGGTTATCTGTTCTTGGCTTGGTGCGAGTCTGCTCTGTATGGTTGCTTTTAATCTCCAGCAAGAAGGCATCACGTGAAGAAGCAGCCAGGCAGGGTGCTGTCTCACGGAGACTAGGCAAGGTCGCGTCGGCATAGTATCAAGTACCAGCAGGTCCCACGGGTGCATCCCGGGGAATCATCAGGAGGAGACGATGAGCGCAGTCACGTGTTCTAAGGGCAATCAAAGAAAAGTTCTAACAGGAAGAGCCAAAGTGGCAGGAGAATCAGACAATCTTCTCGGGGGTCTCCACCCCCTTGCTTGCTACCTTTGTCTTCGTGGCATCCTTCCGAGAAGTGGAGGCCTTACCCTTCTGGCCAGAGGAGCTAGCGAGCACTGCCCCCTTTTTGTGGTCATGGCTCCGGGGGCCGGTGCAGGTAGCTGAACGATCAAGTCAGGTGGCAAACGTGGTTTGGTCAATCAAACGATCAAGTCAGGTGGTGGACGTGGTTTGGGTGGCCTAGCACAGAGCAGGTCCGAGAGAGCCTAGGGTTGAGCCTGAGGCCAAGTGTGGAGCAAGATCGGGGGAGCCTAGGGTTGAGTCCCAAGGAGGCCAGGGCCAAGCGCGAAGCAGAGCCAAAGGAGGCCAAGAGCGGAATGAGTCCAGGGGAGTTTGGGTTTGAGTCCCAGGGAGGCCGGGGCCAAGCACAAAATGGAACCAGGGCGAAGAGCACGCCATGTCCCGACGTAGTTCACGGCAGTCTAGGGCGACGGCGAAGGCACGAGAGGCCTGGGATGATCTGAAGCGGCAGTGATGGGATATCCTTGAGGCACCCAGGATGGAGAAGGGTGATAATGGGGTGAGATGCCCAGGGAGATCTAGGGTAGCCATGGCACCTAGGGTGGCTACGGAGTGAGGTCCCTGGGGTGACCCTAGATAGAGAAGGACAAGGAGTCCGAGGCCCTCGGGGTGATCTGGGGCAGCCAAGTGAGGAGCCTAGGGCTGTCCGGGATGGCAAGGGGCGAGATGCCTGGGCAATTTGGGGGTAGCGGAGGCTAAGGCACCCACGGCGGCGAAGGGATGGAGTCCTAGGGGTGGGCTGGAGGCGAGGTCCCTCGTAAGGGTCGTCCGAGTGGAAGTAGGGAATTTGAGAAGGTTTGGAGAGGAGAATTAGCCTATGGGAGTTGACCGGCCATGTATTTATAGGCTAAGGGTGGTCCACCGTGGACCAACTCCACCCGACCCACCAACTTCATGGTTTCGCTTCGATTCATGGTGCACCATGCACCCAGTCCCTGAAATAGTGACTCAAAGTGACCTTGAAGTGACATTTCTCGAAGTCCGTGCCATCCCCGAACCTGGTCCATGCCACATCAAGGGTGGGATCTATAGCATATCTGTTGGAGAAGGCGTGCCCTCGCTGGGGGGCTCAGACCCACCTTGGCAACCCAACATCGGTGAGCCTAAACCCATACCCAGTGGACAAAAGGCGATGACCTGCTACCCCAAGCCCGCTCTAGAGCTAAGGTATATTAAAAACTGTCAACCCGTTGCAGGATATCGAAGGGATCGTTAGCCCAAGTCCGCACACCGACCCCTTTTTAAGTCAGTGGACCGTCTTGGGCCGGCGAGTGACGACTGCACGAATCGGCGAGGGGCTACTATTGGGGGCGGGTATATGCGCCACCTCAGGCCCTTGACCACCTTGGGGCAACATCATTCTTTAGAAGGTCTACCTTGAGCTAAGCACGCAAGTCAACTTTGGTGAGGTCGCCGAGGTCTGGGGCCAACCTCGGGCAAGGTGCGCAAGACCTGTCCCAGAGAGGTCTAGGACTAACCCCGGGCGAGGTGCACAAGACCAACCTCAGAGAGGTCCAAGGCCAATTCCGAGTGAGGTGCGCAAGACCAATCCCGGAGGGGTCCGACGCCAACCTTAAGCGAGGTGCGCAAGCCCAACCCTGGAGGGGTCCAGGGCCAACCCTAGGCGAGGTGCATAGGACTGACATCGGAGTACCGGACATAGCGGGCCCATGCCAGATGAATGACGTAGATACTCCTAGGAGTAAGATTGTCCCCGAGGGTAAACTTGTAACTTCACTTGTCTTTCTTTCTCTCTCTATAAATAGGACCCCATGTAATAGGAGTTGGGGAGGCCATTGGTAACCTTAGATACTCGTATTGAATACACTTAGTCATTTCTGTGCATCTCCTTGAGTCCACTCACATACTCGGCGGTCTCTGCATCCAAGCAGGAATACTTTTAAGTTTACTATCCGGTCTCATATTGATGACAGAGATAAACAGTCCAGGAGCAATTTCAACATCGACATTAATATAGATGACAAGTACGGATAATTGACAGCTTCATGCAATAATTGTGAGTAGCGAAGGACACGCAAAATCGTCAAGTATCGTATACGTGACCTATACGCGAAGGTCTTCGTCAAGCACCGGTGACTCTCGGTCATAGTTGGCACATGCAGAATCGTCAAGATTGCCATCGGCCTGAGGTGTCTTGCATGTCATCCTCATTACATAATTATCCTCATTACATTAATGACAGAACGATCGTAGTATGTGCCAGTGCCTTTGCGTAACTTGATGTAACACCACAATAACCTAGAGCTATATTACGCTTTGAGAAATACTTATTGAATATGAAGGCAAAATTAGCTCCAGGGCTCTAAAAATGTGATTTTGCTGCAGTGCACCGCAAAGAGTGACACAACAAAATCATGGTTGACACGATCATTAAAATTTAGGAAGTCATATTCCCCGTGGATGGAACCATATGTTTTTGGTTGAAACATCCCTTATAAATTTCAAAATAGTAGAGTCTGTGTGTTCAAGCAACTTATCACTATTTGGTAGAGTCACTCAGCGATTTATCGATTTTTGTGGTGAGCTCTAGCATAATACGAAAGTTTTGTAGTGTCACATTGTCACGTAGCCAAACTTGGCCATTAACCACGGGAGCTGCTTGCTCAACTGTTGGGAGATCTAGCAAATACCAAATGCTTGACGGGAAGAAGGAAACCATTACCAGATCTTTGATCTTTCTTGACGGGTAGGAATTTTCCTAACAGGCCTGCACCATGCCTTTGGGTTTATAATTAACCTAGATGGTTTTATGCTTTTTTTTTCTGACGGTTCCGGGCCACCAAGAAATATCCGGTCTGTGCTAGTGAACGGATCCGGGAACGTTGGGGTCAAAGAACGCGTATTGTTTAGTAGCCTTGAATAAAAAAAAGTGCAACAAGCAACATATATAAGGAGGTGATTCATTTTTTAGTGGCAAGGATCACAGCAACAGCAACTTTTGTGGTTGTTATCAAGATTGTCATAATAGTAATTCTGAATCGGATCAGAGACGCTCTACTAGGATCGTATTTTAGAATCAAATCGTAGAATCTAAGATTATACTTATTCTACCAAAACAATATATTTTCTTAATTTACTAAGTATTCGAAGAGTGATATGAGCGTTTATTCAATCATTTGGAACCTAATCTATACCTATACTAACTAGGCACTCTCAAGAAATTCACATGTTAATCAAAAAAGATATAATCATCCATGTGATGAACCCGACTTATAACGATTTAAATTAAAAGAAAGAGTCTATATCATGTATGATAAAAACTAACTAAAATTTAGAATAAAAAAATAAATGCCATTTTCACATAAACTTAAATAAATGAAAATTAGTAGTTGGATTTTCTGATCGGCAGGGAGACCATGGTTATCGGGTCATGGTCGTGTGTAAGAAGTTTTGAATAGCGGGCAACGGCCGGCGACCATCTCGATCGCCCGACAACTCTTCCGATGCCATCTGCCGTTGGGGCAGTGGCTAACTATACTGCATCGATCAACGGTGACGTTGGTCTTGCTTTCTTCACTCGTTGCCAAATTACTATAAAGCACTGTTTCTACCAAAAACAGGTAGAAGAGGCTGGGAGCAAGGCTTTGGAGCGTACTCTCCCTCTAGCAGTCTAGCTATCAACACATACATACACAAACAAAAACACATAGCTCAAGCAAGATGGAGGCAGCGATAACTGCCATTGCCGGTGAGCTAATTAACCGATGCATCTCCTTTCTGACAAGGAAGTACAAAGACATGACAGGTACAGATGACAAGTTAGAAAGGTTGCAGCAACTGCTACTGCGAATTCGTGCAGTCGTCGAGGAAGCGGATGGGCGATACATCACCAACAGTACGATGCTTACGCAACTCAAGCAGATTGCAGAGAGCATGTATCAAGGGTACAATATGCTGGATACTGCCAAGTACAGATTCCTTCCGGGGAGCGTCGTCGAAGAAGAGGAGGGGAGCAGCACTGCTTCTACCTTGTCGACCACTTCATCTCCTATGAAACGTTTGCGTGCAATCTCTGGAGGTATTGTTTTAAGTCAGGATTTACAAAGTGCACTTGACAAATTAGAAGCTGTAGTTTCTGATATGAGTGAGTTCGTCATACTCTTGGGGGGATTCGAGCGCATGTCTCGTAGGCCATATGACACTTATCTTTACACTGACAATTTCATGTTCGGTCGTCATGTTGAAAAGCAGCACATCATCAACATTTTATTGCAAAATCCTAGCCACCCTTGTGCTCCAATGGTGCTTCCAATCATCGGCAGTTATAAAGTTGGTAAGAGAACTTTGATCAGCCATGTGTGCAACGATGAACGGGTTCGGTCCCACTTTTCTTCATTTTTGTACATCAATGGAGACAGCATATGTACCATCGACCAAGCACAATTCCGTGATGACAAGATACTAGTAATTGTGGAATTTGCCTCCGATGTGGATGACGAGGATTGGGTGAAGTTCTACTCATCTCTAACACGCATGGTTGGAAGTGGAAGCAAAGTGATAGTCATAAGCAGGCTTCAGAATGTTGCAAGGGTGGGAACGACAACACCAGTTTACCTAAATAGTTTGTCACAGGAGGAGTTCAGCTACCTTTTCAAGATGCTCGTATTTGGAAGCACAGATGCAAGAGACTCTCCAGAGTTAGCATCAATAGCAAATAAGCTGGCAACAGAATTGAGAGGGGCACTAATACCCGCAAACGCCATTGCTGACATGTTGAGAAGGAACCATGATATTCAGTTTTGGCTCCGCATACTGCGACGGTACAAGGGGATGATGGCTCGTAACATAGCAAAGTTTGGGGAGCACCCAAGTTATATGCTTGAGAAAGAGCATCCAATACACATCACAGCATTTACTTCTTCTTCACGTCCTGTTCCACTCCGTTTAATGCCTACTCGAGTTCGAAGAGACGATGATCCTCTCGGAAGGAAACTGCCTTATGTGACGTTAAGAGAACTTATGGCTGGAGCTACATCTATACCTAACGAGGAGTTTGAGATAGTGTCGTGGGAATCACGGATACCTCCTTATACTAAGTTTGTACACTCTGTTGAAGCTTGTATTGAGGAGAAGCATGAACGTACAACCCCTACGGGAAAGCGTCGATCGAGCAACTAATTAATAAGTTTCGAGAAGCGCTTCATTGCTTCCCTACTATGTACTCTTTGTCCTGCAATATAAGTCTGGGAAGTGTCCTTCCAATTATAAGTTTATTGTGGAGATAAAATGTATAGTTATTACAATATTTCCTGCATATACCACTCCATTAATACTAAAAAAAGTGGATAAGTAGTTGTAATATGTTATTTAATAGGGGTATATAGTCCAATGACTTCAACTTTTTTTAAAATTTTTTGTCTTCTTAATTAGTCTATACATATGGTGGCTTGAACATATATTGTGGGATGGAGGAAGTAAGTGGGCATTTGAAATGGCTTCGGCTTTTGACTTCTTTCTTCCAAAAACCAGAAGCCGAATCAAACGTCTGGCTTTTAGATGTTGGCCGCATAAAGAGAGAAGGAAAGCTTGGGTCGCAGTGAGGGACACATGGAGGTCTTGATGAAGCAGAAAAATGGAATCCCCTCGACAAGTAGACCACGTTGGTCGCAACGGTTTGCATAGAGGAACATTGTAGGTGGCCAGCAGTGTGCGATAGTAGGTGGCAGTGGGAGCTTGTAAGAGGAATAAGCAAGAAGGAGAAGAAGAATTGATTTGGATCTCACAACCATGGAAGGCGCAAAGGTCTATGTACTTATATTATCTCTATTGATGTATCATGAATAGCATACATTTACATGTTTTCGGTACAACTGCAGAATCGCAGATTACAAGGAAATTGGGATATTTAGAACAACCAATTAATCCACACTCAACCTCTTTATATGGATAGAGACCAAAGCAGATACATTACTTAACACTTACCCTCAATCACAACCTATCAGGTTGAGATTGCGCCGAGAATTAGAAAACAACTGAACTAAAAGAGGTTGGTAAACACGTCTATAACTTGATTGTGTGAAGAGATGAACCAAATTTCCAGAGCCTTGCAAGACACATGCTCTCTGATAAAATAAAAATCAACCTCAATGTGCTTTGCTCATACATAAACACAGGATTGGTAGAGAGATATGTTGTGCCAAGATTGTCACACCATAAATATGGTGCCTGGGGCTGAAATACTCCCAATTCTCCTAACAAGGATTGAATCCATACTACTTTAGCCGTTGCATTTGCTAAAATTTTATACTTGGATTCAATGCTTGACCCAGAAACTGTAGCCAACTTCGTAGAGCTCCAATATATGAGATTGGCTCCAAAAATTATAGCAAAGCCTCCAGTTGACCGTCAATCATCAGGACACCCTGCCCAATCAACATCCAAGAAGGCACTCACTAGAGATGACGCTGACTTGCCAATCAATAGCCCCATTTACGATGTGGCCTTCAAATATCTTAATATCTGTTTAATAGCTAACCAATGCTAATTGGTTGGGCTGCTCAAGAATTGGCACACATTATTCATAGAAAAGGATATTTTAGGTCTTGTTAATGTCAAATACTGTAAAGCACTTCATTATACTCACTACTACAAAAATCATCATCATAGACGGTTCAAAAATGTCATCACAAACGGTTTTCTGAACCGTCTGAATTTATGGGTCAGTGATAATCGAAGGTTATCACAGACGGTTTTCGAATCGTCTGTGACGTAAATATCACAGACGGTTTTTAAGAAAAAATCGTCTGTGATAGCTGATAATCACCGACGATTTTTAACTAAAAACTGTTTGTGAAAGCTAAATATCACAGACAGTTTTTAACTAAAAATCGTCTGTGATATATAAATATCACAGATGGTTTTTAGTTTAGAACCGTCTGTGATGTGTGAGTATCACAGACAGTTCTAGTTTGGAACCGTCTGTGATGTGTGAGTCACAGACGGTTTATACTACAAAATCGTTTATGATAGTTCATTTTATACCTTTTTTTTATTTTTCAGTTAGCCTCAGAAATATTAGCTATGCTTTTTAAAAACAAGCAAATACTATATCAAACATAGCAGAGAATATTTTATTTCTATTACAATCCACCATTACAACATCACAAGATTACGATCCACTATTATAACATCACAAGATTACAATCCACCATTACAAATAGTAGAGAACATTCAATTTCTATTACAAATTGAGCAACAGAGAAGAAAGAAAATAGAAGAATCAGAGATCCATGATGCAGCTCAGGTAGGCCTTATTAGCGGCCGCCTCACTGTAAGCTCCCAGGTAGCTCTAAACTCAACAAAGTAGCAATAATAGAGGCTACGATGGAGACTTAAATCCCACAGAATCAAATACTAAAAGAAACAATGGAGGGAGGAAACTTAAGACGCATTTAAAAGGAGGGGGCGGATGGCTTCGGGTGAGTATTTATAGAGGAGGGAGAGCTACGATCCGTGAGGTGTGGGTTGGTCGGTTTCTACTGGCTGGAATTGGGTTGAGGAGGATTGACGGGCCCAGCGGTCAGAGAACAAATTATCACAGACGGTACCAAGAACCGTCTGTAATAGAAACCGGTTATTGGCTATATATATACCGGTACAATATAAACAACTAGTCTCAAAATATGAAATAATAAAGTTCTATATGGCTTATATATATACCCATTTGAAAGGTTTTGATAAGATCTACAACTTTGCAGTTGAGACGAATCCCAAATTTCAAAGGGAAGATCAAAAATTTTGGCAAAAACAGAAATAAAAAACTTGCGATTTGAATTTGAGGCTAAAAATAGCCGATTTTGGGGGTCTTCGAGGGCGACCAGCACAAGTTGGTCATCTTTTTTTTTGGATCGAGCTCGTCTTTACACTACTAGTTTTCAGGTCTAGGACAACGGAGCGAAATCGTTGCGATAGGGCCAAAATAGATGCAATATGTACCTATTGCAACACATCACTTCCGTTGGCAAGCGTGGCTAGTACTTGCGTGCTTAAAAGATTGTGCAACGGATTGTGGTTTCGTTGCAATACCTATGGTTATTGCCATGTAATGTGTTGTGGCAATTGTTTGTTGTTGCAACAAGTGATGTCGTGGCGATATTGGCTATTGCCACGGCTGACTCCGTGGCAATAGCTTCTTTTGCCACGAAGTTTGGTCGTGGCAATAGCTTCTTTTGCCACGAAGTTTGGGCGTGGCAATAGTATCATTTGCCACGAAAATATTGCGTGGTAATAGATTCTATTGTCACGCCAATGGTTCGTGGCAATAGACCCTATTGCCACGGAGAGTATTTTGTTGCAACAGGATATATTGCCACGGAAGGCGTTTCGTTGCAACAGGTTTAATTGCCACGGGAGTCGTTTCGTTGCAATATGTTTTATTGCCACGGAAGGCGCTTCATTGCCATAAAGTTATTGCGACGAAATATATTTTGTGGCAAATAGAGCCTATAGCAACAAATATTGTTCATGGCATATAGTGGAATCGCAACATAGTAGCAGCGTTGCAACAGCCTATCACAACGAAATACCAATTTTGCATACAGGTTTATCGCAACGGTAAAATTTGTGGTAGCATATTGAGCATATGATATTTTATTATAATTTGTTGTTGCAAATTAATAATCAAATTAGGAACACGGCTGGATCAAAAACACATATATTAATTCAACACATAATAATTTAAAAGTGCCACCACTCATGCAGGAATTACATATCAATCTCCAAACTTAAACTACAAAATTTGTAACTAATAACAAAAGTACTATCACTTCCATTCCATTTGTCCTTGCTTCTTTGCCATGTTGAATTCCCTGACTCGACGACGCCACGACTCTGTTTGCTCTGATCAAATTGTTTCATCCTGATAGAACATGAACAATAAAGAGGGAACTTAATGTGAGTATTGTCCAGCAGCACATACTTAAGTATATCATAGTGCAAGTTTAGAGATACGAGTTACAGCTGAAAATAGCAATCCTGAGTTCTCTAGTTTTGTTGCGTAGCAAAGTATTTAGCAAGTGATTCCAGCAGAATTATTTAATTTCATTTTATTTACCGATATATAGTAGCCCTACTTCACCTGGCATAATTTTCTAGTAGTTTAGAACAGTATGCTATATTTGACATAAGAACAATGACAGATGAAGATTAATCACACTTTCATTTCATACCTGCTGGTCCCTCCTTTTCTTCGAACGAGTTGTAGTTAGGTTCTTCTCTATGGCAGCCGTCCGAAACAGATATCCATTTATGTAGCATCTGTTGAAAAATCGAGCCCGATGTTCTGGTCCACGGGAAAGGGCATACATTAGATCACTTGTTTTTCCTTCTTCATATAGTTCGGAGATCTGCACTTAGTTCAAAGGAAAATTATTAGGCAAATACGTGATAGCATAATGAACCAATAAATAAAAAAAATAGTAACTCACTTTACGCTCAAACCAGCCTACAAATTGCTCCTTGTGACGGGTTTCAACATTCTGTGCACTCATATTTCTAAGCTCATCCTTGTGCTTACTAAATTAAAACAAAAAAGAGGGCATCAATTAGTTGAAAACATGAAAAATAATATATACTTGAAATTTAGTACATCTAAAGTACAACTTACTTAATCCATGGAATGGCCTCATCACAGTTTGTAATTATGTAGTGCCTCATCCGATGCAACTCCAACCTAGAAAGTGACTCGATAGTATATCCTTTTTACTATAGTCAATGCTCCCAAATATGCTTAGCCTGGATGGTGGTTCGTTCACGCAGCGCTTTCATGCCGCTCGGGCGATTAAGCTTGGTGTCGACGTCTTCCAATAAGAGAGAGCAAAATGTCATGCACTCCTCCGAGATATATCCTCGGCTATTGAACCCTCGAGGTGCGCTTTGTTCCTCACATAGCCTTTAAGCGTACGTAGATACCTCTCAATAGGATACATCCATCTGTAACACACGGGACCTCCAAGTCTAGCCTCCTCAGCTAAATGAACTGGCAAATGCATCATGATATCAAAAAAAGCTGGTGGGAATACCATCTCAAGCCGACAAAGAGTCTCTCCAATCGAAGTGCTCAAGTTTTCAACCTCTTTTTCATCCAGCTCCTTTGAACATATTGCATTGAAAAACCTACTGAGCTCAATCAATGGGATAACAACATCTTGTGGCAATATGTTGCGTACTACTAAGGGTAAAAGTTTCTGAAAGATAATATGGTAGTCATGAGTTTTGAGAGAAGACAGCTTACATCCAGTGACATTCACAGATTTCTTGATATTGGAGGCGTAACCATCAGGCATTTTCACTTCTTCTAGAAATTTGCATAATACCGTCTTTTCATCATTACCTAGGTAGTACAAAGCTGGTGGCAAAGTATACTTACCATTCTCGAGCAAAGGATGTTGATCCTTCCTTATCCTAGATGTTGCAAGTCTAGCCGAGCCTTCTCACTTTCCTTAGATTTATATTTTATGTCGAGCAAAGTCCCCAATATGCTCTCACATATGTTTTTCTCAATGTGCATCACATCCAAATTATACCTTATAAGCAATGAGCTCCAGTAAGGCAGTTCAAAAAAATACTCTTCTTCCTCCAATTGTGCCATCTAGTTTCTTCTTCACGCTTCTTCCTCTTTCTTGTTGCCTTCCCAAAGGTCACTTGCTCGAAACTCTCATACTGTTCCATCATTTGCTGACCAGTTAGTGACACTGGAGCCTCCCTATTTTCCGCCTTGTTGTTGAAGCTGATCTTGTTCCTGCGCCACCTGTGGTTCGAAGGCAAAAAACGGCGATGTCCCATGTAGCAATGCTTGGACCTGAATTTCAGCCACAAGTAGTCAGTATCCTTGTGGCAGTATGGACATGCAAACTTTCCTTTAGTGCTCCATCCAGATAGCATTGCATATGCAGGAAAGTCATTAATTGTCCAAAGTAGAAGTGCACGCAGAGTAAAATTTTTCTTCAGCTTTGCATCCCATGTTTCAACACCATTTTCCCAAAGATCCTTTAGCTCATCGATAAGGGGCTGCAAATATACATCAATGTTCATTCCTGGAGATTTCGGCCCTGGAATCAACATCGACATCATCCAATATGGTTGTTTCAAACACAACCAAGGAGGCAAGTTATAAGGGATTATGATCACAGGCCATGTAGTGTATGTAACATTCAACATCCCAAATGGATTGAAGCCATCAGATGCAAGGCCCAACCTAACATTGCGAGGATCCAATGCAAAATCCTTATACTTGTCATCCACATGCTTCCATGCCAATGAGTCTGCAGGGTGACGTATTTTCCCATCACGGACCAATCCTTCCTTATGCCATCGCATATATGATGATGTGGTCTCATTCATGTACAATCTTTGAAGCCGCGGAATAAGTGGGAAATATCTTAGGATTTTACGTGGAGAACGCTTTTTTGCTCCATCAGTGCCACTAGCCTCATCATTTCCAACAGAATCGGCCATTTTCCACCTAGACTCACCACATATTGGACACGTATCCATCTTAGCATAATCTCCTCGGAATAACACACAATCATTCTCACATGCATGTATCTTCTGGTAGTCTAGCCCAAGATCTCGAACAACCTTTTGCACTTTGTCCAAGGTGTTTGGGATACAATGTCCTTTAGGGAGCACAAGCGAGAACAGATGAAGTATGGACTCCAAGGAACTGTTACTAAGTCCATACATGCATTTAATCTGAAATAGCCTGACAATGAAAGAAACCTTAGTTACCTCCTTGCAACCTGGATACAATTCCTTCTGTGCCTCATTTAATAATTTAAAGAATTTCCTTGCTTGTTCATTTGGCTCTTCAATATTAGAACCGATGATGTCGCCACGAATAGCGCCACTGATTATTGAAGAAACTAGATCATTAATAGAAGCCCCATCACCTGTTGGACCTTCATTGCAATCTCCTTCATCTTTGTTGTCATCGTCAGCCAAAGCTTCACCATTACCTTGCTCTTGGATGAAACTTTCATCAAAACCTCTAACTAGCAAATGTCTTTCAACCTCATATTGTAATCTATAGGACATGCAACGACATCTTGAACAAGAACAGGGTGTAGTTAAACCTTTAGATGTGCCTCCAAAAGTAGTTTCAATGAATTTCTTGAATCCTTTTTGCCACTCAGATGTTGACTTATCCATCCGCATCCAACTGCTCCCACCATGTGACATGCTTCCAATGATTATCAATCAAAGTACAACAAATTAAAACCAATCTGTCCAAATTAACACTACCTGCAAGACCACAACATACACAATTTAAAAAGCTTATTAATGAAACAGAAAAAACTTATCAACCACATAGCATAACAAAACACACTAATTCTACAAAGAGGCAAAAATAATCATCAGTTAAATATTTTTATTTCTACTACTTAAAAATTAGGGTTGAATCGCCTCCCCCCATCTCCTCCCTTGGCCTCCACTCCCTGCGCCTCCCCTCGTCCCCTCCCTCAGCCTCCACTCCCTCCACCTCCCCCATCTCCTCCCTCGGCCTCCCCCCATCCTCCCCGATCTCCACTCCCTCCGCCTCCCCCGCGCGTCCCCCCATCTCCTCCCTCGGCCTCCACTCCCTTCGCCTCCCCGTGCCTCCAGCCCGCCTCCCCCATCCTCCCCTGCGCCTCCCCTCCCTCAGCCTCCCCGTGCCTCCAGCCCGCCTCCCCTATCCTCCCCCGCGCTTCCCCTCCTCCGCCTCCCCATCCTCCCCTGCGCCTCCGCTCCCCATCCTCCCCGATCTCCTCCCTCCGCTACCCCGCGCCTCCACTCCCGCCGCCTCCCCGCGCCTCCCCCATCTTCTCCCTCCGCCTCCCCATCCTCCCGATCTCCACTCCTCCGCCTCCCCGCGCCTCCCCATCTCCTCCTCGGCCTCCACTCCCCGCCTCCCCGTGCCTCCACCCGCCTCCCCATCCTCCCCACGCCTCCTCCCTCCGCCCCCATCCTCCCCTGCGCCTCCGCTCCCTCGCCTTCCCCGCGTCTCCGCTCCCACCGCTCCCCCGTACCTCCGCTCCCCCATCCTCCCCGATCTCCGCTCCCGCCGCTCCCCTGCGCCTCCTCTCCTTAGCCTTCCCCACCACCTTCCAAGGGTGAGGCAATACCTCCCAAGCCATTGGTGGCGACCAAGCCCTACATGAGATGTGGCGGCTGCCGCAGTGCCCTAGGGGTGAGGTGGTAGCAGCCGCAGGAGCCCTAGGGGAGAGGATGCAGCAACCTCACGATGGCGGTGGCCTGGACCGTCGGCTTGACGAGTCGCCAGCAGGAGAACGGCAAGGAAGCAAAGGTGAGACAATAGATTCTTTATTACTTCTTGATTATTTATATGTGGTGATTTACAGGGGAGAGTCCGATCTGGACTGCAATCCCAACCCCAACTCTGAAACGGAACTAGAGTCCTTAAGGGACTGGACTGCTGATGGAAATAGAGTCCCTAATGGACTTAACTGCTGACTGCTAACTAATCCGACTTGGTAACGCACTCACATTTTATTCTCGTGGAACAGGATGATCAAGAAGGTGTTATAACTGTAGATGATGATAACTTCATCGATGATAGTGGGGTTGACCCAGCTGACCGTTATGGCAGTGATAATGATGGCCACTCCCCTCGACATTATCCACGTGTCTTCATCCTTAATCACAAATGCTTTAGATCATTCTTGTAGTTTCAATTTTTAGACAGATTATCATAAATGCTGAGTGAGAAGGTCTGTTTGCTCAAGGTAATTGATTCTGGGGATCATTGGCTTTTACCCCTTTGGTTAACCAACAAAAAAACACTGAACTGAGTAGTTGAATGGGGACCCTTTATTTGTAAAGGAAGGAAAAGAAAGGAATATGCCATATAATATTTGTGCTGTTACAAAATTATCCTTTTTGGGCTATGGTTGCTTATGGTCATGTTTCATATCAGTGATTGATTATAGTGAGTAGTGACTAATACCAATATCCAAGTTGGTAAGATTATGGACTTCCTCAGTGAATGTGCATATGCCATTTGCCTAATTCATCTAAGGGTATGCCGGTATTCAGTAATAGAGGAATGATCTTGGTATGTTATAGGCTTATTACATAACGCCCCTGTAGGAGTAGATTAGCTTTAGGTGATAAGTTGCCTTGTTGATGAAGCTGACTCCCTGCCATCTTATAGCAGTTTTCCAATTAAAAATGTGTGCTTTACACAGGAAGAATTACATAATATTTTGTTGATCCTCGTTTATTTCCTGTCTTTTAGTACTCTGTGAACTAATTCTCTTTATTATAGGCAGAGGAAGGTGAAGAGGACGACGAAATTGAGCGGCTCTTTAAGGGCGGTAAGAAGAAGAAGAAGAACGATCGGATTTATTAAGTTGAGAAGTAAGGGAGGCACGAACAATCATCCTAACTAATAGATAATATCTTCTGTTATTTTGGCTTCTGGATATGTAAGTGATAATATCTCACCGTTGCTTGGTTTTAGTCCAAATGAATTACCCCACTTCTGCTGGGAATTTCAATTTTGCTCTTCATAATTAATGTTCTGACAAAAAGCCAAAAAGGTTCCGTAGCAAACAAATTGCTCTACTCATCAATCACTAATCAACATAACGTTATTGTTGATCTGTTATAAACTTATTATACCAGATTGCGGTAATAGAGCCCTCATTCAATTTGATGTCACATACGGATTTATATATCCAATAGCCACCAGGATTAAACTTTCAAATATTGTTATTAGTATCATGCAAATCTCCTATCTGGCTTGACTAGTAAAATGTAAGTTGAGGCTCAGGCTACCTTTTACATGGGATCTTCTTTTTATTCACTGGGTACTTTGGTTATCGAGTACATTTCCTCTTGAATTGCATCATCTTTCAAAATTGTAAAGCTAACCTTCTCGAGATTGTACTAAATTAACACGCACTTCCTGCTTTATGTAGGAGTTTGAATTGTCATATTGCTGCTTAGGTTTGCTAGGTTATTTTTGCAAATTATGATAGGTCTTGATCATTCCATCATATGATGATTCATAAATTGTTAAACATCGTACACATTTCCCTTCATTTATAGTTTTGTACTGTTGTATTCTGGGATGTAATAAGTAATTCTTGATGCTATATAGCATCTTGTTTCTGAAGGGTAGAAACATGGGACAAACACTAGGGTAGAAACATGGGACAAAGACTAAGTAATTTTTCTAGTTTTCTCATTTCCATTTATGTGTTTATCTTGATTCCATTTTTTTAAAAATATGTATCCCACCCGAACATTAAAACTAATATCCATATGCTTACATTCATCAAATAGTTGGTTCTGCATAAGTTGTATTATATACTTATCACTATCAAGACTTTTGTAGATAAATTTGGCCTTTTCTGTTCCAAATGCTTGATTGGTTTAGTTTTTTAATGGCCGTAATCAATCACTATGTTCTATTTGTGTAAAGTGCGTTTCACTCTGGTGATTATGTTTTGGAATTCTCCCACCGTTTATATTGACTCAGTAACCATATTCTGCTTGCTTGATTGCAGTCTGTTGATCAATCATACCAGCAGTGGTTCTCTCCACGAAAAACACCGCCCATTACTAATCACTCCTTGCCCCACTCTCTCACTGTTCCAAACCACCTCCTCCATGACATGATTGCTGCATGCTGCCTCGATCACTCGATCCTTTCCCTATCTACCACTGTTGATAAACTCTCCATCCCCTTGGCACTGCCAGAGGAACAAATTCAGGACATCCTTATAAAATTCTCAAGGAATTCAGCATTGCATAAAGAGGCCTTGCACCTGATCCAACTACTCTCTAAAACCTCCAAGGGAGTGCAACCTTGCCTTGACAAATGGCCAGACCTGATCCCAATGCTGATAGATCTTAAGAAGAAATGGAAATCAACATGGACACATAATCTTGAGGAAGAGAGGCTCATAGTAATCCTTAATTTGTCCATGCACAGGCCCAACAGGGAGGTCCTAGCTGGACAGAATAAACTACCAAGTGTTCTAAAGCAAGTCGTTGAGAAGGCAGATAGGCTTGGAAGTTCAGCATCATCTTTGGCGAAGGTAGCTTCTATAGTTGCCAGCTTGTCAGAGTTTGAGATGTTCAGGAAAAGAATGCTGGATATAGGTGGAATGAAAATGCTCCAAGATCTTCTAAATATTGAGGATGTTGTAGTAAGGAACGAGGTGCACTTGCAATCCTTGCACTGCACGGATGATGAAGGCAAGTCATCACCGTAGTTTATGGCGTGCCCGATACGTTCTTTGGAATGCTTCATGGTCACAGATGAGATTCTGCTTCTACTTGATTGTCTGCCAAAAGCTCCACATGTGCAGGATAAGATCTGTGATAAGGCTGTTGAATCATATGAACAATTCAAAGCATAGAAATAAAGAGGCAGCATAGAGAAACTTGTTTTTAATTCATCTTATTAACTGACCGAATATAGTTATGAGTTATGATTCAGTGCATCACATAGATCTTGCATAAAGCAAATCTTATGGACACTGTATGTAAGCATTCATTTCTTTTTTTCTTGTAATTAACAAGGGAATTTTTGCACCTCCTTATATTATCCCATGTTAATGATTTAGTTTTGAAAAATGGTTGCTTACACTTTTCATTTTTTGTGAGTGCTGAATGCTGATACAAGGGAAGTCCAATGCAATGCAATTTGTCCATAGGAAATATTTCAGCATAAAAAAAATAGAACTCTGTGTTTATGTGCTCTGAACTGATGGAGAAGTTGAAGACTGGATTCATTTATCCTTCGTGTGCAACTTCTGTGAACAATGATTTTTTAGGCATTTCAGTAAAGAACCTTGAGCCCTAACATATTGTTTGGGATGTTGCTCTTGAGCATTTATACATGCTTGATTGCTTGTACAAGCAACGGATGCAGCCAACTCCCATGAGGGTTTCTTCTAGGGGCTATACATAATCAATTGGGGATGCTAAACCTACCTTGAGTTTGTGTGATAGCATGTTTGCCCCTCCCTTTTGTGTGTTGCCTTCTTTTCCCCTGAGACAACTGAGTGCAAACAAGCTGCTCGACTGTATGTCCTAATTGCTCCATCCTTGTCGCGAGGCCTACCAAACCCTAAACCCTATGCGCTCATGGAGGAAGAGGCGAACAGTGGTGTCAACTCTGCAAAATTTTACTATATATGCGCTTTTCTACTTTACATTTTAGAATCCATGCCGTCAAACTTTTTAAAATTTAACAATCAATGGGTTTAAAACTATCTAAATTAGCTATATAAAAATTATTTTATTAGATTTATCATTGAAATTATTTCATAATAATATAATTTTATTACTACATCTTAGTGTAAAGTTATAAAAAGTAATAGTCAAAGTTATATTGTAACATAGTAAAAGTTAAAAACATAAAATAAAAAAAAATGGATGAGTAGTTAAATTTAATGCGGCTCAATAATTCTTTCCAGTTAAATAATATATTTAACTGAGAAGTGCAAGACATGAGCGTATCCGCGTCACAGGTGCTTACCATGCTTAGATAAATATAAATTTACAATTGTAATTGACAGTGGGGTACAATAGTCTGGTGGTAAACGCCTTGGCCTCCGAGCTAGGAGGTTGCTGGTTCGATTTCTCCACACCTCATGATTTTTGTTTTTATTTTTTCTATTCTATTTTTTTATCCCTTCCTGTTTTGTCAAGTGAGACCTCCTCAACTGCGTTTTAGTTGTCACTTTTCAATTTTTTTATCTCCTCTAGAAATTAATAACTATAGATAATATAATTCCTCCACACCAATTCGGCCTTTGCGTTGAGCAGTTAGGCCCGCGAAAACAAAGCGTTGTAATAACAGATTATTGCCACAAACAATCATCATATATAGCAACAAATTTATTTCGTGGCAATACAAACTCATTTCATACGCATTGCATAGGAACCTTTTGCAACGCAATTGATGACTATGACAACGCAATAAAATTGTGGCAATATTGTCACCCACTCACAATGAACTTCTATAAGGTGGCAATACCTCCTAACTATTGCCACAAATATCAATATTATCACAACGCAAGACAACCGTGGCAATAAAGTCATACTACTCGCAACCATTTTTTAAATGGTGGCGATAAAGCCACCTTATTACAACGAATTCAATGATTATCGCAACGCAATATTTTAGAGGCAATACTGTGCACATATCGCCACGATTTTGGCAAAACGTTGCAATAGCACATACCTATTGCAACTAATTTAGTGTCATTGCGATGCGTTTCGTGGCTAAGGGTTGGAATCTAGTAGTGTTAGCTTTCCAATGAGTATAAGAACGTCAAAAACAGACACCGTATGCAAAAGTTATACCCGTTTTACTGAAAATGTGTCAAAACGGAATCCTACTCGAACTCAGGCGAAAAATTATGAAATTTTAGGGATGTGGGAGGCGGAAAACATATCACAAACGGTTCTTAATTAAGACATGTCTGTGATTGCATTTAACACTGACGATTTTTATAAACCGTCTGTGATGAGGCGTATAATATAAACATTTTTGTAGTAGTGACTCCTTTAAATAGTTGCTTCATTTGTCGACAAGATGTTCCCTCCTGTCCTCGATAGTTTCTCAGTAGTTGCCATAGGAGTTGACATCGCTTGCATGTGTGCATATTGGCCCAAAGCAACAACTCATTGATATACTTCTTTTGAGTCAAGACAATGCCATCTATTTTATTTTGTACCTGTAACATTCCAAATTTGGGAATTATAAGATATTGTGTAAATTGTGGCATTGGGAAAATTTGGCATTTCTTGGTATTTTAATTTTCTGAATTTTCTAAGGTTTTTGATTGGGGTTCAAAAAAGCATAAGAAATAGTATCCTATAATGTTAAAGCACATAAAATTAAAAAGGGGAAAACAATCAAAAGAAAGAATATATTCAAATAAAAGAAAATTTCAAATTGATCCACACCCTTGCCCCAAAATGTTACAAAAGCCAATTTAGCAAGTCATATGAAAATTTTCTAAACTTCCAAAAATCACCCAAATTCAAAATTTGGAATAATGCAAAGTATAGAATATATAAAAAGAAAAGTAAAGATACTGAAATAATGTCTTGAAGTTTATACATAAAATTATGTATGAAAAATATATACACACACATGTGCTTAAGCTAAATCATGGAATTCAAATCCAAAAATGAAAATAGAAATTGAATCAAAAATAAAAAGGAGGGAGATCAGCTGGCCCAACGACCTGGCCTCATTTCCCTCTCCTCCTCCCTTCGCTCTCCTTCCCCCTGCTTTCTCGTCCACTCACTCTCTCACTCGCGCGTGCACTCGCCCGATCGTCCTTCCCCCAGATTCTCGCACAGCGGCCCCACCTCCGCGGCTCCCTTCGGACCGGCAGTTACTCGTGCGCCACCTCTACCCTATGACACCTCCATGCTCGCCCATGGTACGCCACCTACCCCCGTCTACCTCCGCGCATGGCCATCAACTGCGCCCACGCTGCCTCGCCATCCCAACGTCAGCTACAGCCGCCCAGTCGCCGTGACAACTCCATTCACCATCCCCTGCTTTCTCCTGTGGCGTCTCATTCACGTCGCCACACCAAGACAACCACACTGTGGCCTCACCGTCACTTCTGTCATTCGTTGTGGCCGCCATACCCCCTGCTATGCAGACAGAGCACTCCGTCTGCTATAAAAGCCCACCGAGGCCTCTCATCACTTCCCCGCACTCTCCTCTCACTCCCACCGAACACAATTGCATTCTCGTGCATTGTAGCTCGTCGAAGCCACTTTCTTCTCCAACTCCGGCCATTGTGATCGCCAGCGACTAAGGCCTCCTCCGTCCAATTCCATTTGGCCGAAGCATCCTGGGGAGCTCGGCGGAGCCATCTCAGCCATCCCCCGAGCAGCTCCCTTCCCATGTGCCCTCCTCGAACCGTCACTGTCGCACGCCGACAGCCCTTCTCAGCCACGCCTGAGCTCTGCCGACCTTAATTTCCACACCGTGACCACCGCCAAGTACTCCCCAAGAAAACAATTGAATGTTAATGCTATCTACTGCCGTCGCCATTAGTGTCCTATTCCGCCGCAGCCCGAGCTCGCCGCCGGCCGATGCTCTAGCCAAATTGGCCGGCGAGACCTCGGCCAGAGGTGGGCACTGGCACAAGCAACCCATTTTGCTTATGCTCGTGTCCAGCAACCGCCTCCTTCGCCGACGATGAGCTTCGTCGTTGTCGAGAGGAGGAAGACAGCACTGTTCATCGGTGTCGTTCGATTATCCCCATGATTAATTAGTGTTAATGACAGTGGTTAATGTTAGTAAGTCACTGGCGTGTGGGCCCGATTTAAGTTAAACCGTTATCTGGTCCCACCTGTCAGCGTCAGAAAAGTTATTAATCCCCATGGGTCCCCTCTGTCAGTGACACCGAGGAAAAGAGTTAATAACCGTAGTGGGCCCCACGTGTCAGTCTCTGGTACATTAAGAATTAAATAAAGTCAGTGGGTCCCACCTGTCAGAGAGAGTAAAGAAAATAAAACCCAGTGGGTCCCACCTGTTAGGGAAAAAATAAAAATAATATAACCTGTGGGCCCCACCTGTCAGTCTCACATACTCTCTCTCCTCTGGATTTTAGAAGACCCCTCTTTATGTTGTTCTAGAAGACCCAATCTCATAAATTTGTCAAACTCATGGTATACGCGACCACTTTGCAAATACTCCATTGCAAACATGGAAGTCGAAACACCTTTTAATATATAGGACCGAGACTGGCTTTTAATGGACCTTCACATATAGGTACTACATGAATTTACCGTCGCTTGGTAAATTCAAAAAAGTTAACGAACTCAATGTGATTTTTGGTCACATTACGAGCGCATATATGAACGAACTGAATGTTGATAAACTGTTTTAAAAAAATTATCCCAATAAGCATATTTAAAACGATGGTGGAGAAATTGTTTCGTTTATTTATTTGAGAGAAGTCATATCATGAGGCCTGTTTTTTTTGTTGTGGTTTATGGGTTTTGGCTAAAATTTTTAAATTTTAGCTGTTTGCGACAGAGATTACGGAAGGAGAGATACTCGCTTGCAATTTTGGATGATACAGATATTGAGCTTTTAACGTTTACTATAATTAACTTGTAGACCCTATCTTGAAAAAATACTTTGTTTAAAAGTTAGGTACTATAGCAAAAATTGAAAGCCGTTTTTAGAAGTTGAAAAGAATAGAAACTGAAAAGTACTGAGCTGTCCAAACATGTCCACACTGCACACTTGTTTCTTCTTTGGTCCCTATTAGGGGTGCAAACGGAGCGGATATTTTCCGACCGTCCGTCCGTCCGTTTTAATTCGGATAGAATTCGGAGCAAATTTTCGGATATCCGGATGTTTTGCCGGATACGAATACGGATTCGGATATTTTTGCGGATACTGAAGCGGATTCGGAACAAACATTATCCGGCGGATACGGAACTATCCGGATATTTTTCAGATAGTTACGGATATTTTTTCGGATAGTTACCGGTTTCAAATTCGGATTCAACTCAGAACTAAATTCGGATTCGGATTCGGATCGGGACAGCCCAACAGACACTTACTAAAAAGACCATAACTTTCACAAGCGGAGTCCGATTTGAGTGTTCTTGTACTTGTTGGAAAGCTTATTTCAAGACCTATGCAATGGATAAGGTCTCATCTTCAAATACATCATAAATCATCTGCTATGACCAAAATAATATGATGACTGTAAAATCTAGTTTCCTTTTTGTGTGAGTTCGAGTCTAAAACAGTATAGGGTTAAGTTGTATTCGGTTTGGGGATCATATGGACATCCCAAGGGGTTATATAAGTCTTGTAATCGTAGCTTTTAGGGCTCAGACTACCTTTAGAGTTATATGTAGCTAGTTAGCTATTATTTGTTTAACTAGTCTCGATCATTTACATGCTACTTTGCTAACTAGAATTTACTGGTTGCTTAACTTGTCTATTTCATCATGTGAAATTTACTTGTTAAGCTACTAATGTAGTTCCGTTATGGATATGTACTATGGTGATTCATCCTTACACATGTGATATATATGATTTTTGTTTACGCGTATTATCCGACTAAATATTCGTGACCGAGACTAACCGTATTCGGAGCGTTCTGTATTCGCTCCGTATTCGTGACCGAGAATATCCGTACTCGTATTCGTATCCGGCACTATCCGTGTCCGATTCTGACTCCGACAAAAAAATATGGAAACGGATACGGAATGAGTAGTATCCGTCCGTATCCAATCCGTTTGCACCCCTAGTCCCTATTGACCGGCGTATTGACTCAGCATTAATTTTACAAAAATTTTAAATATTAACCATTCAAATTGAAACGGCCTAGATTTGAGTAGAAATCCTGTTACTTTCAAAACCTGGCGTAGTGTATGAAAACTAGTTTGTACTCCTTGAGTCCATTTTACAAGGAGTACTTTCACCGGACATAGAGGTTAAGAAAGCCCTAAGTTTTAGAAATTCACAAGGAAAAAATACCTATAATACCCTTCCATTAAGTGATTTGGATATTCGAAACATAATGGTTTTTGTGGATAGGCATGTGCGAATGATTAGGTAAAACAGTGAAATAAATAAAGTTAAAAAAATAATCTAGCAATATATTTACGTACACACGCTTTATAAAGTAGAGCAAGCTTGGAAAACTAATATGCCTTATCAACTCCTCATTCTATGAAGGATATTAGCCAAAGCATAACTTCCTAACTCAACTTCTTTCTAATTTCACAAGTTGCTAATTGGATTGTTCCCTAATTAAAAAAATGGGCCCACATGCCATACACCTAACCACAAGAAGAAGGAATATAGGGGGGGTGCGTGCGGCAGGGGCTGGGGCTGGCTCTGGGCAGGTGATGGTGTCGCCAGCAGTGGGAGGTCGGAGAGGGGAAGGCCACAGCCAAAATGAGTCCAAGGGAGGTTAGTGAACCTACGGGAGGCGGCGCACTGGCCGGAGTGGCGTCGGGTGCCAGCGGGCGGTGGCTCAAGAAACCGGCGACGGGGCCAAACGTGAAGCGGCAGCGCGAGCGAAGAAAGGGAAGAAAGAAGAGGGGCGTGAGTGGAACATGGGCAAGTAAATGCTTAGTGAGCTATTGGCCGAGCCAGAGAGGCACCAGAGGAGGCCGGCGACGTGCGCACGGGGCGGTGCGAGGAGGCTCGCGTGGAGGGAGGAGCTCAGGCGTCGAGGGGATCAGGCGGTGGTTGAGGAAGCTTGGTGAGGCCATGGTAATGCTTCCATAGTGAGGAATCGAAGGAAGGTCAACCAAGGAGGAGTTGGCGGCGAGAATGGCGATGGCTGGCTGGAAATGAGGAAGAAGTGGATACGCTGTCCTTCAGCGATAGATTTTCAGCGATAGAGGGTGGCCGGTGGCTCACCGTGACACGGGTGGATTGGGGAGGGCTTCGCCGGAGCGGCCAGGAGCGGTGGCGGCCGGCGCGGGTGTGGGTGTGGGGGCGCAGACGGACGAGGCAGAGCAGGGGGAGAGAAGGGGAAGGCGCAGGGGCAGTGGAGAGCTCGGGAACTTCTTTATAGCCGGGGAAGGTGGGACGTGCGGGTGCTGTAGCCGGCGACCGGAGAACAGGGCACGTAATGGCCATGGCGCACGGTCGGCATGGGCGACGTGTGCGCACAGGGCACGGCGTGGGCGACGGCGGAGTAGGGCAGGGCGCAGGGCATGGCCGGGCGACGTGGGAAGGCAGGTCGGAAGGTGTGGCCAACGTGGGCAAGGACAACAGGGTGTGGGGGAGGCGACACGTGCACAGGAGAAGCAGTACAGAGCACGGGGGAGAAGAGTAAAAAGAAAGGAGGAAGGAAGAGAGAGAGCGCAGGCCCGCTTGGCAGTGAGGGAAAAGAGAGAAAAGGATTCCATGCAATGGTTTATTAGTCCTAGAGTTTATGAGATTAGAATCTTCCATGATAGGTCTGTGATATTAAAAGGTGTTTAAATGACCGTGACTTAGTCAGGATGAACCAAAAATACTAGTATTATATCAGAGGGGTGATCTTGATGTGGTTTACACTATCAAGGAAATTTAGAGGGTACCTTATCAAAAATATTCAATTTACTTTTTTGAATTCTTGTTTAGACCGGGCGGCGAGGAACCGGAGCTCGGCGGCGGCCTCCGGGTAGGATTCGGCAAGCGGGCGGAAGTTGGTGACGGCGTCGCGGCCGCGGAAGCGCTGCGCAGCCACGTCATAGGCGCGCGCGGCCTCCGCCTCTCCCGTGAACGTGCCGAGCCACACGCGCTGGTGCCGCTCGTAGATCTGCGCGCCCCACCGCCCGTTCGGCTGTGGCACCACGCCCTTGTACTTGGACGACGGCAGCTTCCCGCCTCCACCCCCGCCACCCCGGCACCCCGCGCCGCCCGAGTCCGCCTCCGCGCCCGGCTCCGCCGAGTCCATCACCGCGCTCGCGCCGCTGCCCACGCGCTGCAGCGGCTTCACCGCTGGCGCCGGCGCCTTCTTGCCCGTGGAGGCGGCGCTGCTCGCCTCGTCCACGAGGCAGCTTGTACTGTCCATCCGATCACTAAGATGGATGCTCGGAGAGAGCAGTAGCCAGCCAAAGCTGTGTGGAAGCGGTGAGGAGAGGAGAAATGAAGGCGTGTCATGTGTGATATATATAGGAGGTTAGTTTAGCTAGTATACACCATAACCAGTTAACTGCCCTGTGTTTTCTTTTTGCTCTTTATGGGCTTTTATTTTTAGTTTTTTAGTAACAATAATTTATTAGATTAATAAACTATAGTTAAAAATTATAAGTTGCAACTCTTAACCAATAGACCCGATCACACTATATACTATGTGTATATGGACAAATGGTTTTGTAGTTTATGTTTTATATTTGTAGCTTTGTAGTATTATTTATAGGTTTATATATGTCATGGCCTCATGCGAGTGCCTCATGGGCTTGTGTTGATGTGGGTCAACTGAAAGAGGATGACGGCACCGTACTTTTTGGTTTTTTAACTGATTTTTAGCTTTAATTTTTTAGTATTATTTATTAGACTAATAAATGGTAATAAAAAAGAATAGAGAAGATACGAGGATGTACCCATTGGGCATGCACTTGTGTGGGTGTGGTAAATTTGTGGTGTAATCCTTGCAATTTTTGTTGTGTGCTAGCTTGATTGGCTTTTTGGGAGGAGAAAAGTAGTAGTGCCTGGATTAACGTGGAATTGCTGATTCAATTTTGGCGTTTATGCGATAGGTACGTATTGTGCGCTGGAGGTCTCTCTGAAAGTAAATGGTGATGGTTAGAGGTGGGAGTTAGGTCGTGTCGTGTCGGTACGATTTGGGTCTACTGTGTTTCTTGCTAATTTGTGTCGTGTTGGTTCGGCTCAATCATTCCACCGTACCGTGCCGTGCCGGCCCACCTCACCTCCGGCTAGGCCCAAGCACAGCCCAAAGTTCGCCGTGCCGACGTTCGTGCTATGCTAGCTCAAGCCTAGCCCAAAGTAACTATGCATGACGAAGGCGGCGGTGATAATTGTGAGCGACGTCTGTCATCTTCTTTTCTCTCGTACCCGCCTCGTTGAAAATTAATTGAAGTTGAATTAGTTGTATGAAAATATGGGCACACAATGACGTAAATATTTCAGAAAAAGTGAAATTGCATTGATATTTTAAAATACAATGTTACTGCCTCGTTAAAAACCTTATGCTCCAGAGTAGAGTTTCCCGAGTAAGGAAAAGAGTACAGTAATAATATATGTAGATACTAACTATAACAACGTAGTACATAGTAGCTACTCATCAATGTCTAGATCGTTCATGCGTTCGAGATCAGCGTACTCCTGCACAATTTCAGGATCAGAGTATAAAGGAATGTTAAAAAAAAAGAGTATAGAGGAATGTTACAAACAATAAAGAGTACATAGAAATGTTACAAAAAATAAAGAGTATGGAGAAATGTTAAAAAAATAAAGAGTATAGAGGAATATTAAAAAAACATAAAGAGTATAAAGGAATGTTAAAAAAAATAAAGAGTATAGAGGGATGTTGAAGGTGAAGAAGTGAGTTGTGAGTTGTGAAGGAGTGAATTGCTGAGTTGTGAATGTGAAGGAGTGAGTTGTGAGTTGTGAAGTTGTAAATGAATGTTATTCATAAGCATATGAGTAGATGAACGTTATTTGTGAATGACTGAAAGCTCTGAGACACGTTATTTTTCGAACATTTGTTCGAGACCGTTGTCTTTCGATCAAACTTCATTTCCTGGGTTCCATTCTTTGCTTTTGCTTTGGACCATTATTTCCCATGCTAACACCTTGCCCCGCCCCCCGGGCTGACACGTCAGCATCCCGCCCCCACCCCCCACGCACGTGCGGTTCTCTACACCCACCCCACTGACCCACTGAGTGATTCACCTAGACTCTACTCTCACCTAGACTACCCGTGACCCCCCTCCTGGCCTCCTCCCCCGTCCCCACAGCCACATCCCCCGCCGCCCCCTCCTTCCCCCCCACCTCCCTCCTCCTCCCCGCCGCTCCCTCTCCCCCGCCCCCCTTCTCCCCGCTGCTCCCTCTCCCCTCCCCCCGCCGCTCCCTCTCCCCTTCCCCCACCCCACCTCCCCCCCGCCGCCCCCGCCTCCATCGCCGCCCCCTCTCCCGCCGTCCCCTCCTCCCCCACTTCCCCGCCGCCTCCCCTCTTCCTCCCCTGTCGCCCCCTCATCTGCCGCCCCCTCCACCCCGGTCCCTCCTTCCCCCTCCCCCGCTCCCCCGCCTCCTCTCCTCCCGCCGCCTCCCCATCCCCCGTACGCATGGGCGCAGGCGAGGGCGTTCGTGGTGGTGCCGGCCGTGCGGCTGCTGGTGCTCCTGTCGCTGGCGATGACGGTGATGATACTGCTCCTCCCCTTGGCACTGGTGGATTGACGGCCGACGGCTCCTCCCCTTCGCAGTTGGCATGGTATACTCCTTCCCCTAATACCCTCTACTCCCTCCCTCTCTTTGCCTATGATGTGATGTGTGAATGTGTGAATGACGTGCTGCCCGTGCCCGTCGTGCCCCCCGTGCCGTCGTGCCCCCCCATGCCGGGCCGGCCCAAGTACGGCACGATTCATCGTGCCGTGCCGCCCGTTGGGACGCCTTTCCTGGCCTGGCCCGGCCCACCGTTCGGGCTATGCCAGCACGGCCCGCCACGTGATGTGCTTGTGCCGTGCTTGGGCCGTGTTGGGTCGGCCAGGCCTCGGGCTGGCCTAGAAAAGCACGGTCCGTCTCTCAGCTCTAGTGATGGCGATGGTGTGGCAGAGTTTTCTGGAAGTTCTAGATGGGATAGTATTCTGCGTGTCTACGTCTGACAGTTTTCTTGATTCCTACTTTTACTCGACTATTCACTGTAAATGCTGCGTCGTGCTTGAATACCCATTTTTTTGTTTTTTAGGATTGGGCAACTAGATTTTGGTTTTTGTAAATACCTGCTCAAAGAACTAACTATTCTTGTTTAATTTTAATTCTTCTCATAGCAAAAATTAATTAGGATATATACGAACTATGTGATAGCTCAAGCAGTTAAAATTGGCTCTGATCTAAAAGTTCACAATTATATATAGTATGGTGTGTTGAGACTAAAGAAATCAAATTAGCTTTTTTTTTTGCGAGGAAGTAGATCGAGTGTTTAGCTTAATAGTTCTTAACCATTCTATGGGTGGTTTTTTCACCCAGGTTGTCCAAACCAGATATTCAATTAAAAATAAAAAACATCATCTTATCTACATAAACAATAAAAAACAAAAATAGAAAAACCATTCGCTAGGACTGCACTGGCCAAGGTTGTTTTCGCTGGTAGCCCAGTTCTATCCGCATCCGATCGGCACGATGTCAGCACTGTGAATGCGACACGTGCCACATGCTCACGCGCCCCTTCTGACGGAGATGCAGCGGAGCCATCGGTGAAGCTAGCGAAGGCCGCAGGGCCAGGCGGACGGGCAGCCATGTTTGCGGCCAGGCGGACGGGTAGCCATGTTTGCCCCATTGGTATGGGTGTGTTTATGCGTGCGCGGATGCAGGGGCCCAGCCGTGGGGAGGAGGTAAGCGGGCGAGGGCGCGGCGTGGTGTGGTGTTCACATGAAGTGCGGACCATGATCTGCCATCCATGCATGCCGATTCCTCATATGCATCCCCCCTGAAAACATTGTTGTAATCTCGCAGCTGTATTCCCAACAGTGCGTCGCCATAGCTATAGCCGATAACTGGCTGCTGTACTGTCGATCGACCTGACACAGACTTTTCGGCACTTTTAGTCTGTTTTAGCATCGTATTTATAAGAATAGTTATATGACTAATGTAGAAAAAATATTACTTTTACCGTATGACGACCGGATAGCAACGCTGTAAAGTTGACACATAGCTAGGAGTACCTTGTGGCTGTGCGGCAGGTGCCTGTTGCATAGCCATGGGACGACAGGTAATTAAACTAGCTAAATTTACTGTCTTAATTATTAGTTTATATTTACTGGTTGTTTGAATTTTTAAATATAGTAAATGAGCTTTAAAATATGAAAATTTATGTACGGCCTCCGACACAACGTACTTAATTGTGTAATTTTTTATAATTTTATCCACTTTGAATATTGCTCGAAAATTCATACGGTTATGCTGTTTGTATGAGTTGTTACATATAGCAAACGAACTCCAAAAATTATAAAACTTTTATATGCAGCCTTCTGACATGACACAGTCGATCTGATTGTCTAATTTTTCAATAATTTTATGTGCTCTAAATTTGCCATGTTAACTTATGTTTATTTAATCATAATATAATTAGCGATATGCGATGCTCATTTAAATCATGGTTTAAATCTGGCAAACTTCCTCGTGGTACAACCTCATGTGAATTTAGACATGTTGGCACCTTAATACCTACTTAAGTCCATATAAAGTCCATTCTAAAAGAGTCCCATAATCCGGATTAAAAGGTGTTTCGACTTCTTGAGCAATGACAAAAGATCTGTACCATTGAGAAGGACATGAAAATGCTGCTTAAGTGAGTGGTCTTGTTCATATGCCTATTTGTCGCTGTTCCAGTATACCGAATGAACAACAAAAATAGGCATATGAATATCTATATGGATATAAATATTCTCCACTGCAGCAGTTCTGCTTCTCTTTTTCATATCATTTTATCCACTAATCAAACCATAGTAAAAAATAACATTTTTGAAATCTACAGAACGAGAGTTACAACTTTTACGAAGACACTATAATTTTATTCTGTCATTTTGAGGGTGTAATTTGCAATGAAAAATAGAGGACAATATCTACAGTAGAGTTCTGACCAGCGAACTTCTACAGACTACCACCAATAGTATACTGCTCAAAAAATTATGAAATTCTACCAGAAGATGTATTACAATATTATCTACAACTTTTATTATTATGAGGAAATTCATAAAAATCATTAGGACCTTTGAAACTTCCCACGAACAAAGATTGCACTCTAAATCCCACTCTGTTACACAGTCGACTTCCAACCTCTATTGCGCCTAAACCACTTGTCTAAAAATTCTGACAAAATTATAGGAACTAAATCTCTGCATTCTCTACAACTTTTGTGTTCATGGGTTCCTCAGGACAAATCATCTTGACCGCCTAAACTACTTGAATAGACGCACTGCCCAATTAGCCTACGCGCAGTATACCGATTAAACGCAAATCGATGATTCCCCCATATGATCCACCTCTAACAACGCGCTAAAAACCTAAAATCATCCTAAAATAGAGGGGAATAAGATGATAATTCGTACCTAGGTTGATCACACTAGATCACCTTTTGTCGTCCCTCCTTCCTTCTTTCTTTCATCCCTTCCCTCTTCTTCCTCTCCTGCCTTCCCTTCTTCTGCCTCTTTCTTTTTCAGCAGGGTAGCAATGGAGGATGGGTACCCTAGGGCTGATGGTGCAAGGAGAGGGGTGGCCAGGGGTGGGAGTGGTGGCCAAGGGGGTGGGAGAGGGGGGGCATGGCGGCTAGGGTAGGGAAAAGGGGGGAATAAAAGGGGGAGGGGGCGGTTGGGCCTAGTTGGGTTTGGTCTAGGCCTAAGGTGGGAGAATTCTCTCTCTAGGCAGCCCACAACTCTTTTCTTTATATTAATAAATTATTTTTCTTCTTTTTGGACAAATCCCGTAGCTCTCTCCCGCCTCCCACGATTCACCAAAAAAGAAGATCCCACGAAACCGCTAAATATTTTCAGGAACGCTGAAACGACGTTTAGGGCATTACACAGAAGAGGGTGAATAGTGCAGATTAATTTTCCCTAAGTAATCTTGATCATTCACTCAAATGACTACAGAGTTACTAAGTTAGAAATAGAAGCCAAAACTAAAGCTAGCAAAACATAAAACCAAAATTATGAGAAAAACCAGTGCAACCGCTCAGACCTCTCCCTAAAACCGGTCTGACCTCTCTTCGATTCCGCCATCAGTTTAAAGGCATTTGTGTTGCTAAAGGTCCTTTATGTTGTACAAAGTAGCCACAGATTTGAACAATAACAAATACTAAAACAGGATTTGGCAGAGAAATAAGGACAACATGAGTTCTACATGTTAGTAGTCTTCAAGATGAATTGTGATTGCCCTTTGCGAGGGTGTACGGAGTTGCAAAACTTTATAGTCTTTTTGGATGTTCAACATGTTGAATGTCAATTCAAACTGTAAACAAGTATAAGGTATGTTTTGCATCCTCTTATTCATTCCGGACGAATATTGATGCAGAGGGCCTTTTTTGAATAAGTGAATATGTAGTTTAAGATTATGAGGAGAATGTGATTTTACACCTTTAAATTGTATTTTTTTGACACAAACTCTACCATGTTGTGACATGGCTTCCATCATCCTCTTTTCATCTGCTTTTTTTTCCTCTACCAAGAGCAGTACAAATAGAAAAAGGGTGATGTAGTGCAGTCAGCACTCTCTAATATTGACGGTTCGCTTAAAGGGGGCTCTTTTCAATGACCCTTTATTTTTGGGTTTACAAGCAGCAAAGCCAGCAAAAATCGAGTACATTTCAAGCCCCAACTTACCCAACCAGCTTCTGGTGATGCCTACCTATTGCTTGGTTTGCTAGTAAAATTATGTTGACCCCATTGAATTTGTTCATACCTAGGGCTTCTTCTGTTCATATCCATTCGATGGGTGCCATTCAATATGTGCTAAAATTACATGGTACAGAATTTTGTCCATGGATTTTGAGCCCATGAGTTGGCCATTTAACTAGCTAGGAAGACACAGAATATAATCTGACCATATTTTTGCAAGCATACCATGCACATGATGAATTTGGTCAATGGTATGAAATTCTAGAGGCCAAAATTTTGGGAAGCGTAGGCTAATATATGGCCAAAAGGCCCAAAACTTGGGCTTGCAAATGCTTGAGCAAATTTTTCGTAGACAAGGGGTTGCTCGCTTTGAAGCCAATGTTTGCCATATTTTGCTTGGAAAAACTTGATGGCCATGACACTATGTGGCTTGCATTTTTTTTGTAACTAAAGGTGTTTTTGGTTGGTTCCTGAAATTGCTTTGCCAATGTGTGCCAAAATTCTACCAGAAATTAGTCATTAAATTGGCTGCCTGTGAATTGCCCGAGTTGTTTATACTCCCTTCTGTTCATTCTTTAATCCATCTGTTCCATCTGTGGCTGTAAGACTGTAGCTGGTTTGCATATATGAATTTTGCCCGACATGGCGCTGTGTAATTTGTGTGAGAACCTTTTACAAATCTTTCTGCAGTTTACACCAGTCCTCTATCTGTGGAAACTGATAACATCCTTGTTAATCCTGATGTTCTGTGCAGCAAAATGTGAAGACAGAGCATCCTCAGTTGCTGTATGAATAAAAGTTATACAGAATGCTTCGCAGTCTTAAGAATACTATGTTTATTGTTTTGAGGTGTTCATCGATAGATCTTTGTTGCTTTTGCTTGTATAGGTTGCATACTACATTTTTGTCTTAATTTCCTTTATTGCACTTAGATTTCAGAAGACACCAAAATGTATGCACAGTTTCAGAACATAGTTTTGGGGATTAAAGTGTCAACCGTGATATACAGGAATTGTGCCTGACACTGCTTAAATGATCTGATAGTTTGCTGGATACTAATTAGCTGATTAGTCATTCTAGGCTAACTAATTAATTCTATTTGCTTCGTAAAGATGCTGAATCACAGGGTCAGGTTGTTTTTTTTTCGCTTTTTGTGGTACTAAGGAAACCTACTCAGCTCTTTTCACAGGTACTCAAGAAATCTGTGGTTGCTCTTCTTTGTCTTCTGTTGATGCCAGATGGTCTGAAAAAGACAGCGCGAAAGCTTTCAGGTATGTTTTGAGTCGTGTATGTATCACCAATGATATGTGAAGCCTGCTGCTGTAGCATGGACGTTTTTTACTTATCTCGGTGTTGTTTCTATCTATTTATCGCTGGCGTGAAGTAGATCCAAATCTGTCAAAATGTTTTAGCATTACTAAATGTAGTTTTCCTTCCGAGCGCCCGCTAAAAATTGAACGGCGCAGTGTAGCGCGCGACCCCTCCCAGTTGTCATTATTCCCGAAGAATGAGTCCGGGGATTCTCATCTCTTTTTTTAGAACTCTCAACTTTTCTTTGAATCAGTCACCGAGACATCTTTATATACAGAATATCTCGGCCAACTTACTGGTTCCTCTTATTTTCTTTTCATTTTCCGATTACAAAGTGGCGATGGATTTTCATCTGGTATACATGATGCGATCTTGGTCCGTGCATTTGATTCTTTGAAAGGTATTCTGTGTTGGATTTTTGAGGGCTTTGTGGTAATTTTCCATTTTTGAGAAAAGAAAAAAAGAAGGGGTGGATCCCACCCGTCGGTGGGACAAGAGGAAGAGATAAGGCTAGAGACTCTAGCCTTATCTACTTGTACATGTGGCCAAGCGGCTTCTACGCGGTGGCGGCGTGGAGACTTTGCGGGCGAGCGGTGATGGCGCAGGAGGCACCAACAGCCCGGGCGTTGGCTGTAGCCACGTCGGACGTCTCGCCTCTCCTCCATTTAAGGCCACCTTCATCTTCTCCTTGCACAGTGACAAAAAATCATCAGTAAGTTTCCCCATTTTTTGAGTGATTCTTCTCCGACTGATCTTGATCTTAAGTCTCAGGCTACTGTGCTACCGTGTCCATTGCGGCGATGATTGCAATGTGGTTCGGCCCTTCCTCTCCGAGGACTCCCCACTCAAGCCATCTCTATTTTGAGGTAGTAGTGAGGTGTTTTGGTCTTAGAGGGTTGGATCCGGTCGATAATGAGGATTGAGTTGGGGAGAAGAACTTGGATTTGATTCTAGGTGTGCTCAGGTGTTCTTGGCTAGAACACTCGAGTTGTTCTTGTGTGGTATCTCCTATACCTCAGCTTTGCATTTCGATGTGTCGCGGTTTGCAAATCGGCATTGTATCTTCGACGACATCGTCCATACTTCGTGGCACAGTTGAGCGATTGGTTTTCTGATACAGTGCCTTATGTGTGCCTTGCTTGGCTTACTTCTCGGTAGCTTTGAGTGCCATCCACATTAGGAGTATCTTTGGTTTTGAGCATTACTTGTCCAAGTGTGTTATGCTAGTTGTTTTTATATCTCTGACTAGTACTAGGAGACTTGGATTAGCTTGTTGTGGCTCGGTTTCATGCTCAATGATGTATTGGTGTCTAAATTGAGATTGAATACGACAATAGAGCATAATTGGTCTTGAGCTAAATGAGTACTTGCTATTTTAATTTTGAGATATGCAATTCACGAATACTTTGTGTACATGATCTATTTAGTCCTTAATAGCTGTTATCTGTGATTCACTGTGTTTAATTCAGCTGCTTGTTGTCATTGGGCGTCACTAAGATTCATTTAGCTACTAATACAGTGTATTGTATTGATTTTGTTTACTGTTATTACAGTTTGACTATTGTTCAATTGTTGGCTTTAGTATACATTTATTATAGATTTGCATGAATTGTTTATAACCAAAGTTTCAGTTTAGCTCAAGGCCTAATTTACCTCATTTGATTGTCATATTCAATTTGTGACGAAAACTTTGACACAAGTGCCGTGAGGGCTAAGATTCAATCTTAAGCAACTCGGCATCTAAGAGCAAACAAATCAATTAAAATATGAGCATTATTCTGGTTTTCATTGTCCTCATGTTCTATGTTTTGAGTATATTGTTCTACTTAAATTACATGGGAAATTTACATGTTTATATGTTAATTTTATCATTTAAATGTGCTAGAAATATTCTTTAATTATGATTAATACCACTAGAATTTATTTGCTAAAACTGCCATATATATAACATTCTGATGGGAGGAAGATTTTTGGCTACAAGACAATGACACCACACTTTCCGGCTTACAAACATTCAATAAAAAAGCCGGCAAATGGCAAACAATGTGTTCAGAACCCCAAATCTCTTTAGTTGTGATTAGTCACATGATTTCTTGTAAGCATGCCAACATTTTGTGGGACCCATACAATTAACTAATCCACAAGATGCGAGCCAATTGAGAAGGGCCTTTTTTAATCTCCATTCGCCATGGTATGCTTCCATGAAGACGCGCTACTTTGACCACTGACCAATGCATAGTTAAGCCTTATTGATGTGAACGAAAGGAGTGTAATTAGTACACTAATTAAATTCTATGGCTGCTATTATGTTAAATGCTTTGTTCAAAACAACAAGAATATTGATTCATATATATACCATTGTTATCTTTATTTAGTACATGTTATGGTTACAGACCAAACAGAGAAAGTGTGTGTAGTGGAGAGTTAGGTGAGCAATGCTCTCCCCCCATAGCTTCACATAGATATATATGTCCTCATGGGGAGTGTTTTTACAATCATACCTTTACATCCGAATATCCCTTTCAAGGGTATTTAGGTTATTATACATGTCCCACTTGGCGCTTACGACCATCTAATTGGCCTGCTGGGCTTAGGTGGGGGCCACCCCTACAATAGGAGCCTCTCATGGTGAAGGGCTTCATGGGCCAAAGCCATGTTGCTGAGCCCTTTGGCCCTCTCCGTTCTTGCGGCCTGTGAGCTATTTAGATGGAAATACGGTTGCTAATGCGTCCCCACTTTGTGCCGAAGACGCGAAGTTGGGCAAGCTGCCGAAGTCGTCTCCGGTCTTGGAGCCATCCCTCGCGGTGCCACAATTACTGGCGGAGTCGCATTAGTGAGCCGAAGGTATTCAACCTTTTGAGGGCAACGCCGGGACTCCATTCTGCGCGGGGCGGGCCAGGCTTTCGTGTGTAGCGCTAGGGAGTTGAGCAGGTGGGTCTTCGCCCAGTCCGGAGTCATCATGTCCCGATGGCTCCGTGGTGCGGAGGTGGTGTCTTAATGGTGGCGCGAATCGCGTTGAGTACTGAAAAGCTAGGGGCAGGCTGGTGTGGCCGTACGCACTATCCCGAGGGAGGGGGTACACGTGGAGCGGCACGGTTGGTGCGTCGTAGGCTGTCAGTGGTCGCGCGACCACGATCCCATGCCCCTTCCCGAGAGAGGCGGGATGCTACCGGCGTGTCGTGCGTTGCCCGGCAGGCTACCGCCGCGCGCCTCCGGCTGTCAGCGGCTATCATTCCCGATCGTGGGGAGCCGAACTGGTGAGCTTCCGTCGGTTGCGTTTCAGATCGTGGGGGATGTGAGGGGTCTTTATAAAGCATCACCGCTGGCATGCGAATGTGTCCCCTGCTCGTGTGCCGTTGCTTTGCTCTCTTTTGCCTGCTGCGCCCAATCTGCCCTTGGTCCTGCTCCTTCAGCCTTCGACTTCAGAGTAGGATGGTGTGCCGTGAAGATCCCGCTCACCGGCTTAGCAGCAGCGCTTCGTCAAGCCAGCGCACTTGACGTCGCCACCGGCGGAATTTCCCCTGGTGGCTTGCAAGTTGCCGCAGGTCGACAAGCGGTGGGACGCCATGGAGAACTCGGGAGGCCACTGTTCCTGCATCCTAGGGTGGAGTTGCGCTACAGAGAAGACAATCCGGACTCTCCTCCGGGAGAAGAAGATAGAGGAGCTCGCCTGCCTGCTCACGACGAGGTGGAGCCTCGCCCTCAGGAGTCGGAGGTAATTATCTTTGTCATGTTTTTCGAGGCTGGGCTTCGGATGCCCTCGACGCTTTTCGTCAGTGAGGTCTTGCGGACTTATGGGCTGGAGCTGGCGCAGCTGACCCCAAACGCGATATTTGCTTGTCTGTTTTTGCCTGGGCGGTCTGAACAGAAGGTGTCCATCCCAGCGCGAATCTGTTCGCCATTCTTCATGACACGCGCTGTCAGCCAAAGAAGGTTAAAGGGGGGCGCTGTCCAATTTCGGTAGTGTCAACTTCGCACTGAGGCCGAGCTGCGCGAAGCTTTTCCCCGCGTTGGCGACGCGAGGGAAGTGGGAGTCCGGCTGGATGCGATGGTGGTTCTACTACCACGTAACGAGTAGCAGCAGCCTTTGGTGCCGAGGTTAGCCAATATCTTTCAACAGCTGTCCGGGAGTGACGCCGCAGGGCAGCGACGAACAACAAGCACGGAGGCTTGCCAGAGTTGCCCTCCGGTTCAACATGCGTGATCTCGCCGAGGAATTTACAATGTGCAGGGTTTCTCCTCTGTCCACCCGCTGGAAGTACGAACGAGATCGCTCCCAGCGAGATGGTGTCTGCTCGACAGTGTCTTGTGTGCAGAAACCCTCCGGCCCTGGTAAGTACTTCGGTCGTATGCTGTGTATATGTATGTGCAACTGCTTTATGAACGACGCATCGCTTCGCATGCAGTGCTCTCATTGGAGGACACGGAGAGTGCCGTTGTCGCGTTCCTTGGGCTGTACACGGCGAAGGAGCACGCGCTGCGCGAAGTCGCGACCAGCCCTGCGAAGCTGGGGCGGATAAATCGGGTGTGTGAGGCCCTAGGCCTCCCCGTACCAGCACGTGTGGTGCCGGTGCGAATTCTGACTCGCCGCCGCGATGGCGCCGGCGAGGCGGGGGCGTCTCCCAGTCGACGGCGGACACCGTCGGGTTGGAGGACATGTTGGACACTGGGTCCGAGCACGCGGGTTTGGGGGAGCACACTGCCCCCATCGAGGAGGGCTTAGGCGGCGGTAAGGTGGGCCTTGGTAGCGACATCCTCGAGGACGGGGCCTTGTCGCCTGTACCGGCCAGCGAGGACCTGCCGTCTACGCCCTCAGCACCTACAGCGGCCACCGCGGACCTGCCACCTGTACCAGTCCTTTCGGCTACTAGAGCGGCCGAGGACGCGTCACCCGAGTCCCTGAGGGTGAAGCGCCCCCGGATACGATCGCCCTTGCCCTCGAGGAGGCAGTTCAATGTAGCGGGCGCGGTCACCGGGGACCTAGGGTCCGACAGGGAAGCCGCTCTGCCCGAGGGGGAGTCGTTACTCCCTGGGTTGATGGGGCCCCTGCGACCCAAACGGAGACTGAGCGGACACCTCCCCGCACCCTGGTGGAGGGTGTTGAAGGTAGGCGTAATTCCTTTTCCCCCCGCGACTTCGCAAAGCTCTCTCCGATTTGCTCACTCATTCCATCTTCGATATCAGGAGAGACGAGGTCTCCCGGACGCGACCAAGGATCGAGCAGCGGGAGTATCCGTGAAGTCACCGGCCTCGTTGCGCAGGATGCGGCATGGGCGTCTGGTGCTGGCTCGGAGGCCCAGAGGCTCGTCGTGTCGGATTTTATCCCTCGACTGGAGATGCTTCGCATCCTTAACAGGGTCGCGGAGTGCGCCGACGGCAGCTTGGATTGGCGGGCGCTGTCGTCGTGCGGGGGGGACCTTCTGGCGCTCGCTCTGGGCGCCTCGGAGATGAGGGTAAGTACCTGAGTTCGTGGTCTACGCTGCTTGTTGAGCATGCAGCTAACACTGGCCCCTCCCCCCTTTTGGACGCTTGCCATCAACCGGGCCCTGGAGGAGGCTCGCACCCGTGAGCGGAGGGCACTGGAGGGCCAGCTTCGAGCTGCCGACGAGGCTCACGTCGCTAAGGATGAAGGTATTCGCGTGTTGGAGGAGGAAATCACCAGGGCGTCTTCCGACATGCAAAGACTTATTGCAGATGCGGAGAGTGCGGTGGCAGCAATGCAACGTGCCACGGAGGAGATCCAGCGCGCCGCGGCGGAGGAGCGCATCAGCTTGCTTGAGAAAATCACCGTGTTGGAGGAAGAGAAAGCCCGGCTTTCCACGGCCTTGGAGGAGACGAATTGGACCCTGGGCGACGTGTCGGCAGCGGCGTGGAGGGCAATGAAGTCATTGGAGGGGGCCCTTCGGGGCCTTTCTGTTGACGTTCCGGACCATACGCACAGCCCCACAGATGTAGCACAGACCCTAGAATGAATCAAAGAGGGCTCGAGCCTCGCCCTCTGCGGTGCCAGAGCCTTTGGCGATCATTGCGGCTTCGCTGGCGCTTACCTCGCCTTTGCCATGCTCCATACCCGGGGGTGTGAGCATGCCAACCAGCTGGTTGATCCCCAGCTGGATCTGTCAGCCGAAGCCGGGGTGTTGTCCGGTGCCGTCCATGCCATTCTGCCCGCCCTCAAGACTTTCTACGACCGGATTTGGGGCTACATCGGGGAGGATGTGGCTAAGGTCATATTGCGGCGAACGTTACATCAGGAAGGGAATTTCCTCCAGTGGCTCAAGGAGCTCCCTCGACGCAACGAAGACGGCGCGGACCCTTAGGTGTGACCCCTAGGTGTGATGCTAGGACCCAGTGTGCTGTGTTATGTATGCCTTACTGTATCAGTGCCCTGTGGCCTCCTTTTTGCATGAATGAAACACCAGTTGCCCGGGGTGCTCTATCGTTGCGTACTATTTCGCGTGTAATCGCTCCCTGACGCGATGAAGGCTGGCCTCTTGCACCCAACTCCGCTTTTCTTGACAGTTGTAGCGCTTTGCAAGCGAGGTAGATGCACGAGCGATGCGTCGAAGTAGGTGTTCGAGTGCTCCTTGCGAGCGCTTCATCCCCTACCATTCAAAGCAGTGGCAGCGAAGCTGGCGCCTAACCGAAGTAGATACTCGAGCGCTTTGTCCCCTACCCTTCGAAGCAGTGGCAACGGGGCTGGCGCCTAGCCGAAGTAGACACGCGAGCGCTCCGTCCCCTACCCTTCGAAGCAGTGGCAGTGAGGCTGGCGCCTAGTCGAAGTAGATGCGCGAGCGCTTCGTCCCCTACCCTTCAAAGCGGTGGCAGCGGGGCTGACGCCTAGTCGAAGTAGACGTGCGAGCGCTCCGTCCCCTACCCTTCGAAGCGGTGGCAGCGGAGCTGGTGCCTAGTCGAAGTAGATGCGCGAGCGCTCCATCCTGTACCCGTTGAAGCGGTGGCAGCGGAGTTGGCGCCTAGTCGAAGTAGACGCGTGAGCGCCCCGTCCCGTATCCTTTGAAGCGGTGGCAGCGGAACTGGCGCCTAGTCGAAGTAGATGCGTGAGAGCCCCGTCCCGTACTCTTTGAAGCGGTGGCCGCAGAGCTGGCGTCCAGTCAAAGTAGACGCGCGAGCACTCCGTCCCCTACCCTTTAAAGCGGTGGCAGCGGAGCTGGTGCCTAGTCGAAGTAGACGCACAAGTGCTCCATCCCCTACCCTTCGAAGCGGTGGCAGCGGAGCTGGCACCTAGCCTAGATGCGCGAGCGCTGTCCCCTACCCTTCGAAGCGGTGGCAGCAGAGCAAGTGCCTAGTCGAAGTAGACGCGTTAACATGCGCTGCAGAGGCAAGCCTCTACTGCATCTTATTTATACTCCGTAGAGTGCGTGGGAACATCAACCACATCTTATTTATACTCCGGAGTGTACGCGTAGAGGCGGTGCCCACACGTGCGTAGGGACATCCGCGTATTATTTATACTCAGTAGAGTGCGCAGGGACAACATCCGCGTCTTGTTTATACTCCGTAGAGTGCGTGCGGAGGCGGACCTCGATGCTACGTCTTATTTATACTCCGCAGAGTGCGTGCGGAGACGGACCTCGACGCTACGTCTTATTTATACTCCGTAGAGTGCGCACGAAGGCGTCCCCCCGCTGCGTCTTATTTATACTCCATAGAGTGCGTGCGAAGGCAGACCTCGACGCTACGTCTTATTTATACTCCGTAGAGTGCGTGCGGAGGCGGATCTTGACACTACGTTTTATTTATACTCCGTAGAGTGTGTGTGGAGGCGGACCTCGACGCTACGTCTTATTTATACTCCGTAGAGTGCATGCGGAGGCGGACCTCGATACTATGTCTTATTTATACTCCGTAGAGTGCATGCGAAGGTGGACCTCGATACTACGTCTTATTTATACTCCGTAGAGTACGTGGGAACATCAACCACGTCTTTTTTATACTCCGGAGAGTACGCATAGGGGTGGTGCCCACACGTACGCGGGACATCCGCGTCTTGTTTATACTTAGTAGAGTGCGCAGGGACAACATCCGCGTCTTGTTTATACTCCGTAGATTGCGTGCGGAGGTGGATCTCGACGCTACGTCTTATTTATAATCCGCAGAGTGTATGTCGAGGCGGACCTCAACGCTACGTCTTATTTATACTCCGTAGAGTGCGTGAGAATATCAACCACGTCTTATTTATATTCCGGAGAGCACACGTAGGGGTGGTGCCCACACGTGCGCGGGACATCCGCGTATTGTTTATACTCAGTAGAGTGCGTAGGGACAACATCCGCATCTTGTTTATACTCCGTAGAGTGCGTGCGGAGGCGAACCTCGACGGTACGTCTTATTTATACTCCACAGAGTGCGTGCGGAGGCGGACCTTGACGCTACGTCTTATTTATACTCCGTAGAGTGTGTGTGGAGGCGGACCTTGAAGAAAGGTTGGCGAACGATTGGCTTTATTGATCTCCCCTTTGCGTGAGCGAGCGCGTTACAATAGACAGGGTGCCGTTGTTGGGACATACTTCCCTTTTTGTCCTAAACATAATACCAGCGCAACCTGTCTGCGTTCCATGTGTGGTGGAGTGTCTGCCCTTCCAGTGTGGCGAGGCGATAGGCCCCCCTGACAATGTACGGGCCTTCCTACTTGGACTCTAGCTTGCCGACCATTTCCGCGTGGAGTGCCATTTTGAGGACAAGGTCCCCCGGTTGGAATCCTCATGGGTACATGGAGCAGTCACGCATGCGCACCATTTGCGCGTACTTGGCGACGTGCTGGGCTGCGTTCACTCGCTCTCCATCAAGGAGGTCCAGGGACAACTGACGCTCTTCCTCTGGTGCCTGGGCGAGGACCCTTCTCGAGCCAGCCTTGATTTCCTTGGGCGTTATTGCGTCATCGCCGAAGAGAAGTTTGAACGGCGTAGATCCTATCGAGCGCGTCACCATTGTGCGGAGGGACCAGAGGATGCTGTGGAGCTCGCTTGGCCACTTGCCCTTTGGCAACTCGACAAGACGCTTCTTGACTTCGGTGGAGATGGCGCCGTTTGCCCGCTCGATTGCTCCATTAGACTGTAGGTGCCCGATCGAAGCGAATCAGAGTTGATGCCCATGTTGTCGCAAAACTCTCTGAATGGGGCGGAGTCGAACTGCAGGCCATTGTCGGCGGTGATCTCCTTGGGCACCCCGAAGCGGCATATGATGTTTTGCCAGAGAAAGCGCTGCATGGCTGCCGAGGTTACTTTAGCTAGAGCCACAACCTCTGACCACCTGGAGAAGTATTCCAAAGTGACCACTATGAACCGCAGGTCTCCTAGGGCCCGAGGAAGTGGTCCCACGACGTCAATGCCCCACCGTGCCAGCGGCCATATTGGGGGAATGGGGTTGAGGCTGGTCAGGGGTCTGTGAATGACCCACCCCATCCATTGGCAGCCTTGACACCGGCGCACGAGGTCTTAGGCATCAGTAATGGCGGTCGGCCAGTAGAAGCCTTGCCTGAACGTCTTGTCGACGAGCGACCTCGGCGCCAGATGCGAGCCGTAGAGTCCCGCGTGGATTTCCGCGAGGAGGTGCTTTCCCTCCTCGTGTGAGAGGCACCGTAGAAGCGGTGCGCAGACTTCTTTTTTATAGAGTACTCCGTCGAGTACCTGGAAGGACCTGGCACAACATTGTAAGCGCCGAAGCTCGGCAGGGTTGTCAGGCTCTGCGATGCCCTACAAGAAACTGTAGATGGGCTCTCGCCAGTCGCCCTACTGGGTAATCTGGTGGACGAGGGCCGCATCACGGTTGTCCTGATCGATGGTCGCCGCGGGCAGGACCTCATAGAACACACCCTCGAGAGTGGGGAGCTATTGGCTGGCGGCTTCTGCGAGGGCGTTGGCTTCCTCGTTTTCTGCCCGAGGGATGGCAACTGTGACACCCAGGAAGTGTCGCTCCTTTGCTCGTATGGCTGCTAGGTACTTGGCCAGTTCGGGGTCCTTGGCTTGGTATGACTTGTCCACATGGCCCACCACCAGCCATGAGTCAGTGTGGACGAGGACTCGCCGTGCGCCAAGAGCTTTGAGCTTCGTGAGGCCGAAGAGTAGCGTCTCATATTTGGCCGTGTTGTTGGTGGCGGGAAATGCGAGACGCGCCGAGTATGACAAGGCGGTGTCCCTCTAGCGTAGTAACCACTGCGCCCACGCCTGCGCCAGAAACACCATAGACTCCATCGGTATTAAGCATCCACATCGGGTCCTTTGGCTGCTGGGCGGCCTAGGCCGACGGGGTTCACTCCGTGAGGAAGTCCGCGAGAACTTGGGACTTGATCGCTGCTCACGAGGCATACGTTAAGGAGAACGGTGCAAGCTCGGCTGCCCACTCGGCGATGCGCCCTGTGGACTCTTTATTGTGCAGCATCTCCGCCAGGGAAACAAGGACGGCACGGTGATTGGGTGAGCCAGAAAATAGTGTTGGAGCTTCCTCGAGGCCATGACCAGCGCGTATGCCAACTTCTCGAGCTCCGTATACCGCGTCTGGGCACCCTGAAGGGCTTCGGAGATAAAGTACACAGGGCGCTGAAGAGCGCCCTCCTCGAGGACAAGGACAGCGCTGACCACTATCGTTGAGGCGGCGAGGTAGAGCAGGAGGGGAGCCTCTGGCACCGGGGCGACCAAAGTGGGGAGGCTTGCGAGATGGCTCTTGAGTTCGTAGAAGGCCTTAGTCGTCGTCCCAATGAAACCCATCACAGCCACGAAGGGTCTTGAAGAATGGCAAGCCCCGCTCCGCTACCTGGACAGGAAACGACTCAACACGGCCATACGGCCAGCAAGTCTTTGGACTTTCCTTGTCGTCTTGGGCGGCTCCATGGCGAGGATCGCATCGACCTTGTCGGGATTGGCCTAGATGCCGCGTCCAGACACCAGAAAGCCCAAGAGCTTGCCTACCTGCACACTGAATACACACTTGTCCGGGTTAAGCTTGATGCCCACTTTCCTGAGGTTGTCGAAGGTCCCTTGGAGATCTTGGCCGTGGGAGGCTAGCTGCCTGGTTTTGACGACTATGTCATTGACCTAAGCCTCCACGTTCCGCCCGAGTTGAGAAGCTAGCACTAGCGCGCTGAGGTGAGTGAAGGTTGCCCCCGCATTCTTCAAGCCAAAGGGCATCCTGACGAAGCAGTATGTCCCTATCGGCGAGATAAAGCTGGTTTTGTCCTCGTCACCCTTGGCCATATGGATCTGGTGGTAGCCGGAGTAGGCGTCCAAGAAGCTCATGAGTTCACAGCCCGCAGTGGCACCAACCAGTTGATCTATGTGGGGCAAGGGGTAGTCTTCTTTCGGGCGCGTTTCTCCGGAGAACCCGGAGCAAGTCCTGCTCCACCTCCGGAGGAAAGCCTTCATCGATGGACATGAATTGACCTTCGGTGTGGAGATATATCCTCTTGACCCCGCCCTCCGGTTGGGTCTTGGGCGTCTACCCCGGAGCAGACGGCTTATCTGCCTTGAGTTTGTCGGTGAGGGCGTGCACCTTGCGGTGCGAGCTTCTGGCACGAGCCTCCGTGCGCCGGGCAAGATCCTGGTCACCGAAGATGGTGATGACATCCCGCGGGCCCGGGAGCTTTATACACAAGAAGCCATGATGCGGGACCGCCCTGAAGGAGTTGAGGATAGGACGGCCCAGTATGGCGTTGTACTGTCTTGGAATGTCGACGACATCGAAGGCGATGTCCTCGCTCCTGGTGTTATCGCCCTGACGAAAGGAGACTCGGAGACATACCTAGCCCAACGCCCTCAGCAGTTGGCCCCCAAGACCTTGGAGCGGGGTCCCCGCTGGCTCCAAGCGACCTCGAGGGATCCCCATGCGGTCGGAGGCCTCTGCAAATAGGATGTTCACGGAACTGCCCCCGTCAATGAGGACACGCCTGCCGTCACAGCTTGCGATGTCAACTTGGATGACCAGAGGGTCCTGGTGGGGAAACTCCATGCCCCGGACGTCGGCAGGCGTGAAGGTAACTCCACCGTGCGCCCCTCCCGGAAGTGGTTGCGCTGAGGTCCATCGCGAGGAGCCTCCGAAGATGACGCTGAGGATGTGGTGCTGAGCCCCCGCTGGGACCCCAGCTCGTGGAGGGCCCCCCTGCAGCTGGTGCTCGCGGGCCACTGCGGGGGGCGACACTTCTGAGGCACGAGCTCTGAGTCCCGTCGCCTTCGTGGTGTCATCTCCGGCTGCCGCTTTGATGGCAATCTGCCGTGGCCCGCAGATGGTGGGGACTCTGGGTCCACACGTCGCAGCGAGGCGTGGCTGGATGTGGGGGCGTCGCGGCTATCCACCTGTTCTGGCGTGGGCTCTAGCGCGACCACCAGCGGGGTCTGTTGACCATGAGCCACTTGCATACTCTGCACGACTCCGTGGAGATCCGCTAACTCCCACTGGAGTGCACCGAGGGCCGTCAGCATGTCGTTCTCCACTGCCAACGTGGCCGAGGGATCGGCGCACCTGGTTGCGCTGCCGGGACAGTAGTGATTACAGTTTGCGCTCCTGGGTTGCCCACCGCGTCGGCGTAGTGGACTCTGGCGTCGATTACGAGGCCCGTGTTACCGCCGTGACCGCTCGGCACTCCTGCTCCTGGCGTAGGGACGGCGATCGCGCCTCCACGGGCGCCGACGTTACCACTCCCTATCATCCGGCCGGTACCACCGGAGTTGCCCGTCACGCCCGCGGCAAAGTCGGGTGGCGCTCGCCGGGTGGGGTCGGCCGCTGCATTGGCGGCGGGGTTGGTCGTTGCATCGGCGATGGTGGTGTCGACCATCATGCCAGCAACGGAGTCGGGCGTCACTCGCAGGGTGGGGTCGGCCATTGCATCGGTGGCGGGGTCGCTCGTTGCGTCGGCGGTGGTGGTGTCGACCGTCACGCCAGCGGTGGAGTCGGGCGTCACTCGTAGGGCGCGGTCGGCCGTTGCATCGGCGGCGGGGTCGCTCGTTGCATTGGCGGTGGTAGTGTCGACCGTCACGCAGTGAGCATTGACGCTCGTGGTTGCCGCGCCCACGATCGCCGATGCCGAAGCCCTAGTGTTGACGCGGGACTTCGCCGCGTGCCCCTCCTTCTTCTTCACCGCTGGTACACCGATTGCCCAATCAGCCTACGCATAGTACACCGATTAAACGCAAATCGATAATTTTCCCATCTGATCCACCTCTAACAACGAGCCAAAAACCTAAAATCATCCTAAAACAGAGGGGAATAAGGTGGGAATTCATACGTAAGTTGATCACACTAGATCACCTTTCCTCCTCCCTCCTTTCTTTTCTTTCTTTCCTCCCTTCCCTCTTCTTCCTCTCCTTCCTTCCCTTCTTCTGCCTCTTTCTTTTCAGCAGGGCAGCAATGGAGGAGGGGTGCCTTAGGGCTGGAGGTGCAAGGGAGGGGCAGCCAGGGGTGGGAGTGGTGGCCAAGGGGGTCGGAGAAGGGGGCGTGGCGGCTAGGGTAGGGAAAAGGGGGAGGGGGCGGTTGGGCCCAGTTGGGCTTGGTCTAGGCCTAAGATGGGAGAATTCTCTCTCTAGGCAGCTCCTAACTCTTTTCTTTATATTAATAAATTATTTTTCTTCCTTTTGAACAAATCTTGCAGCTCTCTCCCATCTCCCGCGATTCACCAAAAAAAGAAGATTCCGTGAAACCGCTAAATATTTCCAGGAACACCGAAACGACGTTTAGGGCATTACATAGAAGAGGGTAAATAGTGCAGATCAAAATTTCCCTAAGTAATCTTGATCATTCACTCAAATGACTATAGAGTTACTGAGATTAGAAATAGAAACCAAAACAAAAGCTAGCAAAACACAAAACCAAAATTCTGAGAAAAACCATTGCGATCGGTCAGACCTCTCCCTAAAATCTATCTGACCTCTCTCCAATTCCGGTCACACCGAATGAACAACAAAAATAGGCATATGAACAGTAAAACTAGTCTAACCTCTTCAATCCCGGTCTGGTCGGATGAACAGTGAAATCAGGCATATTAACAATAAAATCAACACTATTTCAAATCCAAAAAGCCTTCTAACTTTTGATCCACAACTCAAAATGACTTGAAATATAAATCAAGACTAGATCATGACCTTAAGAACATATCCCAACTAAAGATCAAGAACGAACTTAAGAAAATGAGATCTATTGGTTCTTGAACCTCTGTTGTACCAAAACCATATTAAAACCATAAATTGAGCCAACTCTTAAACCAAAACTCTAAATCACCATTGAGATGAATGTGGGTTGTGGTCATAACTATTGTCTCACATTGGCGCAAGAGAGGGTTTTTCCAACTAGCTGATTAGCTTACATGGTAATGAAACCTTAGCAGGCAGAATTGGGTTGAGATTAAGCATTGTAAAGGTCTTGTGATAATCACTTTGTCGTACGGCTAAGGAAGCTTGTAGTTGCCAACAGTGAATTTGATTATCTCTTGTGGGTAAAGTTGTATAATCTCTACAGATTGTAAAACTATTCAAATAGCCGTGTTCCCGATTGTGGATAATGCATGGTGATTTTACACGAGAGGTAGAGTTTTCATAAAATCTTGGTTTGGTTGGAAAATGAATGGTTGCTTTACTTGTGGCTAGGAAGTGAATGATTAGTTTACTTGTGGTTTATTCAATTTCTTTGATTTATTAATCATTTTCAAAGTGCACTTTCAATTTATTTATTGCATTTATTCTAAATTATTGCTTTCTGCAAAATAACCATTCAACAATTAATTCAATAGCCTTGCATCATTATATGTTACATCTTATTACAAATGACTTACTAAGTACTTTATATACTCATAGCTATATACTTTGTTGTTCAGTTGCTGAGGAATAACCATATTGGCCAAAGGTACTTAAAGGAGGATTCTCCCTAATCGATTACCTGTGGACATATCGAATGCTACTTATGTTTATCTTTATATTCTATTGTTAGTTTTTGTTATGCCCTTTAGGCTATTATTTGTAAGCTAGGCGATAAGTTCGCTATTATGATAATTGATAATATTTATGTCTTTCATAGTTAGTCGTGATCATGGTCAATATTTCATCTATATTTTCACTGTATGCACTAGCATGATCCTTGACTGATGCAGAATACACATAGTCTAGATTTGATGTAGGAGAGAGCACTAGGATGGGTGCTAATTAATCACAAGGAATAGTATAAGGAGCATAGGGATCATGGAGGTAAGGAAATATGACGCCCTAAAGGCATCCAAGAGGCTATCACCACCACCACTGACAGTTAAGCGGCAAAGTCAAAGTGTAAGAAAAACCGCAGTATAGACATGCCTGTCTCAAAGATTAGAACATGATAAAGAATCATCTCGACTATTGTCAAAATGATCACACTATTCCTGGAATGACACCTTAACAACCAACGCAAGGTTGTAATGCAATCATTTGCTGCATGATGAGAAGGGTCATGGTGCGCTCACCTCATGGGAATAAGAATGGATTGGTGTTTGGGTTCCAATTTTCTAGGGAAATGGCATTGCTAGGTAGGCCTTTTCGAGGCACCTCTTCATGAAAAAGTTTATCTCGACCACTTGGATCATTTGGAAGATTAGGAACGAGCTTGACTTCTAGCAGCAACACAATTCCTTCAATGACTGAAAATTAAGGCTTAGATTTGAAGCTTCCTTACTGTTAAATAGGGTCAAATCGGCCACTCGCATTTTGCTGCTCAGTTGGATTCTTTCCCTCTGATCCCCTCACTATTCTCTTTTTCTCTCCCCCTTGTTCTTTCCTCTTTCTCCCTTCTATATCCTTTTATGTTTAGTTTAATATAGCATAGTAGGAGCCTCTCCTATTGTTTTCTATCAAAAAAAATTTTCTAGGGAAATGATATGTGAGGACGTCTGATCTGGAAAACAAAATTAGACGCTCCACTTCAATACTTCATCACATCACTTGCCTTATCCATACGTATCTTGACTCTTTCACTCACTCCCTCTCTCGCAGTCATAAACACACAATCCTCTCTCACTCACCTATTCCCTTTCTCTCAACAGCAAGTCTCTCTAACACAATATTAGGTTTTAATAGGTCTTCAATTGATATTTGTGTTTCTAGAACAATATTGATGACATCATAATTAACCTCTATTTCTATCTAACTATTCTCCAGGAAAAACTTTAATTAAAGTGAATATGTCTATTTAAATGCTAATGGCATCCTCACAATCTTCTATCAATTTCTAACACTAATTCTTGAATCAATGCCTAATTGCATGAGTCTAGCTAATTGGCAACCTATAGTTAACCCTAATTTTTTTTCGAATAAATTTGAATGGAATACAAAATTTATGAGTTTGCCTCTGTTAGAAAGAGCTTGAATTTAGATGAGTTTGAAACAGTTTCATTTTATTTAGATTTAAAATGGGTGAGAACAGGCTCTTTGAAGTTTAATTTCAGGAAAATCCTAAAAATAAACAGAGGATAGATAGTATGTCTCACTGATAGCTAGCCCCCACGAATGTAATTCATTTTCTATTTTATTTTCTAAGTACAAATTATGTTAGAGACTGACATGTGGGGCTAGTTGGGTTTTAATTTTGTTTCTAAATTATTTTTATTTTCTTGTTTTAAAATTATTTTCTTTAAAGAAAAGGAATGAGTAACTAGTAGGTGGATCCGGGCATAGTGAAGGGTCGACATGTCAATGACTCATAATGAAGATCCAGTTTTAATTGGAGTCCTTAAGGAATTGGGCCCATATTTCGATGACTAATTAGTTTAGACTAATGGGCATCAATAACTCTAATTAATCATAGACTAATGGCATCATTAACTTAATGATGCTGCTATAGTGCCTTGAACACCAAAATAGAGCATGGCTTTGTTGGCGTTGCCATGCTCGGTGCCAACGAGCCAGGTGGCGGCGATCAGCAACCCCAAAAATGTGTTGCCTGGACCCTAATGCACCCATAGGTGGCGATGGCATTATTGGCGATGATCTGCCTAGCAGCGCACATGGTAGTAGTGGCAGTCAAGCACCACAGCAACCATGGTAACGACGGCATGGCAAGCCATTAAATGTCGCAGTAAGCATCTACGGACTACTGGGGACTCACCAATGGGGACAATAGGGGTGGAGGTGATTCGAGGTGGTCCAGCGATGAGGACCTGAGGTGACGAGGGTGGTGCACCAGTGGCTGTGACTTGGGGAGATTGAGAGCTCAATTAGGCAGTGCGGAAGGATAGAAGGATACGTGAGTATGCTCTAGGAGAGAAGAATCAAAGAGGGGGCTCACCAGATAAGGAATGGTGGTAGTGGCTTTGGTTTTTGGTTGGGTACAGGGAGGATGATGGTACGGTAGCTCCTATGGAGGAATCTTAAAATTGGCTGAGGGTAATTGAATGTCATGGCCAGTAATGTGTTTTGACGTGAGTTGAGAGAGAGGATCATCGAGTCTACCGGATCGGCGAAGCAAAAGCGGCAGCCAGCACTGAAGAAGTCATAGACGTGGCCAGAAAGGAGGAAGACGAGTAGAGGCAGCAGGGCAAGCACGGGGAGGAACAGAGAGGAGCCCACTGGCTTAAATAGACGAGGAGGGGGGAGCTGTGCATGATGACCAGGCAGCAGTGCATGGTATGGCGCTGTAGGGCATGGGTGTTGCGTTGACTCAGACTCGGTCTTGGGCATGAGTGACGAGGCAGGCTAGGATAAGCACGGTACCTAATGGAGAATAGACAAGAGTAGGTACGACTGCTGCGGCTGACACGTCAGTGAAGGCGAGCGCTCGACGGGGGTGGGGTAGCGTAAGCATGGGAATGCACAGCTAGTAGGTGCGATGTGGCATGGCAACAACATGGCATGGACACACACAGCTCACCCAGTGAGGCAGCACGATAAGCGAGTGATGTGACATGGGCACAAGCGCACGTGGGCGTGATTCAGTGCGGTGACGATGACGGTCAACGAAGGCAGGGCGCACATGGTGGCACGAGTGCAAGCATGGCGCGGGTGCACAGCGTTGCAAGTGGCACAAATGGCATTGCCAGGCTGGCTCGACCAAAAACAAAGGAAGAGAGAGAAGGGGGAGAGAGAGAGAGTTGGGCCGATTGGGCTGACTGGGCCAGGGGAAAAGAGATGGACTGGCCGAAGGCAAATTTCCTAATTTTTTATTTTATTTCCTTTTTATTTGAATTTTTTATTTCAGCTTTTAATTGAATTTGAGATTTGAATTTGAATTCAAATTTCATTCCTTCCAATTTTTCATCCTTTTATTATTATTTATTTTTATTTTATTTTATTCCTTGTATTATTTTGCATAACACAAATTTCATAAAAATCCCAAATAAAACTTTAGAAAAATCCAATTATCAACGAGATGCATTAAAAAGTTTTAAATTCTTCATATTTTTTTAACATCCGAATTTTGGGATGTTATATTTCCATTGTATCTATTTCTACATAGAATTGATTCATTGATGTACACTTCCTTTCAAATAACACGCTCAAAAATTACTTTAGAAACATGTCTATCTACCATATATGACGGGCAATTTGTAGCATAGTAACAGCTTTTGACTACATTCAAGATGGTCTGCTTCGTCATGTTGTTACTTGTCCTATCATCAGATCTGTGAAGAATATATTGGGAAAGTTCTTGCATATCCAACTCAGTTTTCTTGGCGATGTGGCTTATTGTTGCCTTGTTCTTCTCGATGTCCTATAAATTGCATCATTAATTAAATGTTTAGAGACATTACAGCATAACAAAAAAAATCCCCTTAGCTCTGTAAGGCTAACTCGTTCTGAAGTATATATAATAGAGAAAATATACTGAACGTAATAAACAAAAACATTACAACAAATGTAAAATTCCTTTTGTATTTAGTAGTTTCTTAATCTGCCAAATGAACGGAAGGTAGAAAGTTACATACTCAGTTCAACAAAGTGAAGCAGGTTTAATAAACCCACACCTGGATGCTTGTAAAAGAGCTTTTCAAGAGGAAGTAGCATATGCAGAGTGAAGGAGAATCTTTGTCCCGTAATTTTTGATTGGCTAGACTCTTTGTGAGCTGTTCTTCCTTTTGTTTTCATTTTTTTGGAACTGCCTTGTACATATTTTTCTTTTATATTATTAATATACTGCAGTGGGAGCCTCTCCTATTTTTCCCCTTCTAAAAAATTATGACATGTGGGATTTTATTGATGGCATTATCATAAGATATAAAAAATTATGAGCTAGAAATAAGCATAAGAATCATTCATTATATTCATATTATAATACATGCTACTACAAAAAAAACTAATACTAGATGTCTTATCACAAACAGTTAACCCAAACCATCACAATTAAGTACCACCATAGCTGGTTTTGGTTTAAAGATCGTCTGTATTGCTGTCAGCGCTAAAAACTGTCTATGAAGATGCAATATCACAGATGATTCATGGTAAACGCCGTCTATGAAGCATCATAGACGGTTACTAACAAGAACCATCTACGATATTACTAGATATCACAGACGGTTTAAATAAAAGTTCTTCTGTGATAACTCACAAATGATTTGTATTAAAAACCATCTATGATAATTAAGTCATCACAAATAGTTTGTATTAAAAACCGTCAGTGATAATTTTCCTTATTAATTACAGACCTGTTGACCCTCCAAGATCTGCCTTAAATTCCAGATCTATTCTCATAGCTTGCTGCTACTTTGAGGAGGTGGGGCTTTGAAGTTATTTAATGAAAGAAGACCGCGGATTTGTTAAGAGTGATTGTAGATTCATTAAGTTATTAACTATCTATGGTTAGTATAATTTGTTCCTAATTGAATTATATTTTAGATCTAGCTTTTGATGAAAGGAGAATTGAAGATGATTTAAATCGATCTAGCTTGATGTAGAGAAAAGATTATTTACATTTAGTGTGGTTTAGCGTTTAGCCAATTCATAGTCTATTTCTACTTAATTCACTTTAATTAAATATTCTTCTACATATAGCTACTTTAGATCATATATCTAGTATATTAATTAATTAATTCAACATTTAATACTAAATTATTATATACGTAACGTAGGACCGAAGCTGGATATATGCTGGGAAACGTGTGAGTAAAGAGTACATTAATGGTATGTCTATTTTTACAAGAGCTGCCGAAGAAAATATGTTGAATAAGGAGGTGGAATATATGTATTGTCCATGCATTGACTACGAGAATCTGAAGATATTTAAGAACCGAGCGCAAATTAAAGTGCAATTGATTTGAAAGGGTTTCAAAAAGGGTATGCATGTTGGACTAGTCATGGTGAAGAGCAGATAGAGGACTCGGAGAATTCTTTGTTCATGTGTTGCAAGTCAAAGTATATGAGGTTGTCAACCGTACTTAAACTACTGAAATTGAAGGTAAGTAATAGTTGGTCCGATAAAAGTTTCATGGTGCTATTAGGTCTTTTATTGAACATGCTTTCGAAGGAAAACGAGTTGGCAAAAACCACCTACAAAGCCAAGATGGTTCTTTGTCCATTAGAAATGGAAGCAGAAAGAATACATGCATATCTAAACTACTGTATCCTCTACCGTAAAAAGTTTACAAACATGCATATCTATCTGGTGTGCAACACATCCTGATACAAGTGTAAGAATCAATCAGATGACGGCGAGAGAATATAATTGAAGAAAGGACCTCCTGCTAAGATGGTATGATATCTTCTTGTAATTCTCTATTTGAAGCGGTTTTTCGTGAACCCAAAGGAGGCAAAACTGCTGCGTTGGCATTCGAAGGAGCATAAGAAGATTGGAATGCTAAGACACCTTGTTGACTCCGCCCAATTGAGAAATATCGATGAGAGGTTTGCAGACTTTGGTACAGAACTGGGGAATATAAGATTTGAATTGAGTACAGATAGAATGAATCCTTTTGGCATCATAAGCAGCCGACATAGCACTTGACTTGTGACTCTCTGTATCTACGACCTTCCTTCTTGGTTGTGTATGAAGTAGAAGTATATTTTGCTATTGATACTTATCCAAGGGCCAAAAAAACATAGGAATGATATTGATATGTACCTAGCACCATTGGTGGAAGATCTAAAAATACTGTGAATCGAAGGGATATAAGTATGGGATACGTACAAACAAGAAAACTTCACTTTATGCTCATTGTTATTCAACACTATAAATGATTATCTTGCCATTACTAACATGTTAGGCCAAAGTATAAAAGGGGCCAAAATATGTACTTACTACTTAGATAATACCGAGTGTGTGTGGCTGAAACACTCGCACAAAATATGTACATGTGTCACCATTGATTCCTTTAGAGGGCTCATCCATACCGCAGGATAAAGAAATAATTCGACGGAGAGAAGGAGGATAAAGAAACAAAAGATGGTGTCAACGCATGGCTTGACTTGGTTGATATGGATATCAGACCTGAATTAGCACTAACAAAGACTGATAAAGGACGAACGTACCTTCCCCCTGCTTGTTACACTCTGTCTAGGACCAAGAGAACTGAACTGTGCCAGTACTTTTATGTTGTGAAAGTTTCATCTGGTTACTCCACCAATATAAAGAAACTTGTTTCAATGGAAGATTTAAAGTTAATTAGCATGAAGTCTCATGATTATTATGTGTTGATGACATAGATGCTTCCTATTGCAATTACAAGTATTTTGTTGATTAATGTCTGAGAGACAATCATGAGGCTATGTTATTTCTTTAACACATTTGCTCAGAAAATCATCGATCTCGAAAGACTAGATGGTATGTAGGATGAGGTGGTGACGACTCTATGTCATCTTAAGATATATTTTTCTCCATCGTTTTTCAATATCATGGTCTATCTCATTGTTCACATTGTGTGAGAGATAAAGTTGTGTGAACCGGTGTTCCTACGTAGCATGTATCTGTTTAAGAGGTTCATGAAAATTCTCAAGTCCTATATACAGAATCGATCTCAGCCAGAAGGCAGTATCATCGAAGGTTATGGAACCGAAGAGGTCATTGAGTTCTATGTCGATTACATGACTCAGGTCAAACCGATAGGTGCGCCTCGATCTCGCGATGAGGGGAGGCTCAAGGGTATCGGGATCATTAAAAGAAAAGTAATCACTCTATATATGGATGCATATGCTCAATTCTATTTCACTATCTTACAACACATGACTGAAGTGTCTCCGTATATCGACTAGCACAAGGACATGCTTCGGCAACAGAATCTAGAGTGACCGGATGTTTGGATCATGAGACTATGGTGAAGTCGACCTCTAACGACCGAGGTGGCAAGGGTAAACCGAAGAAGACCCATGATATCCCCTACTTGTCGTTGGTCTGAAAATTCGAGTTAGGCAAGCCGTTGATCGTCCCGATAGAGCACGTTCAAACCTTAGGACTGACTTACTAGAGATTACATGCATGATACATGGAACAAGATAATAAGCCAGAGGGACAATGACACTCGGGTGTCACCGTCAAGTTCAAGCTGCATCATGTTTAGCACGATATTCATGACTGTGTCTTCACGATAACCTTTGAGGCCTTGCTCTTTCTCTTCAAACTCGACGCTCTCGACGTCTCACTCATTCGATGCTGGACATTGTAAGTGTGTATAATCACGGTCTACATTCATGTAATACTGGTAAATATCATATATAACTTCTTGCTTTATATATATAGATACATAATGACTGAAGCTAGATTAACAAAATCACCGGTAGGTATCCTCGACCCACACTTATTCTCCTTGTATATCATCAACGTGGATGCATCATTTGTCCAGTGTTACATGGCAACAACATTAGTGGTTCACCGCAACAAGGAATTCATACATATGCCCTACAACTAGGAGTAAGTGTTGTACTAGTGGCTATACTTATTGATTTGTACTTTATAAGCAATATGAACTTAGGTTTAATAACCATGATGATATACATATGTAGATTCCACTGGATTCTAATTGTAATTATACAAAAATGGAACAAGATAATATACTTTGATTCCCAAAAGAGAGCCAAAACCGACTTCACAGTTGTCCAACAATTAATCGATAGGTAAACACATTTTTTCTATAGATAACTCTATTATAATCTTTTCTTCCTTCACAATGAATAAGGCTAACTTTTTAAAATCACGTATGTCGTTCGCTGAGTACGTTGCTACTGTACAAAAATCCAAGGGAGGGATCAACGTCCTGCGACACGATCTAGATTTTTTGATATTTGCTAATACACATTAATTCTATATAACACTTCATAGTAATGCTTCTTGAACTAACAGATTCTATCTTTGTAGTGCCACCAGCAGCCGCCAGGTAACACCTGTGAATATATGTTTGACACAATATGAAACTACTTCTCGGTTCCGCGAAGACCAATGATCCTCAAGTTTGTCAATCTTGTAATAATTATTATTTCATACTTATCAATTTATATGTATGCATGACATTAATCTTTTTACCGACAGGTTGCGTCCATCATGACATATCTCATGAATCACAGACAGTTTCAGTACAACCCGTCTGTGATAGTTTATCACAAACGGTTTGTAGTTGAAACCGTCTATGATATATGAGATATCATAGACGGTTTATACTACAAACCATCTGTAATAGTCAACTATCATATATGGTTATGAGTTAATAACTATCTGTGGTAGTATGTATTATAGACGGTTTGAAAACCTTCGGTGATTGACCTCATATCATTACTGAAACAAAACACAGAACACTTAAATCTTAGCGCTGCTTGAGATATTAAGTATTTTGTTTTTAAGAAAGGACTACATGAGTTTTACACATGGACCTAGGGGCATTCGTTGCAATTAAGCCACACAAAAAGGTGAAACTAGTTCAATGAGTTCTCATGGGATTCATTTATTCAAAGGCAAAAATCAAAATAATCATGGCATCGTACAGCTACATACAAAAGGAGGAAACGGATGAATTACCTGAGAAAGTAGCATCTTGTGGTAGAGACTGTCACAAATAGAGGATGTGAGTTGAATAAACCAAGCATCCATGTTGTTTATGATAGATGCAGCCTCACTAACTCGTCCAGCACAAATCTCAATAATTTGAACTAGAAGCAAACATGTTTGCTTGTCATGAACCATGCATGACCCTGGTTGCATAAGACTGGATTTACTATTTTTATAATCGTCTCTATTTATCTGCTGCATCATCCATTCGATCCACTAGAAGTTCAAAGAATGATATTAGAATGTTTATGTAATAAAACATTGTACTAACTTTCAAATAGGCGCAGTTTTTTGTTTTACTTACAGCACATCGTAAGAGATTGTGGATGTACTTGGGTCCTTCACGAGTTTCTGCCTCTTGTGTCAATAAATCAATAAGTCGCTGAAGTGCCCTCACAAGAATTTCATCATTTGCATTTTCTTTAAGCCTGAATGCACAATTTATCTTATAGCACTGAGAAAAGTCTTTACTGAATTTCATGTATTACATAATAGGTGGTATAACAAATTGCATAAATACATCCATAATGAACCTTACGAGGTGCACCTCAAGGTACGCCATGCCGTCTTAAATGTTTTTCTATATTTAATATACCGTAATATCTAAGTAACTAATGAATAATAGTGCTATTTACATTATAACAGCAACTTGATGTTTTCAAGTTTAAAGTGAAAAAATGGTGCAAGTTTCAGGGAACAAGGATGCAATTAGCTCTTGCTGAAATATCTACTGACAAGAAAATATCCTAAATTAATATAATTGCCACTATACAAAATATTTTGCTTCTTCATTAAATGAATAATTACAGTGGATGTGATTCGTAAGTCTATGAAATATTTTTGTTTCATGCTGATTGTTACACTATGACCCCCTCTTATATGATGCAGCCCCCTAGATCGGATCAAAGTTTGTGAGATATAACATAAGCGTACACGATATCAAAAACGAAGATGATGAATCTCGTAGAGGGAACCAAAATAACAATGTTAAAGCAACCACAATGAAAGAAAAGATTTGGTGAAATTAACTGCAAATTTTTAAAATACACCTCAAATGAGTATAAGGGATTATTGCTCACTCACAACCCTTTTAAATATTTTAGAACCATAGGATCCTTACCTCTAATCCTCTCACGTGTCATCTATTTTGGATGAGTAGGCTTAATTGTTTCTACATGATCACCTCCATGGTTTATATAGTCCCTCCTAGTCTTTCTCTAATTTAAAGTAGGAATCCTAATATAAATAAGAGTAGGAGTCTTAATCTTAGTTGCATTCATCTAGGATTCTTTGTAGCACACTTTTTTAAATCTTAAAATACGTATTATATATGAGTCACTCTAATTTAACACTGACAAATATTTGATATATACTAGGTAAACGGATCTGGGAGGAATAACTTTGAAATGGGATACAAGAACTTCAATTACTTGTCAGATCATATTTTAATGGTGTACATCAAGAGGGATTTCGGTTTACATTATAAGGTGCAAGAATATGAGATTAATAAGTTCAGACTAAAACAGTGGCCTTTTAGTGTTGATCTAAACCATCGTTACAGGTCACTTTATACATCCAAAATAGGTCAGTTTCTATGGACATTTTCATAACCTTCTATTGCCAAGGGTGATTGTGAAGCCCAGAAAATGTCTGATGATCATTGGTAGAGTCTCGCTCATTTTGGTTTAAATCCAATTTCTGCTTCTGGCTTTAGTTTTTTTCACTATTCAGTAATTTCATCTTTTTCTGATTTTTCTAGATTTTTTTAGGTTTTTTATCTTTTCTTTTTTTTCTCGTATTCCTTTGCATTGTCTGTGATGGACTAACATATTTTTTCTATTTTTAATTTTTTTAAATTTAATTATACCAAATAAGCTAACTCAGTTACTGTAAAAAATAAATCAGATATAGTAAAAAAATCATAAACCAACGCTATTCCGAACACCTCTTTATTTTTCTATAATCCTATAAACAACCGACATGAAAAATAAAAACTCACAACGTTATAATGGAAGGTGTCGTGCTACTACCAAGCCTCTTGCTCCAGTACCATGACAGGTACAAGTTTCTGTAATAGCACAGCAAAGGCTGCTCCAGTACCATGATAGGTACAAGTTTCTGTAATAGCACAGCAAAGGCTGCGTCGCATCATGGCAAGGCTATTTTTGTAAAATATAAAAAAGATAACTTCAAGAGCAATTGTTTTGGATTAAATGGATACTAGTCTACCTGTGCACTTGCTCGGGCTAGCAAATTTTGAAACATCGTATTTTACACTTTTATGTAAATTGAAAATGAAAATATATTTCATATAAATATTTGAATTTTCTAATAATTATATTTAAAGATAGGATAGTGCTTTTTCAGTAATTGTTGTTGACTTGAACCTATAAATTTGAACGTCCTCATGATTTTGTTTGGTAGTGTTGTTTTACTTTTGTAAATTAACATATTTATGGTTGATACTGCAACTATTTGGAACATTTGAAAATCAAAGGAGTAAGAAAAAAACAAAAGAAAAACATTGATACATGATTTGTTAGGTTACATCTAATTGTGGAAATTTCTTTGGGTTGACCAATTAGTTTTTTCCTTTTATCTGATTGATGTGAGAATTTTATTTTTTTTCTTCGTTGAAAGTATTTTTTTGCCTCATTTTGCTTCTAGGATTAAGTTGGGTATTGTAGCCTTTAATGATTGTATTTATATCAAGTTCTAATATTTTATTCTTTTCAATTACAATAGGATGATATATGATATTTAATTGACTTCTCAGTATCTATATGTAGACAATCCACAGACAATTTCATGACTATGCATAAATTGTTATTGTTGTATTTGATTATATTTCAATTGTTTGTTTGATTTTTGTAATTTAATAAATTAAATGGTTATTATTTTGTTCTTATTGACCCAAATTTTATTACTACGGTATTACCATTTTTCTAATATTAAGATTATCACATTTATATTTTGATAGCTTTTTCGTTTTAGACAACACGAGATACGTAAGTAAAGATCGTTAGGTAGGATAACCTCTGAGACAGCTTTTGGTAGCGTTCAGAATGATGGTAGCTTATGACTTTTTTACTGTATCTAGCTATTTTTTATTATAACTGAGTTGGCTTATTTAGCATAATTAATTTTTAAAAAAATTAAAAACATGTTAATCCATCATGGACAATACAAAGGAATACAGAAAAAAAAATAAAAAACCAAATACAAAAAAAACAAAAAATGCAATAGTAGAAAAAAAGTCATTGCGTCGCCAGAAGCTGTCGTGAGCGCCCCCTTCCTCGGACCTTGTCATGGCAGCGCGAAAATCGTAATTTAACATCTTGACTACGCGTATACCAAAGTGGGTAAGGAAGAAACTAGCCCCGCTCACGACGGCTGCGAGCGATGGCTTCCAGCGGTGAGTTAGCTTTTGAAACACTGTAGCAATTTTGTTTTTTTTGGTATTTTTATGTTTTATTTTTTTCCCGTATTTCTTTGCATTGTCCGTGATGGACTAACATGTCGCTTCTATTTTTATTTTTTTTAAATTTAATTGTGTCAGATAAGTCAGCTTAGCTACAGTAAAAAAATCAGCCAACTACACTAAAATTTCAGCCAAAAATCAAAAGTCATCGTTATTCTGTACGTCCCCTAAAAGCACAATTAACAGTAAATCAACTTTTTCAAGAACACCTTTATAGACAGTCTCTCTTTGTTTTTGGTGGCCACTACAGACGTATGCATTCAAGGATTCCAAGCTTGAGTCTTGACGCATGTGTATTGCATTTTCTAGTCAAAACACTTCGATCCTACCATATAATGATACATAAATACAACTTTGTCGTGTCACTAATATGCAATCCAAGCCATACATTGCAACTCTAGATGGCCAAGATTTTCTCCTTTTGAGGTTATGTGAGAATTTCTCCATTTTGTTTCTTTTTCTCTGATAAACGTTGGAATTTCTAGCCTTTTACGGTCTAGGATGAATGTGAAGGCTTATGAAGGAGCCTCCAATAAGTAAAGATAAAGAAAGAAAGATTGTGCTTTATTCTTTTAGTTTTATCACTGCAAAAGTTATTTCAAGCATCAGCTTTATTTTTAAATGATTTTTGGTGCTTTATCTATTCTGCTATAAAAAAAGAGAGATTACAAAGCTGTTCCGTCGCCTCTAACACATTTGACACATGTTCACATGATAGAACAGATATATTAGACTCAAAGTTGGATCCTTTCATTTATGACAAGCGTAATGAATCGGTTAGTCAGGTATTGAATTCAACAATAAAGAAGTTAACGGATATTTCATATTTTATTGCACAAACATGTTCCTTGCTTTATGCTGTAGAAATATGCAATATTCAGTATAAAAAGAGAGAGGTTATAATGGTGTTAGGGTTGGTACAACATAATTAAGTAAAATAAACAGAATGCATCTGTTTAGGTAGTGCTCAGTTTGATATTGGCTTATGGCTTTTTTACTGTAGTTGGTTTATTTTTTACTATAGCTGAGTTAGCTTATTTGGTATAATTAAGTTTAAAAAAATAGATAAATATGTTAGCCTATTACGGACAATGCAAAGGAATACGGAAAAAAAGAAAAGGTAAAAAAGCCCAAAAAATCTTAAAAAAGAAAATGACGAAATTACTAAATAGTGAAAAAAAAAACAGAATCCAAAAACAAAAGCTGAATTTAAGCCAAAATAAGCGCAACAATACAATATTAAATGCAGCCTCCTCGCATGTAAGTGATGGATTATTATAGAAAGTAATGCTAATTTTCTGATAAAATACTAGGAATGAAGCCTTTTTTTTAAATATTTTAGAGACATTTTGTGACCTCATGCAAAGTAAAACAAATTGTATGCAAGTATAAAAATCTGAACTTTTACAATAATTCACTTTGATATATCCATTTTTTCAACTGTCTATTAGTGGAAATCATCTGCCTAAATACTCGTATTAGCTTGGAATTTTGCTTATTGAGAGAACAAACATCAAAACATCCATGTAAACCATTATCATGTCACATTATGATTCATAACTCGATCAGAAAATTAATGTTCAATCAAGTTTGGTTACAGTACTCACCATGACACATCACCATTTTCTTCGTAGAGACTGATGTGCATGAAACATTCCATCCTTTTCTTGCTGGACGTATCACTGCAAAGGTGTGCAGAAATAGTGTTGGCAAGCACTGACACTCTGGCCCATGCAAGTCGCTCAGTGGCGCGGCTTGGTTCAAAAATGCAAGCCGCAGCTTGAAAATATGCTCTCAAAACATCTTGCAGTGCCACCCCAAAAGCTTCTAGGTCATTCTCAATAAACCACCTAATTAAATATGTATGGTGCCAAAGAATCACATCATGTTTAAGCTAAGTTCACGTAGGAAAAATGAAATTCAAGAAAATAAAAAATATGGAATTAACATATACTTTTGTAGACCATGCCACTCAAGCTGATGTAGAACTTGGCAGTGGTTGAAATCCTGTTTTGCCAGCTCTAGATATGTATTGTTATTCACAAGTGGCATCCTGCCAAAAACCATCCATCGCATATGGGTACGTTAATATTACTTTGAATTATTTAGTTCATTACCATTGCACTGATCACGGGGTTAAAAAATATCATCTAATGTGTCGTTAACATGTGGTCAATACCAGTGGCATATTAAATGTTATTTTTTAACTCCATAATATTTGTGATGGTACTGAGTAATATTGTACGTCCTATTACTATTGTTGAAGATATATGCGATGGTCCAAAGTTTGAATTTGAAGCACAGTAGTAAAACTTTACCTGTAGAGTGTCTTTCCGATCCAGACATCATTGTTACCACCATATTGATCCAGATATGTTCTTGCTTCTATACGTGGCAAGCTTGCATACCAAGGAAAGTCCAGAGTATACTGTACCTATCGATCCATGGCAATATTCTTGTTGGTATCTAGATAAAGCTAAAAATTTGCACGAAAACAAGACAGTGCGCTAGTAACTTTCCAAGAAAATTATGACATAGTATAGGGAAGCTGACATGGGCTTTCTAATTGTACCGGCGCGACGAGTATACTAACACAGTCACGTAGTATTTGGAGAAGTTATATGATATATGGGATCTATTTGCAACTTCCCTCTAGGTGCAATATAGTAAACAATCTCTCGTAAGAAATAACTAATCCACCCAACAATACTCTCAGGCAGCGCTAAGTTTGGAGTTGACTTATGTTTTTTTACTGTAACTGGTTTATTTTTTTACTGTAGCTGAGTTGACTTATTTGGTATAATTAAATTTTAAAAAAATAGAAAAAAATATGTTAGCCCATCACGGACAATGTGAAGGAATACGAAAAAAAGAAAAGGTAAAAAAGCCCAAAAAATCTAAAAAAATAGAAAAAGATAAAATTATTGAATAGTGAAAAAAAAGCAGAAACCAGAAATAGAAGCTAACTTTAACCCATTTTGAGCGGTGCCTTACCGAAAATGTAATAAATGAATTGTACCAACCAACAAGATGGATATTTATTGAAAATGTTTCTAGTTGATTTTTTGCCACTGTAAAGATGGATTATAACGACATGCGAACTACAGTCTAGACTCAAGATGCAATAACAAAATCCATGTAGCTTCAAATTTCATGGAGAACATATCCGCATCATGACTCTAGAATCATCTCTCCAATAATAAGCAATTGATTGAAATGTTGTTGGCTCTTCAATCTTTCAATGGTAATGTTCAATTGGATTCATGTTAAGTACTGCCTTAAAGGATCAAACAAGTAAACCCAAAACACAACTCGTTTCGCGACACCTCACTGTCCCATTAGTTTACCCAAACTCCATAATGTTATACCAACATTAATTCTGCCAATTAATTGTATTGTATTTGGTAAATCTCATATTCTTTCACTACACACTTGTACTAATATGTAGTAGTAATAATTTTTAAGATTTAATTGTGTTAGGAAATTTATTTAGTAGGGTTTGTGCTCAAAAGAATGAGGATGAGGAACATTGCAATGGCTCATTTGAAGTTAGCTGTCTCATACTTGTCACAATGATCTCTGAGCTTCAGAGGCAATATGAGAATATAGATGCCTATAATATGATTGTGAGTTTTAAAATCATGTTTGAGAATCAGACAAAGACTCAAAGGTATAACGCTTCTAAGTCATTATTTGTGTGCAAATTAGCCGAAGGAAGTCCGATCAGCTCTTATGTAATCAAGATGATTGATTACACTGAGAGTTTAAAAAAGCTTGGTTTTTTACTTGGTTTTCCTTTTAGTCAAGAGTTGGCTACTGATGTAATTCTCCAGTCACTTCCTCCGTGCTTTGAGTTAGTCATTTTGAACTTTCATTTGAATGGCATGGAGAAGTCAAAGACCGAGTTGCATAGGATGCTTAAGTCAACAGAGAAGAATATTAAGAAAAGTTCTAATCATGTAATGATGGTTCAGAAGACTACCAACTTTAAAAAGAAGTATAAGGATTTGGGCAAAAGAAAGGGTACGGACAAAACTCAAGATAAAATCTCAAGTATCAAATCTAAACTTCAGAAGCTCAGAATTAGTGTTGCACCTGATACTATTTACTACTATTGTCAAGGGACTAGATATTGAAAGAGGAACTACAAAAAGTACTTACAGAACTAGAAAAGAAGAGGGAAGTAAGATTTCTACTTCAGGTATAAATGTTATAGAAATAAATCTTGCTACTTCTCATATTGATTCTTGGGTATTTGATACTGAATCAGTTGCTTATATTTGTAATTCAATGTAGGGACTGATAAGGAGTAGGAGTTTAGCAAGAGGCGAGATTGATCTTCGCGTGGGCAATAGAGCAAGAGTTGCTACATTGGCTGTTGGCATTTTACCATTAGGATTAGTTGTGGAATTGTATAATTGTTATTATGTACGTTCCTGCCTTAAGTAAAAATATTACTTCTACTTCATGTTTAGGACCAAAGGTTATGAGTTTAGAATAAAGAACAATTATTGTTCAGTTTATTTAAATGATATTTTTATGATAATGCTCCATTAATGAATGCATTATATGTCTTAAATCTTAAGGATGTACCTATCTATAATATTAATACTAAGATACTTCAGCCTAATGATTTAAATCTCACTTATATTTGGCATTGTCACTTAAGTCACATAAATGAAAAGCGTATGGTGAAACTTCAGAAATGTGTTCTTCTAAACTTATTTGATTTTAAATCATTTCTAACATGCAAGTCTTGTTTACTTGGCAAAATGACTAAAACACCTTTCGCTAGTCTAGGTAAAATGACAAATGACTTGTTGACTTAATACATTTAGATGTTTGTGGACCAATGTGCTCAATGGCCAAAGGTGGTTTTTAGTACTTCATAATTTTTACCGATGACTTTAGTAGATACAGATACATCTACCTAATGAGGCATAAAACGGAATCCTTTGAAAAGTTTAAAGAATTTCATAATGAGGTACAAAATCAACTTGGTAAGATAATTGAAGCCCTATGATCAGATCAAGAGGTGAATATTTGAATCATGAGTTTGGTGATCATCTAAAGCAATGCAAAATTGTTCCATGGCTAACTCTGCTAGGAATGGCTCAATGGAATGGAGTGTCTGAATGATAAAATCGGACCTTTTTAGATATGGTTCAGTCCATAATGAGTCAATCTAATCTGTTATTATCTTTTTAGGGGTGGGCTCTAGAAACAATTGCGTTCACATTAAACAGGATTCCATCAAAAACCATAGAGAAGACACTATATGAGATATGAATTGAAAAGCGTTTCATGTTGTCTTTTCTCAACATATGAGGATGTGAAGTATATTTAAAATATTTGATGTCTAGCAAGCTCACCCTTAAATCTAATATATGCTTCTTCATGGGGTATCCTAAGGAAATTAAAAGATATTATTTTTATAAAAGGGATGAGAACAAAGCGTTTGTTACCCAAAACGGTGTCTTTTTGGAGAAAGTGTTTCTCTCAAAAGGAGTTAGTGGGAGCATGGTGAGACTCAAAGAAATTCGAGAGCTATCAGAAAATATTTCAACTCCTACTAAATCTCTACAAAATGTCCAACACATTGTAGAACTTATGGAAGATGCACTAGCCCCACATAGGTCTAAAAGGCCACGTCAATTGTCAATAAGGTATCAATATAATATTTTATTATTAGACAATGATGAATCTAAGAATTATAAGTAAGTTATGATAGGACCGGACTTGAGAAATTATTGGAGCCATGAGATCCGAAAAAAAATACATGTATGATAATCATGTTTGAAACTTGGTTGATCCACCTGATGATGTAAAAAACATTGAGTGCAAGTGGGTTTTAATAAAAAGATAGACATAGATAGCAATGTTCATATAAGGCACGACTGGTGGTAAAAGGTTTCAAACAAATTCAAGGTATTGACTATGATGAAACTTTCTCACCCATTGGTATGCTTAAGTCTGTCCAGATCATTCTAGCTATTGCTGCAATTATGAGATATGACAGATGGATGTTAAAACAACTTTCCTAAATAGAAACCTATGTGAAAATATGTACATGACACAACCTGAGGGTTTTGTCGATCCCTAAAATGCTAGAAAAATATGCAAGCTTCAAAGATCTATGTATGAATTGAAGCAATCTTCTTAGAGTTGGAACAATCATTTTGATGAGGTAGTCAAAAGATTTAGCTTTATCAAGAATAAAGTAGAACCTTGTGTTTACAAAAAGCTAATAGGAGCGCACTTCTTTCTCTGGTCCTATATATAGATGACATATTATTGATAAAAAATGATATTCCAATGTTTGAATCTGTTAAGTCTTTATTAAAAAATAGTTTCTCTATAAAATACTTAGAAGTTGCAGTATATATTTTGGACATAAAGATCTATAGAGATAGAACTAAAAAATTAATTGGATTAAGCCAAGATACGTACACTGACAAAGTATTGAAGTAGTTCAACATGTAGGATTTGAAGAAGGGTTTTCTTGGATATGTCACATCATATTAGTCTTAACAAGATTTAGTATCTTTCAACACCTAATGAGTGAGATCGGATGAATAAGATTCCATATGCTCCTACCATTGAGTTTATCATATATGCCGTGCTTTATACACACCCAGATATGTCATATGTTCTAAGTGTTACGAGTAGATATCAGTCAAATCCAGATGAAGATCACTATATAGCTGTAAAGAACATCCTAAAATATTTGAGAAAGACCAGAGATATGTTTCTTGTTTATGGAGATGAGAAAGAACTAGTCATAAATAGTTACACTGATACTAGCTTTCAAACCGATAAAGATGATTTTTGATCATTGTATGGTTTTGTGTTTTGTCTTAATGAAGTAGTAAGATTGAAGGACTATGTGAGAAGGTCCTGTTTAATGTTGTGATGAACCATTACAATGTTTGTGGAGTGGTTATTTGATTTTGCAAAGATCACTCTTTGGAAGGATTGCATTTTGGCAGAATTGAGGATTTTAGGATTTGAGTCATAGATTGAGTTGGGGTGACCTGGTTCATTACATTAAGATTGCATGATGCATGTCTCAGCTAACGTGGGTCAGGTTGTGAAGAACTTATGCCTGAAAATGATTTCATTGTCTTTGGATGTGTAGAGTCGCTTGGAATTAACCATCGTTAACGACGAGGATCAGGGCTAGGCTCATCGAGGAGTTGAGGCCTAAAACGATCGAAGATGCCGGGTGAGATGGTGAGCTCAAGTATGGCACGAGAAAGGTGAAAAATATTGAAAGGAAGTTCGAACGACGAGATTGCACCATAAGGCTTGGATGGTCCAAGGAAGCCATAGTTCGGTAGAACAAGGACAAAAGAGACTTGACGACACATGGTGAGCCAGTGGTGCACCTACACGTGGCGAGCATGGCGATTGCTTGCAATGGATGGTGATGATCGAGTCAACGAGGGGTATTTTGGTAGTTTGACCAAAATACCGAAAACCACCTTGGATCAAAACCGCGGCGCATGGGCGATGTGTTGGAGAGCGGTCTAGGTCAAGGTGGAGCTGATTGGATCGAGACGGATCAAGGCAAAGAACTTAATAAATTCGGGCTTATGCACTTTGAAAAGCGTGCATAAATAAAATGTTTGAGTTAAAACCCGTGTGAGTGGAGTTAATGGGTTTCCCCCATTGTGTTAAGTGGATAGTATCCACTAAGAGATGGATAGGGATGGCTAGCCCATCTATAAAAAAGGGGGTTAGGATGGAGACATATGGTAATCCATCCAACCCACCTCTCTTGTGCTTTGATGTTTATGGGTTAGGGTTTTGAGTATATGGTGTACTCTTTGTCCTCTAAGGTGGAGTGGCTGTAAAACCTACCTTTGCAAGTGGTAATAAATCAATCTTTGGTGATCTATTTTGTGTTTTGTTTGATTTGCTCTTGATTTGGTTGGTTTTGATCTTTTCTTTCTCTTCCTATGATTTTGTTGTGCCAAGGACGTGTAGGAGGTGGAGATAAATCTTAGGAATCCATCTCCATCCATCTAGGCACTTTGATAGCAAGATTTACGAGAAAACTCGATTTTGCTTGATTTTAGTCTCATCAAGTGACTTCTTATTTTAAGAGTTTTTGGGCTTTCTGTAATATGTAGGAATACATCTAGAACCATTTCAGTCATCATCTACCCACGAGTAAGTTGTTTTCACCGGTTGGGGTTTTGGCTTGATTTTAGTGCAGCCTTCCAACAAACTAAAAAATGTCTCATCTTTGGCTATATTTTTCATGATCGTTTATTGGAATAGATTCACAATAACCTAGAGAAGATCCATGCAAAACTTCATATCATTTGGATCTATGGATCAAAAGTTCTTTTGGTTTTCGAATTTGAAATCGAACTAAAAACACTATTTATCACCCTGATTTTACTGTAGCAGCGGTCCGACCGCCATTATAAGATCGGTCTGACCTCCCCAGGCGGTCAGACCGTCGGAAAGGATTAGGTTTGAAGTTTTGTTGATTTGGGCCAATTGGATTGATTTTTAGCTAGAAATTCTATATTCTACATCTCTATAGGTATTTGAGTGTAGAATCTTGAATACTTGAAGGAAATTAGAGTTGGCACCATTCACCCTCTCTATTGCCATATTCGGTTTTTCAATTGGTATTAGAGCCCGGTTAGCTCTTCCCATAGATCTTAACCTGTCTTAAGAGCTATGGCAGCAGACAAGTATTCCACCAAGCCTCCTATATTCGATGGGGTTGATTATCCTTTTGGGAAGAGTTGGATGGAGTCTTACATTCAGACTCAAGATTATGCGATTTGGAAGAAGGTTTAAAACCAGATTTGTTGTTCCTACCAAGGATGACATCATGGCTATGAATATGCCAGATGTTGAGGTAAATGCAAAGGCAAGGAATATCATCATTCAAGGTTTTAGCTGGAGTGAGTTTGATCGTATCTCTCATCTCTCATCGGCGTTTGAATCTAGGTGACCCTCGATGCATACTATGAGGGCACTACCCAGATCAAGACCGTCCAACAGGACCAGTACAAGCGAGATTATAAAAAATTCGAGATGTCTGAGCAACCTCCAAGTTGTTGGTCTTACATACTCAGGCTCAGATAATGCTCGTTAGATGTTTTCTGCCTTGGACCTCAAAGTTTGGAAGATGAAGGTGACCACCATCAAGGACATGACTGTTTGTCAATTTTGACTGTTAATGCATTGTACTCATGTCTCAATACTTATGAGATCGACATCGTCTCTCGTAAGATGAAGTCGCACTTAATGGCCTTGATCACCGATCCTACTTCTGAAGCATCTTCTGATGGTGTTTGTGGTTTCTCTCTAGTTGCTTTATGTGAGATGAGCAATGATCAATTCGAGCAGTTTTCAGAGAGTGAGCTAGCCCTCTTAGCTAGAAAGTTCTCCCATGCATACAAAAGGATTAGAGAAAGGAAGAAAGGAGGTCCAGTAATCTGCTTCGAGTGTAGTGGCCCTAACCACATTCAAGCAAACAGCCCCAAGCTGGAGAAGGGCAAGAACGACTATGGCGGTACGAGCAAGAACAACTATATCAGCAAGAACCACAACAAGGAACCGCTAGCTTGTGATCAAGACAAGGACAAGAAGTACCGCAACCTTGGCAAAGCCAAGAAGCTTTTCCACAGCGTCCTCACTGCCTTCGACAACTTCGACTTCAGTGACATGGAGGGTTGGAGCGATGACGATGGTGAGGATGATCCGCAAGTGAACTCCAAGGACAGCGACGACTTCATTGGCATGTACTTCATGGCTGACGAGAATGGCATCAGCGATGACGATCTCTACAACGACTTCGATGAGATATGTCCATTCCACGACCAGCTCAATGATGCATTTATTAAGTTAGGAAAGTTTCATTCTAGGTCTAGGACTAGGTGTGGTGAGTTAGAAAAGGAGATAGAGAGCTTGTCACAGGAGTTTACTTCACTTAGATATGCTTCCTCCCATGATAATTACGATGTATGTGCTTCCTTGCTTGGAGATATGGAGAAATTAAAGACCTCGCATGATAGTGTGTTTTCTAAGCTTGATTTGCGTAAGATTAAGAATGCTAGTCTATTAGCTGAACTAAAAATGGCTAAGATTGCTTCTTCTCAATCAGATTATGTTGAGACTGCATTCTGCACCTCATGTGAGGATAATGACAATATTTTTAGAGGATTGTATACCATACGTCTTGATCTACCTGTAACCTGTGATAGGTATAACAACTTGAAGATTAATCTAAAGAAGGTAGATCATAAAATTGCTGAGATGCAAGCTGTATTAATAGAGTCTATTGTTTCTTGTGCCAATTATCCTAAATTGACTACTAAACTTGAATATGTTTTTAAACAATTTCAGTACATGTGTAATCAAAATAAGAAAATATCTCAATATGCTTGTAAGGAACCTATTAGCTCACCATACAAAAAGTGTGAAAAAACTAAAATCTGAATTGATTGCTTTGGATGAAAAATGTGTAAAGCTAACTAAGGATTTACTATAGAAGCCACAATCAGTTTGCTCTTTCTGTACTAAGGTAGAGGAGAAAATGGGAAACATGCAAGAGACTTTTAGAAAGAGTTATGAGGTCCAAATGACTAGAATCAGGACTGCCCCTTGTGTGCCTTGTAAGGCTCTCAAAGTTGAGGTAGCTTTGTATAAGGAGAAATATACTCACGCAATGTGAGGCTCTCCTTCTAGTTCCTCATCCTCTGCTTCTTCTTGTGCTTCATGTGTCTCTCTTTTTTGGAAATGTGAGTACCTCATGAACGCTCTCGAAAAATTTGTTGGAGATAAGAAAAAACTCAATCTTATCCTAGATAAGTCCAAGATTTGCAAGTTCAATCAAGGCCTGGGATATGATTTCTTAGAAGATGTGAGGAAGCATCCACTTGCTGTTGTTAGAGCTGTAGCAGCAGGTGTGATTGAGGTTGTGCCTGAGTCTAAGAAAATAATGTTTAAATCTGTGGGTTTTGTCCAAGGAAATTTTGACAGTAAGGGTGTTTCACCTGCTGCTTTGATTTCTTAAAAGACGAAGTATAATTGTACCTTCTATCAGAAAAATGGACATGTGGTCGAGTTCTGCTTTAGGCGCACCAAGATTGCACATAGAGACCGTGTTCGCACTCTTAGGGGTATTTAGGGTCAGTCTCAGACTCGGAGTGCTTCTAAGATTGACACGAGATCTAGGGTTGTAAGTAGCTCACCTGACATTGTTGGTTTTAGGCAGCGTCGAGGACTTAGTTTACATGTTTCTTCTGGTTTTGGTCCTCGAGTTGCCTCAGATCAGGGTTTCCGTCGTCCTGAGGATAGACCTTATTTACAACGTCGAGGTGGCTATCCGCAGCGTGATCAGCATGCTGCTGTTGGTCAGATGCGCTCTTCTATAGCGGTCGGGCCTAGCAGAGGTTTGAGGTCTGTTCCTAGACTTTCTATGTTTGTGAGAGGCGAGGCACGTAGTGTTGCTAGGGGGTCAGTCTTTTGCGTCTGGGACTATATCTTCTACTCATCGTGTGACTCAGTACTGGGTTCTTAGATCTACTCTTATTTACCCTAGTACTGAGCCACCGATGTTTTCTTCTCACTGACTCAAGTTCACCGGGCTAGGAAGGGAGAGGTTTGGTTTGTCCACTCTGGCTGTTCTCGTCATATGACTGGAGACTCCTGTTGGTTTTCTTCCCTACTCCGAGCTCCAGGTGATGAGACGATCACTTTTGGAGATGCTTCGTCAGGTCGAGTCATCGCTAAAGATACTGTGCACGTTAATTATTATTTTATTCTTAAGGATGTTGCCTTAGTAAGTAAGCTGTGATATAATTTGCTTTCTGTCTTTCAGTTTACTGATGACAACTTCGAGGTAAGTTTTAAGAAAAATGCTTGCAAGATTCTTGATTCTTCGAGGAGTCTAGTTTGCGGGATTTCTAGGTTTGGGAGGATCTTTCATGCTGATTTTGTTGAGTCCTCTGGTTATTCTCTTAGGTGCTTAGTTGCTTCAGAGTCTCGTGATCTCTCTTTTTGGCATACGAGACTTGGTCATATTGGCTTTGATCACTTGACCCGAGTTAGCGGCCACGGTCTTATTCGTGGTCTGCCTAAGCTCAAGATGGTCAAAGACTTAGTTTGTGCTTCTTGCCGGCATGGCAAGATAGTTGCCGCTTCTCATTCCCCAGTCACTGTGACTATAACCGATGCATGAGGACAGTTTCTTCATATGGACACTGTTGGTCCAGCAAGAGTGCAGTCGGCCAATGGGAAGTGGTACATTCTTGTTATGGTAGATGACTTCTCAAGATTCTCTTGAGTGTTTTTCTTAGCCTCGAATGATGAGACCTTCAGTCATTTTCGTAGGTTGTTTAGTAGATTGTCTGTTGACCTCCCTGGTGCCTTACGAGCAATTCATAGTGACAATGGCACGGAGTTTTAGAATTTCTACTTTGAGAGTTTCTGTGATGAGATAGGTGTAGATCATCAGTTCTCGTCTCCGCATGTCCCTCAGCAAAATGGCATTGTGGAGAGGAAGAACCGTACCTTCGTCGAGTTGGCTAAGACGATGCTCAATGAGTATGCTACACCTAGGAAGTTTTGGATTGAGGCTATAGCCACCGCGGGCCTTGTTTCGAATAGAGTTTTTCTGAGGGTACAGTTGCATTACACTTCTTATGAGTTGAGGTATGGAAAAAAGCTCAGTGTATCTCATTTTCATATTTTTGGTTGCAAGTGTTTTATTATGAAGTCTGGGAACCTAGATAAGTTCGAGTTACGTTCATCTAATAGTATCTTTCTGGGTTACTCGACTTCTTCATGGGGTTATAGGGCCTGAAACTATGAGACGAGTAGGATAGTAGAGACCTATGAGGTTACTTTCGATTAGGCCAATACTGACACTAGGCAAGACATCTCAGGTCTAATTGTGCAGTTCAAGACTATCTTTGTAGATGATGAGGAGGATGAAGATGAAGGTTCCTTACCTGACCTAGTTCCTCCTTCCCTTGAGGTGCCTGCTTCTACCACTGCGCCTCAAGGAGATCATCCCTTACCTTCTGACTCTTCTGTAGCTTGTGGCTCTGCTCCTTCCTCCTCAGCTCATGAGGTAGAGGTCACTTCTTCTCATCCAGGACCTCCCCGACACATTTAGCGTAGTCATCTCTTTGAGCAGATGATAGGAGATCTTCATGAGCGTGTCACGCACTCAAAATCTGGGTTATCTCTTTTCTGTCTACACTCTGTATTTGTCGCCACTTTCGAACCTAAGGATATTTGTCATGCACTATCTGATGAGTCTTGGGTTAATGCCATGCATGAGGAGTTAGAGAATTTTGAGAGATACAAGATCTAGTCGCTTGTTGAGCCCCCTAGTGGTTACAATGTCATAGGAACCAAATGGATCTTTAAGAACAAGCAGAATGAGGATGTGGTAGTCATTCGAAACAAGGCTAGACTAATAGCTCACGGTTTCTCCTAGGTTGAAGGTTTAGACTTTGAGGAGACCTTCGTCCCTGTAGCTAGGCTAGAAGTTATTAAGATTTTGGTTGCTTTCGTAGTATCTAAGGGTTTTAAGCTATACCAGATGGATGTGAAGAGTGTTTTTCTCAATAGATTTATTTAGGAAGAGGTCTATGTTAGACAACCTCTAGGTTTTGAGAACCCCAAATCCTCAAACACATCTTCAAGCTTTTTAAAGTCTTGTATGGACTTAAACAAGCCCCTAGAGCTTGATATAAGAGGCTTAAGTCCTATCTCTTGAGTCATAGGTTTGAAATGGGTAAGGTAGATAAGACCTTGTTCATTTGTAGGCATAGCAATGACCTTCTACTTGTTCAAATATATATGGATGATATTATCTTTGGTGGCTCCTCTCATACTCTTGTTTCCCAGTTTTCTGATGTCATGAGTACAGAGTTTGAGATGAGCATGATGGACGAGTTGAGCTTCTTCCTCGGCTTTCAGATTAAGCAGACTCAGGAAGGTACCTTCTTGCATCAAGGGAAGTACACTCGAGACCTCCTGAGATGCTTCGACATGAGTAATGGCAATCCGATGTCAACTCCGATGGCGACCTCAACCACACTTGTTCTCGATGATGAAGGTGAGCCTGTAGATCAGAAAGAGTACCACAGCATAATTGGTTTCCTCCTGTACCTCACTGCTTCGAGGCCAGACATACACTTCGTCATGAGTCTGTGCGCTCGATTTCAGGCTTCTCCCCACGCTTCTCATCGTCAGATGGTAAAGCGTATCTTCAAGTACCTTCGAGCTTCTCTTAACTATGGTATCTGGTACTCTTCTGCTTTCTGTCTTTCCCTTAGAGCCTTCTCCAACGCAGACTTTGCTGACTGTAGGATAGATAGGAAGAGCACTTCTGGCACTTGCTAATTTATTGTCACTTCTCTTGTTTCTTGGTCTTCTAGGAAGTAGTACAGTATTGCACAGCCCACCGCAGAGGCCAAGTATGTTGCAACTGCTAGTTGCGGTAGTCAGGTGCTTTGGATGGTTTCAACCTTGCGGGACTTTGGGTTAACCATAGATAGTGTCCCTCTTTTCTGTGATAACACTTCTGCTATTAACATTGTTAAGAACCTAGTGCAACACTTTAGGACCAAGCATATAGATATCAGATATCATTTCTTAGAGACCATATGGAGAAGGGTGATATAGTGCTTCAGTTTGTGGAGAGTGACCATTAGTTGGCCGACATTTTCACCAAGCCTTTAGATAGCTCAAGGTTCATGACCTTGCGGCGAGAGTTTGGAGTAGTATGTCCTTATAGCTTAATCTGATGGGAGCATCATGTACTTTCTGTATTATATGTACATTTTACTTATGGGTGCATTTGGGTTAGTCTTTCTAGCATAAACCAGAGTGATTTTCATTCTCAACATGTTAGACTTGTTCCTCTCATCTTGTGATCCTAGAATGCTGTTTATTAATTGCTTCTCTTCTCACTACGTTGAGTTCACTCACTTCTTTTAGGTCTAGTAGGGTTGGGCCCCTGGGTAGACAGGGAACGTGTTTACTCCCTTGTGTTTAGATAACCAGCTAGTAGTCCTAGAGTCATATGGGCTATATGAGAGCGAATATGAGCCATAGTGATCTCTTTATCTTGTCTATGCTTTGAGAACTACCATTTCTTCGGTTTTCCAAGCTTCCTCTCTTTTGCTCTTGTCTTTGGTTCAAAGAGTTAATTTGTAATTCTGTTAAGCTTATTGTTGACATAACTCAACTTGAATCAAAATGTTTCTAAAATTGAATCACTTGTTGAGGGGGAGCTGGGATCCTTATTGCATCATATTACATTTTAAATTCAGCAATGTGCATTGTAATATAAATACATGAAGCTTTGATTATTATCTTTGTATGACATGATATTTTGCTTTATATCTTGCCATATCTTGCGCTAGCTTGCTAGATTTATCATGTCTTTCTATGTATAGCTTAGCTTTTTGTAATGCTAGCTCTATTAAATGTGAACAATTTGAATTAAATCATGTCTTGCTGGAACTTGTGACTAGTTTTGCTCTAGTGATTCTCTAATGATTCATACCATGTCAAATAAGTTAAGTTGAGTCTTGAATCTAAATTGAGGTTTAGATTGAGCTACGCTAGTTTTTTTATTGAAGTATAAGTGAGCATTAGATTTTTGTTCTTGAATTAAGTTAAGAACATGCAAAATGATATCTTTTGTGCGAAAAAACTGATCTCATCAATTCTTTCTCATGAAACGGCTTGCCATTACAATATACATGAACTCAAGGGGAGTTTTGAATGACTAAGATCACATTCTTAAGCTTCTTTCTTTGGGTAGTCGTATAAGGCGTGAGATCTAGCACACGGCTAAGAAAATAAAATCATCTGAAAAATGGTTTAAGCTCAGCTCAAACCAAAAATGAATTTCAGAAAATGCTAAATGTGCTAAGTGTGCTTGAACTAACTGTTTCCATCTTAAACTTGTAGTACTCTAAATTGATTCAATTGTAGTTTTTTGGTTCTATTTAGAATATTGATATGGCTTCACTTATTTTTGGATACCTTTAGCTAAACTGTGAGCTTGAGTAACTTGACATGTTAAAAATCCATTTAATTTCAGATTATTGCTCATTTGATTTTAGCTTTACTATATATGGTTTGACATTATCGAGATAGCTCTTTCACATCATATGGCTTGGTGTAATACTTATAGAGTCACTTTAGACAATTTTTATGGCTCTTAAATGCTAAAAAGAAATAAAATGCAGCCACTTCATTTTATTCATGCTCTATCTTCTTCCATGCATCTTGATGACTTCATTGTCAAAATGGGAAGAAAGATCGATAAAAATGCATATTTAGAGCATGATTTGGTGTTTTTATGCAAAAGTTTGTTAAGATGGAGTTTGTGATCTTTTCTCATCATGACCAAGGTTAAAGTAGAACAATTGTTCTTTCATATAGATCTAGAGTGAGATTTCTGACTCATTTGGTATTTTTGAAGCTTTTGTGAAAAATCTATTATTTTCAGTCGCTTCACTCTATTTCTGTCTCAAATGGTCATTTTCAGCTCGTCACATTCTTTTTTTTAACTATTTGGAGCTCTCTTTACAAATTTCTTTTTCTTTGACTAAAACCACCTCCTATTTGCATTTTTGAGTATTGCCAACAGGTTCATCAGGGGGGAGATTGAAGGACCATGTGAGAAGGTCATGTTTATTGTTTTGATAAACTATTGCAATGTTTATAGAATGGTTATTTGATTTTGCAAAGATCAATTTTTGGAAGGATTGTCTTTTGGTAGAATTTGAGGATTGTAGGATTTGAGTCATTAATTGAGTTGGGGTGACCTGGTTCACTATATTAAGATTGCATGATGCATGTCTCAGCTAACATGGGTCAGATTGTGAATAACTTGTGCCCCGAAACGATTTCTTTGTCTTTCGATATGCAGGGTTAGTTGGAGTTAACCGTGGTCTACAACGAGGATCGGGGCTAGGCTCACAGAGGAGTTGAGGCCCAGAACGATCGAGGATACTGGGTGAGATGGTGAGCTCAAGTATGGCACGAGAAAAGTGAAAAATGTTGAAGACGAGTTCGAACGGCGGGATTGCACCATGAGGCTTGGACGGTCCAAGTGAGCCGTGGTTCGGTGGAACTAGGATGGAAGAGACTTGGCGACGCGTAGCGAGCTAGTGGTGCACCTACACGTGGTGAGCATGGCGATTGCTTGCAATGTATGGTGATGATCGGGTCAACAAGGGATATTTTGGTGGTTTGGTCAAAATACTGAAAACCACCTTAAATCAAAACCGTGGCGCGTGAGCGACATGTTGGAGAGCGGTTTAGGTCAAGGTGGAGCTAATTGGATCGAGATGGGTCAAGGCAAAGGACTTAATAGATTCGAGCTTATACGCTTTGAAAAGCGTACATAAGTTAAATGTGTGAATTAAAACCCGTGTAAGAGGGGTTAACAGGATTTCCTCATTGTGCTAAGTGGATAGTATTCACTAAGAGATGGATTGGGCTAGCTAGCCCATCTATAAAAGGGGGTTAGGATGGAGACATGTGGTAATCTATCCAACCCATCTCTCTTATGCTTTGATATTGTAAGGTTAGGGTTTTGAGTATATGGTGTACTCTCTATCCTCCATGGTAGAGTGACTATATAACGTACCTTTTTAAGTGGTAATACATCAATCTTTGATGATTGCTTTGTCTATTTTACATTTTGATTGATTTGGTTGGTTTTGATATTTTCTTTCTCTTCCTGTGATCTTACTGTGCCAAGGACGTATAGGAGGTGCTGATAAACCTCAGGAATCCATCTCCATTCATCCAGACACTTTGATAACAAGATTCACGAGAAAATCTAGTTTTGCTTGATTTTGGTCTCATCTAGTGGTTTCTTATTTTAAGGGTTTTTGGGTAGTGATCCTCGGTGTTCTAGCTTGCTACAACATGTGAAAATACATCTAGAACCACCTCAGCTATCATCTACCCACGAGTAAGTTGTTTTCACCATTTGGGGTTTTGGCTTGGTTTTGGTGCAGCCTTCCAACAAATTAAAAAAGGTCTTATCTTTGGCCATATTTTTCATGATCGTTTATTGAAATAGGTTCACAATAACCTATAGAAGATCCATGCAAAATTTTATATCATTTAGATTTACAGATTAAAAGTTCTCTTGGTTTTCGTATTTGAAATCAGGCTGAAAATACTATTCATCGTCCTGATTTTACTGTAGCAACGGTCAGACTGCCTAAAAGGGTTAGGTTTGAAGTTTTGTTGATTTGAGCCAATTGGATTGATTTTTAGCTAGAGAATCTGTATTCTATACCTTTGTAGGTGTCTGAATATAGAATCTTGAATACTTGAAGGAAACCAGAGTTGGCACCTTTTACCCTCTCTCTGTTGCCATATTCGGTCTTTCAGACATGAAAAAGTTCCAAGCAAGAGAGGGTTGCTGATTCTACAATGGAGGCTCAATATATTGCGGGTTTTGAAGCTGTAAAGGAGATTGTTTGGATAAAGAAATTCATTTTTGACCTAGGTATGGTGTCTAGTACTTCTAGTCCAATAAATCCTTATTATGATAATAGTAGAACCATTACGTAAGCTAAGAAACCTAAATCGCATAAAAAATCCAAGCACGTACTTTAGTGTTTTCACGTTATTTACATGATTGTTGATAAATGTGATATTGAGATATGCAAAGTGCACATATATTTAAATATTGTTAATACATTGACAAAGCCTCTTTCACAGCCAAAGAATGAGGTGCACACAAGAGTTATGAGTATTAGATACTTGCATGATTAACTCTAGTGCAAGTGGAAGATTATTACTGATATACTCTAGAGGTAATCATGGAGATGATTATATCACTTCTATGTTTATAACCTTTTAAATAATATGTTATTTTGTTTCTTGAATAAATATCTTTCATTTTGATCAACAATAATATGACTTGTTCGTGAAACTCTTTATTCATGTTTTGATGTTATTCTAAATTATCTCTCATCTTGTGTCATTATATGGGACAATTATGATTTACAGATCAGCACATATATTAATTAATGATCATATTTTATGGATCATATATATGAAATATTAAATCAATAATGTGGATACATTTTAGAGAATATGACATTGGATTGACCTACCATGAGGCACTACGGGAATTGTTATATTCTGAAGTGTTATCAGTTGGTCTTATATATAGTGTATATATGATTCTTAGACCTAAGATTGTCATAGTTTTCTACATGTATAATGGTTTACTTAAGAGTTGCTAAACACTACTCCGTAACTAGGTGATCATAAAGATAACTTTCGGGTTTACTATGAACATGAAAAGGAATATGAGCCCCTCCTATATAACAGGAGAGAGATGTCTGGGTCCCTCGACGTGGTTGGATTAAGAAAGTGTATGGACATACCAAATGTGGTTGAGGAGTCAATCACAACTAAGTAATCTATTGCAAGTTCGAGTGAATGATTGAGGTATGAAAGGATAACACACTTCTCGCTTTGAGTTCGATCTGTTATTATAAGGCAAAGGGATTGGTACATGAGTACTATATAGGTTTATCCGATATGATTTTTATGTATATTTAGGAGTCGTTATATCCTGTTAGGGACCACCACAAACTTCTGGACCAGAAAGGACTTTTCGGCCTATGGCCAAATATACCTGAACCTACAAAGTCACACACTTAATAAGTCGGAACGATAAGGGTTTGGATGATAAACTCCAAGTGGAATATGATCTCTACTCATATTGGATCCAATTGAAAGATAGCCTTCGAGTGAGATACGATTTCTACTCGTATTGGATAAAGATCCATGCCGATGCTTCCCGAGTTGGATACGATAGTGTATATATGATTTTTAGACTTAAGACTATCATAGTTTTCTACATATATAATAGTTTATTTAAGAGTTGCCAAACACTACTGCATAACTGGGTGATCATAAAGGTAGCTTTCGGGTTTACTATAAAACATGAGAAGGAATATGAGCCTTTCCTATATAACAGGAGAAAGATGCCTGGGCTCCTCGACGTGGTTGGATTAAGAAAGTGTATGAACATACCAAATGTGGTTGAGGAGTCAATCACAATTGAGTAATCTACTGCAAGTTCGAGTGAAGGATCGAGCTATCAAAGGATGTCACACTTTTCATCTTGAGTTCGATATGTTATTATGAGGCAAAGTGATTGGTACATAAACACTATATAGGTTTATTTTATATCATTTTTATGTATATTTAGGAGTTGTTATGTCCTTTTAGGGACCACCACAAACTTATGGATCAGAAAAGACTTTTCGGCCTATGGCCAAATATACATGAACCTACAAAGTCACACACTTAACAGGTCGAAATAATAAGGGTCTGGATGATAAACTCCAAGTGGAATATGATCTCTAAACATATTGGATCCAATTGAAAGATAGTCTTCGAGTAAGATACGATCTCTACTCGTATTGGATAAAAATCCAGGCTGATGCTTTCCGAGTTGGGTACGATATTTGATCGTATCGGATAAAAATCTGATTGAAGTCTATCTAAGAGGAGGTACGGGGGCTAAGGGATGGATTCCGAGATACACCTATCGAAACCCTAGCTGTCACTTCTCATAACTCCCATCGTGCGTACTGGTACTAACATACTGATGCACGATATTCTATTCGTAGATGTTCTATGGTCATCAAGTGCAAGCATGGACTGGATTACCTCGCCTGGTAGATCCTTTGCAATGATCCATTTATCACGAAGTGTGCCCTGGGCTTCTCTTCCTCTCAGGAACTCATATGAGAAAATCCTAGCACGCTGCAACACGTCCTCTCCAGGAAAACTTATCTGAGAGGCCCTATTAAGGTTATACATCCCAGTGACTGCTTGAGTTGATTGTCCCACGAAACAAAAGAACTCCCCGTCCTTCTCAAAGTTCTCAAACACACCTGCAAACAACAGCAGTTTCTGACGCAACAAATGGATGCAATGAACAGAGTATGCACAACGCAATATTACCAGGATATGTAACTTTATATATGTTAATTCAAAGGGGAAAATGGCGTTGTACTTGGGGAAACATTATATCCATGCAGCCGTAGTAGTCGGAAAGCCATAGCTGTGTCATCCACATCTTTTACATTGGAGTTCCTAGCCCAGCAAATCCCTTCTTCAGTCCAGTGCCTGCAGAATGAGAAAAGAGGTGGAAGAAAAAAAACAACTCTCCTAATATAGTGCCCAAACTTTAGCATACCAGGCTGTGCCTTCGAAAGAAAAGGATTGTGTTAACAAAGAAAAAATTGCAAAAGAAAAACCTGTTCACATAGTCCATGCAATGTTCAATCTCTCGCTGGAAGTATCGCGCGATCCCAAGACGCTCCAATCGATCAACGACCCAGAGGTGCTCGAAAAGATCGACAGGGTAAACATTGGGAACTGAAATGGTCAAGATGAGCAATCTGAGATCAGGAGACACAAAATCCCATCTGATCCATTGTGGTGCAGCACAAACAGTCGTCAGTGCAATGCAATGGATCACTTACCGCCTCCGTCGAATTTCTGGACTATCCAGTCGATATATCTGAAGCATTTCTTGTCACCAGTTTCCATGAGAGCATAAGCAGTAGCTGAAGGAGAAAACAAGAAGGATCCATCACTGCATTGCAGCTTCAGAAGCTTCTGCCAATCCAGCCCAGGCATTCCTTCAAGGCTATGCAGAATTGATGTTGGGATTCTATGCATGATGTCCTTTGGGATCCTACGTTATGGCACCAAAATAAATTAGAAAGGAAAATTAGTAAAATTTCCCAATGAAAAAAAAAGCAGAAGTGCAGCGCTATATCCTACAGGATATATACCTCTTAAACTTGACTTCTCTGTTAGTATATATGCCCTGTAAAGCATGTTGATCATACGGGAAGTCGATGCCCAAGCTCCTAGCTTCCTCTATGAGAGAAGGGAATGCAATCTCAAAACCAATGGGCAATGATTCTGGCTCCTCCTCTGCTAACCTCCACATGTTCTGGTGGAGAAAAGAGAGTCCTAGAAAACAAATGCTCACCAACCAAGCAGCATGTATGAATTCAGCAATGGTCAGCCACATCTTGATTCATTTTGAACTAACTGTGTTTCTGTAACTTTGCACTACCTCTGTTGCATTTGTCGGGCTCAAGAGACCATTTTGTCAGTGCTATAACACAGGCAAGGGTGTTTGTCATCCGGTCGTAGGCAGAGAACAAGGCTGCATCGCCCCAGGAGCCGTCAGGCAGCTGGTTGTCGATGATCCACCGGACGGTGGTCGGGAACTGGGGGCCCTCGCCGCCGTCCACCCTCGGCACCAGGGCGACCCAGGCGGTGTCGTACGCTGAGATGCTGATCTCCCCGTCGTTCATCGACCTTAGCATCGCCCTGACTTGATCAATCAGTGGCTGCAAGTTTGTCCCAAGAACCCGATGGAAATGTGCGTAACACAAGGCATGGTCAGTAACAAATTGTTACAACTTTCGTTCATGATAACTGTAAAAACATCTCCATCGAGAGGAAAATGTAATCGCTATGGAGTTAGAAGTTTACCTCAGAAATTACATGGTAGTCATCAAGGTCACGAGGTTCCTCGGGCCATTTTGTGATCCGAGTCTCATTTTCGGTGTATTTGGTTTGCAGCCCTGCAGGTACAGTGAAATTTAGTCACCTTGTGATTCATTTTTTTTGCGAATATTAATATTTTTGTATGTTTATTACTCCCCTGTCCAGCAATATAAGTTTGTTTTCTTGAGAGGTGTTGTACTATTTTCACTCTACACCTCTGATTTAACGCAAAAAAAATAAGTAGTTATAATATGCAATTTAATATGAGTATGTACAGTATAATGACATTAAGTTTTTTTTACACTTGGTGCTTCTTTGGTTTGTGTGTATGGTATGGAGTAGAGCTGTAAACAAGCCGTGCTCAAGCGAGTCTGGTCTTCCAGACTCAAACTCAGTAGAAGTTCGAGCCGAACTTGAGTTGGGGTCTGAACCTGAACTCGGGATCGAGCTCGACTCGTTGAAGCTCGATAATAATTAAAATAATTTATTTTGCACTAATTTTTAACAATAAAAAAAGTGCGAGCTCGGTTCGAGTAAGCTCGATAACAGTTAAAATAATTCAAATATGCACTAATTTTTAATAATAAGAAAAGCTTGAGTTTGAGTTCGGCTCGAGTAAGCTCAGTAAAAGTTAATATGTATCACTATTTAAGTTCGAATCTAGACTTGTGAACTATTTGAACTCGGCTTGGTGAAACTCGCGAGCTCGAGATCAAGCTCGAGTTCGGCTCGTTTAAATCTTAAGCCGAGCTTAAATCGAACTTAGAACGAGTTGAACTCAAGTAGTTCGTAAATTTTGAGCTTTTTTAAGGGCCTTAGTACGAAGGGAGCAGCGCTTACATGTTTAAACTAGTTGAAGTCAGTCCTGCTTTCCAAGCAGGCAATAACTAAAGCGACAAAATAAAACAATATACATACATATTGAACAACAGTCACCAGGAAACAAAAGTAAAAACAGCAAGAGAGTTAGCTAGTAGCGCAAAAGCGGCGTAAAGCCGGCCGCAGCCGACGAGGGCCCGGCACAAGTGAAGCCGATACCTTGAGCAGTGCTGGATACGTTGGTGGCCCTGCAGCCGGCGACGCGCGCCGCGGCGGGTCCCACCGGGGCAGCGGCAGCACCTTTGCCGCGCAAACGGCATGGACCTGATTGTTGAATCGCAAAGACAGAGAGTGAGAGCTAGCCGACCTCAAGAAATGCAAGCTCCTCAAATTGGAGGTATGTATAGCCATGTTCTTTGGGATTTTTGATTTTTAGTTTTTTTAAAAATCAAAACAAATAAAATGATTCTTTGGAGTGAATTCTTCAAACGACTTTCTTAACGTAAAATTATGTGTGTTGTCCATGTTAACGTCCCCGTCATCTTACTGCTATCTTAAAAAAGGAATTATTCATCATATACCCTCCGCTTAGATTGAAATTCAGGATTTACTCTCTGACCCACATGTCAGTGACTCATCCCGACCCCACATGTCATTGAGTGGGGAGGATAAATCCTGAAATTCTCAAATGTAGGGAGGGTATATGATGAAGTTTCCCCTTAAAAAACGCAAACAAAAGGTCTTAGAAAACGAAAATAATTAAAAGTCATAAACCGTAGCCAATTACTATTGGCCGCAGAAAAAGGCCTTACATATGATGAGAAGAAGATTCTAATTAATTTTGTTCAACTAGTGAATTGTTTTGGAAACCAATATTATACCGTTGGGTTTAGACCAGCGGTTTCGGATTGGTCCAAGGATTGGAGACGTTATAATCTAACAACAGAAAACATGACCGATCAAACACACGAATGACGACCCAAATAATTCACATAATAGCAGCAAATTTACCCAATATTTTTAAAAAAGACTCACATGAACCGTTTCTTCTATATGCGCAGTTCTAATAAATAAAAACTGACTTGTTCAAACAAGAACAGAAACGTACCAAAACGATCAAATCCCTAAGCTACATTTGCAATCAACATGGTGATTTGGTGGGGGAATGGGCTTTGTACTGCGCTGGTATTGGACCCCACGTTAATCAAAGCAAACACAAAGCAATGTAATCAAGACACCATGTAATCAGACTGCACCGTACCCTAGCTAGAATGACCGAATGAAACATTTAGGCCGTTCTTTTCGAATTTTCAGTCGGCTTTTATCTTTAGCATCTATCAATCGGTACTACCAGATGATATTTGCCGATACGAGAGCAGCCAGGTGTTTCCATGCTCTTTCTTACGGATCATAAAGAAACAAACGCTTGTTTAGAGTGTGCAATTCCTATTGGATATATGTATAAGTATATATATAGCAGCGTTTAATCAAACAAAACAACTAGCACAAACAAACACATGGTAGAAATTACAGAGATCACCTTTCACAAGATTACACCGCAGTGAGCCACCGTGGCCGAAGAATGCCCTCGCCGGCGACGAGTGGAGTTGCATGCTAACCTTTTTTGCAACGCACGTACACACTCCAATAAGGACGAAAAGCAAAGGGAACGTGCTGTTTGGACAAGCACCCAATCCAATGCAGGCTATTGATAACCAAATTGGAGGGATATGTGTGCATATATAGAAGAGAGAGAGAGAGAGAGAGAGCGCGCGCTCTAAGAGAAAGGGAATGATTCTTCTGGGGAAAGCTCAGGATACTGGACAAGAACTTGGGGCCCTTCTTTTTAGCGTATAGGTGCGTTTTTTTTGCTATGATTAATAGCTTATGACTATGACTGATAGCTTTTGATCATAGCGTAAACGCTTATACGAACATACTGAATGCTGATAAGCCGATAAGTCGTTTAGAAAAAGTTATCCTAATAAGCTACTTTGAAACAACAACAGAGAAACCTTCACGTTTATTTATTCTGAAGAAGTTGTAAGCTAAAAAGAATGGAACCTATAGCTTATGGCTTCACCAGAATAAACAAACGAGATAGCCTTTTCAAAGCGACTTATTGAGACAGCCTTTTCAAAGTGATATATCGGTTCGTTCACACAAATATTTCGCGCTAAAATTATTTTCCTAGCTTTGACTGTCCTCAGATCTTCTTTCAGCATTACAAAGTGATGCTTAAAAATACTTCTCCCTTCTGGCATTTTTTGGCAGCGTGGAGCTGCAAGTAGGCATCCCAATTCACAGCACTCCACGCATTATTTATAAGCGATTTTAGTGTGAACTTTTTTTGGAAATCAAGATGAATGTTCTACAAGATAAAAAAATAAAGAAAAGCCGAAGCATTTCTTGTGCGAATGGAAGAGAAAGATGCCCGTAATCAGAACTTGCTGGACGACAAGAAGCAGCAGGTGTCCTGGTGTATCTTAATTAGGTTGTTGTCTTGGTATGTACTTTTTTTTATACTTTCCTGGTGTATGCTGAAATCGTGACATAATTATGTAGGAAAAAACTTTGTTCTTGCCATTATTAAACTAGCAGTGGAAGCACAACGCCACATCGCGTTAGCTACCGTGTGGACCAAAGTAAAAGAGCCGCTAATTCATACTGATTCTGAAAAAACTGAAGGTCTTTTTTGAATAAAACCAAAGACTTGTACGTAATTTTAAGAAAAATATGGGGCTTTATCAAGTAAAAGAAGGGTTTCTCTAAAAAAATTTAAGGATCTACACGTAATTTTTAAAAAAATAGAGGACCTTTTTTTGCAAAATTGATGATGTGGCAGACACTTTTCTGTAAAAACGAAGGACTCTTACACGATTTCAGAAATATGAGGGGCCTTTTGTAAAACTACTGATGTGGAGGCTCTCCCAGAGGTGAATCCTCGGAGTATAATATAGGGACTATTGCCCTCTGTCACAAAAAAAAGTCTCTTTTTTCACTCCAAGCTTTCGGAGAATCTTTGCCACTACCTCAAACTCCATTAGTTAACTGACACTGTAGAATCCTTGCCACTACAGTTAAACTCCATTAACAGCTAGGTTCTTTTAGTTTATAGTTTATGATTTAAATTTTTGAATTCTGATTATTTATGAAAGGCAGTACACAGAGAAAAATAGTCGTATGCGATTTTGACCGGTACAGTTAAACTCGGTACACTTTTTACTACAATTTTTTTATTAACCCAACTTTAAAAAACGCACCGTTTAAAAGCTAGTTACTATAGCATAAACTATAAAATACAAGCTATAAGTCCAACCGAACCGGCCGTTTAACTGACACTATTGAGTTGTTTGACATTGAACTTTACGCCTGATTTTATTAAAAAAAGATCAAAATACCCCTATCAAAATGTGGACCACCTGCCAGTTCTTTTCTCTCTTTAATCTTCCTCACTGGCCCTGTACCATCTAACAAAAACAAGCTAGCATATATAGAAGCGTTTAATCAAACAAAAACAAAGTACCACACATAAAGACACGGTAGAAACAGAGATCACCTTTCGCAAGATGAGGAGTCGAGAGAGAGAAAAAACTTTTTTTGGGGGTGCACAAGTACGAGCTTATCCACATTGGATTAAAGCAAGCATCCAACACCCCACGTTATTATGGTTGTTGCACCATGGCAGCAGTTGATCGAGATGGTGTGAGCCCGGCAATCGTTGATGCCCAGAACTATCTGTGGTACTCCCTTTTGTTGGCAGCAAGGACAGGAGAACAGATGGGCGAGCATAATCAAGATTTGACTGGCCTTTTCGCATCAGAGGATGTGAATGTAGTTCAGATGCTTGCATCTCTTGTTGAATGGCATGAGCCACCTGATTTCGTGGTCCCATTCTTTTAGACTGTTATAGATAATTTTTGTCTACACTTTCGAGATGATGGAAGACAGTAAAGACATCGATATAAACAATGTACATGATTTTGAGCTCAAAAAGCTGTTTAGAAAAATAGCTTCTAGAGAAGTTGAAACCAAAAGCCCAAAAAAATCATAAAAATCAGGGCTTGTATATGTGAGGTTACTGGTATGCTTGTATCTCTTGTTGAAGGGCATAGGCTATCAAATGTCTGACTCTGTAGTTTTTTTTTCTAAGTTATAACTGATGGTTTTTGTCAATGTTTTTTAGATGGAAGAAGACGGCAAAGCTATTGACACAAACAAAGTACACGGTTTTAAATTCAAAAAACCGTTTGAAGAAATAAATTCTAGATAAATTAAAACTAAAAGCCAAAAAAACCAAAAAAATCGGGGCATGTATATGTGAGGTGACTGTACCAGATGTCCCACCCAGCAGCCCAGCCTGCCTGTTCCTACGTACATTCAACAGCGAACATCAGCCCCAGGTATATTTTGCTGTTGGTTTTGCTACAATAAGACGAAACGTACGGAGCCTGTTTGGTCGGTAGCCACAAAGTACTTAAGCTAGTTAAACGTTTCATTTCATAGCAACTTGCCATGCACGTTAAGAGTTAGTTTGCGGTTATTCTTTGTGTTGTGTTCCTTGCGATTTGGATCCTTGCCACTAGAAAGAATCCTTATTACTCCTTCTTAGTCATAAATATATATCATTTTAAAATACATGCTATTAAAATTTCGAAACTTTAATTATTAATATTTTTTAAATATTTATATAGATAATAAAAATTATATGTGTAGATTTATCTCGAAAAATACTAAGTCATAAGTATTAAGGATAATATGAAGCCTTCTAGACATATGAAACATAGGTTTAAATCTATCAGAAAATTGAGGAACTCTGGAGTAATTGCTATGCATTATATTCGCACTGAGAAAAATCTAGCAAATCTTTTTACAAAGGGGTTAGCATGGAAAGTGATTTCCATTGCATATATGGATATGGAAATGAGACCCATTTGAGTTACACCATAATGATAATCCATACCTTCTTGATCAGAGTTCTCGTGACTTAGGCAATGGAAAAATCAAGTTGATGTTGTAACAAGAGAGTACATGTTCATTCTACCTATGTCCTAATAGATAAAGTACTCTTGACTGTATGACAAGTTGGCATAAAGTCTTAATATATTCTGTTATCCAAATGAGGAAAATGTTTGGCTTGTAGGATATTTAGAAAGAATACATCTACTTGAGCCTAACTGTGTGGTCACAGTTCATGAGAATGGAGTATTTTCTAAAAAGCTCATGAGTAGATAAAGGAGCACGACCATATAACGCTATATTTAGATATGGTTCATTAGTAGCCCAGTATCAGTTGAGATTTCAAATAAAGTATGACTACGAAAAGCTATGAATTCAAAGTATAGTCCATTTGTTAGTTCTGAGAAGATGAATCTTGTTATTCTAGGTAGAAGTTCAATTTGTATGGGACTTACACTAAAAGACTGGTATATTAATAACACTTCAACACAATATCTTTGACATCTTTCTACTTTTTTGCTTTAGAATTGGTGGAAAATTGTTAGAAATAGGCACATATGAGTAAGGGCATTTTCTATAATTTCAAAGTATGCATGATTTAATACCATATTACTAAGGTAAGGTGGAGGAAACCAATTTGTAAGGTAGGTCTTTGTCACTCTTCAAAATATGTGACATATAGATATGGATACCATAAGAAGAGTTTTAGCTAAACACACATGTGCGCATGGACATGCACACATATTCGCATATTTTCATGTGCAACATTATGTGACTTGTGATTTGCGACATGTGACCATGTCGTGACGTGGTGTACCATTTAGCAGATCAAGTCCATCTTATTTTTGCTGAACCATACATCTCTCTCTATTTGAATTTGAGACTTTATTGGGTGCTGATGACAGGCAGTTACCAGTGGATAAATGGCTAGTTAAATGTGTCAGTTACTAGTAGATAAATGACTGATTAATCATATCAGTTTATAGTATGTATATATATATATGGAAAAATATCTTTTACACCTAGGTGTAATTACACCCACTTCTAATATACCATCTAAATAAATTTAAAATACTTTTTTATCATCTTAGATATATTAATGTACTAATTATAAGATACTCCAATGTGAACCACAAGAAAAAAATTGCACGGGAGTCCATAGTTTTTAGTGTATTTTGTAAATACCTTTATATACACACACATAAAAAGGAGTATATCAAAAAATGTACATACCACTTTTAAAAAATTATTCATACTACCTAGATGGTCTTAAATACTCGTATACTACACGTACATACCCTCCGTTGCGTGAGATACTCTCTACATTGTGAGATACGACATAGGGTGTAATTACACCCGGGTGTAGAAAAGAGGTTTCATATATATATATATATATATATATATATATATATATATATATATATATATATATATATATCCAGAGCATAGTGTCAAACATCATTGCCTCCTCTATTTCTTTTCCTCATACAAATATATGATGTAGTGTTGCGCCGTCTGAATCTTGTCAACTCTTTTTCCTGACATGCACTGTGAAGAAGGGGAGCAATATCTCCGAGCCGTTGCTACCATAAAAACCTGCATGGGGGTGGCAATAAGGTTTCTGAGTAACACACATCCGCGTGACAACTCACTTCACTGCTTTATCTATCCTATTCTTCATCAGATCCAACTGTAAGTCGTTTGTATGAATGATCAACTTGTTTAAATTCTGTTTCTGCATATATTCTAAAATACAATGAGTTGTCTATTGTTAGTACTGATTTATGCATCATTAATTATTTATGATATTTGACTTCTAGTAAAATCTAGAATTAAAATATTACACATATTTCCAACAACTCAACAGGAGGTTCCACCGGTCAGCCCTAGGCGTCGGGTTGCACTCGAACCAACTCGGATAGGAATTTGTCCGGGACATCTTCCAAAGGTCCCTATATTGGTGGGAGGCCCTACCACAACGAAGTCATAGAAGAAATTCACCAAAAATTGTTGAAATCAAGACTTTAGAGAACTCATCGGGTCACCATCCTGTGCCGACTCGCACCTCCGACGACTTCTACCCGTGCCACCCATTGGCGCCGACTTAACGCTATGTTGGTTTACATCATCGCCTATAGCCCTACTCCATAGCTAACCATGCGTAACTTTGATCCTTATACGTTCCCACGAAAACCTATATACGTTTGTGGACAGAGGGGTACAACCATATGAAAAAGAGACTCCACGGTCCGAATAAGAAAGCGCTAATTTTCAGGACATTGGGCGAAAAACACACTTTGCGTTAAATTCAGCTGCCTTTTATTTATCTTCTTTTGGTAGTGCACCTCCTTTCATGCTTGACGACACCATCCACTCATTCATCCCCACTATGAAAAGCGCAGCCAAGCCGGTGATCCTCAAAAGCAAGGAAAAGGAAAACACAGGACGAGCTACAGGGAGAGAGAAAGGGCTAGCACAGAGTAAAGGCCATCCGCCCATACAGGTTGCCATCTCGTCCACGCTGGATTGATAGTAGATAGGAAAGGAAGCGAGGCGGATAGGGAGAAGGAGAGCCGAAACGCACGCGCGCACCGGGTTCTATTCCCACCAAAGCTGCTGCTGCTGCGTACGTAGAGATAGTGCGGCCTCGGTTTTCGCGGGGATTTGAGGGGGGACGTGCTGCCGCGGCCCGTCGGCAATGGATGGACACGTGATGGCGAAACCGCGGAGGCGGACAGCAACAGTCCAACGAACAGCTCAGTCTGCCTTCACCTTGATCGCTAGTAGTTCTGTCGGTCAAATAGTTTGATTGCTGCGCTCTTGCCCAAAGGGACCGGCGCCCGTCAACAGTTGCCCGCTGCAATCGACCTCTTTTTTTCCTACGGTTTTTACGGCTTCTCAAACTTTTAGCACTCGCGTAGATACAGTGGCAGATGCACCAGTGGATAAGAGAGGCTAGCGTCCACCCTATCTCCGATCGGAGGGTAGGTACCCCTAGCTCCGACGGGGATGCTATGGTGCTGTATGAGCCCTGAGGTCGTCGTCAGCAAAAACGAAGAAGTGAAGAACTTAAGACAGGAAGTCTAATATCCCAAAATTTTGGATATTCGAAATTGCAAAAAATATAAAACTTTTAATTTGCATCTTATTGGCATTCAAATTTCTTTTGCAATTTTAATTGAGTTTTCCAAAAATTTGTGCTACGCAAATTAATACTGGGGCGTAACTCCCAAGTGAAAATAATATAAATAAAAGAAATATAGCAGATACAAAGTAATTTAAAATACAATATGTGAAAAACTAAAATCGAATGTATGTCAGTAAAATGAAAGGGTGAAATCGGATTCTAAGATCAAGAATGAAGTCTTAAAATCAAAGCTAATATTCCTAGCTTCTCATCTAATTCTCATACATAAAAATTTAAATTCCAAAAATTTAAGCCCTACTTTTCGGAGCTCGACAATTTTGAAATTCAAACCGTGCATCCAAACGTTGAACCAAGGTTTCGAGCTCGAAAGCTAACTACAAAAGTAAAATTAAAAATAGAATAAAATAAAATGTTGTTTGTAATTCAATTTCAAATTTAGCTTATTTAAATTTGAAAATCCAGATTTCCTCAATTTTCCCCATGAGGCAGTCTTTCTTTCTTTCTCCCCTTCCTTTTTTTCCCTCTCTTTTACCCTCACTTCCCAGCAGGCCCGCCCTGCTTTCTCCTTCCTTCTTTCTTATCCTCCTTCTCCCCCGTGCGTTGTCCTGCCTCGCCCCTCATTTCACGCGCGCCGCCCCCAGTTTTCCCCCATCGCCCCGTGTCGTCCCTTGCCCATGCCGGCCATGCCATGCCCTGCTCCCATCAGCGCGTCGCCATCCATCGCCACACCCATGCTGCTGCTCTGCCCACGCCCACGCCCAGCCCTGTGCGCGCATGTCACCCACGCCAGCTGTGCACCATGGCCATGCCATCCCTTGCTCTCCGGTCGTCGGTTACAGCACTAGCACGGCTCATCCTCCCCTGCTATAAAGGAGTCCTGAGCTCTCCACCATCGCCGCGCCTTCCCCTTCTCTCCCCTGCTCTGCCTCACCAGTGCGCGTCCCCACGCCCACGCCGGTCGCCACCGCTTCTGGCCACTTCGGCGAAGCCTTCCCCAATCCACCCGTGTCACGGTGAGCCACTGGCCACCCTCTATCTCCTCACATAGTTAATCAAAATTCCATCGCTGAAGGACATTGTATCCTCTCCTTCCTCATTTTCGACCGGCCACCACCATTCCAATCACCAACTCCTTCTCAGCGAACCCCATCCAATTCCTCGCCATAGAAGCATTGCCACGACCTCACCAATCTTCCCCAACCACCACCCAGTCCCCTCGTCGCTTGAGCTCCTCCCTCCATGCGAACCTTCCCGCGCCGCCCAGGGCTCCCATCGTCGGCTCGCCTCGGCGTTTTTCCGGCCAAGCCGGCAGGTGTGTTCTCCTTGCCCATTTCCCACTCATGCTCACTCGGGTTTTTCCCTTCCTTCTCCGATGCCACTGCTCACCGTTCATGCCCGCCGATGGCTGCTCTTAGCCATAGACGGCCACCCATGGCGCTGCCTGGGCCAAGGAGCCTCCTCCCCAAGCTCCTCCTTCCTCCCCTAGGACTCCATTTTGGCTGTCACCGTCGTAGTGCCAGCCGACGCTCGATGCCGCCAAGACCCCCTGGCCAAGGGCGCCACCCCTCCCCTATCTTGGTTACCCTGCCTCCCCTATTTGCTCAGTAAAACACCCCCTCGGCTTGCCTCTCTGTTGAGTGGGAAGGCATCACCTCCTTGAGTGTATGGCATGTGGGCCATTTTGTTAAGGGACAATTCAATTAGCATAAACTCAAATGAAAGTATAATGCACATAATCTAGTTATGGATATATATATATATATATATATATATATATATATATATATATATAAAATAGTAATAGGAAGAAATTGTTGAAAATTAAATAAGGCTCTAATAAAATGAAAGTATTGGAAGAGCTAATCCCGAATAGTTGTGTGTCCATCAGGCTTGGTAAATAATCTAGAATAATAAGATGTGCTTTATAATTGATCTCGAGTATAAAAATGTAATTATGAAATTAACTAAACAGGCTCGTGCAGATTAAATTAAACTTTGGTTATCTTTGTGCCATATAAGGGATTAGTAAGTTAACATAAAAATCGAGGTGTGATCTGTCTTCCAATTGGCAGGATAATGAGGGGTTGATAAATTAAAATATTTTTTAAAGGTTGAGTTGTGCACAATTTGTACACTAGTAAGAAAATGCATTGAATTTGATCCCTAATGCAGAAATAAAGAGTTGATTCAAAATAGTCTAGGAGAAAAGTAAATGTGCAAATAAACTTTAGATTTTAGATTTAGAATACTGAAATTGTATGAAATTAGAGATTGGTTATTGAACGATTGTTTGTCAACATAGATATATGTGAATTAAAAATAAGCATGGCTACTCAGATTCAATAGTGACCAGAGTACGCGAGCGAGTTAATCACTGTGCTACTAGGAAACTAAAATGGAAATATTCATTTTAAATCAATAATCTTTTCGTGGGAGATAAGTTCGAAAGAAATAGAGCTTACCTAGGAAGCTAACCAACATGTGGTTTAGAATCTTGTATGTCATTCAACGGCCCTATAAAAGTCTAATCCCTGTCATTAGTGTGTCACCAAAGATTAAGATCTTGATGGTGGTTTTAATTGAAAATGATAAGTTGAAATATAAAGATGGGTGCACAAGAATAGGTTCTAATTGAAGTTAAAACCGTGAAAGATAGTAAAAGTGTGTACGTGAAGCATCAATGACCCGCAATTCCCAGAGCATCATAAACTAAATATCATATCCATATATAACATTGTATGTCTATTTGAAAGGACCCATGGGTCACCAATCATTAAAAATAATCTAGCTAACCTACACCTTAATGAATCAATTGATGATAGAACATAATTAAAATAACTTGCTAACCCACCGATGGATGGTCATATGAATTCTAGTCATACTCATACTTTATCTAAGAGCAGCATTTTATCCGAAAGTACATGTAAATCCCAAAAGGCTAAGTGGTCACCGATCATTACTAAATAATAATTTAATGAAAATGAATTCTTAATTAGTAATTGGGCAAATGAGCAATCCCATTCTTTAGTAATTTATTGGTCATGTGTCCAAATCCTTTGCTTATTGGGTAACTACACCTCAAAATAATAATTAATACCCCAATTGAAAACTTACATCTGTTTATACGTCTAACCTGACTCAGGGAACTTCCTTAATAACTATAAAGTATAAAAGAGATTATTAAAGAAAATGGGTCGAGCCATAGTATTCTACAATCAGCTATGCCTAGCCATCTTTGGACCCGAAGCAGAATATTCCTGTGAATACTCCTCCCACCTTAATACTTTCTTTTCCTTTTGCCATTCATCACTCCGCTCCAACCCCGTTGACTCCATCAATTCTCCACGCCCAATCAATCCTACCTAAAATCACCCTTTAACGCATAATAAAGCTAAAATTGAGTTTATTTGGGTTTATTTGGACCTTCTTGAGTCACCCTCATGGTTGCTAAAGGACATCGATCATCACATACAATTACAAAAGCGATTTTGGGAAAGTTATAGAGGAAAGTAGTCGTGTATTTTTGCAAGAAATATTATTTTATGCTCCCACAAACCTTCACTTGCTTACGTATTTGGGCGGATGGTTCGGGGGCATGGTGCGTTGTAGTGCACGAGTGTGTGGTTTGTGGTAGAACCGCCCAAATAACTCTGAGAACCGAATCTGGTCTGGACCTTCCATTGTAAAATAATACAGCTACAAGTCTGCAAAGTACAACTTGGCTGAGTAAACCTATCGAACCTCGGACTCATCTCGTAGGCAAGAGGGGGGAGAAGTGTGGTAATGCAAGGGCCTGTTGTGGCTAAAGAGACACCGAGGGGATGGTGACTTGTTTCTCTGTCTTACTAGCGCTATGGAGGTTGGAGTCTGGAGGTGCTAGTAATAGTACGTAACATCCCGTGGAAGGTATGGGACCTACCGCAAGTGGGAGTAGCCCATAGGGTGAGATGAGAATAAGAGGACAGGTAGTTTGAAAGGTTACTGTGATGGTCTACTCAACCACATGACTAAGGAATCATATGGGGGCAACGAGCGGATTGTCTCTTGTGGTGAAAGTGTACACACTCTACAGAGTCAAAACTATTCGAATAGTCGAGCCCACGGTCAAGGGCGGACATGGGAACCTAACTCAGGTATAGTTCTATTTCAAAAACAAAATTTTGGTGGGAGGGACTTGGAAAGAAAAGTGGGGGATGATGGATAGTCCTAGTTTTATGTTACTCTGGGTGTCGTTCCAGTGATAATGTAAGTAGCTATGACACTAAAGAGTCAATATATGGTGCAGGTGATCTGTAAAGGTGAATGAAATCTGTACCACTACTATCACTACATCACTTTTTCAAACGCTATGGTTTGGTCCAATGGTTAGGTCTTAGGGATTTTCTTAAGTATTGTATTTAAAAAGCAATTTCAGGCAACCAAAACAACCTGAGCCTTTCCTTGGAAAGCCCTGCATGTTAATTAATTATATACTGTGTATTGGCTTGCAGAGCATAGTGGTTTGTGTGCTCACTCACTCACAAAATCCAGAATCAGGAGTCGAATCGCTGCACTTCAGCAATGCGCCAAGTCATGGAGAAGAAAATGAAAAAGCCAGGAACTAGGTCGCGAACCCCAGTTGACTGCCTATGGGCATGTTCTGTGGGTCCCACCTATGTGCTTCATTTCGGCTGCTGCTTTTGGCCTGATCGGCCCATGTGTAAGTTTTTCATTATATTTACGCTTTCGCTTGATATGTACTTTGATGTTTAGTAATGTATCTGTAAACACTATCTACTGATCCAAAGAATAGTGCGGTGGAATCACAAAGGATTCTAGATTGTAAATCTGGATCCGACAGAGCTAGTATCAGAGCTTATCAACTGTAGGTCGTGACCTTAGTTAGCATGACCATTAATTTCACGACTAGAGTTATTTCTTCAAAATAGATTTACAAAATGTAGCTACTATTTCTTACTCTCATTTCTCTTAGATAATTCCCTCTTATCTATACACTGCCTTGTCCATTTTTAGTTCTAAAGCTTTCTCATTTTGAATTTAAAAGGACAGAGGTCCAGGACTCATCTTGTAAACTCCTCTTGAAAACCCTACCTTGGACCTAAAACCCAAGGCTTAAGCTTGAAATTCATTTAAAAAACTATTTTATCAAAGAAGGCCTGATTTTCAGTTGATTTGCAAAAATTCATTCAAACCTATTTCAACGAACGTGTTCGTCCGAGGAAATTTTCAAAAGTCTAACTTCTTACGAGGATTATTCCCAAAATTCTCCTTGGCCCTCCGAGTACATATGTAAGATGACAAATGTTGGTGGATTCCTATCAATCATTAGAGAGAAATAAAAGTGTAAAATTCTAGAAGGATTAATGGGATTTTTGAGAAATTGAAAGGATTTAAATGATTTGATTGACCACATAGGTGAACCAATTGAATCTCGAAGAAATAGAAAATGTGATAGCAATTATTGGTTATAGCCCTAATAAATACTATAAATTCCTGATGAATGCTCCCCATGATAGGATAATAAGAATATAGTCAATTATTAGAAGGATTAATTAAATTTTTGAGAAGGTGGAAGAAGTGATAAAAACTATTGAATTATAGACATGATAAATAACATTATTCCTGGTGGATATTTATAATAATGAGTTAGCTAAAGTAGATAGTGAAAGGCAAGATTGATTACTAGATGAGCAAATTATAATATGGGATGCATGATAAAGGATTGAATTATTAGGAAACCTTGATAGAAAGGATATTGGTGGACTTGAAAATAAAGATATTGGATTTTCCCTTGAAGTGTACAATTGAATAGTTGACAAATAACGAATCTGAGGTTTGATTCACAAAAACTTATAGTGGAAATTGAGATTGTAGTAATAAATTAGGTAACCCTGATTCGATTATTGAAACCATAGATAACCCAAGTGAAGTTATGCTATTTTGTATGGATTTTGTACTGGACATAATAGTATTCGTCCAAGTACATTGAACCACTTAGCCTTTGGACCCATGAAAGTTACCAAATAAGCAAAGGATTTGGACCCATGACCATAAAATTACTAAAGAATAGGATTGCTCATTTGCCCAATTTCTAATTAAGAATTGATTTTCATTAAATTATTATTTACTAATGATCGGTGACCACTTAGCCTTTCTGGGATTTACATGTACTTTCGGATAAAATACTCCTCTTACATAAAGTATGAATATGACTAGAATTCATATGACCATCCATCGGTGGGTTAGCAAGTTATTTTAATTATGTCCTATCATCAATTGATTCATTAAGGTGTAGGTTAGCTAGATTATTTTTAATGATTGGTGACCCATGGTTCCTTTTAAATAGACGTACGATGTTTTATATAGATATGATATTTAGTTTGTGATGTTGTGAGAATTGCGGGTCATTGATGCTTCACGTGCACGCTTTTACTATCTTTCATGGTTTTAACTTTAATTAGAACCTATTCTTGTGGACCCAACTTTATATTTCAACTTATCATTTTCAATTAAAACCACCATCAAGATCTTAATCATTGGTGACACGCTAATGATAGGGATTAGACTTTTATAGGGCTGTTGAATGACGTACAAGATTCTAAACCACATGTTGGTTAGCTTCCTATGTAAGCTATATTTCTTTCTAACTTATCTCTCACGAAAAGATTATTGATTTAAAATGAATACTTCTATTTTAATTTCCTTGTAGCACAGTGATTAACTTGCTCACCTACTCTAGTCACTATTCAATCTGAGTAGCCTTGCTTATTTTTAATTCACATATATCTATGTTGACAAACAATTGTTCAATAATCAATCTCTAATTTCATACAATTTCAGTATTCTAAATCTGAAATCTAAAGTTTATTTTCACATTTAGTTTTCTCCTAGACTATTTTGTATCAACTCTTTATTTGTGCATTAGGGATCAAATTCAATACATTTTCTTACTAGTGTACAAATTGTGCATGACTTAACCTTTAAAAAAATATTTTAATTTACCAACTCCTCATTATCCTGCCAATTGGAAGACAGATCACACCTCAATTTTTATGTTAATGTACTAATCCCATATATGGCACAAAGATAACCAAAGTTTAATTTAATCTGCACAAGCCTCTTTATTTAATTTTGTATTTACATTCTTATACTCGATATTAATTACAAAGCACATCTTATTATTCTAGATCATTTACTAAGCCTTATAGACACACAACTATTCGGGATTAGCTCTTCCAATACTTTCATTTTATTAGAGCCTTATTTGATTTTCAACAATTTCTTCCTATTACTATCATACACACACACACACATATATATATATATATATATATATATATATATATATATATATATATATATATATATATATATATATATATATCCAAAACTAGATTATGTGCAGTATACTTTCATTTGAGTTTATTCTAATTGAATTGTCCCTTAACAAAATGGCCCACATGCCATACACTCAAGGAGGTTATGCCTTCCCACTCAACAGAGAGGCAAGCCGAGGGGGGATGTTCGACTAAGCAAACAGGGGAGCCAGGGTAACCAAGATAGGGGAGGGGTGGTGCGCTTGGCCAGGGGGTCTTGCCAGCATCGAGTGCCGACTGGCACTGTGGTGGTGACAGCCAAAATGGAGTCCAAGGGGAGGAAGGAGGGGCATGGGGAGGTGGCTCCTTGGCCCAAGCAATGCCATGGGTGGCCGTCTATGGCTCAGAGTGGCCATCGGCGGACATGAACGGTGAGCAGTGGCATCGGAGGACGAAGGGAAGAACCCGGGTGAGCATGAGCGGGAAATAGGCAATGAGAACACACCTGCGGTGACGGCTTGGCCGGAAAAGCGCCGAGGTGAGCCGGCGACGGGAGCCTGGGCGACGCGAGGTTCGCGTGGAGGGAGGAGCTCAGGCGACGAGGGGATCGGGTGGTGGTTGGGGAAGATTGGTGAGGTCATGGCAATGTTTCTATGGCAAGGAATTGGATGGGGGTTCACTGAGAAGGAGTTGGCAGCGAGACTGGCGGTGGCCGGCCGGAAATGAGGAAGGAGCAGATACAGTGTCCTTCAGCGATGGAATTTCAATTAACTGTGTGAGGAGATAGAGGGTGGCCGGTGGCTCACCGTGACATAGGTGGATTAGGGAAGGCTTCGCTGGAGTGGCCAGAAGCGGTGGCGGCCAGCGTGAGCGTGGGGGAAACACACTGGTGAGGCAGAGCAGGGGGAGAGAAGGGGAAGGCGCGGGGGTTGTGGAGAGCTCGGGACTCCTTTATAGCAGAGGAGGATGAGCCGTGCTAGTGCTGTAGCTGGCGACCGGAGGGCAGGGGACGGCATGGCCATGGCACACAGCCAACGTGGGTGACGTGCACGCACAGGGCTGGGCGTGGGCGTGGGCAGAGCAGCAGCATGGGTGTGGCGATGGATGGTGACACGCTGATGGAGCAGGGCATGGCGTGGCTGGTGTGGGCAACGGATGGCACGGGGAGATGGGGGAAAACTGGGGGCGACGCGCGTGAAACCAAGGGCGTGGCAGGATAGTGCACGGGGGAGGAGGAAAAGAAAGAAGGAAGGAGAGAGGAGGGCGGGCCCGCTGTGAAGTGAGGGTAAAAGAGTGAAAAAAAGGAAGGGGAGAAAGAAAGAAAGACTGCCCCATGGGAAAATTGAGGAAATCTGGATTTTCAAATTTAACATAAGCTTAATTCGAAATTGAATTACAAACAGCATTTTATTTCATTCTATTTTTAATTTTACTTTTGTAGTTAGCTTTCGAGCTCGAAACCTTGGTTCAATGTTTGGATGCACGGTTTGAATTTTGGAATTGTTGAGCTCCGAAAAGTAAAGCTTAAATTTTTGGAATTTAAATTTTTATGTATGAGAATTAGATGGGAAGGTAGGAATATTAGCCTTGATTTTAAGACTTCATTCTTTATCTTAGGATCCGATTTCACCCTTTCGTTTTACTGACGTACATCCAATTTAATTTTTTTATTTTTGTTATTTTCACTTGGGAGTTACGCCCCAGTATTAATTTGCGTAGCAGAAATTTTTGAAAAACTCAATTAAAATTGCAAAAGAAATTTAAATGCCAATAAGATGCAAATTAAAAGTTTTAAATTCTTTGCAATTTCGAATATCCAAAATTTTGGGATATTACAAACCTACCCCCCCTTAAATGAATCTCGACCCTGAGATTCCAGTAGAACAGGAAGAATAGAGATGAGGTTAATCTGGCTAGCAATAGGTTACAAGTTTTGCTCGACAGGTTGTCTGGTCTTTGGATCCGCCAGGAGGGATTGAAAACGTGCACAAAAGTGGGTCAACACTTTGAGAGGAGTGGCACAGGGGAAACCTTGTTCTTCCACATAGATTTGTAGTGGTCTTCACTTCATTTTAGATTGCTTGTCCTTCCATGTGCTCGTGGCTCCATAATGTTAGTCGATGGTTATTCTTTTAAGTTGTAGAGGCGGCTCATCATCGAGGTGCTTGTCACTTCCTGTTGATCTTGGCTACCCCCCTTAAATGACGGGTGGCCAATACTAGTTGCTCTTGTCAGCTTCAGCTACGACGAGTCTGATGATGACTCAGAGGCTCATCCGTTGTATCTCGGCAGCTTTGGTCAGCAATAGGCTCATGGAACAGTCCTTAGGGCAGTGATCTTGTCCTTCACAGAGAAAACATGTGACCTTGCTCATTTGACCGTGGCCAGGTTGATGATCTTCATCATATTCAGGACAATTGATGGGACATTAGTCGGGGCCTGATGTCCTTTTTCTCTGCAGTGTGTACATGCCACTAATTTCTTGAGGCAGTCTCCTGGCTTATGATGTATCTTGCAGTAGGGATAGTAGGCGACTAGGCAATTGTAGCGGTAGTGTCGTTTCTACCTGCAGGTGAAGCATGATCCCCTTTTAACTTGTCGTAGTGGAGGGCATATTTGGGCATCATGTCCTGTCTTGCCACATTCGGCACACGTAGATTTTGGTGGGGCTTCTGAGTCTGTGGTAGCACCTTAGTGATCGTAGCTCATTCCTTACTAGGGCTCTTTCGTTCCTTCTTGCCGAGACTGAGGTTGATGGCGATGGTTCCCATTACTTGTTCACTTATTGTCTTTTGAGGACATCTGGTTGCATAGTGTCTTATGAGGCCGCAGCGGAAACATTTGGCATTCTTGCTGAAGTTCAGATTAGTAATAATGACATCTTTTTCCTGTTTGTCCAACTTTTGTTGGGGGGCTTCCTCTCATAAGGTGTTCCAGGTAGCCGCATTTGAAGGAGATGGCTCCTTTGCCTTGATTCCTCTTAGGGCACTCACTAGCGTAGTGTCCAACATCTCCGCAATAGAGGTAAACGATATCCCTTTGATGTTTGCAGGGTGCTGTGTTGCTGTTATTCCCATGGTGATGGCTTCCTTTCAACCTTCTTTGTGGAGTAGGGTTACGTGATAGCTTGTACTGAAGGTTAGGGTTACAACGGGTATCAACTATCAGTCTCTTTTTCTTACTTCTGCAGGTGGTAGTCATCTTTTTTTTTTCAGCTATCAAGTTTGATTGGCAAGGGTTTGATCTATGGGTTCTTCGAGTAGATATGGAGAGGGCAAATTAGTGGTCTAAATCTGGAGCCTTGGTGCAGGTTGAGGCTTCTAATCGTCATCTTCTTGGTGATATCGCTTTCTCTAATTATTAGAAGGTCGAGAGATCTTCACTTGTCCTTGATTGCCTTGGTTTGGCTAGCCCTCACTTTGCTTCTGTAGATCTGATAGGGTTTTTAGCAAAAGGGACGAGAGGGAATAGCATGAGGTAAAGGAAGGATTCGTGGAGATAAGCATCTATACCCATCTAGTTTTACAAGAGTATACCTAGAAAGCTGGGGTGGCACTCAAATCATACAAACTTTTGAAAGTAAGCTTTTCCCGTGACTGCGAAATGCAACGTCCAAGAGTAAGAAGGCAGTACACAGGGTCCAAGTAAAATCTTACAATAGTACAATGTCTAGGAGAGAGGTCACACATAAAAGGGCACAAGGTTCGACGTATATTGTCCATTTAAAACGAGAACATCTTACCTTCAAAAATATCTTCGACATTCCTATCCTTAGACTTTATGGTAGGGGTAAGAGAAGAGATAATTAATTTTCTTTTGAAATCATAGAAGGAAGAGGAAAGTATTCAGAGGGGATTTGACCGGTGTTAATACTCACTCTTGTATTACCATTTTCTTTGCAAAGGAAGTTTAGTGGCGAAAGTGGATTTTCTAGTAGTTGTTTTGAAGTAATAATATTTGAAATACTTGCTTTTGAGAAGGATTTTTTTCAAGACATTGTAACCTTTTGCAATCTTTGAACACTAATGAATGGACTAATTCACTTCCAGATTGCAAACTTTCATATGATCATCAAAAGACCATAAAAGAACATTAAGACAAAAACTTTCATGGTGAACAAAAGTGTTGTAACCTTGCTCTGATACCAAATGTAAGCGGAAAACTGTAAATTTACAACACTATTTATTCAACCTCAAATATGTATGAACAAACCTTGATCCATATTGCAGCAAACTTTTCTTCCTTGTAGTAAGTCTTTTCTCTTGTCTCTACCTTTACTTTAATAGTGTTCTCTTGATGATCAAAGAACTAGCAGTAAGTTGTATGTATGTATTTGCACTACCATTTATTTGTTCGACTCTGCTCAAGTCTCAGACGTCAAGACTAGTAAGACATCGCTTGCTTCTTTTATTTGTGTCCACTTGCTTGCCACACACGCACATGACAGAATTTATCTTTTATAGTCATTGAACGGACGCAAAGAACCGTCATTTCTTTTCATACTGATCAGATACATCTACACCAAGAGCTGTCGTGTGCCATTCATGCATGTGCAAGAACTGTAGTTCCCTTTTTCTTTCAGGCATGTGCAAGTACTTCATGCAGGCAACTGCCTTCGTTCAAAGGGAAACTGCATGCACCATGCCGTTAATTCAAATAGAGTGTGAAGTACCTATTTGCTGTTGCTAATTACACATACACCATGATTATCAAAGGGAGACAAGAGGGATTTAAAACCCAATAATTCTAATACTTTAAGTCTAGCAATCATCATACTAGATCTTCTATAATTAGAATTAATCCAATAAATTACATGGGGCACTTTTCCGTTAATTAAAACTAACAATCTCCCACTTGACCCATGTAATAACTTGATGATTCATATATAAACTTTAAGTGCACACTATCCATGAATTTATCAAGTCATGTCTTTAATGAAATTTAAATTGAAAGGATTATGGCGGTCTCAAATTTTTATTCAATAAGATTCCTTCCATATATCACAATCAATCTAATCCAAAATATATCTTTAATTAAGGAAAACATAATCCTTAAAATATTTCACTAAACTCCATAATGTGAAATAAAGGACAAAAACAATTCTTTTATTGAATTCAAACTTGTCACAATAATATGAGCAATTGTTATTTGTACAAACTTATACAAATATTTACAAACACATTACTATGATAACAAGGACTTCTCAATTAAACCCATACTTTCGACATGACCATTAAATGTCTTGGGCGGTAGATCTTTAGTTAACGGATCCGCTATCATAAGATCAGTACTGATATGCTAAAAAAATACCTTCTGTTTTTGTACTTCTTCTTTAACTGACAAATACTTCAATTCCATGTGTTTTGCACCTTTCGAGTATTTGTCATTTTTGGAGAAGAATACGGCTCATGAATTGTCACAATAAATTTTTAATGGTCTCTATTGAGTTAACAATATGGAGACTGTTATAAAATTTCAGAACCATAATGCTTGAATAGTGGCTTCAAACAAGCCACAAATTCAGCCTCCATAGTAGAAGTAGCAATAATTGATCGCTTCCCACTCTTCCAAGAGATCGCTCCCACTAACATAAAAATATAGCCAAATGTAGATTTTCTTGAGTCTACACATCCAGCATAGTCTGAATCTGAGTAACCAATCACTTCAAGATTGTTTGATTTTCTGTAAGTGAGCATGTAATCCTTGGTGCCTTGTAAATACCGAAGAACTTTCTTCGCAGCTTTCCAATGATCCATCCTAGGATTACTTTGATATCGACCCAACATACCAACAGCAAAGCTAATATCTGGTCGAGTGCATGTTGATGCATACATTAAGCTCCCAACTACCGAAGCATATGGAATAGATTCCATTTCTTTTCGTTCCAAATCATTTTTCGGACATTGCATATTGCTAAACTTGTCCCCTTTCTGAATTGGAACTATGCCGGTGGAGCATTTATCCATTCTAAACCTCTCCAAAACTTTATTGATATATCCTTTCTGAGACAAACTTAACAATCCTTGTTTTGTATCACGGAATATTTCTATTCCTATAACAAAGGATGCCTCACCCATATCTTTCATTTCGAAATTCGTAGAGAGGAATTTCTTTACATCATGTAACAATGATTTATCATTAGCGGCTAACAGAATATCATCAACATATAGGACTAATATAACAAACTTGCTCCCACTGACTTTAAGATAGATACATCGATCAACGGTATTTTCTCAGAATCATGCGATGTAATGGTATTATTAAATTTAATATACCATTGGCGGGATGCTTGTTTAAGCCCATATATTGACTTCTTTAATTTACACACTAAATTTTCCTTTCCCTGAATTTTAAAACCTTCTGGTTGATCCATATAAACTTCCTCTTCAAGATCGCCATTCAGAAATGCGGTCTTTACATCCATTTGATGAAGTTCTAAATCATAATGTGCAACTAAAGCCATAATAATTCTTAGAGAGTCTTTCTTAGAAACCGGAGAGAAAGTCTTTTTATAATCAATGCCATCTTTCTGAGTATAACCTTTGGCAACAAGTCTGGCTTTGTACCTTTCAACATTGCCTTTTGAGTTGCGTTTGGTCTTAAAAACCCATTTACAACCAACTTGCTTTGATCCTTTAGGCAACTCAACCAAATCCCAGACTTTGTTGTCATTCATTGATTTCAACTCATCTTCCATAGCATTAAACCATTTTTCTGAATTATTACTTTTCTTGGCTTGTGTAAATGAGACTGGATCTTCATCTATACTTAAGTCACATTCATGTTCTAAAGAGTATACCACATAATCATCCAAAATAGCTGGTCTTTTCTGTCTTACAGACCTTCTTACTGCTATTTCTTGTGGTATATCTTTTTTCTTCATGGCTTGTATATCATCCATCGACTTTTCACCAACTAAATTTTCTCTTTCCGTGTTGTTAGGTAACTTTAACACGACATCCGGAGGAGAAATATTAGTTGAAGAAGTTTCTGTCAATCTCATTAACTGTTCTTTGAGATTCATTACTCCCATCGATTTGACCATTCTCGATGAATCGAGCATTTCCAGACTCAACTATTCTTGTACTATGGTTAGGACAATAAAATCTATATCCTTTAGATTTTTCAGGATAACCGATGAAATAACCGCTAATAGTTTTTGCATCAAGTTTCTTTTCATGTGGATTATGTATCCTTACTTCTGCTGGACAACCCCAAACATGAAGATGTCTTAAACTAGGTTTCCTCCTGCATACGCTTCATAAGGAGTCTTAGGAACTGACTTACTAGGAACCCTATTTAGAATATATGCAGCAGTCTTTAATCCATACATCCACAAGGATATAGGTACATTTACATTACATATCATACTCCTAACCATATCCATAAGAGTACGATTTCTCCTTTCAGCTACACCATTTTGCTGAGGTGTTACAGGCATTGTATATATCGTGCACAAATACCCTTACTTTCAAGGAACTTAGCAAATGGACTCGACATTGTCCATTTTCATTATATTTACCATAATATTCACCACCTCTATCAGATCTCACAACTTTAACCTTTTTATCTTGTTGCCTTTCAACCTCATCAATGAATATCTTTAAGTAATCCACTACTTGAGACTTTTCATGTAACAAGTATAAATAGAAATAACGTGAGTAATCATCAATGAAAGTGATAAAATACTTTTCATTTCCCCAGGAAGGAACATCAAAAGGACCACAGATATCAGTGTGTATTAACTCTAATGGTGCATTACTTCTTGTGGCAGGATGCTTTGATATATGCGAGGTTTGCTTTCCTTTAATGCATTCTACACATATGTTCCAGTCGACAAAATCCAATTGAGGTAAAATTTCACTATTCATCAACCTCATTATTCTTTCTTTGGATATGTGACCAAGTCTTTGATGCCATAGAAAAGCAGAACATTCACTATGTGCACTACGTTTATTGCCAACATAAAATTCAACATTAAACAGAGATTCAGCAAATCCATTATTAAGATTAAAGCGATACAATCCTTCAAATAAAGTACCACAACCATAATAGTACTCACACTTATACAAGGAAAATACACCACTTCCAATCTTAAACTTAAAACCTTTATTATCCAACTTAGCAACAGAAACTAAATTTCTAGCACATTCGGGAACATAAAGACACTTTTCAAGATCCAAGTGGCATCCAGAATCTAGAATTAAGCGATATGTCCCAATGCCTTCAATTTGTGCCTTCATTCTATTTCCCATATACAGGAAATTTTTAGTTCCGCTTATGGGTTGGATCGAAAGGAATCCCTGTAAAATATGCGACACATCAGTAGTTGCACCAATATCTAACCACCAGGTATTATTGGGAACTTCAATAAGGTTTGATTCAAGGCATACAGAAACATAATATGTACCTTTCTTTTCGAACCAAGCCTTTCGTTTTGGGCAATCTTTCTTGAAGTGTCCAGATTTCTTGCAGAAATGACATTTCATATCTTTACGGATTTGACCCTCCTTAACAGCTGCAGGAGTCTTATCCTTCTTTTTACCCTTTTTCCCTGGTTTTCCCTTACTGCCGCTAGCACCCTCATGAACCGTGAGATGGACAGAATTTTCTCTATATTTCTTTAATCTCCCTTCCTCTTGAACTAACATGGCCTTTACTTCTTGAAAGTTCCATTTATCTTTAATGGTGTTATAATTCACCTGGAACTGGCCAAATTCAGGAGGTAGCGAGTTCATAATGAATTGAACCAAAAAAGATTCATTCAAGTCCATGCCCATGGATTTCAACTTTGCTGCAAGATTAGCCATGTTTGTCACATGATCATGAATGGGTTGCGACCAATCAAATTTCTTAGTCGTCAACTCACTCATGAGACTCCCCATAACGGACTTGTCCGTGATGTCCGATTGAGAGTATTCCTTAATTTTCAACATGAACTCTTTTGCATCTTCCGTTTTGGGCATTGATGGCTTAACATTTTCAGCCATCAACATACGCATTAGATTTAAACTCAATCTGTTGGACCTTTCCCAAGTCTCTAAAAGAGACAAATCATCATCTGTACTGTCCTTAGTAATGATTGGTTTATCCATAATCAATGCGTAATCTAAATTCATAACACCCAATTGGAAACGCACTTGCTTGGACCAATCATTATAATTCACTCCATTAAACTTTACAAGCCCGCTGCTTTGAGCATACAGGTTTATGGTGGCTGCAGAAAAGAACATACTCAAAATAAATATTTTGACCAAATAGATCCAGACAAAACTTTTAGATATGCATCGAAAACCATCTTTGGATGAATTTTAAATACAAACTTTAAAATCACAAAAGATAAACTTTAATAGATTTTTCAAACATACTCGAATCTTTACACATGCTATCTTTGGATATACATGTTACCAAGAATGTTTGATCAATCTCTTTCATGTTATTAATTATAAGCAATGATCCACCTTTGGGCGATCTCCAAGCTTTATAATTAATAAGTTTAATTGTACGATCATTGTAACAATATTCGATATGACCGGACAATAAAAAAAATACACAAATAAATGTCAATAACTTTCTAGTTATACCACTTTGGTGACGAGTAACTTGTACTATACATTGATCATTTAATTGGTATTTCATTTCATAAGAAACAAATATAAGGATATGCTATTTCAATGTACTTGGACGAATACTATTATGTCCAGTACAAAATCCATACAAAATAGCATAAGCAAACTTTCATATGATCATCAAAAGACCATAAAAGAACATTAAGCCAAAAACTTTCATGGTGAACAAAAGTGTTGTAACCTTGCTCTGATACCAAATGTAAGCGGAAAACTGTAAATTTAAAACACTATTTATTCAACCTCAAATATGTATGAACAAACCTTGATCCATGTTGCAGCAAACTTTTCTTCCTTATTGTAAGTCTTTTCTCTTGTCTCTACCTTTACTTTAATAGTGTTCTCTTGATGATCAAAGAACTAGCAGTAAGTTGTATGTATGTATTTGCACTACCATTTATTTGTTCAGACTCCGTTCAAGTCTGTACGTCAAGACTAGTAAGACACTGCTTGCTTCTTTTATTTGTGTCCACTTGCTTGCCACACACTGCACATGACAGAATTTATCTTTTATAGCTGTTGAACGGACGCAGCAACCGTCGTTTCTTTTCATACAGTCGCGTCGTATACATCTACAGCCAAGAGCTGCCGTGTGCCATTCATGCTTGTGCAAGAACTGCAGTTCCCTTTTTCTTTCAGGCATGTGCAAGTACTTCATGCAGGCAACTGCCTTCGTTCAAAGGGAAACTGCATGCACCATGCCGTTAATTCAAATAGAGTGTGAAGTACCTATTTGCTGTTGCTAATTAGACATACACCATGATTATCAAAGGGAGACAAGAGGGATTTAAAACCCAATAATTCTAATACTTTAAGTCTAGCAATCATCATACTAGATCTTCTATAATTAGAATTAATCCAATAAATTACATGGGGCACTTTTCCGTTAATTAAAACTAACAATCTCCCACTTGACCCATGTAATAACTTGATGATTCATATATAAACTTTAAGTGCACACTATCCATGAATTTATCAAGTCATGTCTTTAATGAAATTTAAATTGAAAGGATTATGGTGGTCTCAAATTTTTAGTCAATAAGATTCCTTCCATATATCACAATCAATCTAATCCAAAATATATCTTTAATTAAGGAAAACATAATCCTTAAAATATTTCACTAAACTCCATAATGTGAAATAAAGGACAAAAACAATTCTTTTATTGAATTCAAACTTGTCACAATAATATGAGCAATTGTTATTTGTACAAACTTATACAAATCTTTACAAACACATTACTATGATAACTAGGACTTCTCAATTAAACCCATACTTTCGACATGACCATTAAATGTCTTGGGCGGTAGACCTTTAGTTAACGGATCCGCTATCATAAGATCAGTACTGATATGCTAAAAAAATACCTTCTGTTTTTGTACTTCTTCTTTAACTGAGAAATACTTCAATTCCATGTGTTTTGCACCTTTCGAGTATTTGTCATTTTTGGAGAAGAATACAGCTGCGGAATTGTCACAATAAATTTTTAATGGTCTCTCTATTGAGTTAACAATATGGAGACCTGTTATAAAATTTCGTAACCATAATGCTTGAATAGTGGCTTCGAAACAAGCCACAAATTCAGCCTCCATAGTAGAAGTAGCAATAATTGATCGCTTCCACTCTTCCAAGAGATCGCTTCCCAACTAACATAAAAATATAGCCAAATGTAGATTTTCTTGAGTCTACACATCCAAAGATAGTCTCAATCGAGTAACCAATCACTTCAAGATTGTTTGATTTTCTGTCATGAGCATGTAATCCTTGGTGCCTTGTAAATACCAAGAACTTTCTTCGCAGCTTTCCAATGATCCATCCGTGATTACTTTGATATCGACCCAACATACCAACAAAGAAAGCTAATATCCGGTCGAGTGCATGTTGATGCATACATTAAGCTCCCAACTACAAGCATATGGAATAGATTCCATTTCTTTTCGCTCCAAATCATTTTTCGGACATTGCATATTGCTAAACTTGTCCCTTTCTGAATTGGAACTATGCCATGGAGCATTTATCCATTCTAAACCTCTCCAAAACTTTATTGATATATCCTTTCTGAGACAAACTTAACAATCCTTGTTTTGTATCACGGAATATTTCTATTCCTATAACAAAGGATGCCTCACCCATATCTTTCATTTTGAAATTCGTAGAGAGGAATTTCTTTACATCATGTAACAATGATTTATCATTAGCGGCTAACAGAATATCATGAACATATAGGACTAATATAACAAACTTGCTCCCACTGACTTTAAGATAGATACATCGATCAACGGTATTTTCTGTAAATCCGTACGATGTAATGGTATTATTAAATTTAATATACCATTGGCGGGATGCTTGTTTAAGCCCATATATTGACTTCTTTAATTTACACACTAAATTTTCCTTTCCCTGAATTTTAAAACCTTTTGGTTGATCCATATAAACTTCCTCTTCAAGATCGCCATTCAGAAATACGGTCTTTACATCCATTTGATGAAGTTCTAAATCATAATGTGCAACTAAAGCCATAATAATTCTTAGAGAGTCTTTCTTAGAAACCGGAGAGAAAGTCTCTTTATAATCAATGCCATCTTTCTGAGTATAACCTTTGGCAACAAGTCTGGCTTTGTACCTTTCAACATTGCCTTTTGAGTTGCGTTTGGTCTTAAAAACCCATTTACAACCAACTTGCTTTGATCCTTTAGGCAACTCAACCAAATCCCAGACTTTGTTGTCATTCATTGATTTCAACTCATCTTCCATAGCATTAAACCATTTTTCTGAATTATTACTTTTCTTGGCTTGTGTAAATGAGACTGGATCTTCATCTATACTTAAGTCACATTCATGTTCTAAAGAGTATACCACATAATCATCCAAAATAGCTGGTCTTTTCTGTCTTACAGACCTTCTTAGTGCTATTTCTTGTGGTATATCTTTTTCCTTCATGGCTTGTATATCATCCATCGACTTTTCACCAACTAAATTTTCTCTTTCCGTGTTGTTAGGTAACTTTAACACGACATCCGGAGGAGAAATATTAGTTAAAGAAGTTTCGTCAATCTCATTAATCTGTTCTTTGAGATTCATTACTCCCATTAACTTGACCATTCTCGATGAATCGAGCATTTCCAGACTCAACTATTCTTGTACTATGGTTAGGACAATAAAATCTATATCCTTTAGATTTTTCAGGATAACCGATGAAATAACCGCTAATAGTTTTTGCATCAAGTTTCTTTTCATGTGGATTATGTATCCTTACTTCTGCTGGACAACCCCAAACATGAAGATGTCTTAAACTAGGTTTCCTCCCTGTCCACAGTTCATAAGGAGTCTTAGGAACTGACTTACTAGGAACCCTATTTAGAATATATGCAGCAGTCTTTAATCCATACATCCACAAGGATATAGGTACATTTACATTACATATCATACTCCTAACCATATCCATAAGAGTACGATTTCTCCTTTCAGCTACACCATTTTGCTGAGGTGTTCCAGGCATTGTATACTGTGCACAAATACCCTTACTTTCAAGGAACTTAGCAAATGGACCTGGACATTGTCCATTTTCATTATATTTACCATAATATTCACCACCTCTATCAGATCTCACAACTTTAACCTTTTTATCTTGTTGCCTTTCAACCTCATCAATGAATATCTTTAAGTAATCCACTGCTTGAGACTTTTCATGTAACAAGTATAAATAGAAATAACGTGAGCAATCATCAATGAAAGTGATAAAATACTTTTCATTTCCCCAGGAAGGAACATCAAAAGGACCACAGATATCAGTGTGTATTAACTCTAATGGTGCATTACTTCTTGTGGCAGGATGCTTTGATATATGTGAGGTTTGCTTTCCTTTAATGCATTCTACACATATGTTCCAGTCGACAAAATCCAATTGAGGTAAAATTTTACTATTCATCAACCTCATTATTCTTTCTTTGGATATGTGACCAAGTCTTTGATGCCATAGAAAAGCAGAACATTCACTATGTGCACTACGTTTATTGCCAACATAAAATTCAACATTAAACAGAGATTCAGCAAATCCATTATTAAGATTAAAGCGATACAATCCTTCAGATAAAGTACCACAACCATAATAGTACTCACACTTATACAAGGAAAATACACCACTTCCAATCTTAAACTTAAAACCTTTATTATCCAACTTAGCAACAGAAACTAAATTTCTAGCACATTCGGGAACATAAAGACACTTTTCAAGATCCAAGTGGCATCCGAATCTAGAATTAAGCGATATGTCCCAATGCCTTCAATTTGTGCCTTCATTCTATTTCCCATATACAGAAATTTTTAGTTCCGCTTATGGGTTGGATCGAAAGGAATCCTCAGTAAAATATGCGACACATGAGTAGTTGCACCAAAGATCTAACCACCAGTATTATTGGGAACTTCAATAAGGTTTGATTCAAGGCATACAGAAACATAATATGTACCTTTCTTTTCGAACCAAGCCTTTCGTTTTGGGCAATCTTTCTTGAAGTGTCCAGATTTCTTGCAGAAATGACATTTCATATCTTTACGGATTTGACCCTCCTTAATACCGCAGAGTCTTATCCTTCTTTTACCCTTTTTCCCCGGTTTTCCCTTCGCCGCTAGCACCCTCATGAACCGTGAGATGGATGAATTTTCTCTATATTTCTTTAATCTCCCTTCCTCTTGAACTAACATGGCCTTTACTTCTTGAAAGTTCCATTTATCTTTAATGGTGTTATAATTCACCTGGAACTGGCCAAATTCAGGAGGTAGCGAGTTCATAATGAATTGAACCAAAAAAGATTCATTCAAGTCCATGCCCATGGATTTCAACTTTGCTGCAAGATTAGCCATGTTTGTCACATGATCATGAATGGGTTGCGACCAATCAAATTTCTTAGTCGTCAACTCACTCATGAGACTCCCCATAACGGACTTGTCCGTGATGTCCGATTGAGAGTATTCCTTAATTTTCAACATGAACTCTTTTGCATCTTCCGTTTTGGGCATTGATGGCTTAACATTTTCAGCCATCAACATACGCATTAGATTTAAACTCAATCTGTTGGACCTTTCCCAAGTCTCTAAAAGAGACAAATCATCATCTGTACTGTCCTTAGTAATGATTGGTTTATCCATAATCAATGCGTAATCTAAATTCATAACACCCAATTGGAAACGCACTTGCTTGGACCAATCATTATAATTCAGTCCATTAAACTTTACAAGCCCGCTGCTTTGAGCATACAGGTTTATGGTGGCTGCAGAAAAGAACATACTCAAAATAAATATTTTGACCAAATAGATCCAGACAAAACTTTTAGATATGCATCGAAAACCATCTTTGGATGAATTTTAAATACAAACTTTAAAACTGTCAAAAGATAAACTTTAATAGATTTTTCAAACATACTCAGATCTTTACACATGCTATCTTTGGATATACATGTTACCAAGAATGTTTGATCAATCTCTTTCATGTTATTAATTATAAGCAATGATCCACCTTTGGGCGATCTCCAAGCTTTATAATTAATAAGTTTAATTGTACGATCATTGTAACAATATTCGATATGACCGGACAATAAAAAAAATACACAAATAAATGTCAATAACTTTCTAGTTATACCACTTTGGTGACGAGTAACTTGTACTATACATTGATCATTTAATTGGTATTTCATTTCATAAGAAACAAATATAAGGATATGCTATTTCAATGTACTTGGACGAATACTATTATGTCCAGTACAAAATCCATACAAAATAGCATAAGCAAACTTTCATATGATCATCAAAAGACCATAAAAGAACATTAAGACAAAAACTTTCATGGTGAACAAAAGTGTTGTAACCTTGCTCTGATACCAAATGTAAGCGGAAAACTGTAAATTTACAACACTATTTATTCAACCTCAAATATGTATGAACAAACCTTGATCCATATTGCAGCAAACTTTTCTTCCTTGTAGTAAGTCTTTTCTCTTGTCTCTACCTTTACTTTAATTGTGTTCTCTTGATGATCAAAGAACTAGCAGTAAGTTGTATGTATGTATTTGCACTACCATTTATTTGTTCAGACTCCGTTCAAGTCTGTACGTCAAGACTAGTAAGACACTACTTGCTTCTTTTATTTGTGTCCACTTGCTTGCCACACACTACACATGACAGAATTTATCTTTTATAGCTGTTGAACGGACGCAGCAACCGTCGTTTCTTTTCATACAGTCGCGTCGTATACATCTACAGCCAAGAGCTGCCGTGTGCCATTCATGCATGTGCAAGAACTGCAGTTCCCTTTTTCTTTCAGGCATGTGCAAGTACTTCATGCAGGCAACTGCCTTCGTTCAAAGGGAAACTGCATGCACCATGCCGTTAATTCAAATAGAGTGTGAAGTACCTATTTGCTGTTGCTAATTACACATACACCATGATTATCAAAGGGAGACAAGAGGGATTTAAAACCCAATAATTCTAATACTTTAAGTCTAGCAATCATCATACTAGATCTTCTATAATTAGAATTAATCCAATAAATTACATGGGGCACTTTTTCGTTAATTAAAACTAACATTTGGGCCTAATAACTTTTAGGTTCAAGTTGCCAATCATAATATCTTGGTCCTTGATTAACTTAGCTTATTTCTTCAGTTTTTGTACAACTGTAACAAGAGCACGCTTCATTTCTTTAGAGGAGGGGCAAACCTCATCAGGATCACTGTAAGGCTCGTCATGGGAGGAATCGATATCAGTGGCACTACCATTGGCCATGAAGCATATGTTGATGAAGTCCTAGGTCTTTTTTTTTTGCTCCAAGAGTTCTCTTGGTCATCCCTCTGCTCCTGAGTCCATATCGCTAATGTCGATGTTTTCAAGAGCGGCAAAGACCTACTTGACAAACTTATGGTAGTTGTCTGTAACAACCTAGTTTTCAAAATATTTTTGAAGATTTTAAAATAAAGTTAACTATTTAGATTTTTCTTGAATTAATTAAAGTTTAATGTGAATTATGCAAATTTAAAAGATTTAATGTGATTAAATTAAACTAGAATTAATTCAAACATCATTTTATTTGGGTTCTTTATCTCACAAGGAATTTTTCTATATTAGTTTGGATTTTTTTGAAGTTAAGTTGCTATTTCTTTGAGCTTAATTTGAATTATCCTCATTTCTAAAATTTGAAAATCCCGAAAATCAAGATTTTCCTTATGGGCCAAATCTCCTTTCTCTGACCCATTCCTTCTCTCTCCGGCCCGATCCGCTTTCTTCGTGCTGGCCCATTCTCTTTCTTTCTCCCATTTGGTCTAGCCACCTCATGCCGGCCAGCCCAGCCTGCCCCCACACCAAGTCACACATCGCACATCCGCACAGTAGCGCTCCGCATCTATGCTTGCCATGCATCGTTCATTTGCACTGTTTACTTCACCCGTGTGCATTTCTGCCGCTCCTTCCTTCTTTCTCTCCATGCGTGGCTGACCAGCGGCCCCGCCTGTCAGTCTTCCCGTCTCTGTCCCAAAGTCTTCTTCTCTGAGTTTGTCTTGTCTCCACCATAGATTCCTCACTATCTTCACCTCAGACTTCTCCCCTCTGAGTATAAATATGCGCATCGAGCCCCGTAGATTGCATCCCATCCCTCGGAATTCATGAAAATCACCATAGTCATCTACAACTCCAGTGAGGAATCGCCATTGATCTGAGCCACTCCAAGCTTCATTGACCACTGTACGAGCTTCACCGAGACACCGTCGTCCTCTCCCGTCCATCCGCCGTCAAAGAGGACACCGGAGCTCCGTTTCCACCGTTCACTCGATCGCACCGCCGCACCATCTCGCTGTTGTCCACACCCGCTCATTCCCGAGCTTCTCGCCAAGGTAAAACGAGCTCCTCATCTTGCCCTCTCTCTTCTGAGCACTTTGCTGTCCACCAGAACGCCGGTGAGCCTCGCTTGCGTGAGCACGCCGCCGAGCCGATGCGCTTCCGTACCATCTTCAGGTACCACTTCCCTCGCCTAACAGTAGCATTTGGTTACAGTTCGACGCACTCCGCGCTCTCTTGATATCACGCCGCTTACGTCAAGATCTTCCACAGATATGCCAGCGAAGGCATCGGCACAAGGCAGCAACTGTACGACGGTGGTCATATGGCCGGGCAAGGCGTGTAATCCTCCGTCGTGCGACGCGGACTGCTACACAGTTTTCCGCAGGCATGGAGGTTGCGTTGCTACGGGAAGCGGTTGCTTGTTCTGCCACCCAGGAAACCAAGTAACCCTGCTAGCTGCCTAGGAATAGCCGTCCTGGTTACCGGTTGCCAAAAAAAGGGGGCCCACTCGGAAAATGTCAGACGAGATTTTCAAACAAAATTTGAATTTTCTATATCGAAGAAAGAATTCCCAATCGATTATCTGTACCAAAGATCACACTGTCCTAGTTGGATATTCAAATCTGTTCAAATTTTTTTGACCGGTTTGGTATCTAACTAAACCTACCGAGATTTTCGGTAACCTCCTGTTATCGGAAAATCTCAGCCGGGAACCAAAAAGCCCCTTCCTAGGATACATGTTCGTGTATCTTTTTTCATCCATGGCTGTTCAAGTAATAATAGCCTGGTTCTTTTGGGTTTTTGAGGTGCCTTTTAGCTTCGACTTCTTCAAAAGTCCAAATAAATAAAGAAGTTTCTTAAAACCGTTTTTCCAAATAAATTTTCGAGTACGTCTCCGCATGCGCCGTTGGCGCCTCCTGTTCCGGTCCTTCTAAATGTTTCAGCATGTGTATATGAAAACCGCGTCAAATCCCTGCTAGGTGCAATCAGAATTGTTCTTCTTGCTGCTTCTACTCTTCGAGCATTTTTTTTTTTGCCCTAAGCTGTGATGACGATTAAGTGACAGCAAGCTGAACCTTGCACCATATGACCATACTCCCTCGCAAAGGTAATTCCTCTTTTAAGATTCTCAAATCACAATTCTTGTTTGTCATACTAAATTACGAAAAGTCCAAAAATCTTATTCCAAATAAATGCCATCGTATGCTTTCAAAATTGAAAGTGGAGATGTACATAAATTGTTTTCCAAAATCATGATTAGATTAGAATCACAAAATAAAATCAGACGTCTGTTCACAAATCGCAGCGCACAACATGCGACTCTTGTGTGCGGTGTGCCCTTCTTTTGGTAAGTAGCACTTGGGGACATTCATCGGTCCAAGGGTGAGCTATCGAAAGACAGTAAATCGCCGACAGGTGTGGCAGCCTTTGTGGCGGTGGTGGTGTGGTATTATCGACCGGGGACCTGTGCCACCCCATATCGCAATTCCTGACTATAGGAGCTCGAGTTTTCACAGAGAGAACCCAAGATTAAAGGTGATAGATCAACTATATTTAGACCGACTAAAAATATCATAAAGGTATCTATAATAGTGTTATCTTAGCTGTCTCTTAGCTATATTAATGAATAAAATCCTGTGTGAAAGAGAGAGAAGGTGAGAAGAGATAATATATTGTCTCTTATGCAAGAAATAATTTGAGCCCGCAAACCAACATAAATAGTGAGATGGTGTGAGACAGGAAGTTATAGTAAAAATAGTATAAAATGCTTCGATGAATGATTTACTATTGAGGTTGTCTCTAGTGTTGTTTTTAGGTACGAAGGAAGTCGTAGAGATAATTTTAAGAGATAGACTATTATACATACCCTCATACAATATCTTGATATGTTGACACGTTTTGCTGCTGGCCCCACCCTAGAGCATGTAAAGAAAGAAAGGATCATAGAGAGAGAGAGGCATGTTGAACCTAAAAAAATCACACGATAAAAACTCCAAGCGATCTGCCTCCTGATTTCCTGCAACCTAACCCACCGAGCTAGCCTTCTCTTGCCATCTAGCTTCTCTCAGAAACCATGTAATGAAAGGAAACGTGACTATTAATGATTCACACTTACTTTTCTTATATTCTGTTCCAAAACAACCGTGCGCTGCTTGACTCGACACGGACACATCTCCTCATGCACAAGTCTAGCGCCCATGCTCGCTTCCTCCTTCATGTAGCTAGTCACCTCCCCAAGCACCACATGCGATGCATCATATTCTCTACCACCCACCCAAATCCCGACAAAATTAGTCACAACCTCACCTCTGGTGATGCATGATCCTTGGAGCTTCCGCTCACTTCTAGTTAGCATAAATTGCTACGGTTCGGGTGCTCAAGGTGGTCCGATGATGCAAAGGTTTAGTATTTTGGGAATTAATGACACTAGTGTGTCAGGACTAACTTGTTTTTGAGATAAAATGTGTTAAGTTAGGTCTTGAGCAAGAGAAAGGGATAATCTTGGTTTACATGGATCCTCTATTGTGTTTTATGGATGACAAAGCCTATTTGGATGAAGATTAAGGACCTTGTGTTTAGAATTGATCTAGGGAGTCGATTATGGATCAATTTAGATGTTAGGTTTTTATTTTGCTTTGGCCGAACTATTAAGGAGAGTTGAAGGCTAGTAGTTTGAGCTTATATTAGATAGCTAGGTAGCTTGGTGTGATGCACACTAGGTCCTTTTGCTTGTATTCTAGACAGAGAGTGCCAAGAATCAAGTTATATTTAGAGAAATCTCATAGTTTGGATCAAATTGGAGCTAAGTCTGAAAAAGAAATAGGTGGATTATCTGGGTGAGGCAGAGCGCAAGGGCTATTCATTTACCCGAGAGGATTTTTACTATGCTCTTAAGATTTTCAACAGAGGCGGATAATCTAGTTCAATCAAAGCATTGAGGTGGATCATTGCTCCAAAAGAGCTTTGGTATTGTTCATTCTGGATTTTTCAATAATGGAGGTGGATAATCCAGGTTAGGGCAGATCATTGACCTAGAGCATTGGTCCAAAGGGTTCCAAGGTGTAAGGTAGATGATCCGAGTCAAGCAGACTACTGAGGTGGATCATTGCACTAGAGAGTTCCTAAATTGAAATGAAAGCGAGGCAGATGATCCGGGTTGAGCCGGATCAATAAGGTGGATCATTAGTTAAAGGGATTCAAAGGGCAATGTTTGTACTAGGCGAACTATATGGGCCAGGCAGATGATCCGAGTGAGTTGGATAATCCGGGTTGGGTTGGATGATTCGGGTATATGCAACGTTCGATAAGTGATCGCTGCAGCTTTGAGAAAAATGAACTGAGGCGGATGATCCGAGTCCAAGCAGATTATTTGGCTATGCACTAACTTTTCAGAAAATGTGTCAAACGGCTAGTTATGATGAGTCTATATAAGGAGGTTTCTAGCATTCATTCTAGAAGTCTTGTGACTCCAAAGCTATAGCGAAGTCAGAAGGGATTATAAGGGCCATTGCAGTGCTTTGATTGAAGATTTGAGAGTATGAGAGAAAGTACGTAGGACTAGTTTGTGTATCACTCTTAGTTGCTTTCCTAGTTGGGCTGACCGTCTTGGCTTATTACTTTTAGAAATCGACGTCTTTTAGATGGCTTAGAGGCATTGTCACAGTGACTGTTGGTGCTCATTTTATGTGCTTTACTCACCCCATATATCGTTATTTTACTCGATATTTGTGCTAACTCGGCAATTAACCCCAAAAAAATATGGAGATATGTTGTATTTCGTTTGTTTCCCAGGAAATTGGCTAAAAAGAATAGATAGAGCTTCCTTTGGAAAATATGCAAAAAAAAAACTTCATTAAATGGCAAATTGGAGGACACCATGATGTCCGCCTTATTGAGCTGGTCAAAATGCATACATTATTTGCCTAAATTAGAAGTCGAATGCAAAAGTTACAAAACGTAGAAGAGCCTACACTAGTTGGCGCTCAAGTAGTGCCGCCCAGCACCAAGACCCCAGAAATTCTATTTAGATTATTTTAGAAGCCCCTACCACTTAGGAGAGGTCTAAGAGTCCTAGCACTGCCCAGCACCACCCTAGCACCGCCCAATGCCCTGATTTCGGCCACCTCATTTTTTGTTGTGCAAGTTGAGGACACCTCTTCCCTGAGACTATACAAGCATGCCAAGACCCCCCTGTAGAAGGGCACCCGGAGAATCAAGTTTAGACACCAAGAAGTCGAAGAAATCACTGGATTATGGTTTCACCAAGCAAGGAGGAGAAGTCGCCAAGAAAGTGTCGAGCCACGCTACCCTAGCATTGGCCAGTATCGGTCGGCACCACCCTAGCGCCAAGCAGTGCCACCCCTTGCTGATGGCTGATTCGCAAGGATCGATATCCATGACTACTTCCTCCCTATCATACTACTACCCCCCAATGATGTTGCCTCGAACCAGAAGGGGGTAGGTCATGTTCTTCCCCTGGGTTAGGGGATCTTGCGATGTAATCGACATTGGTATTATATGTGATACTTATGGTACTTTATTGCTTCGATCAGTCTATTTGATACTGTGTTATTTAGTTGACAGTACCGTCAACTTGTTAGTTGCTAGATTGAAACATGGCATTTGGATTTAGTCCACCAATCTATATCAAATAGTGCATATCTTGCTACGCTTATATTAGCCTTATCACATGACAGGTGAATCGGTGAAAAAGGTAGTATTGATCTATAGGGGACGAGCGACCTTAGCCTAGTACTTATTCATAGTATTCAAGTCGATTTGCATGCTAGTGAATCTTGACCATGGGAGGGTCTAGTTAGCCTTGGTAGAATGTATGTGATTTCTATTATCTTGTAATTTAGTTCTTGAGATTAAATCTTTCATACAACGTTCTTGTTAGTAGTAATTGTTTGTCTTAGTTGTAATCCCAACTGTTTCCTGAGATCGATTACCCTAAAATACTTAGGTGAAAAGCTACAACTGACCTATGTGCTTGCAGTTATCATTGATTGCACATAGATCACATCAACAGTGACCTTTCTCGAAGGAGCTTTTGGGAGGCACCAAGAGGCTTGTTAAGGTTTGGAGTCCACCTATCTAGAGTGGAGAAGGACTATCACCTAGCCGGGAACTAGCTTAGGGCCACAGTGTTAGGCTATATACTAGGTCATTATGTGCTTTTCTTTTGCTTTTTTTGTTTGTTTTGACTTACTTGTTTCATATCATCATTATCCATATTTGTGATATATCGTTAACCCCTAACCTTTTCCATAGTTACTTCTTTCTCTTGTGTTTTTCGTGTCCTTTCCCATAGGTTGATCAATATAGGTACTTTTTGAGGCTATGGATTTCTATTATGATTTTCATGGATTTTATGAGCGCTCCTAGCGCTTATAATACTCTTCAAAAATAGGTAAATTTGTTGTCTCATCAATTAGAGCACCATGCTTTGGAGCAAGGGATTGTTTTAGAGAGCAGGCTTGATCAGTTTAGTTCTTTATTAGAGGCCCACTCCCATGTTGTTCCTATATACCAGACTAGTGGTTTTCAGAGCCATACAGCTGTTGAGTGTCATCATGGTTTTTCTTCCACTTCAGATGTTATGGGATGAGATTTGCTTAGATAAACATGCCATACCCAAACACTTACTACCTTGGATGGCCTGATCACTCGAATCTGCATATGGAAACAACAACCCTGATATGTCATCATTTTTTCCTAGTACGCCATTACAGGGTTTTGGGTATGGAGAGCAAGAAAACTATCATTCATCTCACCTTCAGTTTTTGGATCCTACTCCTGTACCTCAGCAGCCGCCTCCTACTCCTCAGTCGGATCATATGTCCAAGATGGAGGAGCTATTGACATCATATATTTCTAGGATGGATGATCAATATAGTGATGTAAAAAGCCAGTTTATTGAAGTGATACATTGAAGTCAGAAGTATGATCTTAGAAATTCACTCCAAACATTGAGTACTTGATTGGATGATTATGCTACATCACATGCTTCTTTGAGTACCATGAGTCAATACTTGATATACATGAGGGTTAGCTTGCTACTTCACTTGAAGTGAGGGCCTTTCGATGGAGACACCATAGATTCACTTACAGGCACCTCAGTTAGATCCTTTTATCAATGAGCTGGATGATGAGGACCTACTTCCTAATGATGATTGTTTCACTCTGACTATGAGGATGAGTTTGCGGTAGATCTACTCAAGTTGTGATGGGTCAGATTTTGATGATGAGAGTTTTGTGCCAGACAATGATGAGGACATTATGGATATGCTTCTGAGTTCTGAGGTTCTACATCTTGATGAGGGAGCTATTTTTGATGTCAAGGAAGAGCACATTTCTATTGATCCACCAACTACTTCCTTCATTGACATTTGCCCCCACGAGATTTGTACTACTGTGCATTCAACTTCACCTTCACTTCAGGTAGTATTGAAACTCTTCCTCAACCATCTCAGGTATGATTTCCATGGTCTTGATGAGACATGTTATTTGATTGATGTTCCTCATATCACTTATGTTGTGATTTGTAGTCCTCATGATGTGTCTTATCGATATGCCTACATGATTGGATATTCTATTGATGAGTTAGAGGGTGTGGACCCTATCACACATGCTTTCCATGTCTGAGTCTGTTTGCAAGGTTACACTTGTGTACCATTGACTACGAGCGAACTTGGTTTGAGTCAATATTCCTTGGGATACTGGTGGATTTAGTTGTATGCTACTTTACGAGTAGGGCGGACATGTACCTTTTTCATGTCCCATACTTTGGCCCTCTTCCTAACACCCATTTGAGCATCTCTTTTCCTTTTTCATTATATTTCATCTCTTTTGGTAGTTTGTGTTGCTTTCTTCTTCTTCTTTTTCTTTCTTTCCTTTTTCTTTTAGGTCTTATGCTAGACTCTATCCTTGTACATGTGAGAGGCCATGGGATGATCCGACTACATCCACTACATCATATACACCCAGTGAGCTATTTCTTACCCCCTTAGCAATCTTGATTCATTGTTTTACCCAAGCTTGGGGGAGGACTTGTATGTGTATGGATGATGATCTAGCATTTTTGTATCATATTTGTGGGCGTTTGAACATATTGTTGTGTAGTTGATGAGATATGGTCATACTTATGATTTCATTTGCTTGTGTTGATGAAATATGTCGATGTGGGCCTTTACTTGTTATATGCATGCTCTCATATTGTGCTTCTTGTGTATCTTGGCCGTATGAACCCATGTCATGGTTAATCTAGAGAGGTCATGCCAAAATTTTCTTAATTGAGTTATATTGTTACTAGTTCCTTGTATATCTTAACTAATTTGGCATCATATAGTAGGGCTTGAGCTTTGTTTATTATCTTTGGTGTGCTTAGAAATCTTGTGATCCTATAGCATTTGATTCATTGTGAGCTACACATGTGTTTAACCACTTGTGGATTGAGTTGGTTCTAGTCATTGACTCTTGAATGACCATATCTTAGATTCATATTTTTGACATACTACGTTATTTTAAATATTTATACTTCACTTGAATGGAGAATTTGTGAAAGGGGTTGTCCTAACTTGAGCTGATAACTTGGTTGATTTATCTAGGTATCCATATTCTATGACATGTGTTACTTAAAATTAATGAAAACTAGTTATAAATGCTTAATCATAACTACGAAAATTAAAATTGTGATGCAATGTGTGAGGTGTAGAATAAGTCAGTTTGTCACATTGGTTAGGAAATGTGTTGAATAAGTGGCAATGTTTTCCTAAGTGAAGTGTAAATGTGTGAATAAGCGGCAAAGTTTGCCCAATTGTGTGAATAAGTGACACAAGTGCCCAATGTGTTCTAAGTTTGCTAAATATCAACAAAAATTAGGTATCGTAGCTCAAGTGTGGACTTTGTCATAAGTATCATGCAAGTATTAATTCTTTTTGTCTCAAATAACAATTGCCATAGCATGACCCATTGATATGCTCATGTTAATGTTATACCTAGTTTCAATGCCTTACAATTTTAGTTGAATTCATGGGATCACTTGAATGTATTTTGACACTTTTATGTGTAGCTTGATTTGGTCAAATGTTGTAGTTATCATTTAAGATCTTTGCTTGAATGATTCATTCTCATCTTGGATAATCCTTGAAGCTCAAGTTGGGTAATATCACTTTACATTGTCGTATTCCTCTTGACTTATTACATGCATTTAACTAGTCTTTTACCACTTGATTACTTGTCTGGGTTCGATAAATATTCATGTCATTTACTTGAGGACAAGTAAAAGTTTAAGCTTATGGTTATGACATGTGTCATATTTGTATATATTTTTCTATCATTTACCAATTATATTTTTCACACTGTGTGACCATTGCCTATCATTTACACAATTTTTTGTTGATGACCATTTTACATTTTTCTATACTTTTCTTGCAGGTTAGAGCGATAAGGCGCATTATATTCAAATCTAACATTCCTGGATAGTTCCTTACCGACGTATGTGTCGTCACAAACACATAGGATCCTTTTGTGACGAAATGGGACTTTCTAGGGACTAGAATAAAAGAAAACAGAAGGGTAAGTGCATATTTGTAATTTCAAGGAAGTTCATGGCCAAATTGCAAAATCACCAAGTAGCTGGTTGGGCCTAAAAAACCCTAGCCAACGCCATTGTGACCCTGAGCCCAATTATATCTCCCTTTTACCACCTTTGCTCTCCCCCTCCTTGTCCACCTCTCGTTGTTGCTGAGGCCGGGCAGGCTCATTGGCGCGCCACACAACCACCGCCCTACTGTGGCAATGTTGTCGCCACCTTCATCAAATGCTGCTGGCAAACCATCACCGCCTTACAGCCGCCACCTAGCTCCCTCCTATAGATCCAGTGCATTGCCACTTAGCTCCCTCCAACTCCTCGCAAATGACGACCTCGCACCGCTGCCACCTTGCTCCTACCACCTCCGCCTTTGATGTTGAAGATCGCTTGCCGTCAGTGAGCGTCGATCTTGCACCACCATTGAGCTCATCTCCAACTGGGCTGCAAAACCATCGAGCAGTCGGAGGAAGAGGACGACGACTTCAGTGACAACAAGCACCCCCACCTTTGTCACCACCCTTGCTAATCTCTCAAATTCTCTAGTTCTTACTTCAAATATGCATGGATTGGGATTTCACAAACACAAGATGAAACACAGATGGTTTTAGTGCTGCGTGAACCTCCAGCTTTTCTGTTTTCTATTGCTCCTTAAATAGTGAAAATACATGCAGAATAAAAGAAATTAGTAAAGGCCATTAAGACCTCCTCCATGCATAATGACAAGCTATACCATGAAACTGAAAAATAAATGACAAGCTAGAGATAATGGTTCTAATGCAGAAAACTAAAAACTTAGGCGTAGGATTAAATGATCATGCTAACAATTCTCCCCCTAATTCTGCTGCCGTGTGACGACCTTGACAATGCCCGCCTTCTTGCCAAGTTCATGAAACCTGATGCGCCTAAGTGGTTTCGTCAGAAGGTCTGCAACTTGTTCATCTGAAGAAGTGAACTCCACCTCAAACTTCCCTCCCTCTATGCATTTTCTTATGAAATGATAGAGTGTATCGATATGTTTGCTTCGGTCGTCAAAAACCGGATTCTTGCACAGAGAGATTGTGGACTTGTTGTCCACCTTGAGCAGAGACTTCTTCACTTCTCCACCTTGAACTTCAGCTAGCAGCCATGCCAGCCAAATACCGAGGCATGCCACAGTAGTGGCAGCGATATATTCAGCTTCACATGAGGAGAGAGCTACCACCTTCTGTTATTGTGATTGCCATGCGATGGGGCTTGAACCGAGGAAGAACAGGACCCCAGATGTGTTTTTCTGATCATCTATATCCCCAACCATGTCTCTGTCACAGAAACCCAACAACGGTGCTTCGATCTCCCCTGAATTGACAAAGCGACAGCCATAATTCAATGTACCAGTAATGTAACACAGAATGTGCTTGACGGCGGCGAGGTGATTGTCACGCGATGTCTCCATGAAGCGGCTAACATAGCCGATGGAGAATGCAATGTCCGGGCATGTGTGCACTAAGTACCGCAGGCTACCCACGAGGCTGCGATACAGAGTGACATCTACCGCCGATCTGTCGCTGTTCTTGCTCATCTTCAATCGCGCCTTCATGGGAACACAAGTTGAATTGCATTCCTCCATGCCACCAATCTTCAAAATCTTCTGCGTGTATGCTGATTGGTTTATTGTGATGTCATCCGCGCTTTGATGTACCTCAATGTTGAGGTAGTAGCTGAGTAACCCCAGGTCACTCATGTGAAATAGGGAGTGCACCTCCCCCTTGAACTTTTGGAGCTCCTCTGTGCGTGCTCTAGTGATCATGAGGTTGTCGACGTAAATGCCGACGACAAGACGCGTGTCACCCTTTTTGCATGTGTACACTGCATGCTCCGTGGCACTTCGCTTGAAGCCGAGCTTGTGTAGGCTTGCGTCTAACTTCGTGTTCCAAGCTCGAAGGGCTTGACGGAGGCCGTAGAGCGCCTTGTTCAAGCGCATCACCTTGTGTGGATGGTTGTTGTCGATGAAACCCAGCGACTGCGACACGAACACTTCTTCCTCTAGCTCTCCGTTTAGAAAAGCCGATTTTACGTCCATATGATGGACGGCCCACCCAGCATGAGCAGCGACGGCAAGAAGCAGGGTACCGATTCCATTCGGGCCATGGGGGCAAAAACTTCATCAAAGTCAATGACATGGCGCTGTACGGAGCCTTTTGCAACCAGCTGCGCTTTGTGCTTGACGACGGCGTCAGTCTCATCTTTCTTTAGCTTGAAGACCCACTTTACGCCAATGGGTCGTTTGCCGATGGGGAGGTCGACGAGGCTCCATATATTGTTCTCCTCGATCGAGCTTAGTTCGTCCAGCATAGCCTAGCGCCAGCATTCATCTTATTTTGCTTCAGCTAGGGTGCTTGGCTCTAATACCAATTGTCAGCCACCCTTGCAGTGGACGGTGAATGAATCGCCCGAGGAGGCCGCAACAGACTCTCCTGAAGTCGCCCAATCCCACTTCACCGCTTCATCAAACACAGCGCCGCGGGTGACACAAACACGCCGGGATGTCGGGCCGTAAGCAGGATATGCCTTGGCTCCCGGTTCATAGCTGAGGAACACCATAGCCTTGCTTCAGTCATCGACTTTCTTCAAATGCAGTCTCATGTCCTTGACGTAAACAACACACCCGAATGTCTTGAAATAATGCATGGTAAGTGTTCGACCATGCCACACCTCGTACAGGGTCTTGTTGTGAACGCTCTTCGTCGGTGAACAGTTCAGAACGAAGACGGTGGTAGACACCGCCTCGCCCCAAAACTCTCCCGACATGTCCTTCGTCTTCATCATACAGTGCACCATGGCCACAAGCGTCTGATTGTGGTGTTCAACCACGCCGTTCTGCTGAGGGGAGTATAGCGCCGTGAGGTGCCGCTGGACACCCTCGTTGGCGCAGTACAGGCCGAACTCCATGGAGGAGAATTCCCCTCCACGGTCCATGCGAAGAACACGCAGCTTGCGACTTGTCTCGACCTCGACGCTAGCTTTGAAGCGCTTGATGGTTGCAGGAGCATCACTTTTCACCGCCAGCAGAAAGAGCCACATGTAGCGGGTTAGATTATCGATCAACAACAGGAAGTACCTCTTGCCACCATAGGTTGCCGGCGTCATGGGCCCACATATATCACCGTGGACAAAATCGAGGCGCTCCGAGTTCACGCGGTCCACGGTCATGTTGCTGCGGAGTACGGGAGTGGTCTCCGGCAAGGACGGGGGCTGACATTGTGCTCTGATACCAATTGTCAGCCACCCTTGCTAATCTCTCAAATTCTCTAGCTCTTACTTCAAATGGAATGCATGGATTGGGATTTCACAAACATAGGATGAAACACAAATGGTTTTAGTGCTGCATGAACCTCCGGCTTTTCTGTTTTCTATTGCTCCTTAAATAGTGGAAAGACATGTAGAATTAAAGAAATTAGTGAAGGCTATTAAGACCTCCTCCATGCATAACTCCTATGAAAACGCCATAACGCCAGAACATGGCCAGAGCTGCCCAATGAAACTGAAAAATAAATGACAAGCTAGAGATAATGGTTCTAATGCAGAAAACTAAAAACTTAGGCGCAGGATTAAATGATCATGCTAACAACCTCAGCTTCTTTTTCCATGACCATGTCTTCTACCACCCTGACGACATCTTTACCGACACCCTCGGCATCCTCTCCAACCTCCATTACTCCCCCTCCCTCAACATCTTTCTCCTCAGTTTATTTTAATTCCTACCACCTCTTTCATTTGTTCTTATTTAGTATTCCTAGTTTCTACTATGCATAAGGATGATGTTTGCACTGTGTAACTGTATACCGTGAATGTGATGTGTGTTTGTGACTGAGATTAGTAGATTTTTCTCTCCCTCAACATCTTCCTCCTTAGTTTATTCTAATTCCTACCACCTCTTTCATTTGTTCTTATTTAGTATTCCTAGTTTTTGATACTATGCATAAGGATGATGTTTGCACTGTGTAAATGTATACCGTGAATGTGATGTGTGTTTGTGACTGAGATTAGTAGATTTTTCTAGGTTATTTGTTTAGAGTGGATTGACAGTTAGTACTTATTAATATTTTCATTGTAGTTCTTGTTGTGGCCAGTATCTGTTGGTAGTAGTTGTCATGGGTCCAAATCCTTTGCTTATTTGGTAACTACACCTCAAAATAATAATTAATACCCCAACTAAAAACTTACATCTGTTTATACGTCTAACCTGACTCAGGGAACTTCCTTAATAAATATAAAGTATAAAAGAGATTATTAAAGAAAATGGGTCAAGCCATAGTATTCTACAATTAGCTATGCCTAGCCATCTTTGGACCCGAAGTGGAATATTCCTGTGAATACTCCTCCCGCCTTAATAGTTCCTTTTTCTTTTGCCATTCATCACTCTGCTCCAACCCTGTTGACTCCATCAATTCTTCGCGCCCAATCAATCCTACCTAAAATCACCCTTTAACACATAATAAAGCTAAAATTGAGTTTATTTGGGTTTATTTGGACCTTCTTGAGTTATTTGTGTTTGTTGGATTTCATTGTTTAGCACGCAACTAGAAATTGGAATGATGGAAGGTCAGTGGATCCATCAAGACCAAGATCCAAATGAAGACGAAGACCAGAAGCTCAAGATCAACAAACGAGAAAGTTTTGAGTAAGCTTAAGACCGCGGTAAACCGCGCAAGGCGAGTCAATACTTTGATCATTTTGATTCCCTATTTTCGCAAATTATTTACATTCAAATTATTAAACTGCATGTTATTTATTTTATGTATAGTCGTATATATGTTTTTAATACTTTAGTTAGCTGCCTTTAATAAGTGCTACTATTATACCTTCCGGCAAATTAAGACAGTGAAACTTGTTTATCGCCCTAGGAGGCATTATAAGAGTAGTCTTTTAAACAATAATTTATATGTATATGTAAAGCTTAGCAATGCGTAGCCCTCGGGGTTGCTAAAGGATACCGATCATCACGTACAATTACAAAAGCGATTTTGGGAAAGTTATAGAGGAAAGTAGTCGTGTATTTTTGCAAGAATAATTATACCAAAATAGAACAAGGTAATATACCTTGATTCTCTAAATAAGAACAAAACCAGCTACACAATTATCGGTAAATTACTCGATAGGTAAGTACATTTTCTCCATACATAACTATATTGTACTCTTTCTTTCCTTCTGAATGACTAAGCTAACTTTTTCGAATCACGAAGGTTATTCACCACGTACGTTGCAGAGGCACGTGGCTCAATTTGAGACTATTTGCCTACACATGAACCATGCAGCCGTTTTTTCTCTCCTCCTCCCTCACACACTCATTCACGGGATCAACAACGTGTGTGGATTTTTATATAAAAAAGCAACGTGAATTATGAAATAAGGGCCCTTTTGTGAATTAAACAACTTTTTGAGATAACGCAATCGGCAAATCAGGAATTGAGGGCCACGCGAGGAGTTTGTTTCAGGTCTAACAACCTCAATATCCTGTTGAGCTACAGGGGCTGTTTATATTATAACTGGTACTTTTTATCTATAATTAATAGTTTTTAGCTGAAAATAAATAGTAGTAGTTGAAAAAATAGCTTTTAGAAGAAGCGATGAGCGCTAGGGAAATCTTTTAAAAGGAGGGATGACCGTTATGAAAAATAAGGGAGAGATATGTGAGTAAAAGGAGTGAGATGTATGATGCTTTTGTGATTCTTACCTTGTCTTTGGAGTAAGACGGGAGCATGATGAGTAAGGAAATCACTTTGAGAAGTTAGATGTTTAAATTATTATATTTTTTAAAAATAAAAGTAAAATATAGAAGTCACTACGAACAGATACGTATAGTAGACTATCACCTGAGCCATTTCATCGATCTGGTGAAATCGGCACAAGAAGTAGGCGGAGCACAGGCAGCAATTGCAGCTGGCAGGTAGAAAGTCTCCTATGTTCTTTTTTTTTTCGACTTCATCGGAGAACATCAGGAGAAGTCATGGAGCCAAATCGTCTTCGCTGAGGTAGCGTCATCTTCTTCATTCGTGCGTAAGCACTCTGCTCTCTGTCTTCTCCTGAAGACAATCATGAGTAGTAGATTAATATTCTTGGCTTCCTTCTCCTGGAGGTAAGCAAGGGTTCTCGTTCGAAGGTCAAACAAGTCAACAGTGCTAGGAGTTGGCTTCATCTTTCTTCCTGAAGGTCGAACCAGTCACGAGACAACTTTGTAGATGAATATCATGGCGAAATTACTGGCTCCTCATATTCATTTTCAGGTTACAATTGAAGGATTTTCATCTGGTTTACAAGATGCGATCTTGGTCTGTGCAGTTGATCCTTCGAAAGGTATCTGTCATTAACCCAGCTTTTTTGTCCTCGTATCCTGTAACGATACTGGTCTTTGGTGGTAGAATTGAGGTAGAATCAGAGATATCGAGGTAGGAGAAGAGCAACTTGGGAAGGAAATGAGGAGAAGGGGATTTGGGAATTCAGACTTGGTTCATTTCTGTTCAGGTTTCTCGATACATGGTGAGAGGCTTATAGACCTGCTTTGAAAGGTATATTTGCCTTCTTCTCTACCACTCACGCGCCTAACGGGTGGACAAGCCACTGTTCGCTACCCGTTATACAGTGGATCGCTAACACACTTCCCGGCCCACGGCCCGGTTTACCCAACGCTTCTATTCTCTCACGATTGGCGTTCCGGGAGACTTCGACATAGGTCGGGCCATCACACATCCACGTATTTTGGTCCACTGCCTCTTCATATTGATAACAGCGGATAGTTTTTAGCTGCGGTTGATAGTTTTTGATTAAAAATAAATAATACTGATTGAAAGTAGTGGTTTTTAAAAGAAAAAAGTGAGCGATAAAGATAGTGAGAAAGAGATACATGCGTAAAATCAGAGTGAGAATAATGTGATGTTTTGACCTTATCTCCATGGAATAAAACGAAAGATGAGAGGAAATTCTACGTGATCGGAAGAGGGTTGAGTACAGTAACAATCGACCTGGATACAGAGGCCAGGGTAGATGGGTTCTTGGTATCCTCCTCCGCAAGTCCGTTTGTTTGCTACCTCGATGCACATATGAAATTGTCTAACTAATTATTACTCAATATGGTCCATAAATTATTGTTTCTCTTTCTTTTTTTTGTTTGCTGTATCTCGACTTTTGACTGTAACAAAAGAAGTTTAGGGTCAGCCTGTTTATCCGGCGAGTGTACATGTCGAGATATGCGTGTTTGTAATTGATGAATGTGGCGTTTCTTGTGATTATAATCCCGAATTCCACGTTCTTCTTTCGTGGTGGTGGCGTATCATTCCATTCGTGAGGTATGGTCGAAACGAGCATGTCGGTTTTGATGCAGACCGACATGTGAGTTGGGTTGAGAAGGGATCCTTGAACGCCAAGTAGCTGTTTGTTTTCGTTGACGTTATGGGTAGAATGTGAGATGTCGTCCACAAACCTCGAGAGAGAGCTCTGGCCTGATCGTAGGAACTTGTGTTGACAGACGACGACCATCACCGTGCGTGGCTGATTGGGAAGCCAAAAATAATCAGAGAAAGGACAATCTAATCGAAAGCCCAACTGATTGGATTATCAGAGCAAGGTTTCGATCCTGGGACCTGTGGGTTATGGGCCCACCACGCTTCCGCTGCGCCACTCTGATCTTGTTGTCCCGCTCTCGAGCAAACGTCCTTTATACAAGCAATGCAGACGGATCTCGACGAGACATCCGACAGCATCGATCTCCCTCTAGAAACACAATTATTCCAGTTTACAGCTGTGGTGTCACCAAGTTACCCTCGGAAACTTTGTCCTTTCTCCAGGGCTCCACAGCTGTTTATGAACTAACCTCTCTCTGTTGTATAGGTTCCATATGATGTATGCATTGCTAAAGCATATAAACCAGAGCTCGCATTGATGGAAGATGCTTGTGCAGTTGGCACGTTTTTGGAAATTTACAAACCCACAGAATCTAGCAGATGTATACCATTTAGACCTCATCATACTTGATGAACAGGTTTATAGTTCCCCATGCTTCCATTCAAGTTATAAATGCAATGGCATACTCTTTTGCATCAGCTTTATCGTCGCTGTGCATAAACTATTAACACATAAACATTGTTAGCGTGCTCCCTCTTCTACATGTACTTTGGATTTTTTTTGTCACCTATATTATGAATTATCTTTGTCTAGGGAGATGTTATGGAAGGATTAGTTCCTCAGAGATAGCTTCATAAATTTACACCTCTGTTGAAATAAGGGTCTATTTATGAGATTGAGTGCTTTGAACTTCTTGAAGCAAAAGAAACTAATAAGCCCATTGATGGCAATGACATAGCTTGATTCTCAAAGTACACTAGAATTAAGGAAATTCTACCAGAACTAGAGGGTTTTTCCTGTTTATGCCTATAATGCAGTTCCCTTTTCTGCTTCTGAATAATCTTATTACAAAAAAATGCTTTGTTATCAAGTGCAGTTTCTATTAGCCCAATATAATTATGTTACTAGGCTTATCCATTTAGATTACTTTGTTCTTACCTTTCTTTGCTTTGAACTTCCTTGTTTGTTAGATACTGTTATCCTCATAACTGCTGCTTCACCAATTATCGACACAACAACAAAATTAAGCCCAACTGTTAAGCATACCATTAAGATGACTGATGGAAGGTATCTCTGTTCTCTATAGAATTTACCCCTCTGCGTTATTATATTAACTGTTGTCCATACTTCAGAATCTTTGCTAAATCATTATTATATTAACTTCACTGAAGAAATAGTTATCCCACTCAAAGTTTATTTTACATAGTCAAACAAGCATTATAACATTATGGGGCCATCATGCTGAAGTGTTCAATGCTGCTCACCGCATCTTAGGATACACCAGTTATTGCTTTATTTGTTGGCTTGTTGGTTGGCACATACTCAGGTCTATTACAATAACTATTTTTGCAAATCATGCATTTAATCAATCACACATAAAACATACATGATTTATTTTGTTCCTCCCTCATTGCAAATTATTGTCGCTTAATGCTGTTCTTTCATACATATGTAGGCCAACTTCCATTGCAAAGTAGTTTTGCATCGAAGTGGTATATTAATATACCAATACCTGAGATACACACTCTACGTAGTATGTATTCTTCATGATCTATATTCTACATAATTAGACTGCTACCACACGTGATACTGTTGTTTTGCCTTTGTACATTCCTTTCGTCCTGACTGATAGTATATTATATACATCAAATTGAATGGTAAGGAGGCAACCATGATCACAACAATCCAGTTACCACAATAGTATGCAAATTGATGGAGCTCATACCTAACAAGGCTATGGTGTGCAAACAAAATAAAACCCTATACTTCTCTTTATAGCCTACCTTTTGCACAAACTGCATATTTGCTATTTTCAGCTATGCGGCCAGTGCTACAAACTCACTATCCTTATTATTGATTTAGTACTAGATCAATCATGGTGGTATATCATGCTCCTCATGTAGGAAAAAAACTTTTCCACATGGAGATGGCTATGAATGTCAAAGATGTGGTGTTAGAACAGTGGAATCAAGGTACAAATACTCCATGCAAGTCCGTACAGTCGATATCCTTGTTAGAATCTGTGTTTTGTGATTTAAGAGTGAATATAGAATCTAATGTGTCCTCTAAATTGTGAAATAGATATAAAATAAATATGTATTCTACTGATCCTGGCAATAGCGGACAAGACAAACCTATTATTGCAGAATTTATGTTCTTTGGTGATATAGATCAGGATTTAGTCGGAAGACCTCACATGCTTTTAGCTGCGGTAGTTGAAAGGCAAATGGGATATGTTCCACCCGAGATAAGGGCAGTTGTTGGGTGCAAATACAAAGTCATCGTTCAAATATAGAAGGATCACTCTAGAGCGATAGTCCGACATTCCATGTGCGCTCAATGATAGCCCAACCAGATCCCACTAGACTACTACTGCCAAGCAAATTAGAAGCTTCATCATCAGTGCACAGTGAAATTCAAGAAGCAATGATTCATGAAGAACAACTTCGTTCTATTCCACTGACGCCACCACCTGGTGCTACCATGCCTGCACAAACATCCACTTCTCTAACACCAGAAATTACTATTACTTTAGAGGTGAGGAATGTATTTATTACCATGATGCCCTTTCCCATACCATTGCATAAAACACGGCTTACATATATTCTATTTTAGATAGCTATTTTTTATGTCTAATTGTTTACATATCTATTACTAGCCTGCATCATCATTACGCTCTTAAAAAAGAACACATGGGGCTGTTATATCTAGCGAAGCTGAATTACCTGCCTCATCTACAAGACCAATTAAGAGGTCTTTTTCTCTATTAGAATCCATTACAGTCAATACTATTGTTCACAGGCTCAAAAAGCTATTCATGGGCTAACATGTATTGCAGATCTTCGCTTCCTACTCTGACTCAACATCCTCCTGCTTTGCAGAACGATCCATGCTGCGCAAAAAGCTAGGCCTGCAAGGGAGCTGTGTTCCCTGACGTCAAAGATGACGCACCGCATTAGGTATATCACAATATATTGCTGACCAATGGTAGTTGTTATCACAGAGAAAATAATTAGGTAGCACACGCCCTGACACTGTTTCCTCCATGATTTTCTTGCAGGGAGGCTGGACGCTCTGCTCACACGAAATACCATGTCTTGCTTCTACCTCAGTTCTTACGATGCTTACTGCATCTTTTCAATATCGCTGGCACCTTCAATGCTATCAGAACTTCCTCCTGCCAACCATGTTTATTTTTGTTGTACAGAATATCAACAACTGTGCTATATCTAGCAAGAAAACTACCATGACTAAATAACAGTGTTATGCTTTACCCTGTACTAACTAACGCAAACCTATTTCACCTCTTCCTTCTGATGAAGCCCTTCGCTTTCCCCATCGTACAAAACATGTGATACACAGTTTGCATAAAGATCTATTTACTGCATTATGCTGACAATATATGACCTGCTATTATACAACTAGATTCGTGTAACAATACTAACTTATCCTTCTGCTTTTGCCTCTGTATTACGTTTTCTCACAATTAGCAATGCTTCTTAAGATTCACATTGTTTCCCTTGCCATCACAAATAAACCGATTCCGGTGCTCCATCCTTTTCGTACCAATAGAAGCTACAACTTATAGACAATAGATTCACATTTATAGACTACTACCTCTAGTTTCAAAGCCTCACAATACACACAAGGGAGATTTCTAATTCTACCCAATTGTTCCTTGAACTTAACTCTAAACATCTCATGCATCTAATCTAAATCAGCCAACTTAATCCTAATTTCAGCACAAAATGCACAAAAAATAGAGTTAATTACTTTCTTAGATGCAACCAGGGAGAAGGATTTTTCATTCTCCTCAATTGTCTTGTTGAGAGCATTAATTTTAGTTGAGAGACTAGAGCAATTTTCACAAGTTTTAGTCCTACAATGAAGAAGCATTTAACTCATCTCTACCAACTTAAGTTTGCTATCCACACAATGAGAGCAAGAATAATCAAGATTAAACTTAAGCATATCCTTAGTTGCACTATCAAGTTTTAGTTCAAACAAAACATAGTTCGAGCATGATAAAGGAATCACATCTAAGACAATAACAATAAAGCAATCATGATTATTAATAGACTTAAGAGACTCTAGTTCAACTACAGTATCTTTTAGTTGACTAACAAAAAGGCATTAGCAATTTTTTGATTAGCCAATTGATCGTGCAAGCATAAGAAAAATTCACATTTTCCATTATGAGGATTCATGGATTTGGGCCTAATAACTTTTAGGTTCAAGTTGCCAATCATAATATCCTGATCCTTGATTAACTTAGCTTATTTCTTCAGTTTTTGTACAACTGTAACAAGAGCACGCTTCATTTCTTTAGAGGAGGGGCAAACCTCATCGGGATCACTGTAAGGCTCGTCATGGGAGGAGTCGACATCAATGGCACTACCATTGGCCATGAAGCACATGTTGATGAAGTCCTAGGCCTTTTTTTTGCTCCAAGAGTTCTCTTGGTCATCCCTCTGCTCCTGAGTCCATATCACTAATGTCGACGTTTTCAAGAGCGGCAAAGACTTAATTGACAAACTTATGGTAGTTATGTGTAACAACCTAGTTTTCAAAATATTTTAGAAGATTTTAAAATAAAGTTAACTATTTAGATTTTTCTTGAATTAATCAAAGTTTAATGTGAATTTTGCAAATTTAAAAGATTTAATGTGATTAAATTAAACTAGAATTAATTCAAACATCATTTTATTTGGGTTCTTTATGTCACAAGGAATTTTTCTATATTATTTTAGATTTTTTTAAGTTAACTTGCTATTTCTTTGAGCTTAATTTGAATTATCCTCATTTCTAAAATTTGAAAATCCCGTAAATCCGGATTTTCCTTATGGGCCAAATCTCCTTTCTCTGACCCATTCCTTCTCTCTCCGGCCCGGTCCGCTTTCTTCGTGCTGGCCCATTCTCTTTCTTTCTCCCATTTGGTCTAGCCACCTCATGCCGCCAAATTGATAGCGCCTTCACACCAAGTCACACATCGTGCATCCGCACAGTAGCGCCCCGCATCTATGCTTGCCATGCATCGTTCATCTGCACTGTTTACTTCACCCGTGTGCATTTCTGCCGCTCCTTCTTTCTCTCCATGCGTGGCTGACTAGCGGCCCCGCCTGTCAGTCTTCCCGTCTCTGTCCCAAAGTCTTCTTCTATGAGTTTGTCTTGTCTCCACCATGGATTCCTCACTATCTTCACCTCAGACTTCTCCCCTCTGAGTATAAATATGCGCATCGAGCCCCGTAGATTGCATCCCATCCCTCGGAATTCGTGAAAACCACCATAGTCATCTACAACTCCAGTGAGGAATTGCCATTGATCTGAGCCACTCCAAGCTTCATTGACCACTGTACGAGCTTCACCGAGACACCGTCGTCCTCTCCCGTCCGTCCGCTGTCAAAGAGGACACCGGAGCTCCGTTTCCACCGTTCACTCGATCGCACCGCCGCACCATCTCACTGTTGTCCACTCCCGCTCATTCCCGAGCTTCTCGCCAAGGTAAAACGAGCTCCTCATCTTGCCCTCTCTCTTCTGAGCACTTTGCTGTCCACCAGAACGCCGGTGAGCCTCAGTTGCAGTGAGCATCGCCGTCGAGCCGATGCGCTTCCATACCATCTTCAGGTACCACTTCCCTCGCCTAACGAGCATTTGGTTACGATTCGACGCACTCGCGCTCTCTTGATATCACGCCGCTTACGCCGAGATCTTCCACGATATGCCGTGAAGGCATCGGCACAAGGCAAGAATCGTATGCACGGTGGTCATATGGCGGGCAAGGCGTGTAATCCTCCGTCGTGCGGCGCGATCGCTACGATTTCGCGAGCATGGAGGTTGCGTTGCTACGGGAAGCGGTTCCTTGTTCTGCCACCCAGGAAACCAAGTAAGCCTGCTAGCTGCCTAGGAATAGCCGTCCTGGTTACCGGTTGCCAAAAAAAGGGGGGCCCACTCGGAAAATGTCAGACGAGATTTTCAAACAAAATTTGAATTTTCTATATCGAAGAAAGAATTCCCAATCCATTATCTATACCAAAGATCACACTGTCCTAGTTGGATATTCAAATCTGTTCAATTTTTTTTGACCGGTTTGGTATCTAACTAAACCTACCGAGATTTTCGGTAACCTCCTGTTATCAGAAAATCTCAGCCGGAAACCGAAAAGCCCCTTCCTAGGATACATGTTCGTGTATCTTTTTTCATCCATGGCTGTTCAAGTAATAATAGCCTGGTTCTTTTGGGTTTTTGAGGTGCCTTTTAGCTTGACTTCTTCAAAAGTCCAAATAAATAAAGAAGTTTCTTAAAACCGTTTTTCCAAATAGTTTTTCGAGTACGTCTCCGCATGCGCCGTTGGCGCCTCCTGTTCCAGTCCTTCTAAATGTTTCAGCATGTGTATATGAAAACCACGTCAAATCCCTTCTAGGTGCAATCAGAATTGTGCTTCTTGCTGCTTCTACTCTTCGAGCATTTTTTTTTGCCCGAAGCTGTGATGACGATTAAGTGACAGCAAGCTGAACCTTGCACCATATGACCATACTCCCTCGCAAAGGTAATTCCTCTCTTAAGATTCTCAAATCGCAATTCTTGTTTGTCATACTAAATTACAAAAAGTCCAAAAATCTTATTCCAAATAAATGCCATCAGGGCGTTTCAAAATTGAAAGTGGAGATGTACATAAATTTTTTTTCCAAAATCATGATTAGATTAGAATCACAAAATAAAACTGTACGTCTGGTTCACAAATCGCAGTGGCACAACATGCGACTCTTGTGTGCGGTGTGCCCCTTCTTTTGGTATGTAGCACTTGGGGACATTCACTGGTCCAAGGCTGAGCTATCGAAGATGTAAATCGGTGACAAAGGTGGCAGCCTTTGTGGCGGTGGTGGTGCGGTATTATCGACCGGGGACCTGTGCCACCCCACATCGCAATTCCTGACTATAGGAGCTCGAGTTTTCACAGAGAGAACCCAAGATTAAAGGTGATCGGTTTAGTTAGAGCACCATGCTTCGGAGCAAGGGATTGTTTTAGAGAGCAGGCTTGATCGGTTTAGTTCTTTATTAGAGGCCCACTCCCACGTTGTTCCTACATGCCAGACTAGTGGTTTTCAAAGCCATACACCTGTTGAGTGTCATCATGGTTTTTCTTCCACTTCAGATGTTATGGGATGAGCTTTGCTTAGCCAAACAGGCCATACCCTAACACTTACCACCTTGGATGGCCTGATCACTCGAGTCTGCATATGGAAACAACAACCCTGATATGTCATCATTGTCTCCTAGTACGCCATTACAAGTTTTTAGTATGGAGAGCAAGACAACTATTATTCATCTCATCTTCAGTTTTTGGATCCTACTCCTATACCTCAGTAGCCGCCTCCTGCCCCTCAGTCGAATCATATGTCCAAGATGAAGGAGCTGTTAACATCACATATTTCTAGGATGGATGATCAATTTAGTGATGTAAAAAGCTAGTTTATTGAAGTGATGCATTGAAGTCAGAAGGATGATCTTAGAAATTCACTCCAAACATTGAGTACTTGATTAGACGATTATGCTACATCACATGCTTCCTTGAGTACCATGAGTCAGTACTTGATATACATGAGGGTTAGCTTGCTACTCCACTTGAAGCAAGGGCTTTTTGATGGAGACACCATAGATTCACTTACAGGCACCTCAGTTAGATCCTTTGATCAATGAGTTGGATGATGAGGACCTACTTCCTGATGATGATTGTTTCACTCCTGACTATGACACTACTGCAGAAATCATCATCACAGACGGTTCAAAAACGTCATCACAAATGGTTTTCTAAACCATCTGAATTTATGGGTCAGTGATAATACGAGGTCATCACAGACGGCTTTTGAACCGTCTGTGGTATAAATATCACAGACGGTTTTAGTTAAAAACCGTCTGTTAAAGTGATAATCACATACAGTTTTTAACAACAAACCGTCTATAATATATAAATATCACAGATGGTTTTTAGTTACAAATCGTCTGTGATTACCAACTATCACAGACGGTTCTTAACGAAAAACCATCACAGACGGTTTGTTGCTAAAAACCGTCTTTGATTATCACTTTCACAGACGGTTTTTAGTTAAAAACCGTCTGTGATATTCTTTTCTTCCCCTAAATCTATTTCTGTTTATTGGCTAGCCTTAGGAAATGCTAGCCATGCCCTCTGAAATAAATAGGTCAACATGTATATGTATACATATAATTCACATCTCAATTAATTTCACAAACATAAAACATCCAATTCACATCTCAATTCATTTCACAAACATAAAATATAAATTTGGCAAATCAATTAATTGAAATGAAATAAAGTGTCCATTAACAAATACACAATTACAAAAGATCTACATTGTATTTGCACTTAGATGGTAACATTGTATTTTTTATTGCTCTATCACTCCGGAATCGAGGTCTTGCGAAAGATATATTTTCATAATCAACGAATTTATCAGGCTGCACAAGCAATACTTGGATGGTGCATGATTGCTATCCAAGTATTGCTTGTGCAGCCTGACAAGTCGTTGATTATGTATTGTTTCTTTTGCGAGACTTCGATTCCGGAGTGATAGAGCAATGAAAAATCATTCTTTGTTGTGAAACTCTCCTTCTGAGTTTATGACTTTAGCCACCAAAAAGTACACGCACTATCCTCAAATTTGTACAAGGTCGTCCTGTTGCAATGCAGTTGTCGGGATAGACACAATCTATCGATAGGAATATCAATGTGCGTATATATATATATATATATATATATATATATATATATATAAAACCTGATAAGTATGAAATAATTATGGGAAGATTAACAGACCTTTGGATTGATGATCTTCGAGGAATTGAGGAGTAGTCTCATATGGTGGCAAACGTAGAATCCACATATGTTGCCCTGCGGCTGCTGGTGGCACTACAAAAAAATAGGATGTGTTAATTCAAGATGCATTACTACCAACTATTGTATATGATTAATTAATGTGTACTAGTGAATACCGAAAATTTTTTAACATGTTTCAGGCCATTGGCCCCTTGCGTCGAGAGACCTGCCTTTTCAATGAACAGGGCGAAGGGCGAACGACTTACGTGATTCGAAAAAGTTAGTTTTAGTCATTCGAAAGGAAAGAAAGAGTGCAATATAGTTATATATAGAGAAAATGTATTTACATATCGATTAATTGGCTGATAACTGTGTAGTCGGTTTTATTCTTACTTAGGGAATCAAGGTATATTGCCTTGTTCTATTTTGGTACAATTACTATCAAAATCCAGTGGAACCCCTGATTGTGGGGCATAAGTACGTATTTCTTATCGCGGTGAGCCAGCAGTGCTGCTGTAATGTACCTCTCAATGAAGGATGCATCCTCAGTGATTTTATGCATGGCGACGAAGTGTGGGTCCAAGAAACCAACCGATGATTTGGATGATCTAGCTTCAGTCAGCATGAGTCTATATATGTACACACAAAAGTAACAAATTATATATGACATTTATCGGTATGATATGAACGGAGACGGTGATTGTACACACTTACAGCATCCAGCATCGAATGAGTGAGGCGTCAAGAGCGCTGAGCGTGTAAAGATCAAATAAATCTTCAAAGGTTACCACGAAGACACAATCCTGAATGTTGTGCTATAAATGATCCGATCTAAATTTGACAATGATACCTGAGCGCTGCTCTTCCTGTGGCTTATTGGCCAGTTCCATATACCAAGTGTGTAAGCTCTGACAACTAAGTCCTAGGAGTATGAGACGCTCTTCTGGGACGATTAGCGGCTTACCTAGCACAAATTTGCGGGCCAATGGCAGGTACGGGATATCATCATTAGTCTTCTTTGATTTACCCTTGCTGCCCCTGCTACCTTGGCTGTAGGTCGACTGTAAAGGTAGCATCGGTGGAAGTTGTTGCACCGGGAATAGCTCCCGTGGACTAAGCACCGGTGCAGGTAGCGGTGGTGGAGATAGTCCTTGTGGAGATGGCACCAGTGCATGTAGCTCTGGTTCGGATTGCCCTTGTGGACCTGCCACCGGTGAATAAGTCTCCAGGCAGATATCGCTTTTAGGCCACTGGATGAAGGTTCCAATAGCTTGCCCTAGAATCACAAGCTCATCGTTGGGGGGCTTTGGTGGACGACCTCAAAATTGGCATGCACAACATCCACATTCACTTTTTCAAAGCCTGGCTCTAAAGGTGCACCGTGCACCAAGGCCTCGGGATCGGACGGATATACCTGGCCCCAAGCAACGCACAAGGCAACGGAGGCATATCTCACTTGGAGCTTGTACTTCGTAAGCTCCTACATAACGATACAAAATTAGCTACTCCAATGGCCTATCAACGGATCGAGCATTCCAGAGATAATAATTATTACCAGGATGTCGTCCACAAGAAATCTGACCTCGCTTTCTGTCGTAGGATTGGACGTGCAGCTACTCCGAAGGTTGGGGGGCTGGCTAGCACAGGAGCGGTGGCGGCGGCCTGCTGATTTTCTGTAAATCTTTGCATCTCATCTCTGATGTAATCAGCAAACTCCTCTCTAAGAGATGCTTTGATCTCCTCTCGTAGCCGTGCCTCACGCTCGGCTTTGTTTCTCTTCTTACTCCGATGCAATTCGGAATTATCTGAGAAACCATGTTTTTAAGGAACATAAAGCCCAAGGTTTCTCGTACGACCCGGGTGCTCCTTGTTTCCCAATACCGCGGAGAGTATGTATTTCTCTCTAGTTGACTGGAATGATCCCTGGGAATGATCCCGCAAGAGCCCGACATGTCATTTAACTTAATTCCTATGAAGTTGTGGAGTAATTACAAGCTACGTAGTTCGATATCTTACCAGGTGGTGGGACACTTTCTGATCTGCAGGGTTTCGGAAGGAGATGTCCTCCGACGACGTGGTAGATGACCTCGCTCTAATCCAATTTCGAGCACGCTCATACGGGATCGTGGCAAATGGCGGGGTGGTGTCTCGTAGGATTGCCTATTCATTCTCCTGCCTCGACTGCTGGATTTTACCCGCATACCCAGCTATGCGAGTCTGTGGGGGTGTGTGTTTTTTGCCTAGAGGGTCTTGTGCGTCGCACTTGCACTTCTAAAATCTTTGGTCGTTTTAATCGCTTTAAACTCTTTCCATTGTGATTCTAGGAATTGGTACTTATAAAGGGCATTAGATCTTCTCTACAAACTGCTTGACAAGTACGCTCTTAAAGTTCTTCCATGCTTTGCATGCCGCTAGCAAGGCATGTTGTTGCACGGAGTAATGATGTTCTTCTGGGATCTCGAACGATGCAAAAATCTCTGTCAGCAGCTCACGTTTTCGAGTCTCACTCACGGTCTTCCACGAATCGAATGTGATCTCAATTCGTTCTCGTGCAACTATTCCAATCGTTCTTCGACATGCAGCAGCTGCTCGGCGAGGAAGGAGAGGGGTCCCAGATCCATCGACCTCTGTGGTGGTAAATCAACCCTCAGGCTTTTTCGATAGTCCTCTTCCTTGGCGTTTTGATTTTGGAGCCGTCGCATCCGGCAATGATATTGAAGAATACGCGGATGACATGGCCTTCTCATATATGAAAAGCAAGATTTAACATATATTCATATATTCATATGTATATATATTCATAAGTAACATATATTCATAAGTTAAAAAAACAAAGCAAGAGTTATCAAGAATTCTAATAAGCCAAGTATATGAATATGAAAAGTACATGTATGAATATGAAATTTGATTTTAATTATTGCTCTTAGAAGGCTAGTTGCACAAGAAATATTATTGGTCTCTCGCCACAACAGATATCAATCTTATATATATATATATATATATATATATATATATATATATATATATATATATATATAGCGTTATAGATTAGACCTTGAGCTTTATTTTCAAACTTAGCTATTAAAGTAAGCAATCGACCATGAACGAAATACGATAACCAAGATGTGACCTCCTTGTAATCAATCTACTGATTTCAACTTAAACTAAATCAAGATTAAACAAAGTATATATGTATGTATATAACTCAATGAGAATCAAATACATAGCTCGCTTAATAATCAGATTAAACGACTAATGACAAACTCAAGGTCCATCTACCATTACATATATATATATATATATATATATATATATATATATATATATATATATATATATATATATATATATATACACACACACACACATATATATATATATATAAACTCAGTTGTATGTCTTCATCATAGAGCTAGGTCACAGTGCAATCTTTGCAATTTTTAGGTTATGAATCACAAGATACATATACTAACTTATACATGGGTATCACAATAGGTCACAAAGATATGAATCACAAAGATGCATATATATATATATATATATATATATATATATATATATATATATATATATATATATATATATATATATATATATATATATATATATATATATATATATATATATATACACACACACTAACTTATACATGAATCTCAGCATATATATCACAGACGGTTCTTAACTAAGAACCGTCTGTAATAAACCTTTCCTTCCCACACACTTGAGTTATCACCTACACCAACCAGCAGGCACTGTAATAAGATCTCACAGAGTGTATTACTTTACAACAACCCAGTGTATTTCTTTACAACAGCCCAATGAACATAGAGATATATATATGTATGACTCATTCTCAAAATTTACTGATATATCACACATTTTTACATATACATAAATGTAAATTCATAAATACATCACACACATGCATTGTTATATACATAAATGCAAATTCACATATACACATCACATGCATGCATTGTTATATACATAAATGCAAATGCCTACATATATATCGCACATTCTCATTTTACTTGCTTATTTTCTTTGAAAATTAGCCCTTCATGATGATCAATGCGTATGTAACTAGTTTCATCATATTGTTCGTCGTTGACCCTTATGCCATTTTCAAAAAGTGGTAACTCGTCAAATTGATTGTATTCGTCCTCGTCCACTACATTCTCTACTCCGACAATTCTCCTTTTTCCATAAAGAACTATATGTCGCTTCTTATTTGTCAAGTCGATTACATAGAAAATGTCAGAACCGGATTTAGAAAACCGAATTCCTCTGTGATTTCTCGCATCGTTCCTGGATCGTGGCAGCTGCTCACGCTACATCATCAGATATCAAAAACATATTAAGCGAAAGCATAATTAATACAGTAATAACTTACATGGGCCGATTAGGCCGGGAAAGCGGAGAATGCAGCAGCGGAAAATCTTCACACAAGTGGAACCCACGAGTCTTGCCCACAGGCAGCCAACTGGGGTTTCGCGACCTATGTTCATGGCCTTCTTGAATACCAGCTTTGTCGACCCTTCTGGAGCATTGCAAGGCCTTCTTCTATTTTTGACTGACTGGAGGGTAATAGCAATAGTGAGTACAAATTGTACTCAACAAGCCACCACACAGAATGCAACGCTAATAACTATTATATGCAAGGCTATGAAAGGAGGATTGATGTTATTTTATTTGCTAAAGCAACATTTCCAAATATCATAAATAGAATTTCTGTGACTTAGCGATTTTAACCAAAATGCAGTTGTAAAGAGAGAGTGCAATATTTATAGTAGCGCAGGTTACATCCACCTGTTGAGGTGCATGGTTACCTCTGCCAATGCTAGTTTTGTTTACTGGGCTACGTCCACCCTGATTATCGCTGGAGTACATCTCTCCAGGAAAAATCCAACAAAGTAGAGTACATCTCCCTACTTAGTTTTCATCCCGCCCGAAAAAGGTTTTGAAATAGAACTAACTCGAGGATGTTCCCATGTCCGCTCTTGACCGTGAGCACGGCTATTCGAATAGTTTAGACTCTGCAGAGTTGTACATCTTTACCCACAAGAGATATCCCAATTGTTATATTCCGCATGTTTCCTTAGACATGCAAATCAACCAGATTATCACATGACCTTTACAATGTATCTAGTAAATGAATGCACTCGCTAAGGTTTCGTCTACAGGAAGGCCATTGGCGCCAGCTAGACCCCCTCTTGCGCCCACTTCTATCCGGTGACACGACCATCTCCAGGACGCTGTGCGTCCAGCAAGAAAAATCGTGCTTTCCCCCGAAATACATTCATTTATCAAGTAGTACAAATTATTCACCATGCCTACACTTTGCCGCCTTGTGGTTGTACCGCTTACATGGAGAGGTCAACACAGGATTAAGTCCTTAATTTGTCCAGACGGGCTTCCGCATCCCAATGTTACATCCACCAACCACTCTTTCCATCCGCCCATACAGATAAGAAATTTTTAGGGTTTCGAGAAGCATAAGATAATCTGTACCAAAACTATCACTCATCTACATCCCATGACTGCCCCAAAATCAATTTAATTGATTGAAGAATAATGATGAGCCGGACAATTTAATGCCCTAGCTCTGGACTCCGTTAGCGGTACATATGACTTAGCTAATGTTAATAGCATTATCTTCTAGGGCGACAAGGATTAATTGAAACAAATGGTAAAGAGTGACATGATAATATACTGGTATCATAACAGGGACAATATCTACCTTACATTTGATATACATTTGTATAACAAGATTAAGCATGCACTTTGATAATTTAAAAGAACATACTTTTGAGAAATGTAGGATCAATATGATCAAAGTGATGACTTGCCTTGATTATTTACCGCGGTCTTGAATTAATTCACAACCCGCTTAACCAATCAGTCGCAATAAATATAATTCTTGAATCTTCACTGCAGCCTGAATCCGCTTGGTCTTGTCGCCTTCAGACGACGGTTTCTAATTACGCGCAATAAAATGAAGAACCAAATAAATTAAAATGGCGACAAAGGGTCTAGTTTAAATTAATTGAGTTTTATTTATTGTTGCTTATAACTTAAGGGTAGAGAGGGAGCGATCGGAATAGATTCAATTGATAGGGAGGAGCTGATTGACTAGCTTTACCAGGAGGGAAAATTTTAAGAATTAGATAGAAGTGGATTAAAGGATTACCCGCAGGGTTATCCTGCTGGGTTTAAGACGAAGGGTTGATCTTTTTCTTTTATAACTTCTTTCATTTTATTTTATATTTATTAAGGAAGTTTCAAGAGCTAGGTTGGATTTACATGTATCTTTAGGAAGGTTGCCGAGGAGGGTGATTTGGCAGATAGTTGATTCACGTATTTTATCCAATTATGGCTAGGAGCAAGCTAGTATTCCTCAACTTATTAAAGAGGATGGATGGTGACAATTTGCTAGAAACATGATTTATAAATTAATAAGATTGCACCAAAGTAATTATTCTTAATTGCTGGAAATTGATTTAGACTAATTTGGATGTAAAACTGTGTTTTAGCAAGACTTTCTATCATGAATGATAATTGCTCAGTAATTATTATTTTATGGTTTTAATCTTGCAAGATTTCAGACTTAGGTTGATTAATGGGATTGTTCCAAGATAATTTAGTCGTGGCAGAGAGTAATCTTTATTTAGGTTTAAGATTCTGTTAATCCAATAAGAGGTTCAACTCTTTGCATTTTATAGGAAAACAATACTTTCATTAAAAAGAGAGCCCGCTGGATTTTAGCAATGAATACTTGGTTATTAATAATCCAATAAACTTGCTTTGCAGTTGAGGTTTATGGATTCCGAGGTAAAGGTACAATAGGTAGCAGGTCATGTGAGCTTCAAGTAGTTAAATTAATATTCAAGTTTCTGGATGGAACATAGAAGTGTTGGAGATTATCTTTTATAAAGACTTTCAAATTCCAAAACCAGGTAACAAGTTACTTTAAATTTGTTCATTAATTAATCTTAGGATAGTTAATCTTGCAAATTTTTAGTAGAACTTAAGATCTTAATATTTCTATCTTCTCATGAATTAATTGTCTTTATATTAGACTTCTTAACAACAATTGCTATTGTATCTTTGCAATTCATTAGTCAATTGGGAAAATTTGACATGAAGCTTGGGATTTAAATAATCTCCATACAAGGATAAATTTGCCATTGGTTGACACAGCATTACTATTTGATTTCAAAATCACCTCATTAGTCCAGAAGAAAACATCTCCTAGCATGCTTCATGGGTTAACTTGCGGATTAATCTTTTCAAAATTTTGCAAGGGATGACATTATACAAATGATAACCAATGGCTACATACAATTGCAATGGCCCACCTGTCATTCAAAGAAAGAGGGTAGGCAGGGACTTCTGGGAGGAGGGGGGCTCGGCCGAAGAAGGCAGAGAGGGGCGCGGCACGCTCTTAGGCGGTGTTGTCGGCACTGCTGATGGGGAAAGGCTGGAGAAGCGACGTCATTCAGCACAACAAGTCTAGGCGGTCGAGGACACAAGGCGCCGCGACGACGACTTCCTTCGGAGCGGGGCCGGGATGGCTTGTGGCGGCCGGAGTAAGAGATTCCCAGGGCTGCAGCAACCGGAGAGGAGGAAGGGGAAATTAGGGCGAGCCAGAGCAGCAGGGTGGCCTGGGGATCTCACCTGTGGTGATGGCCTGGTCGGGGAGGCACGGAGGTGGGCTGGCGACGAGCTCCGCCGGTGGTGCGGGAGGTCTCCCGGTGGTGGCGAGCTCGGGTGGCCAGGAGGCTTGACCGCCCGTTGCAATAGCTCCGGGTTGTCGAGGAGCCACTCCCACCGCGACGAATTGGGGCGGAATCGGCTGAGGAAGAATTGGCGGCGTAGCAATCGGAAGAAGGGGGAAAAATAGTGCTTTGGTTTAGTGGGGGAGAGGTGAAGGCACGGGGAAGGTGCTGGGAGTCTCGATTCCTCTTCATAGGCGAGAGGGGTGAGGAGGCCGGTTGTAGGCGTAGCTGGCACTGAGGTGATGGAGGCGACGCGGTGTATCAGTGGGCGGGGTTGAGGCCGGCGCAGGCTAGCGGGGAGGGCAGCGCTAGGCCAGAGCTTGGATGCGACGCAGACCGATGGAGGGGACGGTGGATGACGACTGCGCCCCTCAGCGCGCGCGCGAATCCGGGGCGGAGCAGCCGATGCTCAGCTGGGCCGGGGCGAGGTGGCTGTGAGCGGCGCCAGGGAGGAGAGGGAAGCAGGGGAGGCGCCGACGGGCCGGGGGCCGGGGTGGCTGGAGCCGGGTTGGCCGAAGGATGGGGCCGGGCTGGCGTCTTCGGGGAAGAGGGCGTGGAGGGAGGCGGCCAGGCCGGTTGGCCGCGAGAAGAGAAGAGGGAGGGTGGCGACGCCTGTACAGGGAGGGGGAGGAAGTGAAGCAAGGGCAATGGGGATAGGGAATAAAGGGGTTTTCGGATGGGCCAAGGGGGCTAGTGGGCCGAAAAGGATTTCCAATTTTTGAATAATTCCGGAATTTTGCAATTAATTCCTTGTTTAAGATGACTAGATGCTGACTATTGCAATGCCAAGATTAAATATAAAATTTAAATCCCAGAGTTAAATTTGAGTTTAGGATTTACAAAGTTTTGATTATCCAGTTTTAAATTCAATGATTCCAATTTTTGGTTTAACCGAAAAGAAGAGTGGGAGTTCCCAGAATTTCAAATTTTTGGGAACTTGGTTCCGGATTTTGAAATTCTGTTTTTTTTCTTATTATGAAATTTTGCCGCTAGAAATTCCAATTCAAGAACTCAATTAAACAAAATTTTGAAATACGCAAAAATTCGATAAAGATTTTTTTATAAATTTTGCAATTACATTTTTCCCGTAAATTTGGGATGTTACAGATCCTACCCCCCTTAAAAGGAATCTCGTCCCCGAGATTCGGGTAGAGTAGAAAGATAGAGGTGGAGAACAACTGGCTAGTAGTAGGTTACAAGTATCTGCTTGGCGAGTCGTGTTTTCCTTGGAGTTGTCGGGAGTGAGAAGAAAAACCTGCACAAAAAGGGTTAACACTTGGAGAGAGATGGTATGCAGGGGGAACCTTGTTTCTTTCACGTAGATCTTGTAGCAGTTATTTATTCAGGCACTGAATTTACTTTTCCAGGTATCCTTGTTGTCCAGAAGTGCCTAGTCCAAAAATCCTTTTTAAACTGGAAGGGTAGTGGTCCATAATCTATGGTACTTCATTATTCTTGTTATCCTTGGCTAGCCCCCTTAAGATAAGGTTCTTGATTCTCATTTCTTTTATCTGATCCTGTCATGGCAAGTTTGATGGCAACTTGCAAGCTCATCCTTTGTATTTTGGCAGCTTTGGTTAGCAGGATGCTCACGGGGCAATCCTTGGGGCAGTGATCTTGTCCTTCACAAAGCAAACACGTAACTTTACTCATCGGGCATTCTCCAATTGGATGATCCTCGTCACAGTTGGGGCAACCATCGGTGCATTGATCGTCCTGATGTCCTTTTTCTCCGCACCGAGTGCATGCCACTAAGTACTTGAGGCAATCCCCTGTCGGATGGTGTTCCTTGCAGTGGGGACAATAGGGGTTTGGACAGTTGTAGCAGTAATGTCCTTTTTGTCCACAAATAAAACATGGTCCTCTTTTATCCGATCGTAGTGGGGGACACGATCGGGCGTTATGTCCTACCTTGCCACACTCACAGCAGTCCGTAGTTGGCAGAACGTCTGGATCCGAAATTATCTTTGGGGCAAGCCTACTTTGTCCTTGAATTGTGCCCTTGGTGATAAAGTCTTTCCTGATGCTAGGGCCAAGGTGAGGGGTAATGGTTTCCATGGCTTGCATGCTTTTCTTCCTTTGGACACATTTACTCGCATAGTGTCCTATGGATCCACAATAGAAACATTTAGCATTCTTTCCAAACTTCTTAGGAGGGCACTCGATGTTGAATATTTCCTTCGTGCCGATGTCGGGGTTGGTAATAGTGACATCCTTTATCTGCTTCTCCGTTTCCGGTTGGGAGTACTCATTTATTGAGTCTTTTATTCCGCAAGGATGAGAACACTTAATTGTCCTGTTTGACTCTCTTTGAGGGCATTTGTTGGTATAATGTCCGATATCTCTGCAATTGAAGCAAGTGATATCCTTTTGAGGTTTGCCAGACACTGTGCGGCGAAGATTTCCTCGTGGTTGATCTTCCTTCGTCTTCAGCTTGTATGCAGGAATATATTCTTGGCAAGTACCAACTTCTCGTCTCTCTCTCTTCCTTTGGTCAATGGTAGCTGTCTTGCTCTTTGCAATTGCTTGCTTGAATTGAGTGGCGCACCCATCATGAAGTGGGAACTGGGTCTTGATCCTCTTGTAGGTCAAGTCTTTTGATCCGTTGTCTTTCCCCGAGATATTGTTGGCTTCGAGCTTCGAGCCTTGATTGCCTTGTCTTGGTCATCACCATTTCTTACTTGAAAGCCTGACGAGGTTTCAGCAGCTAGGTGAGAGGGAAGCAAGATGAGGTACGAAGAGATTCGCATAGGTAAGAGATTTTACTCTAATGAAGGAGAGTGCACCTAAAATTGGGGCAACACACCACCACACAGAACAACCAAATTTTTGTAAACAAGCTTTTCCTGTGACTGCAAAAATATAGTGCCTGAGAGCAAGAAGGCAATGCACAGGGCCAATTAAAAGAAGCAACGACTAAGCGAGACGGCACACAAAAGAGAGCGCAGGGTTCTAAGCACTAAATCTTATCGGGACTGAAGGAGAAACAAAATCTCTCTTTGCAATGATACTCCATCTTTCTTTCATATTACTTCATGAACCATAGTTCTTTATTCCAGGCTTATAATCCATGACTTTATTCCTCCTTGATTACATCCGGGCTTTCTCCTCCTACCTTGTCTAAAATCTTTAGTCAAGTATTGCGATTATTTATCCGATCCACCAATCATATAAATTGCATGATCCCGGGTTCCAATAATCAACACAGAATTATTTATTCCTTATGAACTTCCAATCTCATTAATTTGCGATCAACTAGCCTCTCATAATCCAAGTTTTACCAAATGCTACAATTCCAAATTGTGCTAGTGATTAATCCACTCAACTCCATTAATTTATGATCACTTTTCTCTTGTTATTCCAAGTTACATCAAACCTTAAAATTTTGCTATTGGTCATTCCAGTCAGCTTTATAATTCTTATTAATATTGCATCAATTCATCAATTGTTTCAGCGATCCTTAATAATCCAAGCTTTTCCATTATTGATGCATAATTTGATTCCTTAGGTGTTCAAATCTTATCATCCGAAAATTTTCTTTCCAAGTTACTGCCTTGCTATTATTTATCCACCGATAACAAGATTATCAAACAAATCTAAAATCCGAACGTTATTAATCATTCTTTCCAATCACCTAGATGATCCGACAATTTCTTCAGTGATCAACTATATTCTGGTATCCCCTCAGGTATACAAATTCATCCAAATTTCATCTTGCCTCTTGAGGTTGCAAGGTAATATCCATAATTATACTCTTCCTTATTTATGGAATCCAATTGATTTACGTAGGCAACTAATCCAAGCTTCTTTACTGTTGTTGCAAAATCATGGTTAGCTCACTAGGTAATCCAATTTTCACCATCCAAAACTTTTCTCTGGAATCCAATCAATTTATCCACTTGAACACTTCAATTCATGACTAAATTCACCAATTATCCACTTCCTTTATAACTCTGAGTATTTTAATCAAATCTTTATCCCCGAGAATAAGGGCATCGGGCAACTCATAATCCAAAATTTGTGCCATCCTTTATAATTCCAATAGCCCTTTTTGATATTCAGTTTTATCCTGGTATTCCAGTATTTATGTATGCCTTTATTATTCAATCATGATTTCACTTCCTTTGGAAATTCAATCAGCTTGCTTATTTATCCAACCCAACTCATCTATTGCTCCATTCCAAGTATTTAAATTAGCTGATTTCTGTAATCAATCCAATCAATCCATTTATTGCTCCATTGCAATTGGCATACCTCCTAATCAATCCAATTTTTTTAAATAGATCCACTAGTACTGTACCGAAGTATTTCCATTGACTTAACTCCAAAATCAACTCTAATCATTTAAATCCGAGCACTTTCGGACATCACAAAAATTGGTGTAAATCCACCAAGATTGGTCCAGATGTTGCCTGAAAATTCAACTGAACTTGATTTAATCCTCTTGGCTAATGTCCAGAGATTCCAAGTTTTCAGGTGGTGTATCATTTTTCATCCAAAATATTTTTTTTATAACTACCTCTTTAAGATCCGATATAAATCCACCAAAATTAATTTACAATTATCCTGGAGGTAGTGGCATATATCTTTTCTTCCCTCACTGATGTGGATAATCCAATCTATAGCCAAACCAAACATTAAATTGACCCAATCATCTTTTCTCAAAAATTCTTTTCTATCAATCGACTTGATCCAACGAATTCTTATCCGAAAGTTGACATCTTTATCTCTTCCAAACAATTGTTTTGAATCCAACATATGCACTTTAGATTCCAAAGTGAGGCTTCTTGAAGGAACTCACGAAAAGCGCTCTAAAAGCTTAGAATTTTGAATTTTGGGGTAAGAGAGCTCCCAGATTTAAAATCTTGATTGAAATAAGATATAGACAAGGGGAGATCAAGATTTAGGTAAGAGGAAATTTTCTAGGAAGGATAAGATGAAGCAATAATGCTTACATTTTTCACAAATAGTGTTTTAAGAAAATAATTCTAATCTTTCAGACTATCGGCCATGCTAACTATGGTCACGACCTACAGTCGATATGCTCTGATACCAACTTTGTCAGAACCGGATTTAGAAAACCGAATTCCTCTGTGATTTCTGCACTATTCCTCGGATCGTGAGCTGCTCACGCTTACATCATCAGATATCGAAAACATATTAAGCGAAAGCATAATTAATACAGTAATAACTTACATGGGCCGATTAGGCCGGGAAAGCGGAGAATGCAGCAGCGGAAAATCTTCACACAAGTGGAACCCACGAGTCTTGCCCACAGGCAGCCAACTGGGGTTTCGCGACCTATGTTCATGGCCTTCTTGAATACCAGCTTTGTCGACCCTTCTGGAGCATTGCAAGGCCTTCTTCTATTTTTGACTGACTGGAGGGTAATAGCAACAGTGAGTACAAATTGTACTCAACAAGCCACCACACAGAATGCAACGCTAATAACTATTATATGCAAGGCTATGAAAGGAGGCTTGAGGTTATTTTATTTGCTAAAGCAACATTTCCAAATATCATAAATAGAATTTCTGTGACTTAGCGATTTTAACCAAAATGCAGTTGTAAAGAGAGAGTGCAATATTTATTGTAGCGCAGGTTACATCCACCTGTTGAGGTGCATGGTTACCTCTGCCAATGCTAGTTTTGTTTACTGGGCTACGTCCACCGTAATTATCGCTGGAGTACATCTCTCCAGGAAAAATCCAACAAAGTAGAGTACATCTCCCTACTTAGTTTTCATCCCGCCCGAAAAAGGTTTTGAAATAGAACTAACTCGAGGATGTTCCCATGTCCGCTCTTGACCGTGAGCACGGCTATTCGAATAGTTTAGACTCTGCAGAGTTGTACATCTTTACCCACAAGAGATATCCCAATTGTTATATTCCGCATGTTTCCTTAGACATGCAAATCAACCAGATTATCACATGACCTTTACAATGTATCTAGTAAATGAATGCACTCGCTAAGGTTTCGTCTACAGGAAGGCCATTGGCGCCAGCTAGACCCCCTCTTGCGCCCACTTCTATCCGGTGACACAACCATCTCCAGGACGCTGTGCGTCCAGCAAGAAAAATCGTGCTTTCCCCCGAAATACATTCATTTACTGGCGAGTACAAATTATTCAGTCATGCCTACACTTTGCCAGCTTGTGGTTGTACCGTTTTACATGGAGAGGTCAACACAGGATTAAGTCCTTAATTTGTCCAGACGGGCTTCCGCATCCCAATGTTACATCCACCAACCACTCTTTCCATCCGCCCAGACAGATAAGAAATTTTTAGGGTTTCGAGAAGCATAAGATAATCTGTACCAAAACTATCAGTCATCTACATCCCATGACTGCCCCAAAATCAATTTAATTGATTGAAGAATAATGATGAGCCGGACAATTTAATGCCCTAGCTCTGGACTCCGTTAGCAGTACATATGACTTAGCTAATGTTAATAGCATTATCTTCTAGGGCGACAAGGATTAATTGAAACAAATGGTAAAGAGTGACATGATAATATACTGGTATCATAACAGGGACAATATCTACCTTACATTTGATATACATTTGTATAACAAGATTAAGCATGCACTTTGATAATTTAAAAGAACATACTTTTGAGAAATGTAGGATCAATATGATCAAAGTGATGACTTGCCTTGATTATTTACCGCGGTCTTGAATTAATTCACAACCCGCTTAACCAATCAGTCGCAATAAATATAATTCTTGAATCTTCACTGCAGCCTGAATCCGCTTGGTCTTGTCGCCTTCAGACGACGGTTTCTAATTACGCGCAATAAAATGAAGAACCAAATAAATTCAAATGGCGACAAAGGGTCTAGTTTAAATTAATTGAGTTTTATTTATTGTTGCTTATAACTTAAGGGTAGAGAGGGAGCGATCGGAATGGATTCAATTGATAGGGAGGAGCTGATTGACTAGCTTTACCAGGAGGGAAAATTTTAAGAATTAGATAGAAGTGGATTAAAGGATTACCCGCAGGGTTATCCTGCTGGGTTTAAGACGAAGGGTTGATCTTTTTCTTTTATAACTTCTTTCATTTTATTTTATATTTATTAAGGAAGTTTCAAGAGCTAGGTTGGATTTACATGTATCTTTAGGAAGGTTGCCGAGGAGGGTGATTTGGCAGATAGTTGATTCACGTATTTTATCCAATTATGGCTAGGAGCAAGCTAGTATTCCTCAACTTATTAAAGAGGATGGATGGTGACAATTTGCTAGAAACATGATTTATAAATTAATAAGATTGCACCAAAGTAATTATTCTTAATTGCTGGAAATTGATTTAGACTAATTTGGATGTAAAACTGTGTTTTAGCAAGACTTTCTATCATGAATGATAATTGCTCAGTAATTATTATTTTATGCTTTTAATCTTGCAAGATTTCAGACTTAGGTTGATTAATGGGATTGTTCCAAGATAATTTAGTCGTGGCAGAGAGTAATCTTTATTTAGGTTTAAGATTCTGTTAATCCAATAAGAGGTTCAACTCTTTGCATTTTATAGGAAAACAATACTTTCATTAAAAAGAGAGCCCGCTGGATTTTAGCAATGAATACTTGGTTATTAATAATCCAATAAACTTGCTTTGCAGTTGAGGTTTATGGATTCCGAGGTAAAGGTACAGTAGGTAGCAGGTCATGTGAGCTTCAAGTAGTTAAATTAATATTCAAGTTTCTGGATGGAACATAGAAGTGTTGGAGATTATCTTTTATAAAGACTTTCAAATTCCAAAACCAGGTAACAAGTTACTTTAAATTTGTTCATTAATTAATCTTAGGATAGTTAATCTTGCAAATTTTTAGTAGAACTTAAGATCTTAATATTTCTATCTTCTCATGAATTAATTGTCTTTATATTAGACTTCTTAACAACAATTGCTATTGTATCTTTGCAATTCATTAGTCAATTGGGAAAATTTGACATGAAGCTTGGGATTTAAATAATCTCCATACAAGGATAAATTTGCCATTGGTTGACACAGCATTACTATTTGATTTCAAAATCACCTCATTAGTCCAGAAGAAAACATCTCCTAGCATGCTTCATGGGTTAACTTGCGGATTAATCTTTTCAAAATTTTGCAAGGGATGACATTATACAAATGATAACCAATGGCTACATACAATTGCAATGGCCCACCTGTCATTCAAAGAAAGAGGCGGCAGGGACTTCGGGAGGAGGGGGCTCGTACCAAGAAGGCAGAGAGGGGCGCGGCACGCTCTTAGGCGGTGTTGTCGGCGCTGCTGATGGGGAAAGGCTGGAGAAGCGACGTCATTCAGCACAACAAGTCCAGGCGGTCGAGGACACAAGGCGCCGCGACGACGACTTCCTTCGGAGCGGGGCCGGGATGGCTTGTGGCGGCCAGAGCAAGAGATTCCCAGGGCTGCAGCAACCGGAGAGGAGGAAGGGGAAATTAGGGCGAGCCAGAGCAGCAGGGTGGCCTGGGGATCTCACCTGTGGTGATGGCCTGGTCGGGGAGGCACGGAGGTGGGCTGGCGACGAGCTCCGCCGGTGGTGCGGGAGGTCTCCCGGTGGTGGCGAGCTCGGGTGGCCAGGAGGCTTGACCGCCCGTTGCAATAGCTCCAGGTTGTTGAGGAGCCACTCCCACCGCGACGAATTGGGGCGGAATCGGCTGAGGAAGAATTGGCGGCGTAGCAATCGGAAGAAGGGGGAAAAATAGTGCTTTGGTTTAGTGGGGGAGAGGTGAAGGCACGGGGAAGGTGCTGGGAGTCTCGATTCCTCTTCATAGGCGAGAGGGGTGAGGAGGCCGGTTGTAGGCGTAGCTGGCACTGAGGTGATGGAGGCGACGCGGTGTATCAGTGGGCGGGGTTGAGGCCGGCGCAGGCTAGCGGGGAGGGCAGCGCTAGGCCAGAGCTTGGATGCGACGCAGACCGATGGAGGGGACGGTGGATGACGACTGCGCACCTCAGCGCGCGCGCGAATCCGGGGCGGAGCAGCCGATGCTCAGCTGGGTCGGGGGCGAGGTGGCTGTGAGCGGCGCCAGGGAGGAGAGGGAAGCAGGGGAGGCGCCGACGGGCCGGGGGCCGGGGTGGCTGGAGCCGGGTTGGCCGAAGGATGCGGCCGGGCTGGCGTCTTCGGGGAAGAGGGCGTGAAGGGAGGCGGCCAGGCCGGTTGGCCGCGAGAAGAGAAGAGGGAGGGTGGCGACGCCTGTACAGGGAGGGGGAGGAAGTGAAGCAAGGGCAATGGGGATAGGGAATAAAGGGGTTTTCGGATGGGCCAAGGGGGCTAGTGGGCCGAAAAGGATTTCCAATTTTTGAATAATTCCGGAATTTTGCAATTAATTCCTTGTTTAAGATGACTAGATGCTAACTATTGCAATGCCAAGATTAAATATAAAATTTAAATGCCAGAGTTAAATTTGAGTTTAGGATTTACAAAGTTTTGACTATGCAGTTTTAAATTCAAGGATTCCAATTTTTGGTTTAACCGAAAAGAAGAGTGGGAGTTCCCAGAATTTCAAATTTTTGGGAACTTGGTTCCGGATTTTGAAATTCTGTTTTTTTTCTTATTATGAAATTTTGCCGCTAGAAATTCCAATTCAAGAACTCAATTAAACGAAATTTTGAAATACACAAAAATTCGATAAAGATTTTTTTATAAATTTTGCAATTACATTTGTCCCGTAAATTTGGGATGTTACAGAAAACTTGAACAATTTGGTCAGCGAGTATGATTGGTTCGTCTTTGTATCTGACACGCTGGAGGTCACCGGTAGTGACACCATACTTGTCAACCTTGACCTGCGAGAGATGCACCTAACGGCAGCACAATAAGGGTATCTTGAAAACCACGTAATCGAGTTCCCAAATCTCTTCTATGACCCATAGTACGAGTTTCTCAACCCATCGGTACTGAACATATCTATACGGACACCGCTGTTCTGGTTAGTGCTCTTTACATCCTGAGCCTGTGTATAGAATGTGTACCCATTTGTGTCATATCCTTGCCATGTCACAACTATAAATGTTGACCCTTTTGCCAGCTATGTCAGCATCTCACTTGACGAGCTCCTAACGATTTGCTCCTTCAACCATTGGTTGGACCGACTGTTGTGTTGTCTCATGATCCAAATATCCGTCCGCTCGGATTCTGTTATCGAAGCACATCCTTGTGCTGGTCGACATAAGGGGCCACTTCAGTCATGTGTTGTAAGACCGTGAAATAAGCTTGAGCATACGCGTCCATATCTGTAGTGATTGCTTTCCTTCCGATAGTTGCGATACCCTTGAGCCTCCCCTCATTACGAGATTGAGGCACATTTATCGGTTTAATCTGACCTATATAATCAACACAAAATTTAATGACCTCTTCGCTTGCATAACCTTCGACGATGCTACCCTCCGGCTGAGATCGATTCCGTACATAGAATTTAAGAATTCCCATGAACCTCTCAAACGGAAACATGCTACGTAGGAATATGAGCCCGTATATTTTTATCTCCCACACAACGTGAACAATGAAATGGACTATGATATCGAAAAATAAAGGAGGAAAATACATCACAAGATGACATAGAGTCATCACCACCTCGTCCTGCAGAGCATCTAGTCCTTTGGGATCGATGAGCTTCTGAGCAATTGTGTTAAATAAATAACATAGCCTCATGATTGTCTCTCGGATTTTGATCGGTAAAATATTTCTAATTGCAATAGGAGCATCTGTGTCATCAACATATGACAATCATAAAACATTATACCATTTAACTTCAAATTTTGCATCGAAACAAGTTTCTTCATGTTGTCCGAGTAATCAGACGGAACTTTGACACCATGCAAGCACTGACACAGTTCTATTTTCTCGGCCTTGGACAGAGTGTAACACGTAGAGGAAAGGTATGTTCGTCCATTATCTGTTTCTGTCGGTGCTTACTCAGGCCTGATGTTCATATCAGCCAAGTCAAGCCGTGCTTTGACGCCGTCTTTTGTTTTATCATGAATATTCAGAAAGAGACCAATCAAGCTGTCACATACATTCTTCTCTACGTGGTTTTAGGTAACTTATTTCCCTCCGGAAGCATGTCCGCTAAAAGACCTAGCAGCGCCGTGAAACTCTTGTCGGACCAACCGTTGCTTACCTTCAATTTCAACAGTTCAAGCACAGCTGATAACTTCATGTACTTTGACCTGCAGCACATGAACAAAGGTTTCTCCGAGTCCTCCATCAAGCCTCGGAATTTAACATATTCTCTCTCATCATAGTTCTCTTCTACATCACGAAGCATCTAATCCAGATTGTCATCGTGCAGCCTATCCGAATCTGAACCACAATCGACATCATTTGGCGGTATATCATTGACTTCACTGGCGATATCATCCAGTGGTATATCATTGACTTCACCGATGATGTCATCCAGCAGCATATTATTGACTTCGCCATAACTGGACCAACAAGTATACCCCTTTTTGAAACCCCTCCGAATCAAGTGCGCTTTAATCTGCTCTCGATTCTTAAACATCTTTAAATTCTCACAGTCAGTACATGGACAATACATATATTCCACCCCTTATTCAACATATCCTCCTTAGCAGCTCTTGTAAAAGCAGACACGCCATTAATGTACTCTTCACTCACACGGTTTGCAGTATACATCCAGCTTCGGTCCTATATTATGCACATATATAACAACTTAATTAGTATTAAAAACCACATGCATTGAGGCTAGCTAAATCTAAATTAGCTAGATCTTCAAAGTACATATATAACAGTCACCAAAAATTAGCTAGATTTAAATTTTGATGCAACAAAAAACAAATTTCATTACTAACCATATCTAGGGCAACCAAGAACTTAATGAATCTTCAAATCTCTCCTGCCAAATAAGCCTCCTCTCACCAAATAAAATGGCCTGAAAGTCTTGCCACCTCCAGCTGCAGCACCGGCTAGATCTGGATCGAAATAAAGACAGATGCGGTTCTGACGTGCGCAATAAATACCTGATCGGATTATCACAGACGGTTTTTAACAAAACACGTCTGTGGTAATGGAATATCACAGACGGTTTTTAATATAAAATCATATGTGATATTCAAGATTATCTCAGACAGTTTTTAACAAAAAACCTTCTATGATAATCTGGATTATCACAGATAGTTTTATATTAAAAACCTTCTGTAATATTCTAGTATCACAGACAATTTTTAATATAAAATCATCTGTGATATAACAGTATCACAGACGGTTTATTGGTAAGAACCGTCTGTGATACTCCTTTTTTTTGCCATAAACACCACAGACGGTCTCCAAATTAAAACTGTCTGTGATAGTGTACATCACAGACGGTTTCACAAAATCATCTGTGATTTGACGTCTAGTATTAGGCTTTCTGTAGTAGTGTGAGGATGAGTTTGCGGTAGATCTAGTCGAGTTATGATGGATCAGATTTTGATGATGAGAGTTTTGTGTCAAACAATGATGAGGACATTATGGATATGCTTCTGAGTTTCGAGGTTCTACAGTTTGATGAGGGAGATGTTTTCGATGCTAAGGAGGATCACATTTCTATTGATCCACCGGCTACTTCTTTTGTCGACATCGCCCCCAGGAGGTTTGTACTACCATGCATTCAACTTCACCTTGAAACTCTTTCCCAACCATCTCAGGTATGATTTTCATGGTCTTGATGAGACATGTTATTTGATTGATGTTGCTCATATCACTTATGTTGTGATTTGTAGTCCTCATGATGTGTCTTATCGATATGCCTACATGATTAGATATTCTATTGATAACTTAGAGGGCATGGACCCTATCACACATACTTGCCATGTCTTTGAGTCTGTTTGCAAGGTTACACTTGTGTACCATCGACTACGAGCATACTTGGTTCGAGTCGATATTTATGCTGGTGGATTTCGATGCATGCTGCTTCACGGTAGGGTGGACATGCGCCTTTTTCATGTCCCATCCTTTGGCACTCTTCCTAACACCCATTTGAGCATCTCTTTTCCATTTTCATTATATTTCATCTCTTTTGGTAGTTTTTGTTGGTTTCTCCTTTTTTTTTCTTTCTTTCTTTCCCTTTTCTTTTAGGTCCTATGCTAGACTCTCATCCTTGTACATGTGAGAGGCCATGGGATGATCCGACTACATCCACTACATCATATACACCTAGTGAGCTATTTCTTACCCCCCCCCTTAGCATATATGCTTGATTCATTGTTTCACTCAAGCTTGGGGGAGGACTTGTATGTGTATGGATGCTGATCTAGCATTTTTGTATCATATTTGTGGGTGTTTGAACATATTGTTGTGTAGTTGATGAGATATGGTCATACTTATGATTTCATTTGATTATGTTGATGAAATGTGGCCATGTGGGCCTTTACTTGTTATATGCATGCTCTCATATTGTGCTTCTTGTGTATCTTGGCCGTATGAACCCTTGTCATGGTTAATCTAGAGAGGTCATGCCAAAATTTTCTTAATTGAGCTATATTATTACTAGTTCCTTGTATATCTTAACTCATTTGGCATCATATTGTAGGGCTTGAGATTTTTTTATTATCTTTGGTGTGCTTAGAAATCTTGTGATCCTATAGCATTTGATTCATTACGAGCTACACATGTGTTTAACCACTTGTGGATTGAGTTGGTTCTAGTCATTGCCTCTTGAATGATCATATCATAGATTCATGTTTTGATATACTGTGTTATTTTAGATATTTATACTTTACATGAATGGAGAATTTGTGAAAGGGGTTGTCCTAACTTGAGCCGATAACTTGGTTGATTTATCTAGGTATCCATGTCCTATGACATGTGTTACTTAGCATTAATGAAAACTAGTTATAAATGCTTAATCATAACTACAAAAATTAAAATTGTGATGCAATGTGTGAGGTGTGGAATAAGTCAATTTGTCACATTGGTTAGGAAATGTGTTGAATAAGTGGCAATGTTTTCCTAAGTGAAGTGTATATGTGTGAATAAGCGGCAAAGTTTGCCCAATTGTGTGAATAAGTGACACAAGTTCCCAATGTGTTCTAAGTTTGCTAAATATCAACATAAATTAGGTATCGTGGCTCAAGTGTTGACTTTTTTCTTAAGTATCATGCAAGTATTAGTCTTTTTGTCTCAAATAACAATTGCCATACACGACCCATTGATATGTTCATCTTGATGTTATACCTTGTTTCAATCTTTGCTTGAAAGATTCATTCTCATCTTGGATAATCTTTGAAGCTCAAGTTGGGTAATCTCATTTTACATTGTCGTATTCCTCTTGACTTATTACATGCATTTAACTAGTCTTTTATCACTTGATTACTTGTTGTCCGGGTTCGATAAATATTCATGTCATTTACTTGAGGACAAGTAAAAGTTTAATCTTAGGATTATGACATGTGTCATATTTGTATATATTTTCTTATCATTTACTAATTATATTTTTTGCATTGTTTGACCATTGCCTATCATTTACATAATTTTTTGTTGATTAATTGCCAAAAAGGATCATTTTACATTTTTCTTCACTTTTCTTGCATGTTAGAGCGATAAGGTGCATTATGTTCAAATCTGACATTCTTGGATAGTTCCTTACCGATGTACGTGTCATCACAAACACATAGGAACTTTTTATGATGAAACAGGACTTTCTAGTGACTAGAATAGAAGAAAACAGAAGGGGAAGTGCATATTTGTAATGTCAAGGAAGTTCATGGCCAAATTGCAAAATCACCAAGCAGATGGTCGGGCCTAAAAAACCCTAGCTGCCGCCATTATGACCCTAAGCCCAATTATGTCTCCCTTTTACCACCTTTGCTCCCCCCTCCTTGTCCACCTCTCGCCACTGGTGAAGCCGGGCAGGCTCACTAATGTGCCACACAACCGCTGCTCTACTGTGGCAGTGCCGTCGTGTCGAGACCCGAATATGCAAATTCGGTCTCTCTGTGTAAACTGCACTAGTCCAGGATCACGCTAGTGCACACAGTCAAACATAGATGTCATCACAGTCATACACACGACAATAATAAAGGAAAACTCGAATATCGATAAAATATCAAAGGTACGACCTTATGGCCAAGCTTACAATATCTCTAGCCGGAAGGGCTTAACAAAATAGCAGCGGAAATCCAAAATAAAGCGTAGCGACCAATCGACAAGCCACAGGCTATCGAGTGGAGGACGAAGCCTAATCCGTGAAGTCGTCGTAGAACTCTCCTTCTGGAACCTCCTGCTGATAGTACTCCTCTCCCTCAACTGAGCAACATAGGCGTAAAGCCGTGAGTACATTGGTACTCAGCAAGTCGTTTGTAACAATAAATGCAATATAATATGCAAGGCTTACCAATGGAAGGCTGAAAGGTTAATTTGCATAAAGGCATTTATTGATGAAATATATTAAATAATCTTGAAAGCGAAAGTTAACTGAAAACAGTAATAATAGATAATCAAAGGAATAAACATGAACCACTTGTGAACACCAATTCACAAGTTAAACCAACAGTGAACTACCTGTCCACTCCCAACATAAACCACCAAGTTATAAATGAAACACTAACCCTCGTGTGAAATCCCCGAGCACTGTCCATGACCGAGGACGCGGCTATTCGAATAGTTTTACACTCTGCAGAGGTTGCACAACTGTACCCACACGATGTGATTAGCCTAGGCCTAAGGAAATCACAACAAGGCCTTTACAATGCTCTACCTCAACCCAATCCTGCCCGCTAGGGTTTCGCATCACACCCCCCCTTGCGCCACATGGAAATCAGCAACCATGTCCATCACAATGGCAGAATTGAATTGAAATATTACAAATTAATCAGCCAGGTCCATCCCATAATAGACATGTGGTTTGCACGATTAAGCTCAGATCAATGGCGCACAAAGTTAAGTCCTTAACATTACCCGGGCGAGACTACCACATCCCCCAAAGTACAACTGTACTTCCCCCTTTACTGCACGATCACTCGCCCGAGTGCAAAGCCAATTTGTATAACCAAGCCAACGTCACACCAATGACGTGGCACAAATTTTAATACACGTGGCACCAACCACAGTTCCATAAGTCATTAAGTCAAATTAATAATTTAACAGATGTGATGAGATCAAACGTAAATATAAACCGGCTAAGCAATCTAATCGTACCAACCCAGGTGATAAATAAACTAGCATCACTAATAAATTTCCCAACCTATGGTGACAATGGCATCATGGTATTCCAAAGTATCAAGGAGGTATAATTTCAATTGGGACGATAACTACCAGTGCAAAGGTTTGAATAAAAATAGCAATGCAATGTAAATTTAAGACAAAATAATTAAATAATAGTTTGCAAAATTGGGTTCAACATGATCAAGGGACACGACTTGCCTTCGTTATGCTCAGCGGGGTACTCCTGGTCTTCTGGCGCGAAACCTGCTCTTCCGGAATCCGAATCTAACGAGAGAGAAAACGACCGAAAATAAAGAAACACATAAAATGACAAGCAAAAGAACTCAAAAATTCACAAAACCAGAACCAACAGCTAGAGCTCGATTTTAGATGAATTTAGAAAAAAGAACGGGATCAATCGGAGCTAGGACGGAGGAGAACGGGCTCCCGGAAAATTAATTCAAAATTAATTCGGGAAAATCGGAAAAGTTCTTGTCTTTGTGGACCCGGTCCATGAAATTCGAGTCCACCGTGGACTCGGTCCACGTGCTGATGCACGGGGCGGCGGCGGCGGCGGGCGTCTTGGCGTGGCGGCGGCATATCTATGCCGCCACGCGGCACATCTTGGCGTGGCGGTGACGTGGCTGCCACGTGGCGCCACGTGGCTCGGGGCGGCTAGGGCTGGCGTGGCATGCCACGTGTCATGCCACGTGGCCTAGGTGACGTGGCACGCACGCGCCGTGCTGCCACGTGGCTAGCCGGCTGGCGGCTTCGGCGCGGCGGCGTCGGCGGGATCCGACGGCGGGGGCGAGCACGTGGCGGATCTGGGCCTCGGCTCGAATCTGGCGGCGGCGAGGATTGCGCGCGCGCGCGGCGAGGGCTTGATCGGCGACGCGTGGCGGCTCGCCGCCTGGCGTCGCGCCGCGCGCAGCGGCGCGAGATCGCGATCGCAGCGCGGGCGACGCGTGGTCGGGCGCGAGGGCGGATTGGCGGCGCGTGGCGGAGTGCGTGGCGCGGCGGCGGTCGCGGCGCAGACGCAGCGCGGCGAGCGCGAGGCGAGGCGGCGGCGCGGCGGCGACGGCGGCGACGCGGCGAACGCGCGGAGCTCACCGGCGGCGACGCGGCGGCGGCTGCTGCTCCGGCGACCTCGGCGGCAGCGAGGCGCAAAGACGGCGCGCGCGGCGGGCGCCCGGCGGCGGTGCGGGCGCGAGGGCGAGCGGAGGCGGCGGCGAGGTTTCGCGAGGCGTGCACGCGAACCGAGGACAGCCGACCGGTTTTAACACGCGAACCGAGGAGTTCGATCCGGCGGCGGCGACGCGCGGACGCGACGGGTTAGACGGCGGGGATTGATTAGGGTTAGGGTTAGGGTTCGCGCGCGCGGAGCGAGCGGCTGTGATCGCGCGGCGCGCGCGATCGAGCGGCCGAGGCGCGGCGGGTGCGGGCGCGCCCAGCCGCCGCCGCGTCCGCGCGATGATCGCGACGCGTGGCGCGGCGGATCGAGCGGCGGGCGAGCGTGCTTGGGAAAGGGGTACGGCGGCGGCGCGGGCGCGGGATCGGGCGACGCGTGGAGGAGAGAGGGTGATCGGGCGGCGGGGATTAAATCCTTTTCTTTTCTTTTTCCAGAAATTCAAATAAACTTCTAAAAGCTCTAGAAAATAGCAAATAACTCCCAAAAATTCACCAAAAATACCAGAAAATTCCTTGAGACCTGAGGAACACAAATAAAATATTTTCCACTTATGTTAATGTTTATTTTAATCATATTAAATCATTTAAAACTTTAAAAATTCATTTGAAGCTTCAATTAATTTCAGAAAATTCCAGAAAATTCATTTTTGAAATCCAGGCTTTAAAAATCTCAGAAAAACAGGATGTTACACATCGCCACCTTCATCAAATGCCGCTGGCAAACCATCACCGCCTTACAACTGCTACCTAGCTCCCTCCTACAGATCCAGTGCACTGCCGCTTAGCTCCCTCCAGCTCCTCACAAACGATGACCTCTCACCGTCGCCACCTTCCTCCTGCCACCTCCGCCTTTGATGTTGAAGATCACTTGCCGCCAGTGAGCTCTGGTCTTGCACAACCATTGAGCTTGTCTCCAACTGGGCTACAAAACCATCGAGCAGTCGGAGGAAGAGGACGATGACTTTAGTGACAACAAGCTCCCCCCACCTTGGCTTCTTTTTCCTCGACCACGTCTTCTACCACCTCGACGACATCTTTACCTACACCCTCAGCATCCTCTCCAACCTCCACTACTCCCCCTCCCTCAACATCTTCCTCAGTTTATTCTAATTCTTGCCACCTCTTTCATTTGTTCTTATTTAATATTCCTAGTTTCTGATACTATGCATAAGGATGATGTTTGCACTGTGTAACTGTATACTGTGAATGTGATGTGTGTTTGTGACTGAGATTAGTAATATTTTTCTAGGTTATTTGTTTAGTGTGGATTGACAGTTAGTACTTATTAGTATTTTCATTGTAGTTCTTGTTGTGGTCAGTATCTATTGGTAGTAGTTGTGAATTCGTTTTGTGTGAATTTGCAGTGGTAGCTCTTTGTGTAAACCTGTTCTAGCGATCTATTCTAGTGAGTTTTGTTAGTAGTAGTTATAGATGTCAGTATAGTATCTATGTATTATCTGTCAATGTTCAGTTTCCTCTATGTGCTTGTGTATGCGAGTTAGATAGCCATCAGCCATTTTCCATTTCCCTTTCTGTCTTGACTCCCTCTACGCTTTGCTTCTTGATTCCTCCAATACTTCTCCTTCTCGTCTAGCAGTTCGGTCAGTAGTTAGGTTGCTTACTCATTAGTCGTGTAGCTAGTTAAGCCGTCGTTTCGACAATGTTTCATTCGTTGTGTAGTTATCTTTGTGTGTTCATTCATTCGGTTGTATAGCTTCAATTCATACGGTCGGTCGTCCATTGTTTACGTTCGTGTGTTTGGTTAGATTGTTTGTCGATTTGTATGTGTGACTAGGGGTTCGTTCAGTCATTTTTGATAGTTAGGTCTTCGGCCGATTTGGTAGTCGATTTAGGATTAGTTTTCATTTTCTTCACAGTTTTGATAGACCTAGCTCTAGCTGAGCACCGGTAGTCTTAGTCTAGTCCATGTAGAGAAAATGACACTCGTCACTATTTTAGTGGCAACTCATGCACTTATGGGTGTGCTAGTTTGGCACGATCACAAACCCAGGCGCGCGAGGAAAGAAATGTGTGTGTGGGGGGGGGAGCAAGTGACAAATTAGAAAGAGGCGATGGATTATTGTGTGAATATGGCAAGTCTGCAGGCAAATCAACAATTGCACATAGCAAGTCTGTACATGCAAGTTTGGGTGTGCGGTGGCAATGAGGCAATCACGAATGCACGCACACGTGGAAGGTATACACGAACGCACGCATGCGCAGAATTTAGACATGTCCATTATGATTTACTAGTAATCAACCCGTGCACCAGCACAGGCTAGCAATTTTACAAATATAATTATTAATTTTACATTGTTTCACAAGTCTATCATATATTGTGTAGAAATAATATTTTCATCATATAGCTGAATAGCTATATTTTTCTTATTCTCCCTAATCATGTTATATGCAATTTATAACTTGGCATTGAGGCAATCTCTAACTTTGAAACATACATTGCTATGTTTTTATATGGATATGGAGGTATTGTTTTGACTTTCTCTTATCAAAATTCAATATAAAAATATTAGTATTAGCGATATAAGTCTAAGTCTACTATGTAGATAAATCAAGGACATACAAAACATAAGAATAATAAATTACACTGGACCATACATACCCGTATTAAATACTCCATTTGTTCTCTTTTAGTTGACATTTTTTTTACTTTTCATAGTTGGCTTTGATCGTTACTTTCTATATCTTTACAATAAGATATTCTAATAAAATTGTAATACTATGAAAATATTTTTAATGATAAATCTAATGATATAATTTTTATATAACCAACCTACATAGTTTTGAACCTATTGGTGATAAAACTTTCGGCATGGATTCTATAAAGTCAAGTAAAAAAGAATGGTGGCAGTAGCAAACTGCAACCATTCAACATCTTTTACTGTATTCAAGCAAGGGTAAAGCGGTAATTTTGGAATAACTTCAAATTTGATTTACTCAATAGACTTGCATCGTGAAAACCGGAAATCAGACAACCAAGATTTTCTCTTTTTCTCTAATTAATACAGAAATTTCTAGTTTTTTTGTTTTCTCCGATTAATGTGGCATTTTCTAGCTCTTTACATCTTAGGATAAATGTGGAGACACTACTGCAGAAATCATCATCACAGACGGTTCAAAAACATCATCACAGATGGTTTTCTGAACCGTCTAAATTTATGGGTCAGTGATAATACGAGGTCATCACAGACGGCTTTCGAACTGTCTGTGGTGGAAATATCACAGACGATTTTTAATTAAAAACCGTCTGTGAAAGTGATAATCACAGACGATTTGTAACGATAAACTAGACGATTTTTAGTTACAAACCGTTTGTGATTTCCAACTATCACAGACAGTTTTTAACGAAAAACCGTCTCTTCTTCCAGACGTTCTTCTCATGAGCCCTCAATTTACGTTCTTTTCTGAGGACAACATCTAAATCCTTAATTATATTATAAACCTCTTTTCCGCTCAAATGCCTTGGAGCTAAATTGTCCTCTTTCTCTCCGTCAAATTGTTTCTTCATCTTGCAGTATAGATGAGCCCTCCGAAGGAACCGGCGGTGACGCATGTACACAGTTTTGCGTGAGTGTTTCAGCCACACACTCTCGGTACCATCTAAGCAGTGAGTACAAACTTTGGCACCTTTTGTACTCTAACCCAACAGGTTAGCAAGGGCAGGATAATCACTTATGGTGCAGAACAATAAGAAGCGCAAAGTGAAGTTCTCTCGTTTGTATGCATCCCATACTTGTACCCCTTCGTTCCACAGTACTTTTAGATCTTCCACCAACGATACTAGGTACATATCAATATCATTCCCAGATTGCTTTGGCCCTTAGATAAGTATCGATAACAAAATATACTTTCGCTTCACACACAACCAAGGAGGAAGGTTATAAATGCAGAGAGTCACGGGCCAAGTGCTATGTCGGCTGCTCATGCTACTGAAAGGGTTTATTCCATCTGTATTCAATCCAAATCTTATATTCCTCGGTTCTGCACCGAAACCTTATGTTTCTCCACTGGGCGGAATCAGTAAGGTGTCTCAGCATTCCATCCTTATTGCACTCCTCCGAGTGCCAACGCAGCAGTTTTGCCTCATTTGGATTCGCAAAAAACTACTTCAAACGGAGAATTATAGGAAGATATCATGCCACCTTTATAGGAGGTCCTTTCTTCACCTCTGTTCCCTCGCCATCATCTGATTGATTGTTACGTTTGTATCGGGATACATTGCACACCGGACATACATGCATGTTTGCATACTCTTTATGGTAAAGGATACAGTTGTTCGGACATGCATGTATTCTTTCTACTTCCATTCGCAATGGACAAAGAACCTTCTTGGCTTTATACGTGGTTTTAAGCAACTTATTTTCCTCCGAAAGTATGACCGCTAAAAGACCTAGCAGCGCCGTGAAACTCTTGTCGGACCAACCGTTGCTTGCCGTCAATTTCAACAGTTCAAGCACAGCTGACAACTTTGTGTACTTTGACCTACAGCACGTGAACAAAGATTTCTACGAGTCCTCCATCAAGTCTCGGAATTTAACATACTCTCTCTTATCATAGTTCTCTTCTACATCACGAAACATCTGATCCAGATTGTCATCATGTAGCCTATCTGAATCCGAACCACAATCTACATCATCCGGCGGCATATCATTGACTTCACCGGCGATATCATTTAGTGGCATATCATTGACTTTACCAGCGATGTCATCCAACTGTATATCATTGACTTTGCCATGACTGGTCCAACACGTATACCCCTTTTTGAAACCCTTCCGAATCAAGTGCGCTTCAATCTGCTCTCTATTCTTAAATATTTTTAAATTCTCACAGTCAGTGCATGGACAATACATATATTTGATCCTCTTATTCAACATATCCTCCTCAACAGCTCTTGTAAAAATAGACTCACCATTAATATACTCTTCACTCACACGGCTTACAGTATACATCCAGTTTCGGTCCTATATTATGCACATATATAACAACTTAATTAGTATTAAAAACCACATGGATTGAGGCTAGCTAAATATAAATTAGCTAGATCTTCAAAGTATATATATATAACAGTCAACGAAAATTAGCTAGATCTAAATTTTGATGCAACGAAAAACAAATTTCATTATAACCATATCTAAGGCAACCAAAAACTTGATGAATCTTCAAAACTCTCCTGCCAAATAAGCCTCCTCCTACTAAATTAAATGGCCTGAAAGCCTTGTCGCCTCCAGCTACAGCACCGGCTAGATCTGGATCGAAATGAAGACAGATGCGGTTATGACACGCGCAATAAATACCTGATCGGATTATCACAGACGGTTTTTTAACAAAACCCGTCTGTGGTAATGGAATATCACAAACGGTTTTTAATATAAAACCGTCTGTGATATTCCAGTATCACAGATGGTTCATCGGTAAGAACCGTCTGTAATACTCCTTTTTCCAGTTACAAACACCACAGACGGTATCCAAATTAAAACCGTCTATGATAGTGTACATCACAGACGGTTTCATAAAATCGTCTGTGATTTGACGTCTAGTATTAGATTTTCTGTAGTAGTGAGACTTCTCGAGGAGCCTCTAATTAGTATAGATATAGAAAAAATGACTTGGTACAGAAAAAGATGACAGGAAGTAAAACATGCACTCTCTACATCGACAAGGGAATTTACTATTCATATTTTGAAATTTCATATTTGATAAATATAAATTAAAATTAAATTCTCCTAATATAACTCTAATATTTATCATAATTATCTATAAGCGAATTGGTGGCTCCTTTAGGACTGCATTAATTTTAGGAGGTGAAAAGGTGACAATTTCGGCATTGGTAGGAGAAAAAGAGAAAGGTAGAAATGACCGCTAATCGACTCATGCACTCAACTTTGGGTTTGGGTACGGATGGGTCAGTGGCCTAGTGGTGGGAGTTCCCACCCATCCAGCTTCAATCTCTTGGATCAACACGGCAATCCATATACATATGTGTGTTCAGTGAAAAAGTGAAAAAGCATGTGACAACACTCACAGCTGTGGAGCCTCTGTGTCTGAGTAGCGATTGAAGTTCTGACAATTGCAACGCTATACCTTTATTTCCGAATACTACTTCCCTCTTCGGAGACATGCGGGTTGGGCTCTATATTGATTACTTGCCTAATCGTACTTCCCTGTTACGCTATTTTTTTTTTATAAATAACGTATTGTGTTTTGATTCCGCATTGCGTGTATGCATGATCCGGCTTGCATGCATGCATGCCGTGTTTTTTTCTTCTAGTTCCTATTGTAACACTTTTTTTCGTTGCATGTCGCTAATCTAAGACAGATGAAATCATTAAGGGAATTTCTAGCCTTTTTTTCTTTTCTCTGAGTACTATGGGATTTTCTTGCTTTATACATCCTAGGATTAACGTGGGGTCCAAGGACCCCAGCCTCCTAGTTAGCAAAGACGAGCAACGCAACAATGAAACCAATCAGTAAAACGCAGCACATAATAACGATCTTTAATTAGCCTTGCCTTGCGAGTTTTTGTTGGTTAGCCAGTGGCGGAGCCAGGATTTATCGGAGCCTCGGGCCTAAAACTAAGAAGGATATGAGTCTATAACTAATATCAAATACTATTAGTACGGAGGTATAACAAAAGTACAATATAGATACATAATCAAAATAAAATTTGAATTCCATGTTGAACGATACGACAAAATAGATAAAATATAGTAAAAAGAAGAACATAACATACCTATTGCTTCTGGAGTTTGATTGGAATTGGATTGCGATGGAAAATAAGATGTCAATGTCTTGGTCCTCTTCATCATGTATTTCTAATTCTAGTATCGCAAAAAATAAAATAGCAAGTTAATAGAAGCTCACAATCTAGGATTTCTAATTCTTCAACAATGAACAAATTCACAATTCCCAATGACAACAAATCAACAATGAACAATCAGTCGATCACAAATTCACAATTCACACTTTCACTGTTTCACAGAAGCTCACCGGGAGAGCCAGCGGAGAGGAGGCACTGAGGCGGGGGGGGGGGGGTTGGGGTGGCGGTGCTGTGGGGGCGGTCGGCATCGACGGAGTCGCGGAGAGGCGCCGACGGAGGCACTGAGGCGAGGGGGCGTCGCGGCGGCCGGCGGGCTCGACGGAGAGGAGGCGAGGGGGCTGGGGGCGGTGTTGCGGTGGAGATCGGCAGAGAGGAGACGCCGAGGTGGGGGGCCGTGCCACGCTGCCGCGGGCCGAGGTGGCAGGCGCCGAGGCGGAGAGGAGGCACCGAGGCAGAGCGCAGAGAGGAGGCGGCGAGGCTGGGGGCGGTGCCGCGCTGCCGTGGGCCGAAGCAGAGAGGAGGCGCCGAGGCGGGGCGCGCGGCCGGCGCAGCTCAGCGGAGAGGAGGCGGGGCGGGGCGGTGCTGCGGTGGAGATCGGCAGAGAGGAGGCGCCGAGGCGGGGGGCCGTGCTGCGCCGCCGTGGGCCGAGGCGGCAGGCGCGGAGGCGGAGTGGAGGCGCCGAGGCAAAGCGCAGAGAGGAGGCGGCGAGGTGGGGGGCGGTGCTGCGCTGCTGTGAGCCGAGGCAGAGAAGAGGCGCCGAGGCGGGGGGGGCGGCGGTGGGGGGCTGGGGGCGGCGCATCGGGAGATGCGGCTGGAGTGGAGGCGCTCCGAGTCACGGTTAGGGTAGGCGGCAGGGGCGGAATGGGCTGAGCACGGGAGAAGAGGAGGGAGTCGGCCGGCACGGCCGCACGGGAGAAGATTTGCTGGGCTGGTTGCTCTCGCGATGAATACTATTGGGTCGATTAATAAGCCTCGGGCCTAATTACTATACAATATTTTTTAAGAATATATTAGATAAAAATTTACACTGATATTTTTTCTGGACCTCGGGCCGTTGCCCAACCGGCCCGAGGCCCATCTCCGCCCCTGTGGTCAGCCCTGTTACCAACAGGAAAAAGGCCCTTAAGTTTCAATCTTGCATTTTCGATGAAATACAAGTATAAAGACCACTATGGTATATTATTTTCGTTTGACGCGAGTTCAAATCCTAAGCAAGCAGAGGGGTGAAATGGATGATCTTCGAAATATTGACCACCAGGTTACGAACTCCAAGCATAGCAATTGAGCTCCTGGGCACAGCATGTTATTGATCAGTACGGCCGCTCGCCGACGACGTTGCCCGGCGGGTAGTACTCGCAGACAGCCACGACGTCGACGCCGTTCCGGCAGGTGCGTCGGGCGCAGCCGAGGTGTCGCGTGCCGCGCCACACCACCTGCGTGTAGCCCCCGCAGACCTGGCCGGGCGCGCACGCGTTGGCGCCGCGATCGTACCACCGACGCTCGCCTACCCACGTGGCCACCGCGGCCGACGCGCTCCGGCGCCCGCTGCCCTTGAAGAGGTTACGCCCGTAAATCCCGTCGGTGCCCCACGCCGCGAGCGGCAGCCCCTTGCAGTCGATCCGGAGCTCCTTGGCGGACCGCATGGCGTCCAGCAGCAGCGTCCCGTTCCACGTCAACGGCGGCACGCCCACCGCGGCGCGAGCGTCGTTGTGCGCCTGCAGGAACTGCCAGGAGGAGGGGACTGTGGGGGTCTGGACGGCGACGCCGTTGTCGCCGGGCACTGCGACGGCTGCAGCCGACCACACGGTGGCCAGTGCAAGTGAGAAGATGGCGAGGTAGCAGAAGGGAGACATGGTTAATTGTTGTGTGTTGTGACCTGTGAGCTTGGTATGACGGATCGAGTTTGTAGATGTGGTGTTGTCATTATATAGGACGAGAATTACGTTAGTTGTTCTTGTGTTAATGCGAAGCTTTGATATCTGATTAATGGTTTATATAGATCTGCTGGGGTTATATATCTCGACATGAGTGAGTTCTGTTTTCTAGAATTTAATGGTATCTTGTGGTTACTAGTAAACGAAGTATAGACCGTTAACATCTTGGATTTTTGTTTTTTTGAAAAAACGTCTAGGTCCGTTTAGATCTCTGGATTGGAATTGGGCAATTGGAATTAGAGTTCCAATTCCAATTCAACTAGAGTTTTTGTGTTTCGTTGGAAAAGAAAACTAAGCGTCGAAATTGCCCAAGAAATTGCATGAGCCTACTGGAGTTGGAAACCGACGAGGATGTCCGGAGGAGTCGCCGGCGATGGGGGAGAAGAGGCGTCAGCACAGGCTACGAGGACAAAGGAGATGAGGAGGTTGAATGGTTCAGGTGAGGGGCATGGAAGGTCAATTTGTACGATTCAGGCCTAATGACTCACCGAATTGGAGGTCTCCCATCTCAGTTATCGTCCAATTCCCGTGGAAATGGGCTACAATTCGAATTCCATTTCCAATTCTGGAGAGCGTTCAAACACCTGAAATTGAGGAAGACCAATTCCAACTCCCCGATTCCAGCTCAATTCTGCAAACCAAACGGCATGATAGAATGTTTCGTTTACAGTACCTGGCGAAGTAAATTTCTTGCAATCGTAATACAAGAGAAATCAAATGTTTTAAGTAACTACTTCGAGCATAGATTGGCTAGGAAGTGAACTGGTCCACAATGTTGATCTAGTGGTAACTGGTAAGTGACCAGTTATCACCTGGAGTCTAATTAACCCTAGGAAGAATACCAGCACTCACTGAGATAGCTCGATCGTTAGTTGTGAACCGTGCCATGCCTAAACCCCACATCCTATCCTGTATACCTATATAATTAACCTTTACTAGCTGAATTTTCTACCCTCTGGTGAAGCCACGTCATCACAAATTCTTACCGGCGTTGGATCAAACTTTGCTGGCACCGATTTGCCTCAAATTAGCCCAGTCTAGCTTTCTTCGTTCCTGGCCGTTGGATTTAGCTTCGGCGTCAAACAGCCCAGCGCAGCGCTTGTTTCCTCCCACTGTTCCCCTTCCCTGCCTCCTCGCCTCCATTCTGTAACCGAAGACTCCTTACCCCACGTTCTCCCGTACCCTCTTACCTCCTCAATCCCCATTCATCATGCCTCCTGCACTCCCTCTTCCCCTTCTTCTTCTCTCTCTCTCTCTCTCTCTTGCCTTTTGTTACTAGAGTATGATTCATCCTACTGTTCTACCTACAACTGCAGTTTACTGTATGGATAAAGACCCCGATTTATTATTCTTTTCCTTCAGTTACTGTGTACAAGCGATTCCTTTTATTCAAGTCGACTGCCAATTTCCTTCTAATTATTTGTAGGATTGCATCGCTTTATTCGTTTTACTTCCAACTGTTTATGCCAGATCATTGTTCTGGTATGTTGTCCGTAGGCCATGTTGCTATCTTGGGAGTTATCAGAAAGATAAACGTTTTGTTCACACCTGCAGGACTGTTGTTCCATGGTTTGTATTTGGCTTTCGCATACTGATCACAATGAGACTAATAATCTCTTATGTAAGACTCACTTTCAGTTTCTACCTTTCTTTCTATAAAAATGAAAATTAGAGCCACACAACTATTTTCGGGTGTTGCATCATAGCATTCAATATAATTACTTACGCGAGAATCACCGCTGCAATCTCTAATTTCTTATATTTTGTTGAATGCAGCCTGCAGTTGCCGGTATAAACCAACATTTTCAAAAGATTTGATCATGAATTGAGATCATTCTGCATTCTGGATCAGGTTTGCTATGTTTTCACCTCCTTCCTATTTCAGTGACACGGGCAGTCCCACCATAAATCAAGGGTATTCAGATGAATACCTAAAAATTTTGGTAAAAAATTCACTTTATATAAGGTATAATACATATATATACTAGTGGTTGGGCCAAATTCGACCTGCTCATACATAGTCAACCAAAATTGGTGCTAGATCATTTTGGTCCATTTCTCTCTCCCAAGCCTAAATTGGCACCGGTCAAGCCTAAATTGGCACCGGTCACTGGACTAGGTCCACTAGCCCACTGTTGTGATTCACACGATACACGGTAGAAATGCTAGATCTCACTCAGTCTCTCCTCTCACTCAACTTTCTCCTCTCTGGCTCCCACCATCTAGCGGTGCAGGAGGCTTCTGGTCTTCTGGACTCTTGACTTCTAAAGGTAGGACTCAAGAGAGGCTGCGTCGGATCGCTAGAGCGGCCGTCTTGCAAGTCACAAGTCATCTCGCCGTTGTTTGTCCTCCCCAACCCAATGACCACATGGCGGCATGGCCCTATATCTCTAATCTGGTAATCCCTCCATCTCCTTCTCCTCCTCTAGCGATCTTTGATTTGAAGCAAAAGTATGTGTCTAAATAAATACGTGAATTGTATTTTGCTTAAAGAAGTCAGGCATCTATAATGATTTGAAAGTTTTGCATAGTAGTTGATTATATTCTGATAGCTGATGTATCAATTATTTAGAAACTATATAAGTGTTGTCAAGTCTTTTTTGTAGCTTCATGTGTTGAACACTTAGATAATTTGTTCCCCTTTGGAGTCTGGTTATTTGATCCATGATTTGTTTAGTTGTTTAGGTAACACTATTTAAGTTGTTTAGCTAGAAACCGTTTAATAAAGTATGTTCATGATAAAAACACTTTTGAACTTCTGCTTACTGAACATAAAAATCTGACAAAGAGAATTGTCTTTTCACTTGATTAAAGCATCTTGTTGTGATTGTACAACTCTATTGTAGAATTATTCAAATTTAAACTTTGACTCAGGATGGTAGTTCCAAGGAAACAGTTCATTTCTAATTCTAGCCATCATGGTTAAAATTATTAGCCTTTAAGTTCTATTCTTCACTCATTGATGAAGTTGCTTCCTGTTGTATGCTTGTATGCATGACAGTTCAGGTCATGTTCATGTGGTAGCTCTAAAGGATTGGTTCCTTGTGAAATGGGCTATAGTTCAATACCTGTTGCTTAGAATCTTCTACCGCGTTAGTTTTTAATTATTTTGTAATTTTTATATTATTTAAGATGTTGTCTCTAGTATGAACAATTGTACTTTAATTTTCGCTATTGTGGACCTTTATATTTTTTATTAAACAATATTTTTGTAACTTCGAAAACTCATCCTAAAATTTCTTGGTCTGCCACTGTTCAGTGATGATGTATTCCTAAATTCATTTTATTCGGTTGATTCAGTTTTCCTCATGTGTGATTGTGTGCTAATTATTCATGCTCAAATCTAATATGTGCAACTCTAATATGTGCAAATATTATCTGAAATTGATGCTCAAATATGTCGTGTATTCAGATTTATCATGCCTTTATCTTCAGGGCTATATGATTACATTCTTTAATTTTGTTCAGATTTACAATGCACTTTTCTTTAGGACTGACAATAGAGCAGCATGGCTGCAAAGTACATGGATATCTTATAAGGCTTTCTATTTGTTTAAGTGTAAAGACCTGAACTTCCGATTTAGGCATCCATAGAGTTCATCTTCACAAAGATGTATCGCAGTATGTAGAGTAAACAGAAAAGCGCGTCACAACGGGAAGAGATCGCCAACCAGCTACCGTCCAGTCTTCAGTTACAAAAATTGCGTACCTCAATTCCATCACATTCCAACCATCAAGAATAACCAATTCCATCTACTCCATCACATTATTACTGTCATTCTATCCTTTTGTACTCTTTACGTATCTGTTTCTTCCAAATAAATTTTAATATTTTTTCTCCCGTGTTCTAACTTCAGTCCTAACAAACTCCTTGCTACAAATTTCCGCAGCAACGCACGGGTATCATCTAGTACTAATGAAAGGTAGTGTCTATATACAACATTAACCGGCTGCCCCCTTCCGAAAGGATTAGGAAAGCGAGATGCATATACAACAGAGGGTATGTAGAGGATCTAGTTTCCCTTCCGAACCTACCTCTGCAGCCATGTAATACATACTTTTCACCAGTTCAGCGAAACGATGGCATGCCGGTTATACAAGAGTTCCAACTGATCATAAATTAAATTAAGCAAAGCCAACTAAGAAACAGCCGTTGGTTCGTTTGAATATCAATGCTCTCATAACAGGCCTGACGAACAACAGAGGTCTGAAATCAATGTATGCAAATAAGAATTTTTAACGAGACATGTGCCTGTCACTGTATTTACCAAGGGGGAGTGTTACGGAATATAGTTTATTTCATGTACTACGAGAAACTGTGGGCAAATACATAAACTTATTCTGAAGGATTCTATCTCGTAGGCTCTATATAAAGACCCCACTGTACTAAAAAAATGTCAATAAAGCATTGGCCCTGCAGTTTCCTCTCATCTCTCTCGTGTTCACTGTTTACAGATTGAACGACAACTCCGATTTCTCAGCGTTACCTTTGATATAATCAATTGAATATGAAAGTATGTAGTATTGTTTTTTGTTAGTTTATGTTCTGCCTTCCACGGCTCACATGTTTTCGAGTTTCCCTATCATGCTTTAGAGTTTTCCTCGGATGCATCCAATTGAATCTGTAATTGGAGTATGGACGACCGATGTAGAGCTTTGGGTTATTTAGATATATACCACTCTAAAGTTGCTCACTTGAAATATACCATTGGTTTTTCTTCAACATATAGCACTACAGAGTACCCATTCTTTGAAATATGCCATTATAAACAATATAATACCATAATACCTATGCCTTCTTCCTCCTCCCTTCTTCCTCATTGCATTCTACCCATCCATGGTAGCAACCCATCCAGTCCTAAATCGATGGCCGCTGGTCACCAATTTGCTGCCTAGCTGTTGATTTCAAGCTTCAAGCATGCGCAAATCCAAGGTGGCGAATGACAAAGGCACCATTCCAACCCGTGTCGGCTTCCAGCTTCCTGAAGTTGGAAATGGGTAGGAATAGGTGGGCATCTGCGGCAGCTTTTGAGAAGATGCTTTTCATGCGATTGTAGCCGCTGCAGACCGAAAGGATAAGATAGAGCACTGACACAAGTGTGCACGCTAGCTCTCTCACTACCTTTCCCCACACCCCAATCTCATTCTCTCTCCCCACTGCCCTCCACTCACTGATCTGGCCGCGCCCACCGATGTCCATCACCCCATAGGCTCAGCGCCCTCCAATCATCGTATACGGCCTCCGCCTCTCCCCCTTCCTCATCCACGGCATCTATCTCCATCTCCCCTATTGTCACCATCATCCCTGCCTTCTGTTAGCTTGCCTCCACTGAATCCTGCCAGGAAGCTCTCACGTTGTGTTGTTGTGCGCCTCGATTGCCTACAGTCCCATCGGATCGAGCGGCCCTGTTGTTGATTCTAGTTGCCACACTAAGTTATGTTGAAGATGCTTCTGATTGGTTGAAGATGCCATTTCTTCCTTTTGATTTGTCACTTTCATTTTTGTCCTCAATTCTTGCCCCCAATTTATCGAAGATGCCATTTCTTTCTCTGATTTGTTGAAGATTCCATGTGTTGCTTGGATTTGTTGAAGATGGCATTTATTGTTGGTCTCTTCATTGTGTTGCTTGGATTTGTTGAAGATGGCATTTATTGTTGGTTTCCTCATTTCTTGCTCGGATTTTCTTCTCCCGCATTAGCATAGATGGACAAGGCTACGACTACCTGGGTTGCAGACAACACATGTGTTTTCCTGGAGATTTGCATAAAGGAGGTCGCCACACACAATCGACCTTTTAGGTGTCTCAATACAAAGGGTTACAACAATCTTTGCTGGAAATTCGTCGAGCGCATCGGCTAGACATACCTAGAAAAGCAAATGAAGAATAAGTAGGACAGCCTCAAATGGGATTACGCCACATGAAAGACCTTGAAGCAACACGCATCACTAGTGGAAGGCATAGATGAGTGTCATGTGTTACCTTCGTTTGCTATTACATGCTCTGCACAACACCATTGCTTAGTTCTTACTTGCCTATTTTTCTGGTTTTTGCAGGCGAAGGCTGTCATCCTCAAGTTCAAGAAAGGTCCCCTTGAAAATGAGGATGTGATGGACATTGTGTTCAACACCATGACCAACATGAATGAGCACTTGTTCGTGCCCGGTGCTGACACACTGGACTCGGACAACCAAGAGGAGATCCCCCGACATGCACAGTGGCAGTGCTAGACCATCCTAAGGCAAGCGACCACGACTATTCTCGCCTCCATCCACCAACAACATGAAGGCAAAGGCTATCGACCGTAACGTCGAGCTGAAGTGCCTCATTGACATATACGAGAAGATGCACACCATCGGCACACGTGCATCGGGTGTGTGCACCCCTTCCCCTATGCGCAACCCAGTGAGGAAAGAAATGGCATGGCTAATGACAATGGTTGAGGAGTCTAGTGCTAACAAGGATATCGATGAGCACTACTACGCCAGTCAACACTTCATGAAAAAAGAATGTCACAACAGTTTTATGGTGGATGTGAGGACATGGGACCGGCTGAAGAACTAGCCTTGAACTATGTCATTTATGCTTCTGTCGCTGTGCCATGTTGTGCATTTCAGTTTGGACATTAGCTTGAGTTTTTTTACTACATAAACTACAATTCGTACTTGTGTCATGCACTATGTAATGTTATGTACTATTTGTTTTAGATCATTCATGTTATTTGATAACTGTGTGATGTTGTTGAGTCAACATTTGGGGTTAAATTCAATAATTTAATGTCCCTTGTTTAAATTCGACAACTGAACATCCCTTGGTTACTCATTTCATGCAAAGATGAGTGGGACAGGCGATGGCAGTGGAGACAGCGACAACAAAGAAGGTTCCATTGGCTCTTTCACATTGTTGTCCTATGTTGCCTTCACATGTCTATATGACGACGCAAATTTGTCATCTAGGCCTCCGCCAAGAATTCCTGTCATGACCAAAATTCAATGGATAGAACTGCAACTAGCAAGCGATCAATGATGCTATGAAATGTTCAGGTTGTGTAGGTCAGTGTTTGATAGGTTGCACGACACTCTTGTTGCCAACTATGGCCTAAAGTCTACTATAGAAGTTTGCTCTAAAGAAGCATTTGCATTGTTCTTATGGATATGGGGAGCGCCTTAGTCTAACAGATAGACTGTAAACTAATTCGAGCACTCAATAGGAACTATTAGCAGATTATCACCCGTGCTAAAATGCGTGAATAGATTAGCTGCAGTGAATATTGCAACTGCTGGTGCAAGTCACGATTTCATTCGAGAAGTGAGCTAGGCATTTCAACAGGCACAAGTACACCAGTTAGAATGTACTCACAGTCTGTAACTTCGATGCCTGATTCACTTTTGTGTGTGCAAGATAGCCTAGATCTGTGCATGACACACATGTACTGCTAGAAAGACTAATGAAATATGGAGAATAGTTCTCACATCCACCTCAAGGTACGGCCATTGAATGTACAATCTATCATGTACTATTGTCCATACCTAACACAAAAATGATATTTCTTATATGGTTCTTGCAGGTAAGTACTACCTCGTTCTAGGTATCCAAATAGGCCAGGGTACCTAGCTTCATATCGGAACCATAGGTATCTGTAACATTATGTTTTTCTGCAATTTTCAAATACTAGAAATTAAAAATAAATTTTCTGGATTTTTCTGGGAATTAATCAAGCTTCAATTGAATTTTTAAAATTTAAAATGATTTAATATAATTAAAATAAACCTTAACATAAGTTGAAAATATTTTATTTGGATTCCTCAGGTCTCAAGGAATTTTCTGGTATTTTTGGTGAATTTTTGGGATTTATTTGCTATTTTGTAAAGCTTTTAGATGTTTATTTGGATTTCTGGGAAAAGAAAATAAAATAAAACCCGCCGCCGCCTGCCGTCGGATCCCGCCGCCCCCACGTGTCGGCCATCCACTCCACCCCGCGCCCACGCCTCGCCTGCCTCCGCACCTGCCACGCGGCAGCAATCCGCCGCGGCCCGCCTCATCCGCGCCCTTGCCTGCGCCGAGCCGCCCGATCGCCCCGCCTCGCCACGCGTTGCGCATCCGTGCTGCCAGCCCGCGCGCTCGCCCTAACCCTAGTGCCGCCCGTCCGCGACCATCGGATTCGCGCCCGTGCCACATGGCCGCATCCCGGCCGTCCGTGCACGCCGACCGCGTCCGCGCCCGCTCCGTGCTGCGTCCAGATCGAACTCCTCGGTTTGCGTGCTTTTATACGCGCAGCTGCCTCAGTTCGCATGCTGTCTCCCATCGCCGCCGTCGCTTTCACCTCCTTCGCCTCGCGCCGTCGTCCTCGGAGCTGCGTCGCCGCCGCCCGTGCATCCCCGTCCTCGCCTGCAGCTGTCGGAGCCGTCGCCGTCGCCGAGATCCCGCCGGTGAGCCCCTTTCGCCTGCGTCGCCTCCCCGTCGCTTGAGTCGCCGCCCTTTCGCCCGCGTCGCCGGGCCCCGCACCCCGCTCCGCCCTCAGTTGCTGCGCCAGACCGCGCTCCCGCCACGCGTCGGCCATCGGTCGCTTCCCGCTCCCGCGCTGCCCTATCTCCGTCGTCGCCTCAGATCCGGATCAGCGTACCAGATCGTGCCGCGCGTCAAGCCCGTAGCCGTTCGATCCTCGTCGCCGACCCACGCCGAGCCCGAGCCACGTCAGCCCTAGCCGACGTGGCATACCACGTCAGCGCCACGTTAGCCGAGTCCGCCCCCTGGGTGCCACGTGTCGCCACGTCAGCTGACACGTGGCAGCACCAGTGCACGCCACATCATCACAGACCGCCGGCCGTGCGCACTGTTTCATGCGCCGGGTCCACTGTGGACTGATTCTCCCGTGGACCGAGTTCACAACACAATAGGTTTTTGGATTTTCCCGAATTTCCTTTAGATTAGATTTTTCGAGAGCCCGTTCTCCTCCGTCCTAACCCCGATTGACCCCGTTCTTTTTTTTAAATTCATCTAAATTCGAGCTCTAGCCTTTGGTTCTAGTTTCATGATTTTTAGAGTTCATTTGCTTATCATTTTATGCATTCTTCTTGTTTCGGTTGTTTTCTCTCTCGTTAGATTCGGATTCCGGAGGAGCAGGATCTACGCCCGAACACCAAGAGTACCTCGCTGAGCATACCCAAGGCAAGTCGTGTCCTTTGATCATGTTGAACCCAGTTTGTAATCTATTATTTAATTATTTTATTTTAAATTACATTGCATCGCTATTTATTATAAATCCTTGTATTGGTAGTTATCATCCCAATTGTTTATCCCTCCTTGATAACTTTTGATGCCATGATGCCATTAACACCTTAGGTGGGAAATTTAATTAGTGATGTTATGTTAATTGTCACATGGGTTGGTACGATAGAATTGCTTAGCCTTGCTTAAGATTACAAATGACTTTATCATCGCATGTGAATTATTAATTTGACATAATGATATATGGAACTGTGGTTGGTGCCACGTTTATTAAAATTTGTGCCATGACATTGGTGTATCATTGGCGTGGTTATACAAACTTGGTTTTGCACTCGGACGAGTGATCGTACAGTAAATGGGGAAGTGCAGGTTCACTTCGGGGGATGTGGTAGCCTCGCCCAGGTAGAATTAAGGACTTAACTTTGTGCGCCATTGATCTGAGCTTTATCGTGCAAACCACATGTCTAGTATGGGATAGACCTGGCTATCTAATTTGGGAGGTTTCAACTTAATTCTGCCAATGAGATGAACATGGTTGCTGATTTCCATGCGGCGCAAGGGGGGTGTGATGTGAAACTCTAGCAGGCAGGATTAGGTTGGGATTGAACTTTGTAAAGGCCTTGTTGTGATTTTCTGAGATCGAGGCTAATCACATCGTGTGGGTAGAGTTGTGCAACCTCTACATAGTGTAAAACTATTCGAATAGCCACGTCCTCGGTCATGGACAATGCTCGGTGATTTCACACGAGGGTTAGTGTTGTCTTTTAAACTTGTTGGTTTATGTTGGAAGTGAATAGGTAGTTCACTGTCGGTTCAGCTTGTGAATGGGATGTTCATAAATGGTTTACTTTCATTTCTTTGGTTAATTATTATTATCGTTTTCACTTAAAGTTCGCTTTCAATCTATTTATCATATTTACTGTGAAATATCTTTTATGCAAAATAACCTTTCAGCCTTCCATTGGTAAGCCTTGCTTACTATATTGCATTCATTGTTACAAACGACTTGCTGAGTACCATTGTACTCACGGCTTTACGCCTATGTTACTCAGTTGAGGACGAGGAGTATTATCAGCTGGAGGTTCCAGAAGGAGAGTACTTCGACGACTTCACGGATTAGGCTTCGTTCTCCACTCGACAGACTGTGGGCTTGTCGATTGGCCGCTACGCTTTATTTTAGATTTTCGCTGCTAGTTTTAAAGCCCTTCCGGCTAGAGATATTGTAAGCTTGGCCATAAGGTCGTACCTTTGAGAATTATCGATATTTGAGTTTTTCCTTTATTATATCGTGTGTATGGTTGTGATTACATCTACGTTTGACTGTGTGCACTAGCGTGATCCTGGACTAGTGCAGTTTACACAGAGAGTCCGAATTTGCATATTCGGGTCTCGACAGAGATGGTATCAGAGCAATATCGACTGTAGGATGAAGCCCTAGTTAGAATGGTCGTTTAGCCAAAAAAATTTATTTTCTAAATCAAATCAACCAAATTTGATATTTAGTAAATTCTCTATCTTCTTACCTCATTCTTAAGGATTCTTGTTCTTCGCCCCACTCTCATAACATTTGCTTTTACAAAGCTTTAAACTGATCTTTCCTTTATAAATGCATTAGATATCCGAAGCTTCTTTCAGCCCGTCGGGAGGATGGAGAGCACTTCTTCCCGTCTTATTGTGGAGCCTTGGATTGAAGAGATTGCCCGTTTACCTCACCAAGGATGAGAAGAATATAGGCCAACGCATCGGGAGCATCACCAGACTATACTTCACCACACGAGTCGGCAAATAGATGCTACATCATGGCTTCAAGAGTACAGGTGCCAGTGGAGAGGAGTCAGCACAAGGAGTTGCATACAAGGCCACCTGACGACTTTGCAAGTTGTACAAGATCAACATGGCCAGACTCATCCGGAAGTTCAAGTAGCAGTATGGAGTTACCCTAGCCTGCCAGAGCGAGTTAGGGAGGAGCCCCGACCACAGTCGCCAGTACCCTACCGTCGCCTACACCGCCGAGCCCAGAACGGAGACGTCGTATCACCGGTGATCGTCGAGCATACCTTCGGCAGTTTACTCCGGCCCCAGTTAGAGAGCAGTCGCCGCCAGTTTGCAACTCGTGGGTTGTCTATAACAATTCGGAGGATGAGAGTAGTATACCCTATTTGTTAGGACCCGAGTGGGAGCCTTTAGATTAGATAGTGCGAGTAGAACAATGGATTTTATTTGTAGTTGTGTGTGATGTGAGCTGCAAATCTTACCTTTAAAAGCATTATGTTGCAGTCATATCATTTTTTTATTGGAGTTACCTTCCTCGGTTTTTGTTTTTAGCCTTCTTCGGCTATTTGGCAGTTAAAATTTCCATTAGAGAAATCCCCCTTAGACGAATTTATCTCTTATCTATGCTTTTTCCCCATCATCTTTTGCCTTTGATCAGTCAACAGTTGTTTTATTTTTAGAACAGCAGCAAGATGGTTGATACCAGGAACACCTCAGGCCGCAACCAAAGTAACCAGACCAGAGAGCGATCTGCGCAGCCTGCTCCACCCGGGCTTGGACCCGCTCTCGATCGGTTCTTGGTTGCACAGACTCAGATGATGCAAACAATGATGCAGAATATGCAGGCTATGATGCAACGACAGCATCAGGATCCAGTACCACCACCAGCGCCTCGTCAGCAGTACAACTATGCAGAGTTCATGAGGACGAAACCGCCTACCTACTCCAGTTCCTCAGAGCCTATGGAGACCGATGATTGGATCCGTTCAGTTGAGAAGAAGCTGAACTTGACTCAGTGCACCGACAGAGAGAAGGTGTTGTATATAGCACACCAGCTTGAGGGAGCCGCAGCAGAATTGTAGGAGAACTACTATGCCGCCCATGAGGACCATAACAGCATCACATGGGCAGAGTTTGCCAAAGCCTTCCATAACGCCCACGTCTTGGATGGAGTGATAGAGATGAAGAATGACGAGTTTCGGGAGTTGCAGCTAAAAAATATGTCAGTGAGTGAATACCTCAACAAATTCACTCAATTAGCTCGCTACGCGCCAAAGGACGTAGCCACGGATGCCGCCCATCAGAAGAGATTCAAGAAGGACTTGAACCCAGCTTTGAAAGTGCAGGTCGTAGGTAACGACTATGCCAGTTTTCAACAGATGGTGGATAAGGCCATTCTCATTGAGGAGAGTCGCCGCGAGCTCGAGGAGTCTCGCAAGAGGAGGATGATCCAGCAGGGGTCACAGTCGCACCAGTCTCAGAGGCCTCGTTTTGGTTCTTATCAACCTGCACGAGTGTCTCAGCAGCAGCAGACAGTCTTCAGGACTCCAGCCCAAGCGCCGCGTTAGTTCCAGTCAGGTCAACGTCCCAATGGTTCCAGCGGTCAGCAGCAGAAGAGCAACAATCCAGCAGCGTCTGTCACTTGCTTCAAGTATTATGAGCCAGGATACTATGCTAGCAAGTGCCCCTAGAGGCAGACCCCGACACCAGTTCGTTTCGATCTGGGAGCCACACCCGGTCGCACTCCTACCCTAGGAGCAAGACAAGGAGCACCCCCGGCATCAGGCCAGGCCAGTAGGACACCAGTGGTGAGAGGTCAGGTGAACCACGTTACCGCAGAGGAGGCCCAGGTAGCACCAGAGGTTGTGATCGGTAAGTTTCTAGTCAATTCAGTTCCTGCTACAGTTTTGTTTTATTCTGACGCTTCGCATTCGTTTGTTTCTCGGAGTTTTGCTTTAAAGCAATATTTGAAAACTGTTGCTCTTGGATCTGTTCTTTTAATCCAATCCCCCGATTCTGAGTTGAGATCGAACCTAGGTTGTCTAGGAGTTAGGATAACCATTCAGGGAGTTGAGTTCAGGGCCGACCTGATTTTGTTGGATATCCAGTCCCTAGATGTAATCTTGGGTATGGATTGGCTCCAGAAGCAGCATGCAGTGTTAGACTGTGGGAGCAGAGCAGTGACCTTGACCAGTTCAAATGGGAGTAAGGTACAGTTTGCAGCCAGCATGTGTCAGCCAGAGTCAGTTATGGTTTACCAGAGCAGAGTGATCCAATTGGAGGATGTACCAGTTGTTAGGGAGTACCCTGACGTGTTTCCAGATGACCTTCCAGGTATGCCATCGGAGCGAGAGGTTGAGTTGCTGATCGAGCTTGTACCAGGTACCGCTCTGATCGGATGCCAGCCAATGATCTAACAGAATTAAAGAAGGAAATTCAGGAGCTTTTGGATAAGAGATATATCCGACCGAGTTCATCCCTGTGGGGAGCACCAATGTTAGTTGTTAAAAAGAAGGATGGTAGTCAGCGCATGTGTGTGGACTACAGAGCACTTAATGAGGTCACCATCAAAAATAAGTACCATTTGCCTAAAATTGATGACTTGTTTGATCAGTTTAAGGGGGTAGGAGTTTTCTCCAAGATTGATTTGAGGTCAAGTTATCATCAGATGAGGATACGAAAGGAGGATATACCTAAGACAGCTTTCTCGACTCGTTATGGCTTATACGAGTTCATAGTGATGTCATTTGGTTTTACCAATGCTTCAGTTTATTTCATGTACCTGATGAATAAGGTGTTCATGGAATATTTGGATAAGTTTGTCGTTGTGTTCATTGACGACATTTTGATATATTCTAAGGATGAGAAGGAACATGAGGAGCACTTGAGATTGGCATTACAGAAATCGAGGGATAATCAGTTGTATGCTAAGTTCAGCAAAGTGAGTTTTGGATGAAGGAAGTCGCCTTCCTAGGACATGTGATGACAGCAGAAGAAGTTGCAGTTGACCCTGAAAAAGTGAGAGATGTTTTGGATTGACAGTCGCCTACTTCAGTTACCCAGGTCAGGAGTTTTCTGGGTATGGCAGGATATTATCGTCGCTTCATTGAAGGATTCTCCAATGTGGCCAGACCTCTCACGCAGTTGCTCAAGAAAGAGAAGAAATTCATATGGACGCCAGAGTGCGAGAAAAGTTTTCAGAAGTTGAAGGAAAGTTTGACCACAGCTCCAATGCTTGTGTTGCCTGATATAAATAAGGATTTTGAGATTTATTGCGATGCCTCTGGCAAAGTATTGGGTTGCTCAAGAGAGTCAGCCAGCTTTGCATGAAGAATTTTAGAAGCTTAGCCTAAAGTTGGTTGAGCAAGGATTTTTGGTAGCAATAGAGTTGCAGCCTACTTTGGATGGTCAGATTCGTCAGGCTCAGCCAGATGATGAGGCATTTCAGCGTATCGGGAAGAACATGAGTGAAGGAAAAGAGTCAGGATTTTCGGTGGATGACCAAGAAACCTTGTGGTTCAAGTAGTATTTGTGTGTGCCCAATAAGAAAGAGCTAAAGGATTTGTTGCTAAAGGAGGCTCATGAGACGTTGTATTCGATTCATCCAAGCAGTACCAAGATGTACCAGGATATTAAGGATAAGTATTGGTGGACAAGCATGAAGCGTGAGATCGCTGAGTATGTGGCACTTTGTGATGTTTGTCAGAGGGTATAGGCAGAGCATCAGAGACCAGCAGGTTTGTTGCAGCCCTTGAAAATTCCTTAGTGGAAGTGGGAAGAAATTGGTATAGACTTCGTAGTCGGTCTGCCAAAGACCAAAGAGGGCTATGATTCGATTTGGGTCAATGTGGACCGATTGACCAAGGTTGCTCATTTCATTTCAGTTAAGACAACCTACAGTGGTGACAGATTAGCAGAGCTGTACATGTCGAGGATTGTCAGTCTTCATGGTGTGCCAAAGAAAATAGTGTCAGATCGTGGATCGCAGTTCACCTCTCGTTTTTGGGTAGTTTCCATAAGGCTATGGGAACTCACCTGAATTTCAGTACAACATATCACCCCCAGACAGATAATCAAACAGAGCGAGTAAATCAGATTCTCGAGGACATGTTTTGAGCATCTGTGATAGACCACGGAGCCAAGTGGGACAACTGTTTGCCTTTTGCAGAGTTTTCGTACAACAACAGTTATCAGGCCAGTTTATAGATGTCACCGTTTGAGACATTGTATGGTAGAAAATGTAGAACCCCTCTCAATTGGAAAGAGACGGGGGAAGGTCAGGTTTTTGGTCCAAACTGTTTAAAAAAAGCTGAGGATAAGGTCCGTTTGATTCAGGAAAGGTTGAAAACTGCCCAGGACAGACAGAAGAGCTATGTCGATACCAGACATCAAGAGCTGAGTTTTGAGCCAGATGATTTTGTGTATCTCAGGATCACACCATTCAAAGGTGTGAAGAGGTTTCAGTTAAAAGGGAAGCTTACACCGAGATATGTTGGTCCGTTCAGGATTTTGAAACGCATGGGAGATGTTGCTTATCAGTTGGAGCTACCTGCGTCCTTCAGTGGGGTACATGACGTCTTTCATGTGTCCCAGCTGAAGAAGTGTTTGCGTGTGCCAGAGGAGGTTGTACCAGTTGAGGCCGTTGACCTACAGGAGGACCTGTCGTACAAATAGCACCCCGTCAAAGTTTTGGAAGTGTTAGAGCGAGTCACCCGGAATAAAGTGATCCGTTTTTGCAAAGTTCAATGGAGCAACCATTCATAGGAGGAAGCAACCTGGGAGCGCGAGGAGGACCTCAAAGCAGAGTTTTCGAACCTATTCTCCTAGTTAGCCCAGATCTCAGGGTTGAGATCTCGTTTAAGGGGGTAAGGTTTGTAACATCATGTTTTTCTACAATTTTTAAAGCCTAGAAATTAAAAATAAATTTTTCGGATTTTTCTGGGAATTAAGCAAGCTTCAGTTGAATTTTCAAAAATTTAAAATAATTTAATATGATTAAAATAAACCTTACAAAAGTTTGAAAATATTTTATTTGGATTTCTCAGGTCTCAAGGAATTTTTTGGTATTTTTGGTGAATTTTTGGAGTTTATTTGTTATTTTCTAGAGCTTTTAGATGTTTATTTGGATTTTTGGGAAAAGAAAAGAAAATAAAATAAAACCCGCCGCCGCCAGCCGTCGGATCCCGCCGCCCCCACGTGTCAGCCATCCACTCCACCCCGCGCCCGCGCCCCGCCCGCCTCCGCACCAGCCACGCGGCAGCAATCCGCCGCGGCCCGCCTCATCCGCGCCGCTCGTCCCCACGTTCGCACCCCGCCCTCGCCTGCGCCGAGCCGCCCGATCGCCCCGCCTCGCCACACGTCGCGCATCCGCCACGCGTCGCGCATCTGACCCTATTTGGACAATATGCCTTAGTACTTTGCAGGTTCCTGAGCAATGATTCGCTTTGACCCCTATCATCCGCCACTCAACTTCTCCAAATTCAACCCTCTTGTTGAGATTGTATGCCTCAATAGTACACTTGCACTCAGATAATACACCTCTATGTAAAATCCAACAGGAAAAAAAAACAACTTCATTGTTGAGATAGTATGTCCCATTGGTTCGGGTGGACCTAGATTATACGTCTCAATACAAATTTTTATATGCACCAAAAACACTTTCTCTGCACTGATGGTATGCCTCAATGGTATGGCCTTGATGTAGATGATCTGCCACTATTGAATTATTTTGACTTAGCTCAAATTGATCCATTCTTTGAAATCTTCGCAACCAAATCTTGATCATTAGCACTCTCTGATTAAAACTAATATAGATAGACCTAGTATGCACCGCAACTAGCTACCCAACCTAACCAAGTTCAAGCTACTTGGTTTAAACCCGCCCTTAATAGTGCGACCAAAGCAAAAACAAGAACCTAACATCTAAAACAATCCATACCCAACTCATTGGAGCATTTCTAGTCACAAATTAAGTCCTTAATCTTAAAGAAAACCGTGCTTTGCTAACAACACTTAAATCTAAGTTAGTCTCAATGATTTATGAGTCATTAATCACCAAACACTAATACCAATGAATTAAGGTCTTTGATGCTTATAATATGTTGTTTAAAAGGTTTAAGAATCTTAAAGCAAAGTAGTTAATATTAGGTAGGGGGAAAATGGGTATCCTAAAGAAATAAATCAAATCGAAGATTTGCCACTAGCTAATATTCAAGTCTATATCCATATCTAATCTTCAATTTGATTTATTGCCCAATACTTTCCATTGTGGAGAAACCAAGATTTGACCATGTCAACATCTACGTGTACAGCCCAACTATGATGAATCAGTCCACGTCAATGTCTACAATTGCAAACCACTTTCAAGACCAGCATAGAAGGCTATTTGCACCAGTTTTGTAGTTCATAGGGTAATATAAATATTTTTTTCTATTTTTATATGTGGGTATAGATTCATCACCACTTAATATAACTATTTTGCTTTAAGATTCATAAATTTTCTAGAAGAGGTGTATTGAAGCAAATCCCTATTTTAATTATTTTTACACCTCTCTCTCTCTCTCAATGTCTTCATGAATATTACCTTTCTTGTCATGCAAAACTAAGGGGGTATTTGTATTGGTTTTTACTAATGACTTTTGACTGTGGATTTTTTGGTTGAAAATGGATAGTAATGGCCGAAAGAAGTGGTTTTTAGAAGGAGTGGGCAAGCGGTGAAAAAAATAAGAGAGAGATATGTGCGCATAACACGAGTGAGATGAGTGGGGTGCATGATGCACCTGTAACCCCTTACTTTACCCTCGGAGCGAGACAATAGTGACAAGAGTAGAGAAACCGCTTTAAGAAACTAGATATTCGTATTAACCTTTAAATTTTCTAAGTAAAAGATAGAAACAGAAGTCAATACGAACTGGCCTAACTGTGTTGCCCCATAAGGCCATCTACATTCGGGACGCTAGGGAGGCATTTAAGGAGAGAGAGAGGGTCGAACAGGAAACAAAGAAGAAGACGGAGAAAATATGTTGACTACCACAACGCTAATGCTAAGCGTAGAACATTAGTGTGCAATGGAGACCATGCCATGTGTTGCATTCCTATTTGTTTTATGCCCTTCTCTCTCTTCTTTTTGGACATATCTAGCCTCTTTGATCTCCAAAATTCTAATACTAGCCTCCGGAGTACCGAAATTCCATTTCTAACCCTCTCCCCGACCGTGCGACCACGGGATGCTGACACGTGGCAGATCATGCGGTTTGGGACCGCACCACCCCACTGGCTACTGTTCATCCACGATTTATTTTTTTCTAAATTGAAATTTTGAAGTTTTTAATTTTTTAAATCTTTTGTAATTAGAAAATTTATTTATTTGTAGAGTGTTCATCCATGAATTTTATTTATAAATAAAATTTTCTAATTACAAAATATTTAAAAAATTAAAGACTACAAAACTTTAAAATTTCAATTTACAAAAAAATAAATCGTGGATGAATAGTAGCTAGTGAGGTGGTGCGGTCCCGGACCACACGATCTGCCACATGTCAGCATCCCATGGTCGCGTGGTTGAGGAGGGGGCTAGAAATGGAATTTCAGTGCTCCGGAGGCTAGTATTGGAATTTCGGAGATCAACGAGACTAGATATGTTCAAATTTCTCTAACATCCTCGTCAGCTGTTGTTGCTCGCATGATGATGTGGCAGCTATAGCGCCTGTACTTGACTATTATCTATTTTATCTTTATCTAGTTCTGTACGGAGCTAATTATATTTTTATTATTTATTTTATTTGGTATTCATATTTAATCTATTTAATTTGTATTTGATCCACGCACCTTTGCATATGACAATGCTGGTCTACAACTCATTTATGATGCAATACCATCACCATCGATCTCACAATTATGCGTGACAAACAGGGCATAGCGTCCGGACAGCACGTTTCACCAGTTCCACATAATGCACGGAAAATCACTTGTAGAAGCAATCGCTTCCACTACCCTACCCATCAAAATATTCTAGATCAGAGCATGAATATTGTCAAAAAAAATCATCTACATGATGAAGACACGTACATGTCATTTCTCCTCTTTTGATAGGAAGAATATTCCTGGTGGATGGGATAACTATTCTAATATGAATTTCGAAATTCTTGGTGGTGTACCATCATCGATTAACATTTTCTTTGCAACTTTACACCATAACTATTTTTCAGAACAACTGGTAAATAATTATTTTCCAATTGTTTTTTTCTGGGCATGCATGTATCACACTACGTAATGTTGGGACAATACATCTACCTAAAAACCCTTACCATTAATGTATGCTAAAGTGTATATAGATTGGCTACATAAAAATCATATATTTATCTTTAAAAATAATTACATAATATTTATTTTATTATTTTTGTTAGTATATTTCGTTAGTTAAAGTCTTACACCAAAGACTCTAAAAAAACAAAACAAGTTATATTTGTGAACAGATACTATTTAGTTTCTTTTACACCGCAAACTATTCCCTTTCCCATCACACAAAATATTAGGTCGCCCATCGTGGCCCAACTACGTTGGGCCTAATTAAGTTTCTTTGCAGCGCAATCTCTTCAACTAACGCAACCCAAGCTCCTCTGACATCGCCCGACAACATTGTCGTCACGTAATTCGTATCCTCGGTCCGAGCGTGAGGAAAGGGGACCAGCAGCAATGTCGTGCGAGTGGTCAAAAGGCATCTCAAAGGCGTTTAGAGTTCGGTCCAGGCTTCGCGTGAGTACAGAGAGCAAATCTTTCTTGCGCAGGACAGAGAAACAAGACAGCAAGCAAGGGACATGAGACCAGAAACCACACAGCACAGGAAAAAAAGGCATCCAGACTTCCAGACCAAGACCCGAGGTGAAGAAAAGAAAACATAAGATAGTAACCGGACGGTCCAGCGGATGACAGCGAAAAGCAATATTTTACTTTGATCACTCAGTCTAAATGGAAAGAAAGCAAAGTTTAGTACACAATAGTTATTGGCTCCAAAACCGAACACAAGGTTCCGTCCTTCAGCCTATGATAGAAAGCAAGCCTGAGTTCTTGATTTATGTCCAAAATCATGCCACATTATCTACAAAGTTATGTCACTAATGATGAGGCATCATTCAGTGTGATGGTGAAGAAGAGTTCTATTATCTCGCTGCATTATCTGATGCTCACAACTAGCAATTATACAATCTACGCAATCAAGATGAAGGTATATATGAAGGCTCAAGGATTATTGGATGCGTTCATGAACGACAATGTCGATGAGCGCAAGGATCGGATAGCCTTGACAGTTATTTATCAAGAAATTCCAGAGGTGACACTCTTCGTATTGGCCGAAAACAAGACGACCAAAGCTACGTGGGAGGCGTTGAAGATGATATATCTTGGCGCCAATCGTGTGAAGGAATCAAAGGTACAAACTCTCGAGACTGAGTTCGAGGTGCTGTGTATGAAGGACATAGAGTCGATCAATGACTTTGTTGTCCGATTAATGACTATTATCAACAAGATTAAGGCTCTTGGTGAGAAGGTGAAAGAGTTATATATGGTGAAGAAATTCCTTCATGTTGTTCCTTTAAAGTTTCTCTTAATTGCCTTGATCATTGAGCAATTTGGAGACCTGAAGACAATGATCATAGAGTAGGTCATCAGTCATCTTAAGCTGTACAAGGAACGTATACGTGACAACAGTGACACTGACAATGATCAGGTCTTGTTGACCTACGCCAAGTTAGAAACTTGATCATCGAAGCATAAATACAAGAACACTTTCAACGGTGGTAGCCGATGCCACCAGAATCAGAAGCTTGATAAGGCAAAAAGTAAGATGCTATAATTATAATGATTATAGACACTTTGCTTTAGAATGACGCAAACCAAAGAAGGAGAAAGTGATTCTTGCTAAAGCTCTTAGTGATGATCAACCGACATTGTTTTGATGTTGAGATGAGTCCGGTGTTAGAATGATCTCAGCCGATTAGCCCAACGGCTAATCGGGCCTTGATCGCGCGCTGATCGGGGGCGCTTAGCCCAACTATTGGCTAATGGGCACCCGTCGCACTGTGCTATAAATAGAGGGTGGGGTGCCGGTGGCTCAGACTACGAGGTTCGCCTGAAGTCACAATCCCCACCCGACAAAACCCTAACCGATCTAGAGGGGGCGCAGTCAGCGGCGGGAAGCTCCATCGCCGTCCCCGTCACCGGATCTACGCCGCCGCCGCCGTCACCGTCCTCTTCTCCGACCGTCGCTGCCCGTGCGCAGACTTAACCTGCGATGGCCAGCTCCTCCTCCACGCAATCAGACGGTTGGTACCCCTAATCCCCTCTCTCCCTCTCGGTATTATCCTAAGAACAAGAACAGAGGTCCAACAATGGTATCAGAGCAGGCAAAGAAATCCCAAGATTCAGATCGGGGAAAAAGGCAAACAAAAAAAATGCTTTTGCTGGCCGGCCGCCGCTCACCTGCGCCTGTGCTCGCCGGGCCTTGGAGCCGACTGCCGCCGGCCCTGCGCTGGTCGAGCGAGCCCGCCTGCGCCGCTCGCCACCCGCCCGCCCGGCCTTGCTCGCGTCGCGCTGCGCAGCCGGCCACCGCCGGCCACGGCGACGGCTCGCGTGCTCGGCTGCGCCCTCGCCGGCCGGCCCGCCGGCCTTGCTCAGCGGCGCTGCGCGCGCCAGCGCTGCCGCTACCAGCCACGCGACGCTCGCTGTGCTCGGCTGCGCTGCTGCTGCCGCGCCGCAGCTGCGCCTCTCTGCGCGCCGCCCGCACGAGCCTGCGGCTGCGCGCGCCGCTGCAAGGAGCAAGAGCCCAGCCGGCGCCGCCGGCCGCCTCCTGTGCCGCCGGCCCGCGCTGCTCCGCACCCGCAGGCGCACGCCCGACCGCTTGCTGCTCGCTTGCGCCTGCTGCGCGCAGATCCGAAAAAAATAGGGACCGGGCGCATTTTTCGGATCTGAGAGGTGTATGCGTGGTGGAGAAAATATCTATTTCCTTTGACCGGTTAGCATGTTTGATTGTGTGGTGTGGAGCATTTCTTTTGGGGTTGCTTTTTGACCAGGCAAGTGTGGTGGAGAGAGGTTTGGCAGAGATAAGTTTTGACCGGTCAATGGCTATGAGATGGTGGAGGTTTTTTGACCGGTCAATGGATATGAATACTGTCTCTTTTTCGCTGCAAAAGAAATTTGAATCAAATCTCTGTAATTTTTTGCACCAACGTGTTACTTTTCAGAGATTAGTTGAGTACAGAAATAATCATTATTTTATTGATATTGTTTCATGGTATATTTTCCGCTGCAAAAGTTAAATGGTAATTACTCTTTAAATTAAATTCGAACCAACGGGAGAATTTAATTTTTTGAGCATTGTTGTGAATTATGATATTGTTATTTTCTGACCAACGTTGATAATAACAGTATTATAATTTAATTGATGATTTTATGCATTATTTCTATTTCTGCCCAACGGTGATGTAGATTTAATGTATAGATACAATTGTAAGGCATATAATTTTTTTAATGTTATGATATTGTTATTTTCTGACCAACGTTGATAATAACAGTATTATAACTTTAATTGATGAGTTTTATGCATTATATCTATTTCTGCCCAACGGTGATGTAGATTTAATGTGTAAACAACTATATGTTTTCGTTTTAACCAACGTTGAAACCAAGGCATGCAATTGTTGTTAATATTGTTAAATGTTCTCACCGTATATGACTTGTGTTTTCAGGAGGATACTCTTTGATAGGATACATCAGGGATATCCCGGTTCTCAAAGGAGAGAACTACGGTGAATGGAAGAAAAAGATTGACCTGACATTCATCTTGGCTGAGGTGGACTGGGTAGTCACCACACCGTGTCCCACAGAGCCTGTGGCACCGGTGAGAGGTGACAATGAGGCTGATGCTGCTTGGCAGACCAGACAGAGAGACTATGCTCCTATAAAAATGTCATATGATCTTGATCATAAAAAGTAGGTCACTGCCAACAAGAAATATTTGGCTGTGATAAAGAACACGATTGAGCCTGCAATTGTGGGCTCAATCGCAGAGTGTGACACTGTCACAGAGTACCTTGAGAAAATAAAGAGCCAATTTACTGGCTCTTCAAAGACTTATGCTACACAGCTAATTAAGCAGCTTGTGACAGAAAGGTACTCTAGTGGTGGCAGTGGCATAAGAGAGCACATACTAAGGATGAGCAACTTGGCATCCAAGCTTAAACCAATGGATTTGGCTCTCAAGGATGAGTTTCTTATTCATTTGGTTTTTGCTTCCTTGCCAAAAGAGTTGATACCTTTGTTGTCAACTACAACATGCAGCCCGAGAAATGGGACTTAGAAAAGTGCATAGCTATGTGTGTGCAAGAGGAGGAAAGAATTAAATCCTCACATGGTGGTTCCATCAACTATGTGAAGGATTACAAGAAAAAGAACTTTAATCATTCCTCCTCAAAGCAAGGAAAGCCTCAGCATAAGCCTCAGCAACAGAATTTCACAGTGGAGAAAGATCAGTGCCTTCATTGCAAGAAAAAGGGACATTACAAGAAAGATTGTCCCGATTTCTTGAAAATGATTATGTCAAAGAAAGGTGAGGACATCATTACGTTCATAAATGAGTCCCTGTATGTACAATATTCAAAATCTACTTGGTGGATTGATTCAGGTGCAACTGTTCATGTTGCCAATAATTTGCAGGGATTCCGTTTGACGAGGAATATGCAAAGAAAAGAAAGATGCGTTAAAGTCGCAAATAGAGTCCAAGCTGAAGTTGAAGCCGTTGGCGATCTTTCATTAGAGCTAGCTAATGGCTTCACTCTTTTACTTAGAAATGTTCTTTATGTTCCCTCTTTACAGAGAAATTTGATTAGTGTCTCATGTTTGGACAATGATGGTTATGATTGTCATTTTGGAAATGGCAAGTGTGAAATAATGTTTAATAAAGAATGTGTTGGCCTTGCCATCTTACAAAATGTGCTTTATTTGTTATCATTATGTGATGATGTGAATGTCGTATGCGATAATGGGAACGTCGCGTGCGAGAAAGTAAATGAATCCTCGTCTACGAATGTAAACAGGAAACGAAAGAGAAATCTAGATGCGTCGTCGAAATTATGGCACTGTCGTTTAGGCCATATTTCGAGGGGGAGAATAGAAAGACTAGTTAAGAATAATATTCTTCCTCTATTAGAGTTCTCAGACTTAGAACAATGCAGAGAATGCATTAAAGGAAAATATGTAAAGAAAATTAAGAAAGACGTCAAAAGAAGCACAGGAGTTCTACAAATTATTCACATAGATATTTGTGGTCCTTTTCCTGTGAAAAGTGTGGATGGATATGACTCGTTCATAACATTCACGGATGATTACTCCCGATATGGATATATTTATCTAATCAAAGAAAGAAATGAAGCCTTGGATAAATTCAAGATATTTAAGACTGAAGTTGAAAACCAACACGATTTAAAGATTAAGATAGTCCGATCTGATCATGGGGGGAGTACTACGGTCGACATACCCCATATGGACAAGTTCCTGGACCTTTTGCAAGGTTTTTACAGGAAAATGGCATAGTGGCCCAGTATTCTACACCGGGCGAACCTCAGCAAAATGGAGTAGCTGAAAGACGCAACCGTACCCTGATGGATATGGTGCGAAGCATGATGAGCTATTCCACACTCCCATTGAGTTTATGGATGGAGGCGTTGAAAACCGCCATTCATATTCTCAACAGAGTGCCTAGTAAGTCGGTGCCCAAAACACCGTACGAGTTGTGGACAGGAAGAGTTCCCTCACTACACCATTTACGTGTGTGGGGGAGTCCTGCTGAGGCTAAAGTATTTAACCCAAATATTGGGAAGCTTGATCCCAAAGCGAAGTCGCCATTTCATTGGCTACCCCGAAAAGTCAAAAGGTTTTCGTTTCTCCGTCTGCACCGATATACAAAGTTTGTAGAAATGAGACACGCTGTCTTCTTAGAGGATGAAATGATGAGGGGAAGCATGGTAACTCGAGGGATTGACCTTGAAGAGAAGCGGGCGTATGCGCCCACTCCGATGATTCGAGCCATTTTTCGCAGTGCCTGCTGTCGCTGCACCGATGGTGCAAGACACCGTGGTGCCAGCACCTGTTATTGCTCCTCCTGTGGCAACAATGAATGAGAATGAGGAACCTGTTCTTCAGGATCCTACAGAACCCATTGCCACAGATGAGGGGGAGCAACAGTAGCCTCAAACAGAAGATGTACCAAATGTAGAGGCCCCGAGGAGGTCTCAAAGAGTAAGAAGATCAGCTATTTCTGATGATTATCAGATTTATCATACAGAGGAATTTCAAATGGAGGATGATCCCACTTCATTTGAAGAAGCCATGAGAAGCGAAAACTCTTCAAAAAGGCTTGAAGCCATGGAAGAGGAAATGAGGTCCATGAAGACTAATAAAGTCTGGGACTTGGAAATTATTCCTAAAGGAGCCAAAACAGTAGGCTGTAAATGGGTCTACAAGACAAAACTTGACTCCCAAGGGAATGTAGAAAGATACAAAGCGCGACTTGTGGCAAAAGGCTTTACGCAAAGAGAAGGGATTGATTACAATGAGACCTTTTCTCCAGTCTCATGTAAAGACTCCTTCAGAATCATAATGGCATTAGTAGCACATTATGATTTAGAGTTACATCAGATGGATGTAAAGACGGCATTTCTTAATGGCGACTTGGAGGAAAATGTTACATGGCACAACCGAAAGGTTTTGTCGTGGAAGGAAATGAAAGAATGGGATGCCGCCTAAAGAAATCGATTTATGGGTTAAAGCAAGCTTCAAGACAATGGTACTTGAAGTTTGACAGTACAATAAGAAAATTTGGGTTTAAAGAGAATGTAGAGGACAACTGTGTTTATGCAAAGTTTAAAGATGGAAAGTTTATCTTCCTAATCCTGTATGTGGATGATATCCTACTAGCTAGTAGTGATGTCGGTCTGCTACTGGAGACAAAGAAGTTTTTGTCCCCAAACTTTGATATGAAAGATCTTGGTGAAGCTTCGTTTGTTCTAGGGATCGAAATTCACCGGGATAGAAACAAAGGGATATTGGGACTGTCACAAAAGGCATACATAGAGAAAGTCTTAAAGAAATTTGGTATGCATAAATGTAGTCCTTCACCTGCACCTATAGTCAAGGGCGACAGATATGGGGATTTTCAATGCCCCAGGAACCAGTACGAGCTCGATCAAATGAAATCGGTTCCATATGCTTCAGCTGTCGGAAGCTTACAGTATGCTCAAGTGTGTACATGCCCTGACTTTGCGTTTGTTACCGGGTTACTTGGCAGATTCCAGAGCAATCCTGGAATAGAGCATTGGAAATTGGTAAAGAAAGTCTTGCGTTATTTGCAAGGAACAAAAGGCCTCATGATGATATACAGAAGATCAGATTTACTCCATATAGTGGGGTATACAGATTCTGATTATGCGGGAGATGATAGAAAGTCAACATCCGGATATGTATTCACTCTCCGGAGGAGCTATATCGTGGAAAAGCTCAAAGCAAACCGTCACTACATCGTCCACAATGTATGCCGAGTTTGTAGCATGTTATGAGGCTACGGGGCAGGTGAACTGGCTTAAGAAGTTCATACCCGGTTTAAAAGTGGTTGACGACATCAATAGACCACTTAAGTTGTACTGCGACAATGAACCCGCAGTAATGTATGCCCACAACAATAAGTCAAGTGGTGCTGCCAAACACATTGACATAAAGTATTATGTTGTGAAAGATAAAGTTCGGGATCAAATTATAAGTCTTGAGCATATAAGTACCGCAAAGATGTTAGCGGATCCGCTTACTAAAGGCTTACCACCCAACGTGTTCAGAGAACATGTAGCCGGCATGGGTTTAAGGGAAAGCCTATGATTCCTAGACTAAAAGATGGCCCAAAAGATTAAAGTAACAATTTCAGAACAAGAGAGGTGTATTGTAGCTGTTGAATCTATCGGCGATTGACCGTGACGATGAGACATGTTCTATGCACTAATCTGTGATGGAATGAGTAAAGTCAAAACTAATTAAAGATAAAGTATAGATTGAGATCAAGGGGGAGAATGTTAGAATGATCTCAGCCGATTAGCCCAACGGCTAATCGGGCCTTGATCGCGCCCTGATTGGGGGCGCTTAGCCCAACTATTGGCTAATGGGCCCCCGTCGCACTGTGCTATAAATAGAGGGTGGGGTGCCGGTGGCTCAGACTACGAGGTTCGCCTGAAGTCACAATCCCCACCCGACAAAACCCTAACCGATCTAGAGGGGGCGCAGTCAGCGGCGGGAAGCTCCATCGCCGTCCCCGTCACCGGATCTACACCGCCGCCGCCGTCACCGTCCTCTTCTCCGACCGTCGCTGCCCGTGCGCAGACTTAACCCGCGATGGCCAGCTCCTCCTCCACGCAATCAGACGGTTAGTACCGCTAATCCCCTCTCTCCCTCTCGGTATTATCCCAAGAACAAGAACAGAGGTCCAACATCCGGGACATTAAGAAGATGTATTCACCATCCTATGTCGAGTATAAATTGGGTATGTAATAGATGAGACTGACTATCTCAACGAGTTAAAGTCTTTGCATCTGGATAGACTCGTACCAGTTAAGTTAAGTTCCTACATGCAGTTTGTATGTAGAATGCTTCATTTGGAGGCATAGCTAGTAATTCATAATGCACTGAGACTGTAGAATCGTTAATGACAATCAGAGGGAAGGTAAAAAATTGTAATCTACAACAGAAACTTTTTCCTCAAATCTACTGTCTTCTACTCTTTCAACCTGCCAATCACAGCAAGAATACAAAAACAAAAGATAGCAAAAGAAAAAAAAATTATGTTCCCCTCAGGTACTATAGCAAAACCGAGATGATTACTGTAGCAAAAATTACTCATATATTAGAAGTACAGTAACAACCGATTAAAAATTAGAGATGTCACTTTCAACGGAGTTTTCTTCGTGTGAGTTCACTTCAGATTGGTTGTTTCATCCTCCTTAGTAAAACAGTAATCAGGTGTGTAAATAAATCAGAGAAGGAGCCAAAATAAAATAACTATCATCAATTCAATGGATAAAAAGTAATATACGGGAATAGTTAAAATCGAATTTCCTAAAGGGAACTCCGGGAAGATGCAACAAACTAGAAGGATACTCTTACCCCGCGCGTTGGAGCAGGAATTTGTAAAAATTAATCTGTTGCTTGTGATGGTTTGAACAAATCAAGGTGAGTCATTGTTAGATTTAATCTTGACTTAAGAGTCCTAGCGTAATTGAGTTCGTTTTCATCTGTAATTCGAATTGAAGTAGTGTCCAATTCGAAGTCCTAGTCGTTTGCTATTAGGAGTTATAGGCATATAAATTGAGAGGCTTGTAACCAGTTTATGCATTGCAAGATTGCAAGAAATAAAGATAAGAAATTCAGGGCAATATTTGTAACAAGTGGTATCAGAGCTAGGAGATTAGAGCGAGACTCCAAACCTCGTTTTTCCGCTGCTGCCCCCGGGAGGGGAGCTAATCCCGGGGGCAGCCATCCACGCCGGCCTGTTGGCCACCGACCGCCGTCGCCTGCGTGTGCGCCGACGTTGGCCGCTCTAGATCCGCCATCTCCACCGACGATCCGTGACCTCCGCCGCCGCCGGGCTCGAGGGGAGCACGCGCAAGAGGCGCCGCCGCCAGGAGGAACCGACGCCGAGGCCGAGCCAAGGAGCAGAGCGATCGCCGCCGCCATAGCCGACGAGTAGATCCGGCGGACCCGCCGGACCAACGCAGGCGCGAGTCGGCGGGGAGGCGCGGTTCCCGAGGAGCTGCGGCGCCGTGGAAGAAGGTGGCGCAAGCCGCGCCGCGAAAGAAGGGAGGGAGCCGCCGCCGCACGCGCCGCGCGCCGAGTAGATCCGGCGGATCCGGCCGGATCCGCCGCCGCGCCCGCCGCGCGTCGGCCCCTGCGCTCGACCGCGCCTCCCGCTGCGCCGCGCGCGCCGCCTGCGCGCGCCGCCCTCGCGCGCGCCCGCGGCCAGCGCGCCAATCGCGCGCGCTGCGCCGCCGCTGCGCCGTCGCCGCGCACTGCGGCCCGCGCCCCGCGCCGAGTGCCCAACCCGCGCCGACGGGCAGGTGCGGAGGAGAAGCCGGGGGAGGCGGAGAGATGGCGCACGGGTAGCAGAAGAGGAGGAGGCCGAGTGCGGCGCCCGGATTCGCGAGGAGAAAAGAGGGAAGAGGCGCTGCGGGGGGGAGGAGTGCGCACACAGGTAAATGAAGAGGGGGTGTTGCAAAAGGGAAAGGAAAACGAACGCGCGACGGGCTCGGTTTCAGCGATGCGCTCGGTTTCAGCGATCCCAATCCGAAGCGTAATCAATCCAGCGAAGCCACTTCGGAATCGGTTGTTTCCACGTCTCATAAAAGGAGGTGCCAAGCACCAGAACTGGCACCCAACCAAGAGCAGCCAAAACAAAGAGCAGAAAGACAAGAGCAAAATTCAGGAAAAAGAGAAAAAGAAAAACAGCAATTTTTCCTCTATTTTTTTTTCTCTCCGTCCAAGAGACTTCAAAGTAGCCGAAAGTTTTTGATCCGTGCTCAAGATCATGTCGCGTGATTCGGGAAGCGGTCTCGACGGCAACAAGGCATCATCCGGTGCGATGGCGAAGGAGAGATCCGCTATCTCGCTGCATTATCCGATGCTCACGGAGAGCAATTATGCAGCATGGGCAATCAAGATGAAGGTGTACATGAAGGCTCAAGGTGTGTGGGATGCGATCGAGAACGGCAACGTCGATATGCGCAAAGATCAAATGGCATTGGCGGCCATCTACCAGGGCATCCCAGAGGAGACGCTCTTCCTACTGGCCGAAAAGGAGACGGCCAAAGCCGCGTGGGAGGCGTTGAAAGCGATGCATCTTGGCGCAGATCGCGTGAAGGAAGCAAAGGTACAAACTCTCAAAACCGAGTTCGAGGTGTTGCGTATGAAGGAAACGGAGTCGATCAACGACTTCGCCGTCCGGTTGACGGTCATCGTCAACAAGATACGGGCCCTTGGCGAGAAGGTGGAAGAGTTGTATGTGATGAAGAAATTCCTTCGTGCTATTCCCTCACAGTTTCTCCCGATTGCTTCAGTCATAGAGCAATTTGGAGACCTAAAGGCAATGACTATGGAGGAGGTCATCGGTCGTCTTAAAGCGTATGAGGAACGTATCCAGGACACTAGAAACAAAAGTGAAGGACAGCTCTTGTTGACTCAAGCCGAGTGGGAGGCCCGATCTTCGAAGCGTGAAGGCAAGAACACTTCCAGAGGTGATGGCCAAGGCCGTAAAGGTCGGAGGTTTGATAAGGCAAAAGTGAGGTGTTATAACTGCAATGATTATGGACATTTTGCTTCAGAGTGCCCAAAGCCGAAGACGAAGAAAGCGTTTGTTGCCGAAGCGCTCAGCGAAGAAGAAGACGTGCTCTGAAGATGAGTTGAGTCAGGGACGTTTGAGTTGTGTCGCCGTCCAAACTCAAACAAGATGGAAAGTTAGAAAGTCAAGATTAAGGGGGAGATTGTTAGATTTAATCTTGACTTAAGAGTCCTAGCGTAATTGAGTTCGTTTTCATCTGTAATTCGAATTGAAGTAGTGTCCAATTCGAAGTCCTAGTCGTTTGCTATTAGGAGTTATAGGCATATAAATTGAGAGGCTTGTAACCAGTTTATGCATTGCAAGATTGCAAGAAATAAAGATAAGAAATTCAGGGCAATATTTGTAACAGTCATGATAGAGCATAAAAGAATAGAAGACAATGCAAATGAGGAAACATCTATGACACCGAAATTTTATTCAAAGGTTGTGAACAATAGGGGTGATGTTTCTGCACGAGAGAAGAGAGAAATAGTGTTAACTGTAATTAGTGGAGATTATTTGTTTAATATATCTCAATTATATGAAAGCCATGTCCAACTGCTCGTCTACCAGCGTCTATTTCCTCTAGATGCACGACATGGGGAGGAGGCAAAGGGTGCTATAGGAGATGCGATGCCACACCGCGCCGCGCCGCGCGGAGGAGGGTGAAGCTGCCCGCAACAGTGACGTGCGGTTTTTTTTGGGCTCCATGTCGCATGTCGCTTGTGGATCCGGAGCGAAGACACAGCATGCAATATGTGTTGAAATTAGATACATAGATATGTATCAAGAGAAGGTGGTTCTGGGTATTTATTGTGTATGCATTGTGCTGTAATACCTTATCTTGTTAGTGTGGTGACCTATGTGAAGTTATGGTGAGATTAGTTCTACATTGCTTATCTAAAATGAGTTATAGCAGTATATAATACTTGTTAGATCTAAACGTAGTAGCTCTAGGTTAATCTATTATGCGAAGTGAGGATGAAAGTGTATATAAGGTGCTATGTGGCTCACTTGACTATGGGCTAGGCTTTGTGAATTTTATGACAAGTGTTACAGCAGGCCATGACATTGAATTAGAAAGGACTGATGGGCCACAGCCTAGGGCCGAGTTTGTTGGGCCAGTGGAATTTTTTTGGGTAGGGTTTGTACCACTTAATTTTAATCCAAAGGCTCTGAATAATAAGTGAGGTGGTTGCACGAGGGTAGCGAGAAATAGTTAGTGGAGATTACATGTTTAGTATTATGGGATTAAGATTAAGTGGTAGGAATCAAAGATATATAGGTCTGACAGGGTGAGCAGCTCCAAGGACACTTCACTAAGATGACTCTACAGGTCTAGAGATGATGTAGGACTTGTCAAACACATAAGTAAGGCCTGTCTGTGTTGTAGTGTTGGAGGCCCAACAACGCAAGAACGGATTCATTGCTGTGACCTTCAAAAGCAAAAAGATTCAGAATCGCCAGCGGCTGGTTTTTCAGCTTCAGGTAGCCCGGACCCAAGTAGAGTAGAGTAGAGGAGAGTAGTATTACTAATTGTGGTCGCCAGAAACTAGACTGTGCCGTGCATGGATGTAATATTTGCAGATCATCAATGGCTCACGTTTCTTCTGAATCATCGTCATCCATCAGAGTCGATGTAATATTTGTATGATGCACCGTGCCCTGCTGCCTGCATCGCTTCGCTCGTCGTCCATGCTGTCTTGGGCGTTCAGAATAACAATTGCTTTTAATTTTTGCTAAAATTTCACTGTAGTTAGCTTTTTTTACTGTAGTTGAGTTAGCTTATTAGGCATAATTAAATCTAAAAAATGTAAAAATAAAAACAGCACGCTAATCTAGAGCGGACAATACAAAGGAATACGAGAAAAAAAAACAAAACACAAAAATTCGAAAAAAAAACAAAAAAAAGGAAAATGCTAAAAGTGCTACAGTACATGAATCGCCAGCTACAGTGTAGAAATCGCTGAATACGGCATTTGGTCGCTACATTGAGCGCGGCCTAAGGCTTGGGTGTCATTCTCCTGATATAAAGAGCCAACGGCAGGGACCATGCAATATATTGCGCATTGGCGCCTAAGGCTATCTAGCGTCCTGTGTCCTTGTGAATAATGCTGCGTCATGGCTCATGGTCTGAAATCAGGTCATGCATGGCTTAATCCCCCAGCACCGCCGAAATTTCAGGCTTACATGACTCAACCAATGCGGTCGACGGAGAGTAACAGCGCGGTTTTCATGCACTGATGATACTACTGCCTGTAAAATGACTCGGATTTATACGGATTATAGCAGTAGAGCACAGCATTAATTGATGCAGTCCATAATTTCTTCAGTCACTTCAATTTAACAATCCATCTGGCCTTATTGTCAAACCATCCCATCAGCGTCGTCATCAAGTATTCTAAGCTAGTGTGGTTGATCACAGCAGGATAGCTGATCGGGTCCATTTCACTATTTATGAGGACATATGGTCCTCTATATGTAATGGGCACACGACGATGTTTCAATCGATCGAGCAAATATGGTCGGGAAGACAATAGTACACTCTGCGCTCACGAAAGGAAGTCGTTAATAGACATCAACACGGTTCCTAAAATACAACATTGATCACTTATTTAACATGGTCCTCAAAATACAACATTGATCACTCATTTCTATCCAAGGACTCATTTCGTAGCGATTGTAGATTAACCATAATATCTTGCTGTATTTCTTTCTCTTGCTGGTCAAACAAGCATGAAACTAATGGTTGCTGTGTATCCAGGTATAGTACTATAGTGTGGCATGCAAAGTGCTTATCTTGTTTTAGAAATATATACATACATTTACTTGGTTATCTTTGTTAGATTTAATCATGTTTCTATTTTTTGAGTCATAGAGGTTGACGTATATGTATATGTATACGAGTAGACATCAAGTGTGTGAGTCGGTATACATGTAAGCATCGTTGCCGTATACGACTTGCTGTGTATATCTTTACTATCTAAAAAGAAGGAGTTGGTGGTTGATGTCACATCTAAAACTCTTTTCTTTTTATTTTTTAACCATTCGATCTGATTATGAAATAAAATCTGAACCGTCTCCACCCCGCGCTTCCCCCTCGCTCCCCCCGCCTCCACCCGCCCTCCCCTCGCTCTCCCACACACACACAGCGCCCCCACCCCCCGCCGCCTCCCCCTCGCTCCCCCGTCCTCCCTCTCGCCGCCGCCTCCTCCCCCCACCCCGCATCGCCGCCGCCGCCGCCTCCTCCCCACCCCGCGCCGCCGCCTCCTCCCCTCCCTCCCACCCCGCGACGCCACCTCCTCCCCTTCCTCCCACCCCACGCCGCCGCCTCCTCCCCCACCCCTCCGCTCCGCCGCCGCCTCCTCCTCCCCCCCGACCCTGCGCAGAGTATAGCTCTCGGTGGCAGCAGATGAGTAGTCTTGGCGACGGAGTACTACTTCTGGTTGTCGGATCTGGCCACCATTGGGAGGGTCACGTCGAATCCAGTTGACGCCGCTGCAGCGCCGCCAGATCCGGCCTCCCCCAGCCTAGCCGCGCCTTCCTTCTCCCCCATGCTGTCCACAAGGAAGCCACCTCACCAGGGGATTTGGTGCTGGCCCGCCGCACCTTCCTCCCCCTTCTCTGTACCAGCCATGGCGACCTCTCCCTTCACCAGGCATGCCGTCAGCCGTTATGCATCTTCATATCCCATGATGTCCGCCACATGGTCCAAAGGGTGCCTATCACACTCGCCTCCCGTGCGGCGAGGTACTACTACCGTACTAAGACAACACCAAATCTGGAAAGCATGAAGAAGGGGAAAGGGCTCAACCAGAGTAATCTAGAAAGCCCGCATCGATTTGGTGTGACCTCATCCCCCTGAAGCCGCCGGTGGTAGCTCCCTTCTGCACCGTCGGTCGTCACGCGATTACTCAGATTGGTTTCCCTGCATTTTTTTCTGCAAATATTGGCCAGTTGTTCTGTTAAAAAGTTTGGTTTTCTCTAGGTTGTAGCATGGTTAGCATTTTATCCATGAGAATGTTGTGCAATGTGATAGGTTCTATGCAATTTGATGTCTCTCTGATCATCTAATCTAATTAGGTTAATGCTTACCGTTAATGCATTAGGATTTAGTAGGAATATGAAATCAATCATGTCGTGTGTTTTTTTATTGTGAGTGATCCGTTTAATTCCAGGAGAGAAATGGGAGGCTTTTCTACAAGCTCTTGATTGACAATGTTGAGGAACTGCTTCCTGTTGTGTATACACCAACCGTAGGCGAGGCTTGCTAGAAGTACAGGTCGATCTTTAGACGGTCATAGGGTCTATACATCAGTCTCAAAGAAAAGTGTGTTTCTCCCTCCTTTATTTTCTAGAGTCTGCTGCTCATTTCTGTTGGAAATTTTAGGGAATAAAATTTATAAGGTGCTTTTCATGCTAGGGGGAGGATATTGGAGGTACTGAGGAATTGGCCAGAAAAGACCTTTCAGGTTATCGTTGTTACAGATGGTGAACGCATTTTAGGCCTCGGAGATCTTGGCTGCCAGGTCAGTTAATTAGCCCTTACACTTTTTCTTTGATAGGGATCCGTGTGTTTTTAGATCTTTGACTAAGTTCTTGGCTTGTTTCTTATCATGTATGTAACTTTTTTTGGGGTCAAACTCACATGTATAGGGAATGGGAATCCCTGTGGGAAAGCTTGCACTTTACACTGCCCTTGGAGGTGTCCGGCCATCTGCTGTAAGTACATTATGTTTGGATATTTTGCCGTTTGCAATTAGCAGTTTGATGTAATATTTTTCCCCATTTTGCATTCCAGTGCTTACCTATCACCATTGATGTGGGGACAAACAACGAAAATTTACTAAAGGATGAGTTCTACATTGGATTAAGGCAAAGAAGAGCCACTGGCCAGGTTCCATGCATGCTTGTTGCCTTGGCTATGCCCATTCAGTTATCATGGAAGTATGGTCGTGAGTTCTTAGTCCTGACAGTTCGCCTTCATTTCTTGAATTAGGAATACGCCGAACTTGTGGATGAGTTCGTGGCTTCTGTTAAGCTGAACTATGGACAGAAGGTTCTTGTCCAGGTATGAAAACAATCGGAAGAATCATTATTTTTGTCTCTAATTGAGCTATTCCCTTGACCACTTGCCCAATATTTGTTTAATTTATAGTTTGAAGACTTTGCAAACCACAATGCATTTACCCTTCTTGAGAAATACAAAGGCAACCCATCTTGTCTTCAATGATGATATTCAGTATTCAGTGGTTTATCTATTCTTAATATAGATAATATGCAGCTCTCGTGTGTATTCTCGAACAAAAAGGGTAGTGGAACCAGATCTTTGCTTCGCATCTTGAAGCTATTATGGTTTCTCTTACCAAACCAGTGAATTTATACGTGTTGTGCTACACGATGATAGAAGTTTGAATATGGTATTTACAGGAACGGCCATCGTAGTTCTTGCGGCCTTATTGCTGCTCAAAGTTTGTTGGCGGGACTTTAGATGACCACACATTCTTATTCTTCTGTGCGGAGAGGTCGGTTGATCTTATTTTGTAATATGAAGGCTGGGTTCAACATTACTCGTGGTTACTTCAGATTGCCGCAAAGTGTCTAAGCATCTATCAGTGCTAATGCATCGCAGATTGATTTCATATTCCTAATAAGCAGTTAGAAATTCCAGATATCACTTGTTCTTAAACAGAACACTGTTAAGAGTTATTATGTATATTGGCAACCAGACAATCTCAAATGTTGCTCCAATTGAACAGAAAACTGTTAAGAGTTATTAGGTATATTGGAAACCAGACAAGCTCAAATGTTGCTCAAATTGAGTAGAAATAAGCCAAACTTTAGTAAAAGCTTTTTTTTGCTCCATATATTTTATGACTCTGTTGCAACGCACGGGTCTTTAACTAGAAAAATATACACCTTAAGAATACGATTTTTATTCAATCAATGGCAATTTTTGGTGGGCAGTTTTTAGTGTATTAAGAATACCATAGAAAAATATTGTTTATTATCATTTCTGTACATATTGTTGTATGTGGTGTTTGTTCTATCATGCTTCACTAATATGATGCTTGATTTATTTACAAGTATGAACATGCATGTTTTATTTGATACGTGATAACGTAAGAAAAAGTTGATATTTATTATTTAGTTTAAGATCATATTTGATAGTATGCATCACTTTTATTTGATTTTCTGTTGCAACGTACGGACACCTTACTAGTATATACAAGTATTGCACGAGTCATGTACGAGATTGTTTTGAGTCCGTCTCGGAGTCAAGTTGTCTTCCATGTCGATCATTGTGATGAGTATAAGTAGCAGGATATGTAACGAGAAAAGGGGATGAGGCGTGCGATCGGATGTGATCACCAGAGAAGAAATAAAAGAAGGAGCGGTGTGGCTCCAGGAAAACCAATATGTGCTCATGCGACTAGAAGATGCTTGTTTGCTTTGCTTTGGTGCATACGACGGGCAGGTGGCTCCAACACACAAGAGACTCGCGTCCCGTCGTCGGTCCCACGGAGGGGACACGTCCAGAGATAGGCGCGTCTTGGCGAGGCATTGACTAGGTGGGTCACGTCGAGCAGCAATGCGGGTACCGACGAGCAGAGGACCGAAGCAGTTCCCGAGAAAATAGAAAATCTACAACAATCTTCATTTGATTATTTACTTGGTTATCTTCATTTGATTGTTTTACAAATACATACATTTACTTGGTTAACAATTCACCCGGCCTTATTGTCAAACCGTCCCATCAGCGTCGTCATCAAGTATTCAACGCTAGTGTGGTTGATCACAGGATGATCGATCAGGTCCATTTCACTATTTATGAGGATATATGGTCCTATATATGCAATGGACACATGACGATGTTTCAACCGATCGAGCAAGTAATGAGGTCGGGAAGACAATAGTATACTCTGCGGTTATAGATATCAACATCGTCCTCAAAATACAACATTGATGAAAGTTCATAAAACATGCCTCAAGCAAATAAAATATTCAGTCATTTCGATATATTTCATTATTCAAAGTTACAAGCATCCCCAAATTAATGTTTTCGCATATAATCATCTCTAATGTTCTCCTCTATGATGAGCCGTCTGCTCTTCATGTGAGGGTCATGCATGCGCAAGACAGCCCTCCGCGCGATCCATTTTTTCCGTGATGCGCTCATCTACCGAGATTGAAATGTAGACGATGGTCTTGAGCTCGCAAAAATTTGTTCCTTCGGTTTAGATCTATTTTTATTGCAGGATAATCAAGTTATGGCTATAAAATACCTTCCTGCTCTAACATGAAAATTACATTTATCCAGCCTTAGAGTTAGCCTTTAAGCCCATCTCTATTTACAGTCGACGGTCCAAACGAGTTCTTATCCAATTATAATAAATAAGAGATCTGAAACTCTTACGTAACATGTATTTTTCAATTTTTTCACTACCCAATTTTGGAAACACCAAAATTGTTAGATGTCGTAGCTTCTGGACTGCACTTCCGTAGCTCTAACGCATCATCTATCTTTGATCTCCACACTTCCCAATTCAAACATACTATCTTCTCTAGCATTCTTGACCCTCTGGACCATGATTCTGCGCCAAACCATCTCTTAGTCCTTGTTGTAGACCATGATCGCTCCTAAGTTGCCCTGCACATGTAAAGATCAAAGCAGCATCTTTTTTAAGTACAAGTTCTTTCTAACTTGACTAAGATGACTCCACACATGCCTCAAAACTCTTACCATTAATATATGCTAAAGTGTATATAGATTAGCTACATAAAAATAATATCATTGTATTTATCTTTAAAAATAATTATATAATATTTATTTTATTATTTTTTTCTAGTATATTTCGTTAGTTAAAGTCTTACACCGAAGACTTGGAAAAAAAATCAAAACAAGTTATATTTGTGAACAGAGACTATTTAGTTTCTTTTACACCGCAAACTATTCCCTTTCCCATCGCACAAATATTACGTCGCCCATCGTGGCCCAACTATATTGGGCCCTAATTAAGGGCCTGTTCTTTCCGGCTGCGGCTGATGGTTTTTGGCTGCGGCTAATGGCTTTTTGGCTGTTTGCGACAGAGATTGTGGAAAAAGAGATACTCGCTTGCGATTTTTGATGATACAGATATCAGTTTTTAACGTATACTACAATTAACTTATAGACCTCATTTTAAAAAAATACTTCGTTTAAAAATTAGTTACTGTAGCAAAAGTTAAAAACGATTTATAGCAAAAATCAAAAACAACTTTTAAAAACCTGTAAAGAACAGGACCTAAGTTTCTTTGCAGCTCAATCTCTTCAACTGACGCAACCCAAGCTCCTCTGACATCGCCCAACAACACTGTCGTCACGCAATTCGTATCCTCTCGTTGTCAAGACCCGAGGTGAAGAAAAGAAAACGTAAGACAGTAACCGAACGGTCCAGCGGACAACAGCGAAAAGCAATATTTTGCTTTGACCTCCCAGTCTAAACGGAAAGCAAAGTTTAGTAAAGAAAAGAAAACGTAAGATAGTAACCGAGCAGTCTAGCGGATGACAGCGAATAGCAATATTTTACTTTGATATCTCAGTCTAAACGGAAAGCAAAGTTTAGTAAAGAAAAGAAAACGTAAGATAGTAACCGCGCAGTCTAGCGGATGACAGCGAATAGCAATATTTTACTTTGATATCTCAGTCTAAACGGAAAGCAAAGTTTAGAGCATAGTAGCTATCGGCCCCAAAACGAACATAAGATTCCGTCCTTCGGTCCGTGATAGAGAGTAAGTCTGAGTTTTTGATTTGTGTCTAAGATCATATCTAGTTATCTAGAAAGTTGTGTTATCAATGATGAGGCATCATCCAGTGTGATGGTGAAAGAGAGTTCTATTATCTCGCTGCATTATCTGATGCTCATAACTAGTAATTATACAACCTACGTAATCAAGATGAAGCCATATATGAAGGCTCAAGGACTACTGGACGTGGTCATGAACGATAATGTTGATGAGCGCAAGGATCGTATAGCATTGACAGTCATCTGTCAGGGAATTCCAGAGATGACACTCTTCGTACTGGTCGAAAATAAGATGGCCAAAGCTATGTGAGAGACATTGAAGATGATGTATCTTGGCACCGATCGTGATACGGGGGTGCCCGATCTTCACGACGTAGGATCTCTCTTAAATGGTAAATATGTAACAAACCTGAAATCCATTGGATTCTGATAAACGAAAGCATACGATTGTCGGTTTCGATTACAAACTCCTATATACTGGAATTCAACTAGCAACACGCTCTAAATCTCCGTCTTCTCACCACACCAAGGAAGATGACTTTGCAGGTCCGCAAGGAACAACAAGAACACTAGTAACCGGTAATTTGGTGGAACGCTAACTAGTCGGCTTCTCAACTCCCATGGCAGTACATGGCATAAACCAAAGAGCAAAAAATTACTTTATCTTAAAATTAACATTCGAGGGTTACAAGCAACGGTGGCCAAGGGTTTATACCCTCGTACAAGCCAAGCCGGACTTAAAGTAGAGAAACAACTAGAATTCTATTCTAATTCCTAATTTAAACCAAAAGCAATAAGAAGTGATTAGCTGGTCGTCTTGGTTTAGGCACACATGAGGTGGGTCCCATGTGGTGGCTGGCCTATGAGGGTGGCACACAACTCTCTTGACAACACCTAATTTTTCTTGTGGCCCAAGTATTCGTTTTCGGCCTGTTTGAAGCTTCGGCATCGTCATCACCTTAAAACTGAATCAAAACAAATACTAAAACCCAAAACAATCTTAATATATCTTATTATAGATACAAACTAACCCATGACATATGGAACTTGACAAAAAAACTCAATCCAACTCAGAATTGAAGACTGGATATAATCAAGATTCTAAATCGTAGTCTTCTGCAATCTTCAATTTAAAGTTTGAAAACTTGATCCCAGCATCTTAGTGGTATTTCTCACTGGTATAAGTGAAGTGTCCTCATCTCCTCCTTTTGGACTTCCTCTTGGCGCGCTGGCCTCCTCACCTCCCACTTGGTAGCACTAAGTTCCTGCTCTCCTAATAACCTGAGAATATATAAAGTGAAAGCATTAGGTAGCAAGTTGTCCTTAGCAGTGAAATAAAAGGAACTTAGGATAAAATTCACCTGTTTAGTGAGTTCTCTTAGTCTAGCTCGAGTGATTGCTCCCTTGTAGAATTGCTGCAAAGCTTCAGCCGTTGGACCAATACTAGTCTTTTTATTGTTATTGTTACTTGAATATGATAATAGAGGTGATGATTGTGTAGATAAAGTTTTGATAATAGTAATATCATCATCATCCTCCCCCTCTTAAAAAGAAATCGACTTCGACTTGCAGGGTTAATACAACCAAAGAAAGGCGATAAATCTTCAACATTAAATGTAGCACTAACACTATAATATTCGCTAAGCAGTTCTAATTTGTAAGCATTATTGTTTATTTTTTTAAGCATTTTGAATGGACCATCTCCATAATTCATCAACTTATAATTTCTTTTATCAGGAAATCTATCTTTGCGAAAATGTAACCAAACAAGATCACTAGGTTCAAAGATTATTTGTTTTATGTTTTTATTTCATTTTTTTAGCAATACGACATGTCATTTTCTCTATTTTGCTTAGTTTTCATATGTATACGTTTTATAAAATCAACATGTTTAGAAACATCAATATTAACTCTTTCAATGAAAGGCAATGGCAATAAATCTAATGGTGTATATTGTTGAAAACCATAAATTGTTTTAAATAGAGAGAGTTGAGTTATAGAGTGTATTGCCCTGTTATATGCAAACGCAAGACATGGTAAAAAATCTTTCCATTCTTTCAAATTGTTCTATATCATGTTTCGTAACATCGTTCTAAGAGTACAATTTACCATTTCAGTTTGCCCATTAGTTTGTGGATGACAAGTTGTGGAGAACAACAACTTCGTGCCAAGCTCATGAACTTGACGTCATGATCAGAAACAACAGTTTTTGGCATGCCATGCAAATACATTATGTCCCTGAAAAATAAGTCAGCTACATGCGATGCATCGTTGTTCTTATAACAGGGAATAAAATGCGTTATTTTTGATAATAATCTATCTACAACAACAAATATCGAATCCCTTCCCCTCTTAGTTCTAGGTAATTCTAAAATAAAATCCATATAAATGTCTTCCCAAGGAATTGTAGGAACCGGAAGAGGAGTATACAAACTATGTGGATTTAGTTTTGATTTAGCTTTGTGATATATCATACACCGTTGTACATACTGTTCAACGTTACGTCTTATCTTCGGTCAATAGAAGTGATTGTCCAGCATACTCAATGTCTTCTCGCAACCAAAATGTCCCATCAATCCCCCGCAATCTGATTCCTGCATAAGAACTAAACGAACGGACGAATCTGGAATGCAAAGTTTGTTAGCACGAAACAAGAACCCATCATAAACATAAAATTATTCCCATCCTTTCCCATATGAACAGCGAGCAAAGGATTCAGCAAAATCATAATCAGCAGCATATAACTCTTTCAAACTCTCTAAACCAAGCACCTTAGTATATAGTTGAGTTAAAAGAATATTACCTTAGTATCTAATTGAGTTAAAAGAATATTCTTTCGAGACAAAGCATCTGCAAAGACATTATCTTTGTCCTTTTTATACTTAACATCATATGAAAAACTTTCTATGAATTCCATCCACTTAGTATGTCTATGGTTCAAATTAGATTAGTCTTTTAAGTACTTAAGAGATTTAGCTGACCTCCTTATTATAAATAGAATAATTTAGCTGACCTCCATTCAATTTTTCAGAAAAAAAAATAAGCAATTGACTTACCTTCCTACATAAGAACACCACCGATATCTATTCCACTAGCATCGCATTTAATCTCAAAAGTTTTAGTAAAATCAGGTAGAGCAAGCAATGTCGCATCTGTGAGCTTTGTTTTCAGGGTATCAAAAGCTCCCTGTTGTGCTACCCCCTACACAAAAGGCATTCCTTTTTTGTCAATTCATTTAACGGGATAACAATAGTACTGAATTCTCTCACAAATCAACAGTAAAAGCTAGCAAGACCATAAAAATATGCACTTGACTCACATTAATAGGAATAGGCTAATTCTTAATTGCATCAATTTTAGAGTCATCAACTTCAATTCCATGTACAGAAACAACAAACCCAAGAAAAACTACTTTATTAGTGCAAAACGTGCATTTAGTAAAGTTAGCGAATAGTTTCTCAATTCTAAGCACATTAAGCACTTGTTTCAAATGATCTAAGTGTTCAGCTATAGTTTTGCTATATATTAGAATATCATCAAAATAAACTACCACAAAGCGACCAATGAAAACTCTTAAAACATAATTCATCAAGCGTATGAATGTACTAGGTGCATTATTTAAACTAAAAGGCATAACTAACCACTCACATAATCTAAACTTTGTTTTTAAAAGCAGTTTTCATTTATCTCCTGGTTTCATGCGAATCTGGTGGTATCCACTTTTTAGATCAATTTTCGAGAAAACATGTGTTCCACTAAGCTCATCTAGCATATCATCATACCTAGGTATGGGATGACAATATCTAACAGTAATATTATTGATAGCATGACAATCGACATACATTCTCTACATATCATCTTTTTTAGAAACAATAATAACAGGGACAATACAAAGAAAAATGCTCTCGCATACATACCCTTTGTCTAAAAGCTCTTGCACTTGCTGCTGTATTTCCTTAGTTTCAGTTGGATTGGTGCGGTATGGCGATTGGTTCGGCAGCGCGGCACTCAACATGAAGTCGACTGGTGCTTAATCCCATGAAGTGGTGGACGTTCGAGTGGCGCCTCCTCAGGAAAAACATCATCATATGCTTGTGTAACATCCTAGAATTTATTTTCTGATTTAAGTTATTTTCTAGAATTTAATTGCTTTTTTGTTTTTATTTTCAAGTCTTGAAATGAGAATTCTCATCTTTTTTATAAAAGCCAAAATAAATTTATTTCATTTTGGCAGAACCAAAATAAGTGCATTATATGTTCCAAAATCAAATATGTAATTATTGTAATTTTCAGGAATTTATAAAGATCTAAAACTCTCCTTTTAAAGTCAAGTTGTGTTTTTGCAAAATCTAAATATCAAATTGGATTAAAAATATTTTTATTAAATGTAAAATAGTTCCAGAAGGTTCTCTGAATTTTTCTAGAATTTTTAAAATTTATTTGGTATTTTTCTGAGTATTTCAAAGCCTCCAAAACATTTCTGAAAAATCAAAAAGAAGTTTTAAATCAAAAACCCCTCCCGGCTGCTAAGTGTCAGCCATCGGAGCCTCCCCTACCGCCAGATCTATTCCCAGCCATCCGATCGCACTTACCGATCCATCCCGCCTTCCCCTCTCCTCTGGTCGACGCGTCTCAAGCATCAAGCCACCTGCCTCCTCGCCCGATTCACTCCCAGCCACCCGCAGCCACTTACCGCATCGCCCGCCGCTCTCCTCCCTCCGCCCAATGCGTGGCTCAATTCAAGCCCTCGCCTGTTGCCGTACTAAATCTCAGCCGGCCCCTTCCACTTAATGCACCGATCAGCCCAGATTTAACGTCTGTTATCGGATGGAATCTCAGCCGTCTCCCTTTACTTAATGCACCGATCCGACGGCTGCTCTCTTCTCATCCACCACCTGTCGCGAATCCAACCGCCGCCCTCACTCCCTTTCCTTTCCACTCTCTCTCGCTGACTGGGGGAGCCCACCTGTCAGGGCCGTTGTCTCCGCTCCCTTTCCTTTCTTCCCCGCGCGATCGCCGCCCATTCCCGCCATTAATACCAAAACCGAAGCTTTTAAAGCCTCGATTCCTTTTTCGATTGCTCCCCCGTGCCAGTGGAAAATCAAAGCGCCTGATTCACCGCATCCCTTTCCAGCATGACTTCCCTATTTAAGCCCATGATCGCCGCCGCATTGAAGGTCCTGACCGTTTTCCATCCGGGGTGAATGCGCGTGCCGTTAACCTCCTCCCCGGCCTATAAAAGGGGCACCCCGAGGACCTTCTACCCATACTGCCTCCCCCTCACCTCTCAATTTGAGCTCTAGAGCCCCCAGGCCTCCCCATGCTCGAATTCCTCTCCGTCGACTTTGCCAACTCCGGCGAGCGATCGCCACCGCCTCAGGCCTCCACGAGCCTCACCGGTGCCTCCCCGACCTTCCTCAGGTTGTGGCAATCCTCGGCCACCTCTACCCCGAGACATTGCGGCACCAGAGCCCCTCCGTCACCGTGAACCCTCCTCCGACCGCCGCCCCTCACCGCCGTCAGCTCGCTTCGGTCGCCCTTAGGCCTCCCCGCCGGTACCCCCGAGTTCCCCTTCCGTTCCTCTCGCTTTTGCGCATATCGGCCAGCACCGTTGTCCTCCGGAGCGCCGGCGGCCATCGGTCCCAGAGCGCCACCGCCGGCCGCGCCGACCACGTCGGCGGGCGTGCGCGTGTGGCAGCCAAGGGGCAGCTGGGTGGCCGCCAGTCGGGCGCCACGCTCGGCCACGCAGGCGCCCTGTCGCCACCTCATGCGCACTTAGCCACGTCAGCACCAGGCTGTGACATGGCAGCCACGAGGCAGCCACGTGGTGCCACGTCACAGGCCACATCCGCATATCCCAGCCACGTCAGCATTTCTTTATTTAAATTAATCCGAAATTGCTTGCTAACGCATTAAACCCTGATTTTCAATTTAAAAATAATTCGACCAAAATTAATTACTATGCTGACGTTATAATTCAAGTTTTTCTTCAGAAAAATAATTTATTTAAATACCTGATGATGTCATAAATCCTTTTCGGTTTAAAAATAATTCCAGAAATTGGGTATTTTCTTTTTAATTGTATTTAAACTTTGGAAGGTCATAACTTCTTCATTTTAGCTCCAAATTGACCCATTAAAATTTCTAAATTTTTCTAAAATCATGAACTTTCCAATTCTGGCATCCTTTTGAATTTTTGAATTTATTTAAATTTTGTTTTTGAATTTCTTTTGAATTTGGCTCTTTACGTTAGATTTTGACGATTCCAGAGAATTCGTTTTCAACGACGATTTCCAGCAGGACTTCGAGCAAGGTAAATTACACCTTTGACCATGTTGACCCTATTTTTTCAAATATATTTATATTGTTTTTACTGTATATGCATGCGTACTATATTTAAACGTAATTTAAATTTGATTTGAACTTTAGTTATGACCATAACCCTTGATTATAGCCAATTTGAATCTCGAGTTCATACACCTTGTCACCCTAGCTGAAAACTAGTTAGTACCTTAGTATTAACTAGAAAATTTTATAGAATTGCTTAGCTTGGCTTAGTATAACTTTAGGTGGGATCAACTATTTCACATAAAATGACAGTCTCTTTAAATGAATTCTTGACTTCGGTGAGTCAAGAATAGTTTATGAAATGGTTTAAAAATGAAAATAGAAACTTATGTTTTGGACTTAGGCTAATGGTTACATGGTGGGTGCCGGCATGCCTCATGTTCGGAGATACCTAGTGGATTGTCGTGCATGTGGGTTTGTGGTTGAGCCTAAGTCGGATTAAGGACCGTTTCTGTGATTCATTTTATGAAGTCTTTTCGTACTACCACAAGTCCAGTATGGGACGGACCTGACTATGTAATTTATGAAGTTCCAAATATAGTTTCGCTATAGGCTGAATGTGAGCGTGGCGTAGGCCGCGAGAAGTCTCACATGGCACCAGAGGGGGCTCCAACTCGTGGATTCGAGTTATGGTGAAACCTTAGTGGCGGCGTAATTATTTTGCCTATAGATCATTGGAACAGCCTTGTCATGAACTCTCCGTCGCACACCTAAGGCAGTGTGTTTATCGCGTGGCTAAAGTGAGAGGGAATGTCTTATGGGTAAAGCTGTACACCTCTGCAGAGTTAAACATCTATCTTGGATAGCCGTGTTCACGGTCATGACATGCTGAGTAGAGTCTTCACAGATTAGATTTGGTTTTATAAAACTTGGTTTTGACAAAATAACAGTGGTTTTGATAATGGTCTGGGTGGAATTTCCGTGGTTTGGTTAGTGTAGGTCGGAGTCTACACTAACGAAATTACTTGTTACAAACATTGTTTCGCATATTGTATTAAACTTCAGCTTTCGTACTTAAATTATTATATTTAAAATTCAAGTACTGCTTTTTGCGTAAATAACTTATTAAGCCTTCTTTGTTATCCCTATGCATGCACCCACTCTGTTAAAATTTCTGGTGTAACTTACGTAAGTACTTAATGTGCTTACCTTAGGAGTACTTTATGTGCTCACCTTGCTAAAATCTGTTGCCAGACTTCGACGGCGACTATGACGGTGAGGACTACTTCAGCGAGTAGGATGTGTCTTACAGTCATTCGCCTGTGGGAGGCTGGATGGGCTGATCTGCTACCTCTATTATTTTTTCGCTGCTTTTATTTTCTGTTGGCCTTGTGCCATTTTATTGTAAGACTTGGACATAAGGCCGCATCTTCGATTTATAATATTCTGTGGTAATTTTGCACGATATACATTACTGTTGACCCTGTGTGCACTAGCTTTTCCTGTGATAGTGCGATTTACACAGAGGGACTTAGAGTTGTTGTTCCGGGTCCCGACAGAAATAGTATCAGAGCCAGGTTGACCCTAAGATGTAACCCTAGATAGAGACCAACCTTAAGGATATATTTTGACAAGAAATATCTCTTTTAAAAATCATTTCCTTCTTTGCTCAAGTCTCTTACCAAAACTGTTTACTAACTTCTTCCCCTCTTCAAAATTATAGATGGAGCAACCTACCCGCGTCACCCGCGCAACCCTCGCCGGACTCTTCACTGACGACCTTTACAACCTCATGCGGGAGCTAAACTTCCGACCTCGACCCCTCTACCAAGGATACTTAGGCCTGTACGGAGACGAGGAGCGTTGGAGCGTTGGAGGGTTGTGATTTCTTTGTTGCTTTTGTGTGCTCTTGTGTGTGGGATTGTTGCAAGAAAACCTCTCCTTTAGTTCTTTTTTTCTCCCCTAAATCTGGATGCTTCAGAAGATGGTGAACACAAGGAGGAACCGCAACGACGATGCCAACCCCAGAGCTCAGGGAAGCCAGTCTGCTCCCATCCCTCCGCCCCCGCCAGCAGCAGGACTGGATTGGAATCAGCTGATGGCCAACCATAATCAGCTGATCCAACTGCTGCCTCAAGTCATCAACAACCCCGCTCATCAAGCCCATCACCAACCGGCTTAAGCTTCGCCCAACAAATTGTCAGAGTTCCTGAGGATTAAGCCTCCGACCTTTGTAGGCAGCTCGGAGCCCATGGACGCCAATGACTGGCTCCGAGCAATCGACAAGAAGCTGAACATTTTGCAGTGCACTTATCGAGAGCGAGTCCTGTTCGCGTCTCATCAGCTGAATGGACCTGCGTCTCAGTGGTGGGATATCTTCACGGCCTCTCATGCCAACCCCCAGGCCGTGACATGGAATGACTTTGTGCAGAGCTTCTGCAAAGCTCACATCCCCACCGGTACCATGACCCTGAAGAAGAAGGAATTCCGAGCCCTTCGCCAAGGAAGCCGTACAGTCAACGAGTACGTGCAAAAATTTAACCAGCTAGCTCGTTATACCCCAAAAGATGTGGCCTCCGATGAGGCCAAGCAGCAAAGGTTCATGGAGGGCTTGAATGATAATTTGTCAGTTCAGCTGATATCGGGCGACTACGCTGACTTCCACCAGCTAGTCAGCATGGCCATCCGCCAAGAGGGCAAGCACGTAGAGATGGAGAACCGAAAGAGAAGAATGTCTCATTAGAAAGGTAACTCTGGAGGTTCTCATAAAGCTCGCAACACTCTTCCTCATATGAACAAGTTTAGGCCCCAAGGCAGCAACTTCAAGACTTCGTCAAGCAAGTTCAAGCCATCAGCCAGCCATCCACCATTTCAAGCCAACCACTCGTAGTTCTAGGCCAACCGCACCCCGGTTGCTAGTAGTCAAGTCCAGAAGAGCAGTCCCCCTTCGGACGGAGTGACCTGTTTCTATTGCAAGCAAACAGGGCACTATGCCAAGGCATGCCCCAAAAATGCAAGCCGCGGCCAACTCAGGAGCATCAGGAAGCTAGAACCAGGGGCAGCAGAAGCCGCAGACCTTCATCAAGGGGAGAGTGAACCATGTGACGGCTGAAGAAGCTCAGACTGCACTGGACGTCGTGCTGGGTATGTTCCTTGTAAATTCAGTACCAGCATCAGTTCTTTTCGATTCTGGAGCATCGCATTCTTTTGTGTCCAAAGCTTTTGTGGATAAGCATGGGTTGGGCATGGTAACCCTTAGCAACCCTATGATAGTTCACTCCCCTGGGGCAGAGATGAGAGCAGGGACTTTGTTCCTAAAAGTAGAATTGCTCATAAATGAAACCCTATTCCTAGCCGACCTTTTGGTTTTGGAATCTCAAGGGTTAGATGTCATTCTCGGGATGAACTGGTTAGCCAAAAATCAAGGCCAGATCAATTGTGCTACCAGGTCCATCACCCTCACCAATGATCAAGGAATAGAAGTTGCCTTTGCTCCAAAGATTCCTACCGACGAAGAGTGTGCCCTCTTTCACCTTCGAGTCTTGGAAGAAGTGTTAGTAGTGCGGGAATACCCAGATGTGTTTCCCGAGGAGTTACCCAGGATGCCGCCGGATAGGGAAATCGAGTTTGTGATTGACCTAGTGTCAAGCACCGCCCCAATTTCCAAAAGACCTTATCGGATGCCTGCGAATGAGTTAGTAAAACCGAAGAAGCAGCTTCAAGAATTGGAAGATAAGGGATACATCCGTCCAAGCTCATCACCTTGGGGAGCACTTGTTCTGTTCGTCAAGAAGAAGGATGAAAGTTTGAGGCTATGTGTGGATTATCGAGCTCTCAATGATGTCACAATCAAGAATAAGTACCCTCTGCCCAGAATCGACGACCTGTTTGATCAGCTAAAAGGAGTTGGTATCTTCTCCAAGATTGATTTGCGGTCAGGATATCACCAGTTGAAGATCCGTGAAGAAGACATCCCCAAGATTGCATTCTCCACCCGATATGGACATTATGAGTTCACCATCATGTTGTTTGGACTGACCAATGCACTAGCCTATTTCATGAGCATGATGAACAGTGTATTCATGAAATACTTGGACAAGTTTGTGGTGATCTTCATCGATGACATTCTCATCTACTCCAAGAATGAAGAAGAACATGAGCAACATCTCAGAATGCAAATTCAGTAAATATGAATTTTGGCTAAAGGAGGTTGCCTTCCTCGGATATATTGTGACAGCTGAAGGAATAACTGTAGATCCTTCCAAGATAGAAGCAGTGATGGAATGGAAGCAACTCAAGTCTGTGACAAAAGTAAGGAGCTTCCTTGGACTTGCGGGTTATTACCACCGGTTCATAGCAGGATTTTCTGAATTAGACAAGCCCATGACACAGTTGTTAAAGAAGGAAAAGAAGTTCGAATGGACGAAGGCTTATGAGCAGAGTTTTCAAACCCTAAAGAAAAGGCTAGTCTCCGCACTCGTGCTCGTTTTTCCAGATGTGCATAAAGACTTCGAGGTTTTCTGTGATGCCTCTCGCCTAGGCTTAGGTTGTGTCTTGATGCAAGAAGCCAAGGTAGTAGCCTATGCATTGCGCCAACTCAGGCCTCATGAGTGCAATTATCCTACTCATGACTTGGAATTAGCAGCCGTAGTGCATGCTTTAAAATTTTGACGCCACTATCTTATCGGTAACCGCTGTGAAATATATACGGACCATAAGATTTTAAGTATATCTTCACCCAAGCAGAACTCAACCTGAGGCAGTGAAGATGGTTGGAATTGATCAAGGACTATGATATTGGTATACACTACCATCCCGGAAAAGCAAATGTTATGGCCGATGCCTTAAGCAGGAAGTCTTATGCGAATGTGGTTTTATCAGAAGAAGACCAAACCCGACTTCAGGAGGGAGTCGCCCGTCTAAGTCTAGATCCAGTAAATCCAAGCATTCTCGCTACTCTGGAAATACAACCTGCCTTGCATGATCAGATCAAAGAAGCTCAGAAGGTTGACGAGAATATTCAGGAGATAAGAAAGAATATGAGAAGAGGCAAAGCACCAGGGTTTAGCGAAGATGAGCAGGGCACTGTTTGGTTCGAGAACCGTATCTGCGTGCCAGATAATCAAGAAATCGAAACCCTGATTCTCAAAGAAGCTCATGACACACCATACTCCATTCACTCAGGTCGTACCAAGATGTACCAGGACCTAAGGGAAAGATACTGGTGGGTTAGTATGAAAAAAGACATAGCAGAGTTTATTGAATCCTGTGACACCTATCAACGAGTTAAAGCAGAGCATCAGAGGCCTGCTGGACTTCTGCAACCATTACCAATCCCAAATTGGAAGTGGGAAGAAATTGGTATGGATTTCATAACCGAACTTCTGAGAACTCAATCGGGTTATGATTCGATTTGGGTAATCATCGATCGATTGACAAAAGTGGCTCACTTCATGCCAGTCAAGACCACGTACTCCGGAAGTAAATTAGCTGAGCTGTACATGTCCCAAATTGTGTGCCTACGTGGCGTTCCCAAGAAGATAGTGTCAGATCGAGGTAGCCAGTTCACTTCTCGATTTTGACAAAAACTGCATGAAGAGTTAGAGAGTAAGCTCAGTTTCAGTACAGCTTACCATCCCCAGACAGATGGTCAGACCAAAAGAGTAAACCAGATACTGGAGGATATGTTAAGAGCTTGTATCTTGGACTTCGGAAACAGTTGGGACCGTTCTTTGCCCTATGCAGAGTTCTCGTACAATAATAGCTACCAAGCCAATTTGCAGATGGCACCTTTCGAAGCTTTGTATGGTAGGAAGTGCAGAACACCCTTGCTTTGGGAACAGCACGGACAACCTCAGGAAGCTGGTCCAAATCTACTTCAAGACGCCGAGGATAAAGTGAGAAAGATCAAGGACAGGCTGAAGATAGCTCAATCTCGACAAAAGAGTTATGTGGACAACCGTCGACGAGACTTGACCTTTGAAGTCGGGGACTACGTTTATCTCAGAGTATCCCCACTCAGAGGAGTGAAAAGGTTTCAAGTCAGAGGAAAACTTGCACCAAGATATGTGGGACCCTTTAAAATTTTGAACCGAAGGGGTGAAGTTGCTTATCAGCTGGAGTTGCCGCCGAGCATGTCAGGAGTGCACAACGTCTTTCATGTCTCTCAGCTAAAGAAGTGCCTCCGAGTACCCACACATCAAGCCGCATTGGAAACCTTGGATCTTCAAGATGACCTTACCTATCAGCAGCAGCCGATCAAGATCCTCGAGACCGCAGAGCGTCAGACCAGAAGGAAAACCACCAAGTTTTGCAAAGTTCAGTGGAGCAACCACACCGAAGACGAAGCCACCTGGGAGTGAGAAGAGGATTTGAAGGCCAACCATCCCCATCTCTTTTGCAAGCCAGTGCAAATCTCGAGGGCGACGCGTGTCAAGCATCCCAGGATTTATTTTCTAATTTAAGTTATTTTCTAGAATTTAATTGCTTTTTTTGGTTTTTATTTTCAAGTCTTGAAATGAGAATTCTCATCTTTTTTATAAAAGCCAAAATAAATTTATTTCATTTTGGCAGAGCCAAAATAAGTGCATTATATTTTCCAAAATCAAATATGTAAGTATGGTAATTTTCAGGAATTTATAAAGATCTAAAACTCTCCTTTTAAAGTCAAGTTGCATTTTTGCAAAATCTGAATATAAAATTGGGTTAAAAATATTTTTATTAAGTCTAAAATAGTTCCAGGAGGTTCTCTGAATTTTTCTGGAATTTTCAAAATTTATTTGGTATTTTTCTAAGTATTTTAAAGCCTCCAAAGCATTTCTAAAAAATCAAAAAGAAGTTTTAAACCCAAAACCCCTCCCGGCTGCCAAGTGTCAGCCATCGGAAACTCCCCTACCACCAGATCTATTCCCAGCCATCCGATCGCACTTACCGATCCATCCCGCCTTCCCCTCTCCTCCGGCCGACGCGTGTCAAGCATCAAGCCACCCGCCTCCCCACCCGATTCAATCCCAGCCGCCCACAGCCACTTACCGCGTCGCCCGCCCCTCTTCTCCCTCCGCCCGACGCGTGGCTCAATCCAAGCCCTCGCCTGTTGCCGTACTAAATCTCAGCCGCCCTATTCCACTTAATGCACCGATCGACCCAGATTTAACCTCTGTTGTCAGATGGAATCTCAGCCATCTCCCTTCACTTACCCCTTCGCACCGATCCGACAGCCGCTCTCTTCTCATCCGCCACCTGTCGCGAATCCAACTGCCACCCTCACCCCCTTTCCTTTCCTCTCTCTCGCTGACTGGTGGAGCCCACCTGTCAGGGCCGTTGTCTCCACCCCTTTCCTTTCTTCCCCGCATGAGCGCCGCCCGCTACCGCCATTAATACCAAAACCGAAGCTTTTAAAGCCTCGATTCCTTTTCCGATTGCTCCCCCGCGCCAGTAGAAAATCAAAGCCCCTGATTCACCGCATCCGTTTCCAGCATGACTTCCCTATTTAAGCCCATGATCGCCGTTGCATTGAAGGTCCCGGCCGTTTTCCATCCGGGGTGAATGCGCGCACTGTTACCCTCCTCCACGGCCTATAAAAGGGTTACCCCGAGCACCCTCTACCCACACCGCCTCCCCCTCGCCTCTCAATTTGAGCTCCAGAGCCCCCAGGCCACCCCGTGCTTGAATTCCTCTCCGCCAGCTTCGCCAACTCCGACGAGCGATCGCCACCGCCTCAGGCCTCCCCGAGCCTGACCGGCGCCTCCCCGACCTTCCTCAGGTTGCGGCAATCCTCGGCCACCTTTGCCCCAAGACATTGCAGCATCGGAGCCCCTCCGCCGCCGTGAACCCTCCTCCGACCACCGCCCCTCACCGCCGTCAGCTCGCCCTCAGGCCTCCGCGCCGGTACCCCCGAGTTCCCCTTCCCTTCCTCTCGCTTTTGCGCACATCGGCCAGCGCCGCCATCCGCCGGAGTTCCGGCGGCCATCCGCCGGAGTTCCGGCGACCATCGGTCCCAGAGAGCGCGCGCCAGCTGCCCCGGCCACGTCAGCGGGCGTACGCGTCTGGCAGCCAAGTGGCAGCTGGGTGGCCGCCAGTTGAGCGCCACGCCCGACCACGCAGGCGCCCCGTCGCCACCTCGCGCGCACTTAGCCACGTCAGCACCAGGCTGTGACGTGGCAGCCACGAGGCAGCCACGTGGTGCCACATCACAGGCCACGTCCGCATATCCCAGCCATGTCAGCATTTCTTTATTTAAATTAATCTGAAATTTCTTGCGACGTCATGCTGACGCATTAAACCCTGATTTTCAATTTAAAAATAATTCGGCCGAAAATTAATTACTATGCTGATGTCATAATTCAGGTTTTTCTTCAGAAAAATAATTCATTTAAATACCTGGCTAAGTAATTTGTGAAGTTTCAAATATAGTTTTGCTATAGGCTGAATGTGAGCATGACGTAGGCCGCAACAAGTCTCACATGGCACCAGAGGGGGCTTGAACTCGTGGATTCGAGTTGTGGTGAAATCTTAGTGGCGGCGTGATTATTTTGGCTATGGATCATTGGAACAGCCTTGTCATGAACTCTCCGCCGCACACCTAAGGCAGTGTGTTTATCGCGTGGCTCAAGTGAGAGGGAATATCTTGTGGGTAAAGCTGTACACCTCTGCAGAATTAAACATCTATCCTGGATAGTCGTGTTCACGGTCATGAACATGCTGAGTAGAGTCTTCACAGATTAGACTTGATTTTATAAAACTTGGCTTTGACAAAACAACAGTGGTTTTGATAATGGTCCAGGTGGAATTCCCGTGGTTAGGTTAGTGTAGGTCGGAGCCTACACTAACGAAATTACTTATTACAAACATTGTTTCGCATATTATATTAAATTTCAGCTTTTGTACTTACATTATTGTATTTAAAATTCAAGTACTGCTTTTTGCGCAAATAACTTATTAAGCCTTCCTTTGTTATCCCTATGCATGCACCCACTCTGTTAAAATTTCTGGTGTAACTTGCATAAGTACTTAATGTGCTTACCTTAGGAGTACTTTATGTGCTTACCTTGCTAAAATCTGTTGCCAGACTTCGACGGCGACTATGACGGTGAAGACTACTTCAGCGAGTAGGATGCGTCTTACAGTCATTCGCCTGTGAGAGGCTGGATGGGTTGATCTGCTACCTCTATTGTTTTTCCGTTGCTTTTATTTTCAGTTGGCCTTGTGCCATTTTATTATAAAACTTGGCCATAAGGCCGTACCTTCGATTAATAATATTCTGTGGTAATTTTGCATGATATACATTACTGTTGACCCTATGTGCACTAGTTTTTCCTGGAATAGTGCGATTTACACAGAGGGACTTGAAGTTGTTGTTTCGGGTCCCGACAGCCTGTAACAATGACTGGATAATACTAGGCAGACTGTTTAGATCACTAGTTGTAAGCATAACCTTAGTGTCCTTATAAACAAGGATAAAGCGCATAACACTAGGATCATTGCTGACCTCTTTTCAGATCCGTTTTTGTCGCAATCAGGACGTTTTAAATGATTACCTTTACCTTACCTTGCTGAACAACAAGCTGTGGCTTCTCCTGACATTTCTATTTAGCGGTTTGTATTTGAGAAGGAGTAAACGGTAGTAAAACCCTATTCTTACTCTCCCACTTGAAGCTATGAATATTGGCTCGTCCATCATGTTGTACATTGTGATCAAACAACCATGGACTGTTTAGCAGTAAATGACATACCGTCATAGGCATAACATCGCATAAAATAGTATCTTTATATTTTAAAGCTTTGTTTCCTTTGTGAAGATTCCTTCACAACACCATCATAGGCACAACATCACAAACATCGCATACCATGATCCATATTTTAAAGATTCCTTCACAACACCGTCATAGGCACAACTTCCACACGGTGCTAAATTTTAACTTTGCTTCCTTCACAAAACCATTGCACACAATATGGATCAGAATGTTTAAGCAATTTTAGGTTAACGTTTTCAAACATCTCAACACTAGCAAGATTTTGGCATTAACCACTATCAATGATCATTTTAACATTAGTATATTTCACTTTAGCACTATTCATGAATAAATTACAACGTTGAGATTGGTTATCTTTTTTAACAAGTATGGATAAACATAAAGTAACAACCAAAGCAAATTCACCTTCACCAGGGCATTGATCATCAGAGTTATATTCATTCTTAGTTTATTATCATCACATAGAATAGGTTCAGTTTTAGAATCAAAAGCGGAATCATAACCAATTTCAGTGACAATCATAACCTTAACATTATGGCAATCACGAGAATAATGACCACATCCTCAACAACGCCAACATTGAATTGCACTTATTTTAGTGTTAAAACCAGAAAAAGATTGCAATAATTTAGATGAACTAGTAGGTTTAACACTAGGTGATAAACCAGATTTCATATTCGAAGTATTAGACACAACATGTGATTGTGTATTGAAATTTGAAGGTTTGCTGAACATACCTTTACTGATGTCTATCTTGGGACTATCCCTGGGTGCGTACGATGAGGTAGATGGACGGCTCATTTTGGGTGTGAAAGTGCTGTGTCTGGATTGTAATAGAGCCTCTTCTTGAAGTTGCTTTTTCACTTTGATCGCTAAGTGCTATAGTTCAGTCATAGTAGAATATGGCTGAAAGTTTATTAGCTTATGAATGTTGCGGTTTAGCCTATACAAGAATCTCGCCATTATTTGTTCATTGTCCTGCAGGACTTGGCCCCAAATATAGAGTTGCTCCATCTGCTTGTAGTAGTTTTCCACAGTTTGTATGCCTTGCTTTAGCTTCTGCAATTGAATAAGAACATCTCAATGGAAATGTACAGGAACAAAATGACTACGCATCTCTCACTTCATTGCTTCCCATGTTGTGATAGGAGGGTGACTGTTATCCCTGCGGTCATTTTGCACTTTCTTGCACCACATTAGCGCATAATCCTCAAATTCCAAGGAAGTAAGCTTGATTTTATGGTCTTCGTTGAAGTCATGCATACAGAAGATCTTGTCCATGCGCATCTCCTATTTTTTATATTCTCCCGGATCTGTACCACCAACAAATTTAGGCATAGAAAGTTTTACCTTAGTGAGAGTATCCACCTCATGTGGTGTCGAAACACATTCAGCATGACCGTGGTGATGGCCGCGATCTATCAGTGCCCAGTTGGCATCGTAGTCCTCTTCAAAGCCATCAACATAGTGCCCACTATCATCATCAGATCCTGGCCTGTAGTGACTAAGCCCTCCTCCACGGATGCCACCATGTGCTGCAACTTGCCCACGTGCGGCTCCTAGTGGAACAAGACGTACATCCTGCGGTGCACAAGGTAAATGTGCTTATCGTGCTTGCTCTCCGTGCTGGTGTTGATGAGCAAGACGAGCATCTTCTTCGTGCCTACGAACAGCTTCTTCTTCCTCTCGATGATCTCAGGCAGCCATCTTTGCATCAATCTCATCGAGTCCACGCTCCACCGTTGTGTTTTCACCCATAACAGGATTAGTTACAAAATTGTTGCACTATTCTCTTAGTTCTTGCAAGTCAGCACGAATCTCCTCAAGTACTTCATTAAACCCTTCTACAATTTGCTTGACGTAATCCATGTTAGCAAAGCGATCCTCAGATTAGTGCTCCTCAACTGATCTATCCCGTATCATGGTTAGCACAGCAAGAAAACAATAGACACGATATATACTATGCAAAGAAACACCTAATGCCACCACCAGCCAAGTATCTTGTCAATTTTTACGAATAGCAGAATCACGTACTTAGGCGATGAGAGACAAGTCAGAGGTGTCACTAGCTAAAAACCAATTATAGGAGCTGCACTCACCAAGTTTATGTGAAGCTAGGATAGGGTTAGTGTATAATCCTACCATAATTCAAATACTCAAGATATTGTAAAGTTAGTAAACAATTCATAAAGTCATCAAAAGACCAATTGCAATGTCCAAGATACAAATGATGCACACACGCAACGATTAATGTGACTTGATGTAAGTAAAGAAAGTTCTCACACCAAGTGCTAGAAGAGATGCTAGCCTACTACTCAAACATTTGCCTAGAGTATACGATTGTTCACATGACGTAGAGCACAAAAGACAATATAACGGTGCAATGTAAACAACCCTCTAGTTTAAGTAGAAAACAATAGCCAGTCTCAAAAGATGAAGTAGCAAAGTTTTATATGGTTTATATGTGCTCTTTTGAAAGCTTTTAATGAAATCTATAACTTTACAGTTGAGGTAAACCCCAAATTCTGAAAGGAAGATCAAAATTTTTTAGAAAAATAGAATCCAAAAATTTGTGACGCAAATTCGGAGCTGAAGATGGCCGATTTTGGAGGTCTGAAACAAACCAAAAAGATGTGCCTTGTCATTAGATTTAAAATGAGTACAAGAATGTCAAAAATGGACTCCATATGTAAAAGTTATGCTCGATTTACTAAAGGTGTCTCGGAGTTAGAATCCTACTCAGACTAGAAACCGACTCAAACTCAACTTAAGACCGCTATATTTTTCAATTCTGTAGGCCAAACATGCTGAACTTTTTTGTGAAAGTTTGTGGCTCTATTTCTAAGGTCTCCACTAGTTTTCACTAGATTTGGCATTGGTTTGCTATACTTTTCAATTTTTGGAATGACGACCACTTTTTTGAAAAGTTCCACACGATTGCTTTGTGGGACTATGAAACGAACTCAATGTAAAGCTATGAAAATGCATTGTACATGTTTGAGACACTTTAAAACATAAGCCACAGCACCAAGACAAGTTACAGATGCAAACTTGGGAGATCGACCACACCGGATTTTAGATTTTAGGAGATCCAACAACTCAAGAATGGTAAGAGAATGTTTTTTTAGTGATTTAGATAGTCTAAACCACAATGAATTTTTATGCAGATTAGAAGAGTTCTAACCCACAAACTAAGAACCCTAAAAGAACGATCAAGCAACGCAAAGGAAACACAAGATGCATTGGAAAGCAACTATGAAATTGAAACAAATGAATTAAAAGCTAACTAAACCTACAAGATTGAAATGAATTGAAAACTAAGGCTATGATTTTTTTGGCTTTGTATATAGGACAAAAAAATCTAATTAAAGATAAAAGATTGGTCTTACTGTATACCAAGATGATACGGGTGTGTCCGATCTTTATGACGTAGGATCTCTTTTGAGCGGTCAATATGTGGCTAACCTGAAATCCTGTGGATTATGATGAACGAAAACACACGATTGTCTGTCTCGATTACAGACTCCCATGTTCCGGAATTCAACTAGCAACACGCTCTGAATCTTCGTCTTCTCACCACACCAAGAAAGACAACTTTACTGGTCTACAAGGAACAACAAAAACACTGGTAACCGGTAATTTGGTAGAACGCTAACTAGTCGACTTCTCAACTCCCATGGTAGCACATGGCATAAACCAAAGAGTAAAAAATTAGTTTGACTCAAAATTAACGTTCGAGGGTTACAAGAGACGGTGGTCATGGCTTTATACCCTTGTACAAGCCTAATTGGACTCAAAATAGAGAAACAACTCGAATCCTCTTATAATTCCTAATTTAAACCAAAAGCAATAAGAAGTAGCTAGCTGGTCGTCTTGATTTGGGCGCCCATGAGGTGGGCCCCATGTGGTGGTTGGCACGTGAGGGTGGCACACAACTCCCTTAATAATAGACCAAATGCCCTTGTGGCCTAAGTATTCGTTTTTCAACCCGTTTGAAACTTCAGCATCACCATCACCTCAAAACTGAACCAAAATGAATACTAAAGCCCAAAATAACCTTAATATATCTTATTATAGATACAAATCAACCCATGACACATGAAACTTGGCTACAAACTCAACCTAGCTCACATGGAACTTGGCCAAAAACTCAAACCAACTCAGAATTGAAGGCTGGACATAATCAGGCTTCTAAATCGTTGTCTTCTCCAATCTTAATTTTAAAGTTTGAAAACTTGATTCCAGTATCTTGGTGGTATTTTCCACTAATATAAGTGAAGTATCATCGTCAACTTCTTTTGGACCTTCTCTTGGTGACTAGCCTCCCTCACCTCCCGCTTGATAGCACCAAGTTCTTACTCTTCTAATAACCCGAGAATACATAAAGTGGAAGCATTAGGTAGCACGATATCCTTAGCAGTGAAACAAAAGTAATTTAGGATCAAATTCATCTGTTTAGTGAGGTCCCTTTGTCTAGCTCGAGTGATTGCTCCCTTGTACAATTGCTGCAAAGCTCAACCGTTGGACCAACACTTGTCTTGTCATTGTCATTGTTTCTTGAATATGATAATAAAGGTGATGATTGTGTAGATGAACCTTGATAATAGTGATGTCCTCATCAGATCATGTGAAGGAACCAAAGGTACAAATACTCGAGACCAAGTTTGAGGTGCTGCGTATAAAGAAAATGGAGTCAATCGACGACTTCGCCGTCCGATTGATGATCGTTGTCAATAAGATTAAGGCTCTTGGCGAGAAGGTGGAAAAGTTGAATATAGTGAAGAAATTCCTTCATTTTGTCCTTTAAAGTTTCTCCCAATTGCCTTGATCATAGAGCAATTTGGAGACCTGAAGACAATGACCATGGAAGAGGTCATCAGTCGTCTTAAGCTGTGTGAGGAACGTATGCATGACAGCAGTGACAATGTCAATAATCAGGTCTTGTTGACCTACACCGAGTCAGAGGTTTGATCATCGAAGCATAAATGTAAGAACACTTTCAGCAGTGGTGGCCGAGGTCGCTATAATCAAAAGCTTGATAAGGCAAAAAGTGAGGTGCTATAGTTATAACGATTATAAACATTTTGCTTTAGAATGCCGCAAACCAAAGAAGGAGAAATTGCTTCTTGCTAAAGCTCTCGGCGATGATCAACCAACACTGCTTTGATGTTGAGATAAGTCTGGTGCGTTGAGAAGATGTATTCACCATCTTATGTCGAGTATAAATTAGGTAAGTGATAGATGAGACTGACTACCTCAACAAGTTAAAGTCTTTGCTTCTGGATGGACTCGTACTAGTTGAGTTCCTACATGTAGCTTGCATGTAGAATGTTTCGTTTGGAGGCGTAGCTAGTAATTCATCATGCACTGAGATTGTAGGATCGTCAATGGCAACCAGAGAGGGGTAAAAAATTGTAATCCACAACAAAAGATTTTTTCCACAAATCTATTGTCTTCTACTCTTTCAACCTACCAATCACAGCAAAAATACAAAAACAAAAGATAGCAAAAGAAAAATTATTTTATGCCCCTTGGGTACTATAGCAAAACTGAGACGATTACTATAGCAAAGAGTACTTGTACTGTAGAAGTGCTATAACAACCGATTAAAAATTGGAGTGGGGGCATAAATTCCTAAACATTCTAGAAAATGAAGGAACTCAATAAAAATAAAATAAACTTAATTTGACCACAATTACACATAAATTTTATTGGACTTTACTCTAGGCCGAATTAAAAAGAGGGAAGATAAATTCTAAAAAATCCAATCTAGCACTTGAAGTAGACATGGGGCGATCAGAACACCAAAATATTGGTGTCACAGTGGATATGGGGCGATCAGAATGCCAAAAAGAATGCAAATTATTTTAATTATATATCAATCTAGCACGTGAAGTAGATTTATAATCATAATAAATTTTTTCTAAAAACCTAACTTTCGCATTAGTTCTAGAAACGAAAGTGATTGCACGTTTTTATCTTAAAGCATTCAATCTTTCCTTCTTCTCTTTCTTAGCGCACCTAAAATAAAATTTGTGCAAGTGTCCATTTCTTCCATAGTAGGTGCAAGAAAAATTAACACAATTAGAATTCTTTTGAGACGTTGAGCTAGTACCTACAACATTATTCAATGAACTTTGCACAACACTAGTAGATTTAAAAATAGTTTTATGAAGCTCACTTTTTGTTTCAATTAGCCTACTTCTAATGACCTTAACAACTTTAGGTGGACTATTCCTGGCATAATTAGTATCATTAAATTACCCTAGATTGGTGTTTTTGACACTTATTTTTTGACTTGTCCAGAATCATATTCTGATTTCTCTTGCTAAAAGAAAATTTCTCTAAACTGTCCTTAGTATTCATTTTATTTAGCTAAAGTGGGACAAGTTGTGTATTTAATAGGTTCATTCACAACATTCTTAGAAACACTAGACTGAGCCGATCTTTCTTTTTTTGTAAAATCATTAAGTTCTCTAGTCAATACTTCTATTTCTGTGTTAAGTTTAAGATAATTAGAGCAAGAAGATATCACATAATAAAGCATCTATTGAATTAATTTCTAAGATGAATTAAGTCTACTTTCTAGCAATTCATAATTAAAACAAGGTTTAGATTGAGCATTTGCAATACTTGACTCCAAACATGTAGTCAACTGGAGCTTTTCAATTTCAACATTTGTAAGTTTTTACTTTTCATCACAAGATTCATATGTCAGTCTTAGTTCATCAAGTTTAGCAGTTATATCACTAAGTCGAACCAAGTTGATATATTAATTATTCTAGTAGACTCTAACTCAGAATGTAAAATTAGATAAGATTCATCATCAGGAATAGAAGCTCTAAGTCTATTAATTTTAGAATTTAAGCTCTCAACAACAAGATCATGATTTTTAATTTTCTTTTCATATATTTTGAGCTACTCTGCCAATCTAAGCACAGCATGAGATAGATCTGTATAACAAAGGTTTTACCTCATCAGAATCATTGTAGAGACCAACATTGTTGAGCTCCTTTGTCTTCTTGCCAATGTCTTCATCATCACTTCTAGAATCATCATCACTCATATCAACCTCATTAAGTGTTGAAAGTATTTTATTGACCACCCTATGAAAGCATCTAGACCCCAAAAAAATAGTTTTGGTAATTAATGACACTATATGAATATGGAACTAATGTGTTTGCTGAGTATCACATAGGTTCAGTCCCTAATAATGAACGTGACAAATTGGAAATCAAGATGGTTCAAGACAAAGGTACAAGTAGTTTAGGATCCTTTTGTTTTTACCGGTCTTGGGAGAAAGGTTGGAAGACCGGATTATAGATTAATTACTGTATTATTAAGAGGAATCATAGAAAGTAACTTCAAAGCATGTTCTTATGCCATTTGGATCAATTTAAGATCATGCATGCACTTAAAATTAAAATTAAAAGCCAATTGTGCTCTGTTAGAAAAATCAAAAATACTAAAGTGCGTTTAGTGGAACTACTAGACTCCAGAAGTACCAGTGTGTACACAGCGATACTACCGGAACTCAGAAGCACCGATACTTTGAGCGGTACGTTTTTTCCAAACAGCACCCACTTGAACACTTAGGCTTCTTGATATCGGTAGTACCAAAAAATGAATGGTGAAACTACCGTAAAGCGGTATGACTGTACTCTAAAATGGAACTACTGGACCTTAGAAGTACCAAAAACTTGGACAGTATGTTTTTTCAGAGAGGATCAACTTTTGCTCTCAAAGAATCAGAAGTACGCCACCATAAATCGGAATTACCGATCATCGGAACTACCATGATTTCAATGGTGGTAGTACCGCGCTGATTTTTAAATAGCTAGTTTTGACATTCTAACATAGACGTGACTTCTTGCTACAATACAATGCAACAGTTTTGCTAATTGCATAGCGGTACTACCGATTTTCTTGATTTTCTAGGATTATTTTTGCAATGGTTATATTTGGTTGGTGAGAGTATAAATACTCCACCACCAGCTCAAGGACGGAATAAGAGACTTCATTGAACATCCTAGAATATTGAGCATTCTTACCATACCTCAATTTCAGATTGTGCATTCATTAGAGGTAGTTGAACCATACCAAGTGCATTTCATTGCTAGATTGATCCTTGGCACTTGATCGGCATCAAGCGAAGCTGCGATCTATTACTCTTAGTGCTTGCTGGCACCTAGACGGTTTGATGGAAGATTGCAAGGAAACCTCTTCAAGAAAATTGTGAAGAGGCCTGGCATCTACTTGTGAGTGGTTTGGTGTCTACCATCTTCGGAGTGGAGGAAGGACAACCACTAATGGACTGAGGAGTTGAGGCTTAATTTGTAGAGCCAGTCCAAGTCGGTTGGGCTTTCCTCAACGTGGATGAGGGGAAACTGGCGACTTTTCGAACACCACGGTAAAACATTGTATGTCAATTGGTTATTTCTTTGTCACTCTTTTCGCACTTGTATTTCTAGCATATTGTAGTAATTGTGATTGATTAATTATGCTTGTGCTAGAAATACTTGTTGAGACTAGTACTATTAATTTTGCTTGTGCTAGAAACACTTGTTGAGACTAGTACTTGTGGTGCCTAAGGTTCACTAAAATTGAGTAGGTTTATTTTGCATTGAAATCTTGCCTAGCTATAAGTTGTAGTAAATTAGCTTTAGAAGGCAATAACTTTTATAACCTTCTATTTACCCGGCCCTCTCTAGTCGGTTATCTTTGATCTTACACCCTACAATAATTGTGTTTCTTGCTTGGATCAATCTTGAATTGAGAGCGATGAGTTGGTGCCTTATCATCCTTAACCAACTTGCGCATCAGTTTTAGGTAATTCATCTTGATGTGGTTTAGCTCACCATATTCATAATATTTGATTAGATCTCCTCCTTGATCTGATGTTGTTAATTGCCTTAGTCACCCTGTAAAAGAAGAGTACAAGCCGTTCTTCTGAAATCTCCTCTAACTATTTATCTGCAATAGAACATAGTGCGGACAAATAAATAATAGAGGAACTAGAAAAACGATTATCTTAGTTAGTTACTATATCCAAAGAATTAGACTTGATTATCCTAACTAAAATAACAATCTCATGTGTTTTCATCTTGCAATAAAGATCATTCAAAATGAGTACTTTCATGTTAACAGAATGATTAATAGTTTGACTAACACATTCTAAACAGACATATCCAAATCATTTAAGACTTAGCGAGCATTGTGAAAATCAGAATATATGACATCAACAGATTGCGAATCACTAATAATTTTACTGAAGAGATCAAAAAGTGCATCTACTGATTCTCTAGATTTCATCTCAAATTTAGAATACTCCATTTTAAATTGGTTCTAATAAACACATTTAATAGACTTAAAAACTTTATGATAATCAGTTAGACTAGTCTAAATTTTATTAGCAGATTTAATATGAGCAATTCTAACAAACTCGTTTCTACTTAGACCTTGCAACAAAATATTTCTAGCCTTAGCATTAGCTTCGACATCACTAGTATTTTCAGTAGTAACAACAGGAGACACTAAATATGTATTTTTAACTTGTTATCAAATAGCATTATCTTGTACTTGTAGAAAAACCTCTATGCATATTTTTCAATAGATATAGTCTGATCCATCAAAAACGGTGGCTTACCTAAAAAACGATGTCGATCTGATGCCATTGCAATCTGCTCTGATACCACTTGTAGGATCGTCGATAGCAATCAGAGACGGTGAATGATGGTAATCCGCAGCGAAAACTTTTTTCTCAAATCTATTGTCGTCTACTCCTTCAACCAGCCAATCACTGCAAGAACGCAAAAACAAAAGACAACAAAATTAAAAAAATTTCCTTGGTGCTGTAGCAAACCGAGATGTTTACTGTAGCAAAATGCACTCGGTACTATAGACGTACTATAGCAACAAATTAAAAATTTGAGATGTCTTTTTCAATGGGATTTTCTTCACGTGAGTTCACTTTATATCGGTTGTTTCATCCTTCTTGGAAAAATAGTAATCAGGTGTGTAAAGAAATCAGAGAAGGAGAGAATAGTTTGGTTTGGCTCCTGCTGAACGTGACCCTTCGTGGGACCCGTCCGTGGTTCATGAGATGGAGCCTCCTGCTCCCTGGACTTGATGTGTCTCCTCTACGATGCGTCATCTGTTCTTCGAAATTTGGACACATCTAGCCCTTTGAATCCCCAAAATTTCAAAACTAGCACCCAGATCAAAAAATTCCAAAACTAACACCCTCCCCGACCGTGCAACCACCGGATGGCGACACGTGTGCGATCGTGCGGCCGGGGATCACATTACCTAGGTGGTGCACTCCTCGACCGCACCACCTACTGTTTACGGAGTGGTGGTGTGGTCCCGGACCGCACCACCACCCGTCACATCGCCGTGTTGTCTGCTTCGCCGACCGTGCGTCTGACCTCCGTTAGTCCCGTCGCTGCTCTTTTGCGCCGAAAGCACTCCCTTTTCACTGTTGCTCATCACGTCACGTCTCTTCTTTGTCCCTATTCACTCCCTCTCTCCCGTGAATATATTGGCTCTCTCCCGTGAAGTGTAAGAGTAATTGGAATGATTGATTCTATTCCATGAATATGCATGAGTACATATGGAGGCCGGGGTGGCGCACAGGCGTGGTGCATGCCACAAATCAAGGGTTACCTACTATAATTACACATACTATAATTACAATAGGCTAACACTCCCCCGCAGTCTAATCGGGAGCATCGCTAACATTCAGGCTGGACCGAAACTCCTGAAATAGTGAGGTAGGAAGGCCCTTGGTAAAGACGTCGGCGTACTGCGATGTCGTAGGAACATGTAGAACCCGAATGTGACCGAGGGCGACCTTCTCTCGAACAAAGTGGAGATCGATCTCAACATGCTTCGTCCGCTGATGCTGCACTGGGTTGCCGGAAAGATATACATCACTGATATTGTCGCAATAGACCAAGGTGGCACGGCGAGGGGGGTGGCGAAGCTCGAGAAGCAGCTGACGCAGCCAAGTAGCCTCAGCAACACCATTCGCCACAGCACGATATTCAGCTTCGGCACTCGATCTGGAGACCGTATGTTGACGCTTGGAAGACCAGGACACCAAGTTATCCCCGAGAAATACTGCGTAGCCAGAGGTGGACCGGCGAGTGTCAGGACAGCCAACCCAGTCGGCATCCGTGTAAACAACAAGATCTGCAGGTGACGATCGGCGCATGGTCAGCCCAAGTGATAGTGTGCCCTGCAAGTAGCGCAGGATCCGCTTGAGAGCAGCGAGGTGCGGCTCCCGAGGATCATGCATATAGAGGCATATCTGCTGAACTGCAAAAGCAATGTCTGGTCGGGTGAAGGTCAGATACTGCAGAGCGCCAGCTAGGCTGCGGTACTGTGTAGCGTCAACAACAGGCGGTCCATCGGCAGATAGTTTGGAGTGTAGATCAACAGGCGTGCTGCACGGCTTGCACGCACTCATCCCGGCGCGCTCCAAAATATCCTGACTGTACTGCCGCTGAGAAAGGAACAGGCCATCTGCAGAGCGTGTCACAGAAATGCCCAGAAAGTGATGCAACTGACCCATGTCCGTCATGGCAAACTCACGCTGGAGAGCCTCAATGATGTGTTTGAGAAATCCGGCAGAGGAGGCGATGAGTACAATGTCATCCACATAAAGCAGTAAGTAGGCCGTGTCTGGACCGCGGCGATATATAAAGAGCGAAGTATCTGACTTGGTTTCAACAAATCCAAGTGACACGAGGTGAGAGGCGAACCTGTAATGCCAAGCACGAGGAGCCTGCTTCAAACCATATAAGGACTTGTTGAGCCGACAGACAAAATCTGAGCGAGAGGAATCCACAAAACCAGAGGGCTGCGCGCAGTACACTGTCTCAGTGAGAGTGCCATGGAGAAATGCATTCTACACATCTAGCTGATGAATGGGCCAGTTCTGAGATAATGCCAGGGAGAGAACAACTCGAACTGTCGCAGGCTTGACAACAGGACTGAAAGTTTCATCATAATCAATACCGGGCCGCTGTGTGAAACCCCGTAGTACCCAGCGAGCCTTGTAGCGATCAAGAGACCCATTGGCGAGCAATTTGTGTCGATAAATCCACTTGCCAGTCACAACATTGACGCCAGGAGGGCGAGGCACAAGACTCCAGGTGTCATTGGCAATCAGAGCGTCATACTCAGCCTGCATAGCGGATCGCCAATTGAGGTCTGACAGTGCATCACGAACAGAGCGAGGAAGAGGCGACATGGGCACAGCGTGGAGGTTGAGGCGATCCACGGGCTGTGCGATGCCTGTTTTGCCGCGCGTGCGCATCGAGTGCGCATTGGTGACTGGAGGGACGACGATCGGTCGGGTAGCAGCTGTGCGGCCGGTACCGCTGGCAACAACCTGTGCGCGAGCAGCAGGGGCAGCAGGACTGGCAGCACTCGTGGTCGGCGTGGTGGTGGCGCCATGGGCAGCAGAGCTGGATCCAGGCGACCACGGCCCTGCACCAGGGGCCTCGGGCACGGGGTGTGCCGCCGAGGAAGCTGCGGTACCTGCATGCACAAAATGAGCTCCAGGAACTGAAGCGGTTAGATCATGATCATCGACGAGAAAGTCCAGGGCGGAGGGTGCCATGGGTGTGCTAGACATGTCGGAGAAAGGGAAAAAGGATTCATCAAAAACAACATGTCTAGAAATAAGAATGCGGTTCGACTGAAGCTCGAGGCATCGATAGCCTTTGTGCTCCGAGGAGTAGTCGAGGAAAACGCATAGGGAGGAGCGAGGGGCAAGTTTGTGAGGCGCTGTGGAGGACATGTTAGGATAACAAGCGCACCCAAAAACTTTGAGGTGATCATAGGAGGGCTGGGTGGAAAATAGGGCGCTATATGGTGTGGAGGAGGCAAGTGTTTTAGTAGGGAGGCGATTCACAAGATATGTCGCAGTGTGAAGACCCTCAACCCAATATGCCGGAGGGAGACTTGCCTGAAACAAAAGGGAGCACAGGATGTTATTCAAGGTGCGAAGAGAGCGTTCTGCTTTCCCATTTTGTTGAGAGGTATATGGACACGACATGCGGAGGGCGACACCATGGGAGAGAAAGAACGTGCGGGCCTGAGAATTGTCGAATTCACGGCCGTTGTCGCACTGGATGGTCTTGATGGTGGTGCCAAACTGCGTGCGAACATAAGCGAAAAAATTAGAAAGAGTGGAAAATGTCTCGGATTTGAAGCGGAGCGGAAAAGTCCAAATGTAGTGGGAGCAATCATCAAGAATAACCAGATAATACGTGTATCCTGACACACTAACAATTGGAGATGTCCATAAATCACAGTGTATTAAATCAAAATTATGAGTGGCTCGAGAGCTAGATGAGCTGAAAGGCAAACGTGCATGGCGACCAAGTTGGCATGCATGACAGATGTGATCAATATCATCTTTATTACATGAAATGACACTGGAACTAATAAGTTTGGACAAAGCTTCACGCCCAAGATGACCGAGACGGCGATGCCAAAGGGAGGTGGGTGCGGCGAGGAACGCGGAGGTGCTGGTGGAGGGTGCATAGAACGGGTAGAGGTCACCGGAGCTATTGCACCTGGCGATCACGTTCCTGGTTTGCAAGTCCTTCACAGAAAGGCCAAAGGGATCAAAATCGATGGAGCAGTTATTGTCGGTGGTAAAACGACGAATAGAAATCAAATTCTTAATGATGTTGGGAGACACTAAAACATTATTAAGAACAAGATTACGATGCGGTAAAGAAAAAGTGTGTGATCCAGTGGCAGTGACAGGAAGCAAAGCACCATTTCCCACGATGATAGACGAAGGAGTAGATGAAAAGGGCGGGGAAATGGTGGAGAGTTTACCAGCATCCGAGGTCATGTGTGAGCCAGCACTAGAATCGGCATACCACTCAGAGGTCGAGGCCGGCGGGGTCAGCGTCATGGTGTTGAAGGAGTGCGTCAGGGAGTCCTGGTTCCATGACCCGCCGTGAGTGGGGTTCCAGGTCGCCGCTTGATACGCCGGCGCGGGCGCCTGGAACACTGGTGGTGCAGCTCCCCCGTAGTACACGCCGTACTGAGGGGGTGGGACGCCGTAGGCGCCATTGTAGGCGCTGGGAGGGCCGCCGAAGCCACCGTAGTGCGGCACTGCGTGGAACGCAGGTGGCGGTGTCGGGCGCTCGGACGGGTCGTACGGCCACATGCGCACGGTGCCGGCCCAGGGATGGGCGAACGACGGGTGCATTCCTAGTGAAGAGCCGCCCTGTCCACCTTGGGGCGCACCAGCGGGAGGTGCTGGGGGGGCGCCGCTGGTGTTGGTCGAGGGGCCGCCACGTCCACCGCGTCCGCGACGACGGCCGTTGCGTTGACCACCGGTGGGCGCAGTAGGGCGCGGAGGGGGGACTGCCCATGGACGTGGAGGTGCTGGTGCGCCGGGTGCCGCAGCGACAAGGGCGGCTGGCGGGGACGGAGGGCGGGCGTCGATCTCCAGCTCCTCCAGCAGGAGGTGTGTCTGGGCTTCCGCGAACGTCGGGAACGGTCGGTGCATCTTGAGGATGGACACCATGTGGCGGAACTTGCCGCTAAGGCCGCGGAGGAGCGTGAGCACCATCTGGCGATCGCCGATGGGGTCGCCGAACTCGGCGAGGGATGCAGCCATGGACTCGAGGCGACAGCAGTAGTTGGTGATGCTCAGGGACTCCTGACGAAAGTTGCGGAACTGCGTCTCGAGGAGAAGGGCACGGGACTCCTTCTGGCCAAGGAATTCATCCTCGAGGTAGCACCATGCGTTGCGCGCTGGACCTTGGCGCATCATCAGGGACTGCTGCAAGTCGCTGGAGACGGTGCCGTAGATCCATGTCAGGACGCAGCAGTCCGCCTGGACCCAGGCCGGGCGCGTGGGGAAAGCCTCATCCTCGAGGACATGGCGTGTTAGGGCATATTTGCCAAGCATGGTGAGGAAGATGCCGCGCCACTTGGTGTAGGTGTCCGTGGCCTTGTCCAGGGCGATGGGGATGAGGGCCTTGACATTGACAACGGCGGTGGCCTACGCCCAGAAAGCTTCGTGAGCCTTCTCGTACTCGTCGAGGGCGGCGGCGCGGAGGCGAGCTTCCTCAGCCCGACGCGCTTCTTCAGCGCGAGCAGCTTCGGCCGCGAGACGACGGTCTTCGGCTTCCTTGGCTGCCGTGGCGGCTGCCGCGGCAGCGGCGTCGTCTTCGCCGGCCATGAGGGGCAGGACCGGCGGCCGCACCCGGTGACGCGATCAACAGCAGGGCAGGCGATCAGGAACAGACCGGCGGCCGCACCTAGCGATGTGTGCAGCAGGCGATCGTACAGCACGTACAGCTCGTACAGCACGTTAACGACGATGGCGGCGGTCAGGAGTCGTAGGCAGCAACTGGGCAGGCGATCGGATCGGCAGCGCGGGCGATGAGACCGGCGACACACCCGGCGACACATAGTCAGCGACGGTGGTGGCGATCGGATCGGCGGCGGGCGCTGGTTTGGGTTGCGGAAGGGTAGCGGATCGGAACCGCGACTGATACCATGTAAGAGTAATTGGAATGATTGATTCTATTCCATGAATATGCATGAGTACATATGGAGGCCGGGGTGGCGCACAGGCGTGGTGCATGCCACAAATCAAGGGTTACCTACTATAATTACACATACTATAATTACAATAGGCTAACATGAAGCTCACCTTCCATCTCCGATTTGCAAGCACCGAGAGAAGTGAAGAGCAAGAGACTAAGAGGAGAAGAAGTGAAGAGTTAAATCGCGGGGTTCATTTTCTTCTTTTGTAATCAGAAGTTTTTGTAGTTGTGAAAGTTGTAGATCATCTTGTGGTCTTCAAGAAGAGGTAAATTTTTTGTCCCAGTTTAACTATAATTTTATCGCTACATGAAGTTAATTAGGCAAACTCTCAGTTTTCTTCGTTTGCAATCAGGAGTTTTTGCAGTTGCAAAAGTTGTAGATCATCTCGTGGGCTTCAAGAAAAGGTAATTTTTATCCACATGTCATTTTAGTTTTAGCAATGTGCTTAGCATGTAATTAGCTAAATGCTATTTTGTTAGTGTAGAAATGTAGTAGTTAGCCTTGTGTAGAAATGCTCGTCACGATAGAAGGCAAAGTGTTGTTATTCTCCATGCATGATTTTGCTTATATTTAGATTGTTATTGTTTGTGCCCATAGTTAACTTAAAAGACAAAGCTAAATGACTTTGCATGCAAACAAAATAATTACAATTAGTACATTAAAAAATAATTATTATGCAATATTTAGGTTGTTTTTTTGTACCTGTCGCCTAAAAGTCAGAAATTTAAAAAATGTGAAACATTATTGGCTGAAAATACACATACTTTTTGATAAAAAAAATTAAAAATCATTATGTCGTCACAAAGTAATTATTATACAGTTATTATTTCTTCACCAAAAAAATATATTTTATATGTTACAAAATAATTAATATCCAATGTGTACTGTGTTAATTTTGACATGTCCCATGAAAGTTAGAAATTTGAATTCGAGTATATATTTTGAAAGGTATGCATTTGATTATGAATTGTTATAGCTACTGTGGTGTATGTATTCCTGAAATAATATACAATTACTACAACTCTGTCGGAAGGCTGCACATAAAATTTTATAATTTGTGGAGCTCATTTGTTATATGTAACAACTCGTAGAAATATCATAAATTTGTCAAAAAATTGCATTATTATGTTATATTGAGAAATAGTCATAGTGGAAAAATTTGTCAAAAAAGTACATACTTACGCACTTAAAATTTTATAATTTTTGAAGATCATTTACTATATTTAAAAATTCAAACAAATATTACACATAAAATACTAATGAAGGTATTGTAGCATAGAGAATGATATCATTTATTTTTGCTATTAAATTCTGTGTTATGGTGTAGTCATTTTCTACACACATGTAGCTGTAATTAGTAATTGGAATTTTACATTAATTTGGGGGAAATTCAAAATACGAGTGGATTGGTATGATTGTTGCACGTTGTGTACTAAGATTTTTTCTACGCACTAATCGTAGGTACTCCATGGCTGACATTCAAGACTTATTTGTGTTTTATGGAAGTGGGCTCGTACGTGACGGGCCGTGTGGGGTGGACCTGTCAAATTGTGACCGAACTGTGATCCGGGCACCCGGTTTGAACACCATGACCTTGTATGAGCTTCGGAGGTGTGTCCATTCTGCATTCGATCGGGAGACGGTTCGGAAGAAGTTACGGATCGAGGCAGTGTATGCTACTATGGGAGATGCTACTGGGGGAGATTGTATGGCAACTTATAAAGGTGACCAGTGCCGTTGAATAGGCCCGGTACATGGAGGTCGTATGCAACCCTACTGTAGCGATATATGGCAAGCCAATGGTGTACATTCACTTCGTGGACAGGATGGAGTCATACGCCATTGGTGGTTCTGGTGGTGGTAGTGGTGGAGATGAAGCGCCTATGCTCACTGGTGCTCATGAAGATGCTGATGCGGAAGATGTCGGCGAGCAAGTGGGCGATGGAGACCTCCAGAGGCGTGTGGAGGATTTTCAGGTGAACAAAGGTGTTGGGAGGTGGTGGGCCACCCGTGTTGATTGTCACGAGTACCTCGCGGACCAGTTGGAAGAAGTGCAAAGTGAGGAGGAGGAGGAGGATGTGAAAACATCCAGTTCTGGAGGGGAGGAAGATGACAAGGTTTCAATGGGAGGTGTTGTGACCACGGACGTTGCATACGTGTCGTCCAGACTGGACGACATCGCAGCGGCAACCCTAGTCCTACCACAAGCAGAGTGGGTGGAGTGGGGGTTCAACGAGGGCGCACTCATTTTAGGGCGGTGCTTTCGCAACAAGAGTGCTGCCCTGTAGGCTATTGCTAGACATACCGTCAACATTAGCCGGACCTATCGGGTGCACAGGTCCAACCCCGACAACTATATTGTGAAGTGTGTCGACAGCTCATGTCCTGGCAAGGTCCGTGCACAGCGGTTCAAGGGTGCTGCCTCGGACTTCTGGATAATGGTGCTGAAGGATCACAGTTGTGAGCTTGCAGCGCCGCTACGTAAGCACCGCACATGATGTCGTCATATGTTGCGGAGCTGATAAGCCACCTCGTGGTGGCAGATGTGTGTATTACTCCAAAGTTGCTGATGGCGGAAGTGGCTAATATGGTAGGGTTTGAAATCAGCTACAAGAAGGTGTGATGGGTGAAGCGAAAGGTGCTGGAGCGTATGTTTGGGACGTACGAGGAGGCGTACGACGTGATCTCAAAAATGCTACATCAGATTGCAGAAGTAAACCCGGGCACATACATTAATAAGAAGGAGCGGGTTCATCCTAATCAGGGCCCGAATTGTTTTGTCCTTGATAGAGTGTTATGGTCGTTTTGCCAGGCGATCGAAGGGTTTAGGTGGTGCTGTCTAGTGCTAACAATGGACGGGACGTTTCTATCTGGCAAGTACAAGGGTACAATCCTCACTGCAGTTGCAGCTAACGCGAATGACCAGTCACTCCTTGTGGCCTTTGCAATTGTGGAGAATGAGAATACTGATAGCTGGATTTGGTTCTTAGTCAATGTGAAGCAGGCCGTGATGCAAGATCGACCGGATGTGTGTATCATCTCGGACCGCAGTGCAGGCTTGTTGTCCACGTTGCGCACAATGCAGAACAGTACGTAGCTCTCCTTCTAGTGGAATGATATGAAGAACTGTTGGTGCAAGAGGCATCTCGCGGTGAACTTTCATACAAGGTTCCGTAGCGAAGATCTAATGAAGATGCTCAAGAAGCTTTGCATGCCGAACCAAAAGCGGAAGTTCGAGGCATTGTGGAGGCAGCTTGATCAGGAGACTAGCAAGCATGCACTGCAAGCTGACGAGGCTCAAGCTGGTCCTGTGGAGGGAGGTTCCACAAGAGTTGGGGAGTTTACACAATGGGTTCGGTCGAATGCACCTGACTTGGAGATGTGGTCCCTGCTGCACGACATCGGTGGAGCAAGGTACGGAATCATGACAACAAACATATCGGAGGTGTACAACGGTGTGTTGAATGGTGTTAGATCCCTACCGATCACAGCGGTCGTAGAGGAGAGTTAGAACTGTTCTGTCAGGTATTTTGTCAATAGAGACATGATGGCGAGAAAGCATCTAGACGAGGACAAACAATTCTCTGAGGTTTTCAGGCACACATGGACAAGAAGATGGAGAAGGCTCGTTGCCATTGCACATACCATGGATGGCATTAGAAGGAAGTTCAAGATCTGCCTTAGACAGAACTACATGAGGGGTCACACTAGAGGGGATCGCAAGCAAGTTTGCATGATTGCTAATGAAGCATGCTGCACCTGTAATAAGCCACAGCTTGTACATAAGCCGTGCTACCATGTGTACGCGGTATGCGCGGTATGGCGCCAGGCGCCGACCCCTTACATCTCCAAGTACTTCGACATTCACCACCTATATCATATCTGGAGTACGGAGTTCCATTCGTACGGGGTGGACATGCACTATAGGGAGCTATGGTGAGGACAAGTGAAGTGGGTGCCGAACGAGGCATTGAAGCACGTCGGCCGAGGAAGACGCCAAAGCCATCGCATCCGCAATGACATGAACGAGAGCTAGCGTGGAGATCGGGTTCGGCGTCCGAAGTGCAGACTATGCAAGACGATTGAGCACTCATTAAGCCAGTGCCCAAACAGGCTGATGTCAAGCAACGCTCCGCAGTAGTGTGTGTTGTGCTTATTGTTTGTTGCTATTCTGTGTGTATTGTGTTGCACTATTATGTGTGTAATGTAGCAAGTGATATGTTATATACGTTTGTATGGGCCTATGTTATGTACGTTCGAATGAGGATGTTCCTATGTACATTTTATTCACGTATTGCTACATTTCGTATATTTCACTATCGTTACGTTAGGTTGCTGTGTTTGCACTATGTCTAATTCATCCTAAGGGTATATTGGTACGTATATTTTATTTATGTCTTGCTATGTTTGGTACATTGTGTTCCACATTGTGTTCTCGTTTTAGACTAACATTTTTTTTGCTTCAATGGCAGGACATGGCTTACAAGATGCTAGACCCCCGTTAGGATGAGCACCACCGATGCCTAGCGTGGTCGTCCGGTGATGTCCCTCCGAGCTTGATCCTCAGGTGCCCCCGCGAGTACTAGCCTCTAGATGACCGGTACATCCCACTTTTGCGGGACATCGGGCTGCTTCCCATTGCCCGCATGATGAATGTACACATGCGTTCCAGTTCGATGCAGCGTTGCTGTCCGCACCCGTTGAACGTTGGAGACCGGAAACTCACACCTTCCACTTCTGGTGGGGCGAGATGACAGTTACACTTCAGGATGTGTCTATGCTAACTGGACTACCGCTACGTGGTGCTGCAATTGTGCCACCCCCAAGGCAGCGGACTGGAAGGTCCGTCTGGGTCTCCGGTTCGGTGACCTGCTCCCGCAGAATGTATCACGTGCCCCACATTTGTGGCTTCGACAGTACATGACTTGCCCCGAGCATACGCCTCAGCTGGTGGTGCAGAACCACTTCGTCACGTACCTGTTGTTTCTCTTCGGGTGGGGTCCTATTTCCTACCACCACTGGAGACTCCATTCACCCTATCTACGTACACCTTGCGGAGTCTTTGGCGGATGCCTTGCCGAACGAGGTGCCGTAATACAGTTGGGGATCTGCAATGCTTAGCATCACGTTTTGAGGCTTATGTGATGCCTCGTAGCGTAGTGGGGCCACCGAGCCGGTCCTTGCTGTGTGCTACATCATACTTCGGTTGTGGTTGTGGGAACACTTCTCGGTTGACAGGCCGTTTTTTTATACTGACGTGCACCCTTACAACTTCGGCATATCGTGACGGCAAATTCAGTAAATGTGAATTCTGGCTAAAAGAGGTTGCCTTCCTTGGACATATCGTGACGGCCGAAGGAATTGCTGTGGATCCTTCCAAGATAGAAGCTGTGATAGAGTGGAAGCAACCAAAGTCCGTGACAGAAGTCAGGAGCTTCCTTGGACTTGTGGGTTATTACCGTCGATTCATAGCAGGATTCTCCGAGATAGCCAAACCAATGACTCAATTGTTGAAAAAGGAAAAGAAGTTCTAATGGACGAAGACTTGTGAGCAGAGTTTTCAGACCCTCAAGAAAAGGCTAGTCTCAGCACCCGTGCTTGTATTGCCGGACGTGCATAAAGGCTTCGAGGTTTTCTGTGATGCCTCTCGCTTAGGCTTAGGCTGTGTTCTGATGCAAGAAGGCAAAGTGGTAGCCTATGCAACGCGCCAACTCAAGCCTCATGAGTGCAATTATCTGACTCATGACTTGGAGTTAGCAGCAGTAGTGCACGCCTTAAAAATCTGGCGTCACTATCTTATCGGTAACCGTTGTGAAGTATACACGGACCATAAGAGCTTGAAGTATATCTTCACCCAGGCAGAACTCAACCTAAGGCAGTGAAGGTGGTTAGAGTTGATAAAGGACTATAACATCGGTATACACTACCATCCCGAAAAAGCAAATGTTGTAGCCGATGCCTTGAGCAAGAAGTCTTATGCAAATATGGTTTTATCGGAAGAAGACCAGACCCGACTTCAGGAGGGAGTCGCCTGTCTAAGTCTAAATCCGGTGGGACCAAGCGTTCTATCCACTTTGAAAATACAACCTGGCTTGCCGGATCAGATTAAGGAAGCTCAGAAGGTTGATGAGGCTATTCAAGAAATCAAAAAGAATATGAGAAAAGGCAAAGCACCAGAATTCAGTGAAGATGAGCATGGCACTGTTTGGTTCGAGAACCGCATCTGTGTGCCAAATAATCAGGAAATCAAAACCCTGATTCTGAAAGAAGCACATGACACCCCGTACTCCATTCACCCAGGTCGTACCAAGATGTATCAGGACCTGAGGGAAAAATATTAGTGGGTTAGTATGAAAAGAGAAATAGCAGAGTTTATTGAAGCCTGCGACACTTGTCAACAAGTCAAGGCCGAGCATCAAAGACCAGCTGGACTCTTGCAACCTCTGCCAATACCAGATTGGAAGTGGGAAGAAATCGGTATGGATTTCATAACCGAACTTCCAAGGATGCAATCGGGCTATGATTCAATCTAGGTAATCATAGACCGATTGACTAAAGTGGCCCACTTCATCCCAGTCAAAACCACTTATTCTGGAAGTAAATTAGCTGAGCTATACATGTCCCAGATCGTATGCCTGTATTGCGTTCCAAAGAAGATAGTGTCAGATCGAGGTAGTCAGTTCACTTCTCGATTTTGGCAGAAGCTGCATGAAGAGTTAGGGAGTAAGCTTAGTTTCAGTACCGCTTACCATCCTCAGACAGATGGTCAAACAGAAAGAGTTAACCAGATACTCGAGGATATGCTGAGAGCCTGTACTCTGGATTTCGGGAACAGCTGGGACCGTTCTTTGCCCTATCCAGAGTTCTCGTACAATAACAGCTACAGATGGCACCCTTCGAAGCCTTGTATGGCCGAAAGTGCAGGACCCCCTTGCTTTGGGATCAACAAGGTGAACCTCAAGAAGCTGGACCAAATCTGCTTCAAGACGCAGAAGATAAAGTTAAGAAGATCAGAGACAGACTGAAGATAGCCCAATCTCGACAGAAGAGTTATGCGGACAACCGTCGTCGAGATTTGACCTTTGAGGTCGGAGATTACGTCTATCTCAGAGTGTCCCCACTCAGAGAAGTCAGAAGGTTTCAAGTCAGAGGAAAGCTAGCACCAAGATATGTGGGACCGTTCAAGATTCTGAACCGAAGAGGTGAAGTCGCTTATCAATTGGACTTACCGCCAAGCATGTCAGGAGTGCACGACGTCTTCCATGTCTCTCAGTTGAAGAAGTGCCTCCGGGTACCCATAGAGCAAGCCGCATTGGAAACCTTGGACCTTCAAGATGATCTCACTTATCAGGAGCAACCAATCAACATCTTCGAAACTGCAGAGCGTCAGACCAGGACGAAGACCATCAGGTTTTGCAAAGTTCAGTGGAGCAACCACACCGAGGACGAAGCCACTTGGGAGCGAGAAAAGAATTTGAAGGCCAGCCATCCCCATCTCTTCTGCTAGCCGGTGCAAATCTCGAGGGTGAGATTTCGTTTAAGGGGGGTAGGTTTGTAACATCCCAAAAATTTTATCCCTATATCAAAATATTTATTGCAATTTCCTGGATTTTATTCCAAGCCAGATTTGAAAAAATTAAAAACTTTATTTGTTAAAAGCCAAATTAAACTTGTTGCATTTCATGAAAGTAAAAATAAATGTATTTTCTCTCCCTAAAGTCAAATCTATAATTATATCAATTTTCAGGATTTTATAAAGATTTAAAACTTTGCTTTTAAGTCAAATTGTGCTTTTATAGAAAAATAAATGTCAAAATGGGTGGAAAATATTTTTATTAAGTCCCAGAAGGTTCTCTGAATTTTTCTGGAATTTTTAAAATTTATTTGGTATTTTTCTGAGTTTTCTAAAGCCTAATATCATTTCTGGAAATCAAAAAGAAAATAAAAATCCTAAAATCTCCTCGGGCTGCCGTGTGTCAGCCATCGGAGCCTCCTCCACCCCGCCGGATTTAATCTCGGCCACCCGTCTTCACTTACCGCTTCGCCCGCCCCTCCTCTCTCTCCGACCGACGCGTGGGGTAATCCGTGCCGTTCGCTGTTGCCGGATTCAATCCCACGCGTCCATAGTCACTTAACCCCTCGCCCGAGACCCCAGCGGCCTAGATTTCATCCCCGTTGCCGGATTGAATCCTGGCCCTCCCCTCTCACTTAACGGTTCGCTCGGGATCTTGCGGCTCCGATCTACTCCACTCGCCACACGTCGCAAATCCGACCGTTGCCTCGCCCCTTTCCTTCTTCCTTCTCTCGCTGACCGGTGGACCCCGCCTGTTAGGTCTATCTCCCCCGATCGCTTTCCTTCTTCCTCGCGCGATCGCCGCCGCTCCGCCGCCATTAAAACAAGAAACCGAAGCTTTAAAGGCTTCGGTTTCTTGCTCGATTACCCTCCCACACCGCTGCAAATTCAAATTAATGCCTCCCCGCACCCGTCTGAGGCATAATCAGCCCTAATTGCATCCGTTACCGTCGTCGCATTGGATTTCCGTGCCGTTGCACTCCGACGAGTTTATGCGCGGCCGTTACTCCCCTCTCCAGCCTATAAAAGGGACACCCCGAGGTCCATCTACCCACACCGCCACTCCTCGTGCCTCCAAATCGCAAAAACCGAGCCTCGGACCCCCCCTGTGCTCATTCTTCTCCGTCGGCCTCCAGCAGCTCCGGCGAGCAATCGCCGCCGCCTCAGGCTTCCCCGCGCCCTACCAGTACCACTCCGACCTTGCTCGCACCTCGGCGATCCCCGGCGACCATCCTCCCGAGCACGTGCGCCACCGGAGCTTCCCCGCCGCCGTGAAGCCCTCTCCGACCGCCGCCCCTCTCCGCCGATCTTCCGCTCCGGCCATCCTCGAGCGTCGTAGAAGGTACCCGAGTACTCCCCGCGTTCCCCCCTTCATTTCTGTGCCCTCGGCCAGCGCCGCCGCCCGCCGGAGCGCCGGCGACCCTCGGTCCCCGTGTGCCACCACCGGCCGCCATGCCCCGTCAGCCGCCGGGCCGAGGTGGCAGCAGACGTGGCGGCCAGTTGGGCGCCACGATAGCGCCACCCGAGCGCCTCCCCGCCACCTCGCACGTGCGCGGCCACGTCGGCATAAAGCCGTGACGTGGCAGCCACGCGGCAGCCACCTCGCTCCCTGCGCGCCCACGTGCCACCTCAGCATCGCTCGGTCCGTGGACCAGATCCACCGTAGACCGACCCCACCTGTCAGCCTCTCTTAATTCCAGGGCTGACGTCATGCTGGCGCAATAAACCGATTTTCCCGTATAAAAATAATTCGACTGAAAATCTAATTACCTTGCTAACGTCATAATCCTTTAATTTCCTTTAGAAAAATAATTCTTGATGACGTCATAAATGCTTTTTCGGTTTAAAAATAATCCAGAAAATGAGCTTTTTCTTTTATTTTGTATTTAAACTTTGGAAGGCTATAACTTTCTCATTTTAACTCCAAATTGACCCATTCAAATTTCTAATTTTTTATAAAATCATGAGCTATCTATTTCTAGATTTTTCTAAATTTTGAATTGTTTTTGAATTTTCTTTGAATTTGCTCTTTACGTTAGATTTTCACGATTCCGGAGTTTTCGAGTTCGACGATTCTCAGCAGGACTTCAGTCTAGGCAAGTTACACCTTTGACCATGTTGACCCCAGTATTTCATATTTATTTATATTGTTTTACTGTATATGCATGCGTATCTTTATTCAAATTTAGTTCAAATTCGATTTAAACATAGTTACACCCATGATCCTTTGACTATAGCCAATTTTGAATCTCGAATTCATATACCTTGTCACCCTAGTTGAAAACTAGTCAGTACCTTAGTATGGACTAGAAACTTTTATAGAAATGCTTAGCCTGGCTTAGAATAATTTTAGGTGGGAATAATCTTTCACATGGAATGACAATTTGAAAATGAAATCTTGACTTCGGTGAGTCAAGGGTGGTTTATGAAAATGGTTTAAAAATAAAAATAGAAACTTATGTTTTGGACTTAGGCTAATGGTTAGGTGGTGGGTACCGGCATGCCTCGTGTTTGGTGACACCTGGTTGATTGTCGTGTACATGGGTATGTGGTTGAGCCTAAATCAGCTTAAGGACCGTTTCTGTGAAATATTTTACGAAGTCATTTCGTACTACCACAAGTCCGATATGGGACGGGCCTGGCTAAGTAACTTGTGAGGTTCCAAATATAATTCCGCTATAGGCTGAATGTGAGCGCGGCGTAGGCTGTGGGAAGTCTCATATGGCACCAGAGGGGGCTCCAACTCGTGGATTCGAGTTGTGGTGAAACCTTAGTGGCGGCGTAATTATTTTGGCTACGCATCATTAGAACAGCCTTGTCATGAACTCTCCGCCGCACACCAAAGGAAGTGTGTTTATCGCGTGGCTCAAGTGAGAGGGAATGTCTTGTGGGTAAAGTTGTACACCTCTGTAGAGTCAAAACCTATCCGGGATAGCCATGTTCACGGTCATGAACATGCTAAGTAAAGTTGTCATAGATTAGACTTGTTTTTACAAAACTTGGTTTTAAGCAAAGTGATGATTTTGGTTACTGTCCGGGTGGATTCCCGTGGTTAGGTTAGTGTAAGTCGGAGCCTACACTAACATTAATACTTGATAAAACACTGTTTCATATACTGTATTAAAGTCCAGCTTTTCGTACTTACATTATTGTATTTAATCTCAGTACTGCTTTTCACGCAAATAAACTTATTAAGCCTCCTTTGTTATCCCTAAGCATGCATACACTCTGTTATATTTTCCTGGTGTAACTTGCGTAAGCATTTATATACTTACCTTGGGAGTACTCTTTGTACTCACCTTGCTATATCTGTTGCCAGACTTCGACGGCAACTACAACGGTGAGGACTACTTCAGCGAGTAGGACGCGTCTTACAGTCATTCGCCTGTGGGAGGCTGGATGGGCTGCTCTGCTACTTTTACTGCTTTCCGCTGTTTTATCTCTTTTGTTGGCCTTGTGCCTTATTGTAAGACTTGGCCTTAAGGCCGTATTTTCATTTAATAATATTCGGTGGTGATTTTTGCGTGATATACATTGCTGTTAAACCCTGTGTGCACTAGCTTTTCCTAGGATAGTGCATTTTACATAGAGGGACTCGGAGTTGCTGTTCCGGGTTCTGACAGGAATGATGAATGAAATATTTATGTGTAATATGTTACGTATTTGTATTTATATATGTATATGATAATGTGTGATATATACATGAATTTGTAATTTATATGTATATAAGAATGTGTGATATATATGTGAATTTGCATTTATGTATATGAGAATGTGCGATATATATATATGTGTGTGTGTGTGTGTGAATTTACATTTATATGTATATAAGAATGTGTGATGTATACATTAATTTGCATTTATGTATATGAGAATGACTCATATATATATATATATATATATATATATATATATATGTATATATATATGTATATATATACATATATATATATATATATGTATATATATACATACATATATATACATATATATATATATATATATACATATATATATATATATATATATATATACATATATATACATATATATATACATATATATATATATACATATATATATATATACATATATATATATATATATATTTATGAATTTGCATTTATGTATAAGAGAATATGTGATATATATGGTTCCCTGAGAAGTATTATCACAGACAATTGTAAAATAAAACCGTTTGTGATTCATTATTATAGACTGTTCAAAAATATTACAGTTTGTAATAATTGAACATCACAGACGGTTCGTAAATAGAACCGTATGTGATTATTTTCCTATATATATTGCGCTGGGTTTGCGCTGTACTAATACTACACCCAAATCCCACATCTCCCGAGCCCATCGATGCCTCAATCCCATGACTCCGGTGGCCCTCGTCCCCTGCACCCGACGCCCTCCTTCTCTAAGCTCGATGCTGCCTCCCCAGAGCCTAACGCCGCTTCCTCCGAGCCCGTCACCACCTCCCCCGAGCCCATCACCACCTTCCCAGCCCAACTCTGGCTGCCCTCGTTCCCCGAGCCCGTCACCACCTCTCTCGAGCCCATCACCGCCTCCCCTAAATCCAACTGCCCTCATCCCCTACACCTGGGGCCCTTTTCCTCCCCCAAGCACACCGCCTTCCCCGAGCCTTGTCAGTACCGATTTTGTCGTCTTCCACTAGTCCTAGTACCTCGACCTAACACCACCTTCCCCTAGCCCCTTTTGCCATCACAGTGGCTTAGAGTTCCTTCACTCTGTGAGCTTGATCTTTACTCTGCCATATCTATTGTACTCTTGTCAGTCATGCTAGTATTTCTGATTCATTATCTCTGAAACTTATGATTGTTGCTAGCACTGGGAGGGCTTTGCATGATAAATTGTGGGCTTGTAAATTGCTCGATGAGGATATATATCGAATTGAAATCACAGTGATACTCTAGATTGATTCTGCTAGTTTAATCTATTACATGTTAATTGATTATCTCTGTTGAGTGTAGATCGTGGTCCTGTCAATTGCAATTGCTATTGTTCCTACTCAGTATTGCCTACTGTTGTGGTTAGATCTTGCCAAAATCATATTCTTGTGTTTATTTTGCAATTGCTGAATATAAGTTAATCCCTGCAGTAGCTTGTTTCGATCTCTATTGTCTGATTTGAACTAAGATCTGTTGTTTATTCTTGCTATTGACATTTATGCTATACTAAGGTAATGTTGACTTAGCTTAAACTAGTAGTATTTTTGAAGATTGTATCACCGTGATAATTAAAAATTTGACAAGAGCCGAAGAAGGCCAAGTTTCTTATAACTTGTGCAACTACTCCTTGAGAGCAATAAATTTAACATTATATTTGTGCGGTATGCCAAGTTTCCTTAATCTGTACATTACGCTAGATTTATATGCTCGTATACTTTTTCCATTGAATATATTTCAATATATTAATGTTCTTAATTATAATTGGAATTAAAATGGAAATATTGCTACAACCGATCAAATTTGGAATTAATATGAGAAGGCGAACATGTCGTCCACTCATTCTTCGTCATCGTCACACAGATGTGTGTGATGCACCATCCTCTACAAAATCTAAGCGCCTTGTAAGAGGATTATAGAAAAAGCCTGAGGATCGATTTACCATCATGGATGTCGATGCATCTGAGACCCCTCTCAATTCTTGCTGAGTAGTGCCCACATTTTGGAGAATGGTCTGAATAGTTGCATGGAAATGGATTGAGATCACGTTTGATTTGTGGAAAACCATGACCAAAACTCGAAAAAGTAAGCTACTAGCGGAAGTTTTGCATCATTCAAGATCCCAAAAGAACACAAGGACTACGTGCAATGACATGCGTTGCTAGCGGCGTGCAAAGTGTAGAAGAACTTCAAGAGCCTACTTGTCAAGCAATACGTGGAGAAGGATCTGATGCCCTTCCACAAGTATCCATTCTTAGAACCGCAATAGAAAGAGTTTGTGATGACGAAGACGATAGAAAATTTTAGGAGTACAAGTGTGACGCACAGGGGCCTCCAGGCAAAAAACACGCACCCCCACAGACTCGGTACAGCTAGGTATGCGGGTAAAATCCTATGATGGAGGAAGGATAACGAGCAAACAATCCTACGGGACGCCTCTCCGCCATTTGCCATGATCCCTGATGAGCGCACCCGAAACTGGATTAGAGCGAGGTCATCTACCATGTCGTCAAGGGCCAACTTCATTCGAAACCCTACAGATGAGGAAGTGTCCCACCGCCTAGTAAGATATCAAACTATGTAGTTTGTAATTACTTCATAACTTCATAGAAAGTGAAATAATATATCGGGCTCTTGTAGGAAGCGCTAAGTGCAGAATCTTCTCAAGGATCATTCCAAGTAGTCAGGAAAAGAGATATACTCTCCGTGGCCCTGGGAAACAAGGAACACCCGGGTCGCACAAGAGGCCTTGGTCTTTATGTTCCATGAAAATATGGTTTCTCAGAGAACTCCAAATCACACTAGAGTAGGAATAGAGCCAAAGCCAAGCACAAGGCATGGATATGAGAGGAAATTAAGGCATCTCTTAGAGTGAAGCTCGCTGATTATGTCAGAGATGAGATGCAAAGGTATAGGAAAAATTAGCAGGAAGCCCTTGTTGCTCCTGTACTAGCCAGCCCCCCAACTGTCGGAGTAGCTGCGCATCCAACCCTACCTCGAAAAGCGATCACATATTTCGTATCAATGACATTCTGATAATAATTATTATCTTTGGAATGCTCGATGCATTAATAGGCCTATTGGAGAAGCTAATTTTGTACCATTATGTAGGTGACTATAAAGTGCAAGCTCTAAACAAGATATGCCTTTGTTGCCCTGTGCGTTGCTTAGGGCCAGGCATATTTGTCTGGTTCTGGGGCCTTAGTGCACGATGTAACTCTAACACCAGGTTTTGAAAAAGTAAATGTGGATAGTGTTTATGCCAATTTTGAGCTCATCCCACTACATAAGCCCCCGAACGATGAGGTTGTGACTCTAGGACAAGTCATTAGAATATTTATCCAGTGGTCCAAAAGGGACATATGCCTTGAGGCTTCTGCACCGATGCCAAGTCCATAGGGGCAATCCGCACTAGAGCTACTTGCACTTGTACCAAGTCCACAGGGGCTATCTGCACCAAATCTATCTGCACCGGTGTCAAATCCATAGGGGCTATGATGAGGACATCGCTAGTAATGCCAAAGCTAGTAATGAGACTTCAATAACAGGACCAATAACAAGAGCATGAGTCAAGAAACTACAATCTCAGGTGAACCTGCTCCTTAATGAACATGTCATTAATTTTAATGAGAATTGTATACTGTCTAAAAACAATATTTTACTTGTGCTCAAGTTTGAAGAGTCAGCGATAGATGGAGATCAAGGATATGTGGCCGTCATCCAAGGAAGCACAAGTCCACGGCATGAATAATGATCGGCCCATGAATAGTGCCCCGCGTGAACAGTGTCGTGCTACAGTAACGGGCCCCGTGAACAGTGATGTGCTACAGTAACGGCCCATGAACAGTGCACGTGCTACAGTAAAAAGGCCCATGAACAGTGTGTGCTACAGTGTACATGAATAGTATCATATGGAAAATTTAGTGTTGAATAGCCTTAGACTGAGGCTATATATTGAGGGGTAGACCCCCATTGTAAAGGGAACCACTTTTGATAATAGAATACTCTTGTTCTTTCGTTGGCCAATCCAACTTGAGAGAATTGGGAGTTCACTAAAATTAAGATTGTTCAACCTTTTCCGCTGGGAATTGGGAGCGCAATAGAACTTCATTGGTGGTCGTGAAGTTCAGCACGTGAGATTGGGCGAATTATAGAGTGCTAACTCTTGCATTGGCAACGGGGGATCACTACGGTTCATTAAATCCACATGAATATCCAGATCCTACGTCGAGAAGATCGGACGACCCCGTATCAAGCTATCTGCACCGGTGCCAAGACCACAAGTGCCATTCCCACCCAAGCTACTTGCACCGATGCTAAAACCATAGGGGCTATCCGCACTGGAGCTATCTTTACGGTCGATTGCTGTGAAGTCGACCCATAGCCGAGGCGGCAAGGGAAAATAAAAGAAAAACGATGATGATATCCCCTACTTACCGTTGGCGTGGAAATTTATACTAGACGAGCCGATGGTCATCCCAAAAGAGGGCCTCCTAACTCTAGAACAGGATTGCCAGAGATTGCATTATGGTATATGGAACAAGCTAACTAGTAAGAAGGACAACGGTGCTTGGGTTTCACCGTCAAGTTCAAGCCATATCATTTTCAACATGATGTTCATGACTATGTCTTCACAGTGACCTTCGAGGACATATTCGATCGCTTCACACTCAACACCCTCGACGCCTCACTCGTTCAATACTGGACACTGTAAGTATGTACAATCACGGTCTACGTTCATGTAATACCGATAAATGTAATAGATAACTCATTGCTTTTGTGTATATATATATACATGATGACTAAAGCCAGATTATCGAAATTACCGATTGATTTCCTCAACCCACGCTTAGTCGCCATAGATATTATCGAGGAGGATGCATCCTTCGTCGAGAATTACATTGTGACGACATTGATGGCTCACTGCAACAAGGAATTTATACTTATGCCCTACAACCAGGGGTAAATACTACACTAGTGGCTATACTTGTTGATTTGTACTTTATAAGCAATACAAAATTAGGTTTAACGACCATAACGACATACCTATATAGGTTTCACTAGATTCTAATTATAATTATACCAAATTGGAATAAGATAATATATCTTAATTCCCTAAGTAAGAACAAAACCAACATCATAGTTGTCTGATGATTAATCGACATATAAACATATTTTCTCAATAGATAACTTTATTGTAGTATTTCCTTCCTACACGATGACTAATGCTAACTTTTTGGAATCACGTAGATCGTTCGCCATATACGTTACAGAGATACAGAAATCCAAGAGAGGGATCAACGCCCTGCGACACGATCTAGATTTTTTGGTATTTGCTAATACACATTAATCCCTATATATATATATATATATATATATATATATATATATATATATATATATATATAACACTTCGTAGTAATGTCTCTCGAATTAACAAATTCTATTTTTACAGTATCACCAGCAGCCGCCAGGCAACACCTGTAGATTCTATGTTTGCCGCCACATGCAACTACTCTTTGATTCCTCGAAAACCAATGATCCTTAGGTTTGTCAATCTTGCAATAATTATTCCATACTTATCTAATTATATATGTATGTACGACATTAATATTCCTACCGACAGGTTACGTTCATCGCTACAACTGCATTAGAACATACTGACCTCGCAAAAATTCGAGGAGAGTGTGTGTATTTCTAAATGTCTAAATTCATAAAATTAGATAAGGAGATCCACAATGTAGAATGATTTGCTTGGGATAAGATTGACCTTAATTGTACATGTATGTATTTGTTAAAAGATAATTTATTTCATTCAGTTAATTGATTTGTGAATAGATGTCCTTGTTTCTGAAATGAATGAATGTGAATTAGATGTATACTATGTTGATCTGCTCATTTTAGAGGGCATGGCTAGCATTTTCTGAAGCTAGCCAATAAACAGAAATAGATTTAGGAATAGAAATAAACATCATAGACGATTTTAACTACAAACCGTCTGTATTATTTAACTATCACAGACGATTTTTAGTAAAAACCATCTGTGATATATAAGTATCACAAACTGTTCTAACTATAAACCGTTTGTGATAGTTGCATCACAAACCATTCGAAAGCCATCTGAGATGACCTTACGTTATTACTGACTTATAAATTCAGACGGCTCACGAAACCTTCTGTAATAACGTTTTTGAACCGTCTGTGATAACATTTTCTGCCGTAGTGTAAGAGTATATCGAGTCAAGATTAGGGGGAGATTGTTGGAAATAATCTTGACTTAGAGTTTAAATTGAGTCAGAGGCACAATAGAGTCTGTCTCCATGTGTTACTCAACTTAAAGTCGTGACTAAATTGAAGTCTGAGTACGTATGTTAGTAGAAGAGTATTAGATTATATAATAAGAACGTTTGTAACCAATTTTGTAAGAAGAATGGAGAAGAGAATAGAGAAATTCAGAAAACTCAGCCACATAGTTGCGATCGAGGCAATTCTCCCGTGTTCTCTCTGTTTATTTGTGCCATGTGTGTGTTCTCTACTGGGTTAGGCCAACACCTGTGACCCCCTACTTTATTTCAGGAACGAGATAAGAGCGAGAGGAATAAAAAAACCGTTTTAAAAAACTAGATATTTATATTAACTTATAACCTCTTAAAATAGAAATCAATATGATACCCTTAGATGTTACGTCGGACATAGAACGTAGGTACTTTTTACAGAATTACAGAACCACCGGTGGACCAGTAATGTGAATCGAGAGTGAGGCTAGGTTGATGAGCTGTTCGGTTTTTCGAACTATGCTAGACATGTCCCGCTGCCACCATCCAAGGTCCAGCTGGGTGCTGCTCATCCACTATAGAGCATTGGAGATATTTTGATAAAGGTCAAACGGTAGGTTTCTTTACTTGTGTAAACCAATTAAATACTAATAAATTAATTTAAAAAATTATTTTAGAATAACAATGAAAAATTATCTTATTTATCTGTTTGTAAAGAATAAGCCTAATTCGACGTTGTTGACGAACAGTCAACGCATGGAAGGATAAGGTTTCACCACGCGAGAGGCACGCATGCTAGTCCACTTGTCAATAGGTATTGTTCGTACAAACCTCGGTGAGAGCTTGTTTGCAGCTGTGGAAGAAGACGTATTGGCTTGCTCCCCAGACCACCAGACGTCATTTGCAACTTGCAATGGTGCGATTTTTATGCCATCTTGTTTGGAAAAGACTAATGCGTGACCTTGTCTGGGACCGAGCTGAAAAATACTAAAATAGCATGTTAACCACCCGAAGTACATGTTAACTACGTAAAGTACACGAGGCATATGAGGCTAGATTAGAGTGCACCACAAACTCTATTTTTGTAGTACCACCAGTAGCCGTCGGATAACAGCTATAGATTCTATGTTTACCACTATATGTAACTACTCCTTAATTCCTTAAAGACCAATGATACTTCGGTTTGTCAGTCTTGTAAAAATTATTTCATACTTATCTAGTTATATATGTATGCACGACATTGATATTCCTACCGACAGGTTGCGTCTATCGCTACAACTGTGTTGGAATAGACCGACATCGCAAAAATTCGAGGATAGTGTGTGTACTTCTAGATGTCTAAAGTCATAAAATCAATTGAGAAGTTCCACAATGTAGAATGAATTTGCTTGGGATAAGATTGATTTTAATTGTATATATGTGTATTTGTTAAAGGATAATTTATTTTATTTTGGTTAATTAATTTGTGAAATAGATGTCCTTGTTTCTAAAATGAATGAATATGAATTGGATGTATACTGTGTTGATCTACTTATTTTAAAGGGCATGGCTAGCATTTTTTAAGGCTAGTCAACAAACAGAAATAGATTTAGAAATAGAAATGAACATCGTAGACAGTTTTAACTACAAACCATCTGTGTTATTTAACTATCACATATGATTTTCAGTAGAAACTGTCTGTGATATATAAGTATTATAGACGATTCCAACTACAAACCGTTTGTGATAGTTGCATTACAGACGGTTCGAAAGCCATCTGTAATGACCTCATGTTATTACAGACCCATAAATTTAGACGGCTCACGAAACCGTCTGTGATGATGTTTTTGAACCGTCTATGATAACCTTTTCTGCAGTAATGTAGAAGTATGTTGAGTCAAGATTATGGAGGAGATTGTTGGAAATAATCTTGACTCAGAGTTTAAATTGAGTCCGAGACATAGTAGAGTCTGTCTCCGTGTGTTACTCAACTTAAAGTTATGACTAACTTGAAGTTTGAGTGCGTTTGTTAGTAGAAGAGTATTAGACTATATAATTTGGAGTTTTGTAACCAATTTTGTAAGAAGAATGGAGAAGAGAATAGAGAAATTCAAAAAACTCACCTACATAGTTGCAGTTGAGGCAATTCTCCCGTATTCTCTCACTTTATTTGTGCCATGTGTACGGTTTCTCTTGGGCTTGGACAACACCCGTGATCTCCTATCTTATCTCTAAAACGAGACAGGAGCGATAGGAATGAAAAAACCGTTTTGAGAAATTGAATATTCATATTAGCTTATAACCTCTTAAAACAGAAATCAAAAGGAGTACTCCTTAGATGTTTCGTCGGACATAGAACGTAGGTACTTTTTATGGAATTACAGAACCACCGGTGGACCAGTAATGTGAATCAAGAGTGAGGCCAGATCGATGAGCTGTCCGGTTTTTTGAACTATGCTCTAGACATGTCCCGCTGCCACCATCTAAGATCCAGCTAGGTGCTGCTCATCCACTATGGAGCATTGGAGATGTTTTGATAAAGGTGAAACAGTAGGGTTTTTTTTCCTGTGATTGTAGTTTTTTATCTTAACACGAGTAATTGTGTAAATCAATTAAATACCGATAAATTGATTTAAAAAACTATTCCGATAAATTGTTTTGAAATAACGGTGGAAAAAATATCCTACTTATTTTTTTTAAAAGAAATAAGCCTAATTCGACGTTGTTGACTAGCTGGAACAGTCAACGCATCGAAGGATAAGGTTTCACCACGCGAGGCATGCATGCTAGTCCACTTGTCAATAGTTATCGTTCGTACAAACCTCGGTGACAGCTTGTCTGCAGGTGTGGAAGAAGATGCATTGACTTGCAAGTTGCAATGGTGCGAATTTTATGCCATCTTGTTTGGAAAAAGACTAATGTGTGACCTTGTCTGGGACCCAGCTGAAAAATACTGAAATAACATGTTAACTACCCGAAGTACACGAGGCATATGAGGCTAGATTAGAGTGCACCACAAATCGACGTATTCTTCCATTATTTGCCTCACGTATTAGAAGCGGTGAATGCATGTTATTGTACCAGTGCAGTCCTCAAACTTGGAAGAACACAACAGCTTCGATGGCTGTGCTGAAGCTAAACTTGTGCTCCATTAGAACAAGTAATCTACTCGTCGTCGTCTTCTTGCTCCTCTGTGTCCATGAGCCCCGTGCAACCGCTCTCTCCTTCAGCTACGACGCCTTCAACTCCGACGACTTCAGGGGGGAGGCCGACGCGATGGTCACCGGCGGCAGGATCGTGCTGGTCGGCGACGAGTCGGACGCGCGGGCGAGAGGGCGGGCGCTGTACAGGCAGCCGGTGCAGCTATGGGACGGCGCCACGGGCGAGGCGGCCAGCTTCTCCGCGAGCTTCAACTTCAGCATCCAGTCGCTTCCCGGCCGGAGCGGCACCACCGGGCACGGCATGACGTTCTTCCTCGCGCCATCCACGCCTGACTTGCCGCAGGAGTCTTACGAAGGCTGCCTTGGGCTTTTCAACGAGAGCTCCGTGCTGAAGTACTCGACGGTGAATGCGTCCGGTAACTCCAGCTTCGTCGCCGTCGAGTTCGACACCCACCGTGACGCGTGGGACCCGAGCAGCCGGCACATCGGCGTCGACGTGAACAACGTCGACTCGCACGGCTACTACAAGATCTTGCCGGACGATAGCCTCGTGGATGCCGGCGTGATGTCTGCGACGGTCGACTACGACAACGCCACGAGAAGGCTGGACGTCGCCCTAAGCGTCAGTGGCGCCACTTACACCCTTGCCGCCACCGTCGACTTGCGAAGCTTGCTGCCGGAGCAGGTTGCCGTAGGCTTCTCAGCGGCGACTGGCAACGAATTCGTTAGCAAGCACACTGTACTCTCGTGCTCCTTCCACTCGACGCTGCCGACCAGGATTCGAACCTCGTCTGCCAAGGCCACACAACAGCTCAGTGCCGGGTTGGCCGCCGCCGCCGCGCTGGTGCTCCTGCTTGTCGCTACTGTCGCGGTGCTGCTCCGTCGAGCGAGCAAGAGGAGCAAGCGACCAGACGACGAAGAAATGCTGGCCGGCGATGACTCCCTGGTGGTCGACGACGAGGACTTCGAGTCCGGCACGGGTCCCCGGCCCATCCCGTACGCCCACCTCGCGGCAGCTACGAGGGACTTCGCGGAGGAGGTGAAGCTGGGGCAGGGCGGGTCCGGGTCGGTGTACCGGGGCCACGTGAAGGAGCTCGGCCGCGACGTCGCCATCAAGGTGTTCTCGAGGGGGGCGTCCTTGGAAGGGAGAAAGGAGTACAGGTCCGAGGTCACTGTCATCAGCCGGCTGCGGCACCGGAACGTCGTGCAGCTCATCGGCTGGTGCCATGGCCGCAGGCGGCTGCTGCTGGTCTATGAGCTCGTGCACAATGGCAGCCTCGATGGTTACCTCCACAGCAAGGAGGAGACTCTGACTTGGCCAATGAGGTATGCACATCCTTGTAGCTATCCATCAGTCGTATTCTTACCTTGCCAAATAAGAATGCAGGCCTACATTATCCTCACCTTTATTACAGGGGTCAGATTCAATGCTTATAGGCACGTTATAATTTGCACGCCCGGCCAAACTTTATAAACTTTGACAATCAATATCTAGTAATATAATATTATAATTCTAGTAATTCTAGTAATATAAGGCAATAAAAAGTAATGAATAAAATCACATCTCGGAAAAATCTATAGCATCAAATAAGATAGAACAGAGGAAATATACATGGGCATATCGCAAGGTTGATTTCTTGTGTTGTACCTTGAGTTAAATTAGTACTCTCTCTCTAGTAGAAAAAAAGAAGGGATTGAGTACACAACACTCCAAGGAGATCCAACACATTCAGGTCAACCCCCAAAATCATATACAAACTCCTCCAATACCTAACCCTAATCCTAAACGCCCCAAGGCATTGCCCCACCACTCCCCAGCACACGGTCGCTCCCTACACTGGCAAAGCCCGCCAATGAGCAAAACTTATTGCCGCTACTATCTCCCTTCACTGCCACATCCTCTTCCTTCATCAGAGTTGCTTGACTCCTCTTCCTCTGCAGTAGCCGCCCGCCTCACCCTTCACTACCTTCTTCCCCATCTTCCATTCCCTATCTGCCACCCCTGTTCTCTAATTGCTAGACATTTCTCATTGCCTCTTCTGATCTCCATCGTCCACCGCCCTCTTCCATTCCACAGTCGGTGGTGCCACCGCCACCTACCATCAAGCCACCACCTCCTTCCCTCTATAGTTGGGCCCTAATGAACCTAAGCTCTAAGCCATCGAGCCCCGCCTAACTGACTGTCTGGAGCACGAATCTCCAAGCAAATCATAAGTTTAAAAATTCAACTATTTTCCCCCAAAAACATTTGACATTTTTTTAGCAATTCCAAAAAAAAAAAAGAAAGTGTCATTGTCATGCATGCAGTCAAACTGTATAAGAAAATGATACAAGCTATCGCCATTAGAAATAATTTTATAATATCATTCCTTTTGTAATTATTAGAAAATAAGATAATAAAAGGCAGTCAGAGTTGCATTTTGTTTAATAAAAGGCGGTCAAAGTTGTATTTGTTGACTTTAAATAGTAAATAGTCACTGTTAATAATAGGTGGTAGATTATAGTTACAAGGAAATTTTAGCAATTCTAATAAAGCATACCTATTACAGTCCTGAAAAATCTTATTGTATAAACTGAACTCATTTTACTTTTTGTATAAAAGAAAAGCAATTGGGCCGTACGAGTAGCATTCCGGGAAGTCGAAAATAGCCCTCTAGCCACTTTTTTTCAATTTTGACATCAGAACTCTCATTTTTTTTCTTCAAAAATAGCCCTAGCTACAGTAGCTGTTGAGCCACTATAGCCCAGCAGATCACCTGTCACCTTGGGTTTTAGGAGGTTATTTTTGAAAAACGGATAATTGGATACCAAAATTAAAAAAATGGCTAGAGGCTCAATTGGCATTCCGGATGGACAAACTGTTGACTACTACAAGCCCAGTCGCCTCTGCAAGCATGCAGGGGTGCATGCATGCAATCCTCGAAATAAACCATGCCAGTTAACATGCAAGTTAACATGTGTGGCCCATGTGTTCATGAATGGTTGTTCACCTCGAAATAAACCAGCTTAGACACCGTTTAATTTAGTTTATATCTTTTAGCTTCTTTTATTTTTTACTATTTATTAATTTTATATTTTTTAGGTTTTTTTGTTATTTCTTTTTTTCCTGTATTCCTTTATATTGTCTGTGATAGGGTAACATATTTTTTATTTTAATTTTTTTACATTTAATTATGTCAAAGAATCCAACTTAGCTATAGTAAAAAAAGTTATAAGCCAGCATTATCTGAACACTCCTTATATTGCTCAATGGCGCTCAGTTTGGTGTTGACTTATGACTTTTTTTTACTATAGTTAGATTATTTTTTACTGTAACTAAGTTAGCTTATTTGGTATAATTAAATTTAAAAAATAGAAAAAATATATTAGCCCATCATGGACAATGCAAAGAAATACGGGGAAAAAAGAAAAGGCAAAAAAGCCTAAAAAATCTAGAAAAAAACTAGAAAAAGTCAAAATTACTTAATAGTGAAGAAAAGTAAAAACTAGTTTTAAGCTGTTTTGAGTATAGCCCAAGAGTAATCTATATGTCACTTCAAAGTACAGGCCTCGAGTACATAGGTGAAATTGTATATTAATGCACCATATAAAATGCAAGAATTTCATTGAAAAAATTGACGCGTTCCAAATGTGCTAAGTCCTTAAACTATTCATGAATCCAGTGTTGCTAGCCCGGTCCTTCGCTGTGGAGATGAACAATTTTTTGTATTACTTTTTTATATTAATTTAGTACTTTCTAGCTTTTTTCTCCGCGTAGGATTAAGGGAGACTCGTAGAGGAGCCTCCAATTCCAGTATTTGTGCATGGCTGTTTTAATTTGAATTGGACATGGTCAATTACAAGCTTATTGCCGGACATGCCTCCAATTCCGACCAATTAAACTCTTTCTTGAATTGTACGATATAACCTGTAGGATATATCACTTAGAAAAACTGGATGAACATGAATGATATTTTCCTTTTCCCCAATACCTGTTTATCTTTTTGGTTCTCATGGTTATGTTAGTAGAAACTTACAATTGAATCTGGCCCTATGTCCATACGTTTTATCTTTTGGGTAGCATGGTTGGCTAGTATTGATGGTCTATTGGGCACAAGTTCTTTCTAACAGATTCCGATTCTACATGTCCCGCTGGCACAATTTCTTTCTTTCTTTCTTTTTTTTGTCTTGCGTTGGACGCGGCTAAGAGTATTGTTGTCATGTTTGATAGTTTTGTACTTGTACGCAAACACTTATTTATGACGTAGGATGTTATGGATGTTAGAAGATATGAAATAGCGACATTGAAACTTAATCTTAACCCTAGATTGTATAGGTAAAGAAAAATAGGTGAGCAAGATTCTTTTTTTTTATTAATACGAGAACTTCTAGATAATTTCTTTTTGTCTGATTAATGTGGGAATTTATAGTTTTTTTATCTCCTAGAGTGAACGTGATGGCTCCTAGAGGAGCCTCTACTTAGTAAAGATCTCTGATTAATGTGGGAATTTACAGTTTTTTACCTCCTAGAGTTAACATGGGGGCTCCTAAAGGAGCCTTCAATTAGTAAAGATAAAAATAGTGATTGGCAAAACTCCTACCTTATTTTCAAAAGAAAAAAATGTTTAGGAGTACTTAGGTGTTTACTTATGTGTTTCCTCACCTTGGAAGTACTCAAATTTCCATCCCTCCAATTTGCCTCGCGATTTATGCTCGTGCTTTGTCTTCGGTGATGTCGACGACTCTTCAACGACTGCTCCGACGAGTTAGGGTTTGGGGTTCGCCCGACTTAGGATATGGGTTCACTGGAACCTTGGATTTTTTTAGGAAGGGAAGGGCGGTAGACCGGCGATGGCGGCGGTTGGTGGCGTTGGCCACCACATCAGAGGTAGAAGTGGCAGCGCATAGGGCTCGCTATCGGGGCACATCGGTGCCTGGGATGGCGACAACATGGTGGAGGGAGGCGACATGCCGATGGTTGTGGAGGACGAGTAAGAGGTGTGGCACAGCGTGGGTCACTAAAGATGAGAAAGAGGGCGGTGCGTGTTGGTGTCTAGGAAGGAGGGAGGGAGGTGGGTCAATGATGGCTCGCCGGCGAGAAGCACCAGCGGTGGGGGCGGTGATGGTGCGACAATAGGGTGTGGGGTGATAGTAGTGGGTGGGGGCTAGGGTAGGTGGTGGCTGTGTAGGGTTTGTTGGGTGGGGGAAGGAGGTTAGTTATATGGTTTGAGGAGGGATGATTGTCATCCATTGGATCCAAATTGGATGGTTGAAAATTTGTGTACTTTTTAACTACAATAATACTCACTATTGAAGTATAAGTAAATTGCCTGACTTTTCTCATTAGCTTAAATTTTTGGGTGAACTGGCTGGTACATGCAACTCAATATGATATCAGAGTCAAGAGGTCTTGAGTTCGAGACCCGGTTGGTGCAATTAAAAAAATAATTGCAGCCCATTTCTATACCACGTCTTAGGTCTGATAGAGCCTATACGTGAGAGAGAGTGTTGAAGAATAGAATTGTCCATCTTTCCTCATAAGTTTAAACTTTTGAGTGAACTGACTAGTGTATGCAACTTAATACTCACATTGTCCCTAGAGGCCTAGACAGCACCATGAATAAAACTATTCATGGAAAGTTGGTTGAAGTTCGAAGTCCATAAGTATTGAATCCAATAAAAGTGTACTTAATTGTGTCCTTAATTTTGATCAGATACCAGATAGTTCTTGGATTGGCCTCTGCCGTGCTGTACCTCCACCAAGAATGGGATCAATGCGTCATCCATGGCGACATCAAGCCGAGCAACATCATGCTGGACGAGTCCTTCAACGCCAAGCTCGGCGACTTCGGCCTCGCACGGCTCATCGACCACGGCATAAGCCTGCAGACGATGACCGCCGTGGCCGGCACGCCGGGATACCTCGACCCGGAGTGCATCGTCACCGGCAAGGCGTCCACCGAGTCCGACATGTACAGCTTCGGCATCGTGCTGCTGGAGGTCGCGTGCGGACGACGGCCCATGGAGCCGCCCCGCGCCGGTGAGAAGGACGACCGGGTCTTCCGGCTGGTGGAGTGGGCATGGGACCTCTACGGCCTGGGCGCCGCCCTCGACGCCGCCGACAAGCGGCTCGGCGGCACGTTCGACCGGTGGGAGATGGAACGGGTGGTGGCCGTCGGGCTCTGGTGCGCACACCCCGACCCGAAGGTGCGGCCGGCCATCAGGCAGGCCGCCGAGGCACTGCAGACGAGGAAGCTCAGGATGCCGGTGCTGCCGCCCAGGATGCCGGTGGCCGTGTACCTGCAGCCTTTTGGTGCTTCCACCATGCGGTACGAAGACAGCACCGCCACCACTGTCGGATCGTCGAACAGCCATGCGACGACGACGCAGTCAGCCAACTCTAGCTCGCCGCCGGCTGTCAGTGAGGACTCGAGCCAAGAGCATAGACATTAGAGTTTATACTAATCATCAACCTGTGCACCAGCACGGTCTAGCAATTTTATAAACGTAACTGTTAATTTTACGTTGTTTCACATGTCCATCATATACTGTGTAGAAATAATATTTTTGTCGTATAGCTGAATAGCTCTATATTTCTTATTCTCCCAAATCATGTTATATGCAGTTTATAACCTGGATTGAGGCAATCTCCAATTTTGAAAACGGACATTGCTGCTATTTTATATGGATATAGAGATATTTTATTTTCTCATATGAAAATTCAATATAAAAATGTTAGTATTAGCTATATAAGTCTAAGTCTACTTCGTAGACAAACCAACGAGACACAAAACATAAGAAAAAGTTAATTATATTTGACCATACATATCCATATTAAATTCTCCATCTGTTCTATTTTCATTTTACATTGTTGACTTTTCATGGTCTCAAAGATACAGCTTTGCCGGTTACATTTTATATCTTTACATTAAGATTTCCTAGTGAAATTATAATATTATAAAATTATTTTTTATGACAAATATAATGATATAATTTTAATATAGATAATTTATTAACATATTTTTTATATCTTTGGTGGTCAAACTTTCGGCACGGATTCTAGAACATCAAGTAAAAAAGAATGGTGGGAGTAGAAAACTACAACCACTACAACACATAGGATCATCACAGACGGTTCGTAACCTTTATTAAGATGGTTTCTAAACCGTTTGATTTATTGTGTCTGTGATAATATGTGGTTATCACAGACGATTTGAGAACCGTCTGAGATATATCAGATATCACAAATGTTTTTATAAAAGTACCGTCTGTGTTGTTAACTACCATAGATGGCTAGTACAAAAAACCATCTGTGATGGTTATTTGCATAGCAAATTTTTTTTCTGTTTTTCACCTAGCCTCAGGAAATGCTCACTACCACAAAACAGATATTTCCCCATTGTTTAAAACCATCAGCAAAATATAAAAAACCATCAGGTTTACTTTTCTTGACACGTAACCGTCAGGCAAATCCCCTCAAGCCTTGGTGGTTGGCAAAATTCAATTTGTCTGACAGTTAACTGTCAAGCAAATCATTCTTGACAGTTTGTGTTATTTTGCTGACGGCTATTGTGAACCATCCATAAAAAGAATTTTGTTGATGGGTATTCACCATCAACAAAAATTAACCTAACAATTTGTTTACCTGTCCATAAAAGAAATTTTACTAACAGATAATCACCGTCAATAAAAATATACTTGACGGTTTTTTGCCCGTCAGTTGTCTAGTTTAGCTAACAGGACCATTACCGTCAAGAAAATTAAACCTAACGATTTTTTGCCGATCAGTTATCTAGTTTAGCTGACGGGGCCATTACCATCAAGGAAATTAAACCTGATAGTTTTTGTACATTAGTTATCTAGTTTAGCTAACGGGACCATTACCATCAAGGAAATTAAACCTGATGGCTTTTTTGGCCGTGAGCCATTAATGTCAACATCGCAGTTGTCGCCATCATTGTTAGCATTGTTGCCATCAATGGCATTGTTATCCGGTGCTGTGCCCACATGGGAGGACCAGTCCTTATCCCTTCCTATAAGGTGAATAGAGTGTGCCAACAATATGGGTCTGCCTTAGCGTAATTAAAACCATTAGAAGTGCTACAGAAGAGCTAAAGCAACCCCCTGAATGCTAGCATTATGAGTCTACCTAAGCACAATTAGAACCATTATAAGTGCTAAAATAAGAGCTAGAGCAATTGAAATCTATGACAAGCCGGTTTTTAAAGAAATTCTAGACAAGCCCATTCCCACCTTACCATGAACATATAACTAAATAGGAATGAGGTTAAGCCCATATGATAGAACACTCAACATGAGTCCACTCGCTCACTGCTGCACTGCTTGTTGTTACTCCGACACACCAAAAAGTATTAGTGTCTAGTCCAAATTAGTCCTCCAAATGGTAGAGGTTTGGACAATCTTGTAATTTTCATGAGATATTGTTGGTAGCATTGGCAATAATTTTAGTTGCTAAGTATTCTTACATATGATTGATATAGTTTTAGTTGTCAAGTGTAATATGTGATATGATTTTGTCTCTAGCTCATTTAAATCGTGGGGTGTCCAAGACTATATTAGTGTTACCATAAAATATGTGGGCATTATCTATATAAATCAAGAACAAGTTGTGAGTTGTGACTTTATGTTGTGTAGTTTACTACCTTAATGTCAAAAGAGAAGCCATTCTTCGATCTCGAAGGACTTCCACGATGGTCATTGGACACATTCGGCGAAGACTATGTGGATGCCATCTCTGATGTCAGTTGCACTCTATTTTCAACGAACGTTATTTTCCTTAGAAACTATAACACATACATGCATGTATGCACATACATTTTCATTAACGGAAACACAACACTAGTATTACAATATGAGTATAGCAAATTGAATCATACTAGTATGCTTCTTATAGAATTTTATAACTTCAAGGACATGCTTTACGTAAAGAAAACCCAATTCATACTAATGTTTGGACCAATCTTATGATTCTAGTTTAGAAACAGTAGTAACATTCATGTAGAATTTTATTTTTCAAGTTGTATTCTCTATACATGTCAAATATTCTATTTTTACTTGCCTTTTATTAGCAAAGGAATCCCAAATGAATTACCACATGACAGTTTATTAAATTGGATCACCTCTGAAAATGTAGCATCACACTCATGCACATACCAACCATTCATACATGTCATGGCATTCACATAAGTATGGAAATGCAAACCTTGAGTGACGATGACAGGGAGTCGAGAGGAGGAGCCATGCGACGAGGAGCTGAGGAGGACGCAACGACGATGGGGAGATGGGATGTAATATCCTGATTTTTAGCGTTATTTGAAGCATTTTAAAATAAAATGCATCATTTGAATTTTTTTGGATTTATTGCAAGCTTAAAATGAATTTTTTTATTAATTAAAAGTATTTAATATGAATAAAATAAATATTAATATTTACAAAAAATATTTTATTTGAGTTCTTTATGTCTCAAGGAATGTTCTAGAATTTTTTTGGTTTTATTTATTATTTTCTAGAGCTCAAGCAAATTTATTTGAATTGATGAAAAATAAAAACACCCAAAAATCCCATAAATAGTAACGGGCTGAGCCCATTACTGTTCATCTCAGACCATTAAGCCTCAGCCGTTAGATCACCTCTTTGCAATATGTCACTCATCTGGTTGTCCCCAAAGCCAACTGTCGGATCTTGACCGATGAAACATGTCAGCCATTGGGAGAATCGAGCACTGTTCATCTGTGTGGTCTGCCCTTAGCTGGTCGATCATGGGTTCTACCACATGTCACACATCTAGCCGCCCGAGCACTGTTCATCGTCTTCGAATGGGTCTCCCTCCGTCTTCTTGCCATCGCTAGCCGTCGCCTACTGCAAGTAGCTTAGTCGCCGTCTGTCGCTGTCCGCCACGTTTGCTACCATCGGTAAGTTCCACCCCGCCTCGCCGTCTTGCCAATCGAAACTGCTCGCCCATCGCCTCAGTTCACGTGCTAGACCTTCTCGGTTCGCGCATCGCCACGTCAGCCCGCACCCATGCCGGCCACAACCCTTCGTTTCTCCGTGGACTTGGTTCGCCGTGCACCGAGAGTCTGACAAGCCAAACACACTAGTCAACACAACTGTTCCATAAACTAGTGAGCCAGCCTACCGAGTCAGCAGCTATGCAAGCCCTCATGTCAGCCCTAATCCTACGTGACCGCCATATATCCACCATGTCAGCACCACGTTAGCACCAAAACCATCCCAGATGCCACGTCAGTATGCCATGTGTTAGCCACATCACCTGCTAGCTCAGCTGCTACGTCAGCCCTAGTGCACACGTGTCATGCCACATCACTGCCATGTTAGCCTAGCTGCCACGTCAGCATGCTGAATTGCCAATACATTGTTCCGTGATCCAAGTCCACCGTAGACCAGCTATTCTGTGAGCCGAGTCCATAGCATATTAGCTTTTCTAAATTTTTAGTATTTTCTTTAAATTTAAATTTTCTAAAAGCTTGTTCTTCTTCATCCTAACTTCGATTGAACTTGTTCTTTTTTCTAAATTCATCTAAAATTAAGCTCTATATTTTAATTCTAGTTTTGAAGTTTTTAGAGTTTATTTAAATTTTATTTGATTTTATTTTTGTGCCTTATTTGTTTTCCCTCTCGTTAGATCGCGTCTTCAAATGAGCGAAAATACAACCAGAAAATCAAGAATTTAAAACTGAGTAAGGCCAAGGTAAGTTATGTCTTTGGATCATATTGAACCTAGTTTTTAAATCTATTATATATCTTTTTTATTTTAATTTATCATCCATTGTTATTTTATTACAAATCCTTTTACCTGGTAGTTATTGTCCTAGTTAATTAATCCCTTATTTGATAATTTAAATACCATGATATCATTGTTACCATAGAATTTGAATTTATTTAATGATAAATACTAGTTGTCAAATGAGTTGTATGATTAGTATGTTTAGCCATATTTATAGTCTTATTGGAATCATCATCACATAAGAACATATATTTAATTTGACTTAATGAGATATTGAATCGTGGTTGGTGCTACAGTTATAAAATTTGTGTGCCATGGCATTGCTGTGTCATTGGTGTTGGTTATACAAATTGGTTTTCACTTGGACGAGTGATCGTGCAGTAAAGGGCGAAGTGTGGATTCACTTCGAGAGATGTCGAAGTCTCGCCTAGATAATTCTAAGGATTTAACTTGTGCGCTATTGATCTGAATCCTACTGTGCAAACCATATGTCTAGTATGAGATAGATCTGACTGATTAATTTATGATATTTCAATTTTAATTTCGCCATTGAGTTGAACATGGTTGCTGATTTCTATAAGACGCAAGAGGGGGCAATTATCGACCAGGTGGTTAGCCTACTCGATGGTGAAACCTTAGAGGGTAAAATTGAGTTGTGATTAAACATTGTAAAGGCCTTCCTGTGATTTTTTTTAGCACGGGGATGATCACATCGTGTGGGTATAGTTGTAAAACCTTTGTAAAGTGTAAAACTATTTAAATAGCCATGTCCCCGGTTATGGATAATGTTCGGTGATTTTACATGAAGGGTAGTGATTTTATAAAACTTGGGTTGGATAAATTTGGAAAGTGGACAGGTAGCTCACTGGTGGTTTATTAAGTGGATAGTTAGTTCACTTATGGTCTATTCAATTCATTTAATTACTTATTATCATTTTCCTTAAAGTTTACTTTCAATCTAATTACTGTATTTATTTTAAATTACTGCTTTCTGTAAAATAATCTTTCAGCCATCCATTGGTAAGCTTTGCATATTATATTACACTTTTGTTAGAAGTGACTTACTGAGTACCAATGTACTCATGACTTTATGCCTACTGTTGCTCAGTTGAAGAGAAAGAACCATATCAGCAGGAGGTACTAGAAGGAGGATACTTCGACACCTTCGCGGATTAGGACTTCACTTCCCAGTCAATTGCCTGTGGGTATGTCGAATGGCTACTGTGCTTATTTTTTTTATTTTTCGCTACTAGTTTTTTAAGCCCTCCAGGATATTAATTATAAACTTGGCCATAAGATCGTACCCTGATAATTATTAATATTTGAATCTTTTCCTTTATTTATCGCGTATATGGTTGATATTTCATCTATGTTATACTGTATGTATTAGCGTGATCCTAGATTACTGTGTATACAAAGAGAGTTCGGATTTACAAATTCGAGTCTCAACATGGGAGGAGGTGCCGCACAATGGAAAGTTGAGGAGGGTGCAACGGTGACAAGGAGCCGGGAGGAGGTAGCAGCGATGGGGAGTCAAGGAGGAGGCGGCGGCGACAGGGAGCCGGGAGGAGGAACCGCGCGATGGGGAGCCAAGGAGGCCCACACGTGGTGGAGAAGGGGGGAGATGAGAAGGCGTGTGGGTTGTTGGAAAGCTTAAGTGTGCGTAGGAATACAGTGAGTTAAGTTTTTGCCCCTACATATATAGAAGATTAATATCACAGATGGTTTTTATTAAAAGCTATCTATGATATATAGGATATCACAGATAGTTTTTACTATGAACCGTTTGTTATGTATCACAAATAATTTTTATTAAGAACTGTATGTGATAATTGCAAACATCACAGATGGTTTTTAATACGAACCGTCTATGATAATTATGTATCACAGATCGTTCTAACCATCGTTGGTAATAAAGACGGTCACGCTTGTAAAACCGTCTACGATAATTACAACACTGACAGATTTTGGGGAATCGTCTATGATGAAGCCTTCAATATAGTCTTCTCTGTAGTAGTGAACCATTCAACATCTTTTACTATATTCAAGCAAGGGTAGAATGGAAATTGTGGAATTACTTCAAATTTGATTTACTCAATAGACTTGCATCATGAAAATAGGAAATCGGACTGCCAAGGTTTTCTCTTTTTTCTGATTAATGTAGAAAATTTTACCTTTTGTTTTCTTCAATTAATGTGGTAATTTCATTCTTTGTTTTTACATCCTATAATTAACGAGGAGGCCTCTAATTAGTACAGATAAGGGAAAAAACATGGTACATAAAAAGCACGACAGGAAGTAAAACATGCACACTCTTCATCAATAAGGAAATTTAATGTTCAGATTTTGAAATTATATCTTTTTGATATATATAAATTCAAAACTAAAATTAAACTAATATAACTCTAATATTATTATATTTATCTCTATACCAATTAGAGGCCCCTCTAGGACTGCATTAATCGTAGGAGGTGGAAAGGTGGCAATTTTCGCATAAATCGACTCATGCACTCAACTTTGGGTTTGAGCATCGAATCATCATGAAATTAGTAAGGACGTTAGAGATTAATGTTCTGGCACTGCAACGCTGTACCTTTATTTCCAGATATTACTTCCCTATTCGGAGACATGCAGCTTGGGCTCTATATTGATTACTTGTCTAATCATACTTCCCTTTTTTCGGTTTTTTCTTTTTTTTTTTGAAATAACGAACTGTGTTTTGATTACGCCCTGCGTGTAATGCGTGATCCGGCTTGCTTGTATGCATGCACGCCGCGTTTTTTTCTTGTTCCCTATTCTAACACTTGTTCCGTTGCATGCTCCAATCTAAGCCACAGATGAAATCATTAAAGGAAATAGGACGATCAAGATTTTATCTTGTTCTTTAATTAACTTAGGAATTTCTTTTTTTTATTAATGTGTGAATTTCTTAATTTTTATCCCCTATGATTGGGGTCTTCTAGAGAAGCCTCCAATTAGTAAAAATAAAGAAAACAATTGTTAGTGGAAGGGAAATGTCCTTCATGAAAAATTGTCGAAATCACTAATTAGTTTTCTCTGTTGAGAAACCCCTCGCTGGCGACCAGTCCAAGAGATTTCTCTGCTAAGTACAAGAACGAATCAATCACAAAGCGACAGAATAATAGATTGAACACAGAGAGGTAGAGAGAACTCCTGGTCTTTCTTTTATTGCTTCATATGCATTGGGTACAAAATCAGCCATATGGCTCTCTATTTATAGGAGAGGGTGAGGTGCCCAATATGGATAGAGATTCGTTTAAACGGAAAGAATCCGTTTAAACGGAAACCCTTATCCCTGGTTTCCACTGTCGGCAAGGTATACTTCCTCCATAGGGCGCCACACGTGCTCTAATATAAGGTATTTTATTAATATGTATTAAAATACATACATTACGTAAATAAAACACACAAATATTAGAACATATCATGCCATTGTAAACTGAATAAATGAATGAATTATTCCAAAATCATCCAACCATTATGAGAAAATAAAACTAGAGTACCATTCATGCAAGATCTAACTTGTCCATTTAATGCAAAATAAATGACAATTAACGTCTTATGCATTCTGTGCATCAGACGGAATCAACTAGAAAATCGTTGACTTCTTCGGCTATCTTTTCAGACGTGATGTTCTCTTCGAGAGAAATCATGGAGGTGGCTGCCTCTAAGTCGTAAGGGGGTGCTGCTGCTGGGATGGACTCAACCTCCATCATTTCAGCAATGCTCATGATACTCCCTCAACAGCTGCAAAGTGAGCTTCAGGCTGCTCTTTGCCATTGTTCTTCTGGGCTTGGTGGGCATCAATGACATGTTGCGGTGCTTTACAGATCCGCGACCAATGTCCCCACTTGCCACACTTGTAGCAACCTTGGTTCTGCTGGCCATAGGTTTTGCCACTCTTCTTAGCCCTTTTGTCATTTGAAGCATCTGACTTGCCTTTCTGGGCAACGGTCTTACCCTTCTTTCCCCTTCGTTTCATCAAGAGCTTTCGCACCTTATAGCTTCCAGCGTTGGCTTCACGGCCAGCAGAGCTGCCTAGTGGTTGAGTGACGTAATTCTTGCAGAGAAGTTCGTCCTGAGCCTCCGCAATCTGCATCATATCAATCAATTCGGCGTACTCCTTGTAGCCGTCTTGACGATAGTTGCGGACGGATTGTACAGCATTGGGGTGAAAGGTAGACAGGGTCTTCTCAATCTTCTGCTCATCTGTGATCTGCTTGCCACAGAGTTGAAGATTGGTACAAATTCTGTACAAGGCAGAATTGTACTCCCCGACCGTCTTGAAATTGGCAAACCTTAGTCCGATCCACTCCTGCTCTGCTTGAGGAAGAATGGTGTACTTTAGCCTCTCAAACCGCTTCTTGAGTGCGGTCCATAGTGCTAGCGCGCTTTTCTCCGCCATATACTCATTCTTGAGAGTAATGCAGAGGTGGTGCCTGAGGAAATGAAGTGCCTGATCATTTTCCTCAGGTGTAGGTTTGGCGTCATGCCGTCCGCCAATCCCAATAGCTGCGCGGAGCTTCCTGGCTCCAAGTATTATCTCGACATCGGATGCCCACGTCAGATAGTTCTTGCTATATTGGGCAAGCTCCTCGAACTCCTGTTCGTGATGCGATCATCTACATGTGATGAATGGGACATATAAGTTTACTTCAGTAAACATGCATGAAATTATTTATCGCAGTAAATAAATGGTACAATAGGTTCTCATAATGTCTCATAAATTTCTATGCATTTTCCATAATTTATCGCTAATTTTCAGTGATTAAAAGCAATTAAATAATTACAATTAATCAAAACAGTAAATAATTGCAGAAAATACATAAAATAATAATGGCATAACATGCGGGCGGCGGCGCGGGCGGGCGGCGGCCGTCGCGGCCGCCGGCGGCGCCATGGAGCTGCGGCGGGGAGGAGGTCGTCTGGTGCGGCAGCCGTCGGCGGGCCGGCGCGGCGGCCATGCGGGCGGCGGCCGTCGGCCGGCCGGGCGGCGCCATGCGGGCGGCGGCCGTCGGCGGGCCGGGCGCGGGTGGCTATGCGGGCGGCGGCCGTCGGGGCCGCCGGGCGGCGGCCATCTGCGGGCCGGGCGCGGGCGGTGGCCCGAGGCCGATCGTGGCGCGGGAGCGGCGGCGCTCGTCGGAGCGGCGGCGCCGGCTGTTCGGCGCGGAGAGGCCGCTGCGGCGGCGCGCGCGAGGCCAGCGGTAGTGCCATGCGGGGCACGTCGCCGGGCGGCGGCGGCGCGCATGCGGGCGCGGGAGGCTGGTGGCGGCGCGCGCGCGGCGCGTGACGCGGGAGCCGAGGCTGGTGGCGGCGAGCGCAGCGCGCGCGCGACGCGGGAGCCGAGGCCGACGAGGCGCGCGCTGCTCGGGCGCGGGCGTGGCGACGATGGCGGCTCCTCGTGCGGGAGGCGGTGGTTGGTATGTGCGCACGTGAGGCCAGGGCCAACCAAACAGAAAAAGGCAATGCAAAAGAAATTTTGTTTCTCATCTACGTTGCAATCAACATCTACCCGTTTCATAATCTACCGATCGACATTGTGTCGACTTCGTGTCCGCCGCGTAGATTAGGGCGATTTGCATCGCTTTCTACAAAGGCAATCAACATCTACCCGCTTCGCAATCTACCGATCGACATTGTGCCGGTGACTTCGTGTCCGCTCGCGGTAGATTAGGGGGATTTGCACCGTAGAAAAAACCAATCTAGAACGCGAAGAAAAAGCAAATTCAAAGCGATCTAGAAAACCAATCTATTAAGTGCTTCGATGATTACCTTCGTTCACCAGAGCGATTCGTGCTGATAACGTGTTGAGAAACCCTCACCGCGACCACCCAAGAGATTTCTCTCGCTAAGTACAAGAACGAATCAATCACAAAGCGACAGAATAATAGATTGAACACAGAGAGGTAGAGAGAACTCCTGGTCTTTCTTTTATTGCTTCATATGCATTGGGTACAAAATCAGCCATATGGCTCTCTATTTATAGGAGAGGGTGAGGTGCCCAATATGGATAGAGATTCGTTTAAACGGAAAGAATCCGTTTAAACGGAAACCCTTATCCCTGGTTTCCTAATATTCTCGACCCACGTTTGGTTGTCATAGATACCATCGAGGAGGATATATCCTTCGTCGAGAATTACATTGCGATGGCATTGGTGGCTCACCGCAACAAAGAATTTATACTTATGCCCTACAACCAGAGATAAGTGCTACACTAGTGGCTATACTTGTTGATTTGTACTTTATAAGCAATACGAAATTATGTTAATGACCACAACGACATATCTGTGTAGGTTTCACTGGATTCTAATTGTAATTATACAAAATTGAATAGGGTAATATACCTTAATTCTCTAAGGAAGAACAAAACTAACATCACAGTTGTCTGACAATTAATCGACAGGTAAACACATTTCCTCTATAGATAACTCTATTGTAGTATTTTCTTCCTACCCAATGACTAAGACTAACTTTTTGGAATCATGTGGGTCGTTCACCACGTACATTGCAGAGGTACGGAAATCCAAGAGAGGGATCAACGCTCTGTAACACGATTTAAATTTTCTGATATTCACTAATACACATTAATCATATATATATATATATATATATATATATATATATATATATATATATATATATATATATATATATCACTTAAATAGTAATGCCTCTCGAATTAACAAATTCTATTTTTGCACTACCACTAACAGCCGTCGGGCAACAGCTGTGGATTCTTTGTTTGCCACTAAATGCAACTACTCCTTGATTCCTCAAAGACCAATGATCCTTAGGTTTGTCAGTTTGCAATAATTATTTCATACTTATCTAGTTATATATGTATGCACGACATTGATATTCCTACCGACAGGCTGTGTCCATTGCTACAACTGTGTTGGAACAGACCGACCTCGCAAAAATTCGAGGAGAGTGTATGTAGTTCTAGATATCTAAAATTATAAAATCAGATGAGGAGTACCACAATGTAGAATGATTTGCTTGGGATAAGATTGACCTTAATTGTACATGTGTCTATTTGTTAAAGGATAATTTATTTTATTTTGGTTAATTGATTTGTGAAATAGATGTCCTTGTTTCTGAAATGAATGAATGTGAATTGGATGTATATTGTGTTGATCTGCTTATTTTAGAAGGTATGGCTAGCATTTTCTGAGGCTAGCCAACAAACAGAAATAGATTTAGGAATAGAAATGAACATCACAGATGTTTTCAACTACAAATCGTCTGTATTATTTAACTATCACAAATAATTTTTAGTAGAAACCGTTTGTGATATATAAGTATCACATACGGTTCCAACTAGAAACAGCCTGTGATAGTTGCATCACAGACGGTTCAAAAGTCGTCTGTGATGACCTTATGTTATTACTGACCCATAAATTCAGACGACTAACAAAATTGTTTGTGATGACGTTTTTAAACCGTCTATGATGATGTTTTTAAACCGTTTATGATAACCTTTTCTGCAGTAGTGTAGGAGTATGTTGAGTCAAGATTAGGGGAAGATTGTTGGAATTAATCTTGACTTAGAGTTTAAATTGAGTCTAAGACACAGTAGAGTCTGTCTCTGTGTGTTACTCAACTTAAAGTTGTGACCAACTTAAAGTATGAATACGTATATTAGTAGAAGAGTATTAGACTATATAATAAGGAGGTTTGTAACCAATTTTTTAAGAACAATGGAGAAGAGAATAAAAAAAATCAGAAAACTCAGCTACATAGTTGTAGTCGGGACAATTCTCCCGTGTTCTCCCTGTTTATTTGTGCCATATGTGTTGGCACTAATCTTGTTTTGCTGTATTGAGTCTGAATAAGCAAAGTGTGCTGCCTTGCAGTCAGTGAAATCTTCAGGTGTTGGCAGTCTGAAGAAGATGTTTGTTTTCGGGTCCAGTCTTCAGTCTGAATAAACAGACCGTGAGCAACTCTGTTGGTTTCAGCGCCATCCAAGTCTGTGTTCAAAGTTCGAGTTTCAAGAATGTTTTTTGCAGCCGCATAGAAGTCTGGTTTTCAGTTTTAAGTTGCTTTGTAATGTGTTTAAATTGTAAGTTTGTGGTCCGATTAATTGGGATCATGGATAGAGTCAGCAATTATGTTTTACTGGTTTTTCGGGTGGTCAGTTAGACCCAGTTGCGTCGTGTGAGTTTGAGACTTCTGCTTTTTCTGCTCGTACCGTAGCACGCTCAGACCTCAGTATTAAGAGTTTGCGTGAAAAAACTCTAAGTTCAGAGCCAATTATCTCGTGTGTTTCTTGTCCATTTGCGTCCAGATTTTGTGTGATTGCAGGTTTGGCATCCTAGATCCAACATTTGGTATCAGAGCCATAGGCTGGTGAGGGAGTGATCACCGGCGGATGCCAAAGTTCATGTCAGCGGCAGACATGGGCAGCACCAGCAAACAGAGTTCGGCCGGATTGCCGTACCCAGTGTTGACGCGATCGAATTTCTCTACATGGTCCATCAAGATGCCGGCCGTGATGGAGGCCAACGATCTATGGGACGCGGTAGATCCCATTGATCCGAGAGAGCTGGTGGATGCAAAGCAGAACAAGATCGTGCGGGCGGCAATTTTCAGTGCGATTCCAGAAGACGTCCTCTTCCTTGTGGCGAAGAAGAAGACTACTAAGGAGGTATGGACTGCACTGAAAAATATGTTTCTTCGGGTGAACGTGTGCAGGAGGCAAGAGTTCAATCACTCAAGGAGGAATTTGACGGACTCAACATGAAAAGTAGTGAAGCCATTGAAGATTATGCTTTCAAGGTGGGCACCATTGTAAACAAGATCTGAGAGCTCCGAGAAACTATGGAAGAGTCGCATGTCATCAAGAGGATGCTTCGATCTCTCCCGAACAGATTTCTGCAAATTGTAAGTTCCATTGAACAATTTGCCGATCTCAAGGTGATGACCATTGAAGAGCTCATTAAGCGTCTGAAGGCCATGAGGAACGATTGTGCAGTGCAGAAGGTGAGGATGATGATCAAGTACTGCTGACCAGAGCCCAGTGGAAGATCAAAGAGGAGAAGAGAGGAGGTGAGATGCAATGGAGCAATCGAAGCGGTGAGAGCAGTTCCAGAAGAGGCGGTCGTGGCCGTGGAAGCAGCCGTGGGCGCTGGCGCGGCCGTGGACATAGCACCGGGACATGGAGAGGTGACAGCACCGCAACATGGAGAGGCGAAAGAGAATTCAAATTTGACAAAACGAAGTTACGGTGCTACAATTGTCAAAACCGTGAACATTACTCTTCAGAGTATCAGTCAAAGAAGAATGAAGTAAGGGCGAACTTGGTTGAGAAGAACAATGAGGAGCCAGCATTGTTGATGGTACAAGCTCAAGGGGTTATGCGGCTGACAAACCTTCCAGCTGCAACTGTCCTTCTAAATGAAGAGAACGTGGTTCCTAACCTTGGTGATGGTAATGCAACTAAAAGTCTCACGTGGTACTTGGACTCGGGGGCAAGCAACAATATGACAGGAAGCCGTGATGTGTTTACCGAGCTGGACACAACTGTGACTGGCACTGTAAGGTTCGGAGATGGATCGGTTGCAAAAATTTGTGGATGAGGGTCAGCTCTACTCCAATGCCGAAATGTGGAGCATAAGGCTTTGACTGAGGTTTATTACATTCCCCAGTTGAAGAGTAACATAATAAGTCTTGGGCAACTTGATGAGAACGGATGCAAAACTGTGATTGAGGATGGAGTCTTGAGGATCTATGATCAGGAAAGGCTGTTGTTGGCAAAGGTGAGAAGAACTGGTAACCGACTGTACTTGTTGAAGCTGAAAATGGCAAATCCAATATGTCTGATGGGTGTACTCAAAGAAAAAGAATGGCTCTGGCATGCAAGATTTGGGCACTTGAATTTCAGAACTTTGAGGGACATGGGACAACAGCAGATGGTAGATGGATTACCTCAAATCGAGCATGTGGAGCAGCTCTGTGAAGGCTGCCTGGCTGGGAAACAACACAAGTTACCATTCCCTTCTGCAGCAAGTTATAGGGCACAATCACCTCTAGAGTTGCTCCATGGAGACTTGTGTGGGCCAATATAACCATCTACACCATCAGGCAAAAGGTACTTCTTATTGATTGTGGATGATTGCACTAGGTACATGTGGATTGTACTGATCAAAACCAAAGATGAGGCTCTAGCAGCATTTAAGTCAGTAAAGGCAAAGGTGGAATTGGAAACCGGTCTGAAAGTCAGGGCATTGAGGACTGACTGGGGAGGGGAATTCACCTCAAAGGCTTTCCAAAGCTACTGTGATGAGTTGGGCTTGAAAAGGTACCTCACAACTCCTTATACACCCCCAACAAAATGGAGTGGCCGAGAGGAGGAATTAGACTATTGTTGGAATGACTAGAAGCCTCTTGAAGAGCAAGACAATGCTGGGTGAGTTCTGGGGTGAAGCTGCAGCCATAGCAGTATATTTGTTGAACCAGGCAATGACAAAAAGTGTTGTTGGAAAAACCCCCTATGAAGCTTTGTACAAGAGGAAGCCTTAGGTGCAGCACCTGAGAACATTTGGTTGCATTGCCTATGTGAGAACTACAGCCCCTCACCTCGGAAAGCTGTAGGACCGAAGCACTCGATGGTATTTATCGGCTATGAATCCGGTTCTAAAGCATATCATTTTTATAACCCAAAGAATAGCAAAGTGGTTGTCAGCAGGGACGTAGCGTTTGAGGAAGGAAGTGCATGGGATTGGGAAGAGCAGACTGTTGGTGATACACAACAGAAAACTCAAAGTGATACGTTTACCATCCATATTGAGCAGGGACATGATGCAGCAGAGGTGCAGAATCCGGAACAACAAGTGTCAGTTTCGGATGGTGTTGATACAAATTCAGATGCTGGAAATGTAGGTGGTGATGGAAACTTCAGTGGGAACAGCAGCAGTGAAGAAGATATGCCGGTACAAGACAGCAGCCCACCACCTATACCGACTAGTCTGTCCCCATCCACACCAGCAGGATCAGTTTCAGTAGTGCCAAGTGAGTCATCAAGTGAGGGTCCTCGCTGTTATCGATCACTTCAAGAGATATACAATGCTACTGAACCTATTGAGTTGCCACCGAAACAGTTGGAGCTATGTTTGTTAACTTCTGAAGAACCAAAGAACTTTGAAGAAGCAGTGAAAGAGAAGTGTTGGAGACAAGCTATGCAAGAGGAGCTGAAATCTATTGAAGATAGGAGCTGAAATCTATTGAAGATAATGAGACATGGAAGCTTGTGGAGAATTCAGGGACTCAAAAACCCATTGGGTTGAAGTGGGTGTTTAAAGTTAAAAAGGATCCCTCGGGAGCAATTGTCAAGTACAAAGCTAGGTTGGTAGCAAAGGGATATGTCCAACGTCATGGTGTGGACTATGATGATGTTTTCGCACCGGTAGCTAGAATGGAGACCGTGCGATTACTTGTGAGCTTGGCAGCGCAACGAGGTTGGGAAGTCCATCATATGGACGTGAAGACGGCATTCCTGAATGGTGAACTTACTGAAGAAGTGTATGTGTCACAACCCCTTGGATTTGAGATACAAGGACAAGAGGATAAGGTGTTGAAGTTGAAAAAGGCATTATATGGGCTTCGTCAAGCACCGAGAGCTTGGAACATCAAATTGGATTCGAGTCTTGTAACACTCAGATGCGAGCGTAGTCCATTGGAACATGCAGTGTACAAGAAGGTAAAAGACTCGTCAGTATTGTTAGTTGGAGTATATGTGAATGACTTGATCATTACAGGCTCAAGCAATGCTGAGATTGCCGAGTTTAAGACTCAAATGCAGTAGCTATTTAGTATGAGTGACCTTGGTTTGCTTAGCTATTAGTTGGGTATCCAAGCCCCATGCCACCGCTCTCTCCTTCAGCTACGACGCCTTCAACTCCGACGACTTCAGCCAGGAGGACGACGCGATGGTCACCAGCGGCAGGATCGAGCTGCTGGGCGACGAGTCAGACGCGCAGGCGAGGGGCCGGGCTCTGTACAGGTAGCCGGTGCAGCTATGGGACGGCGCCACGGGCGAGGCAGCCAGCTTCTCCGCGAGCTTCAACTTCAGCATCCAGTCGCTTCCCGGCCGGAGCAGCACCGCCGGGCACAGCATGACGTTCTTCCTGTTAGGAATAATCCCACATTGGTTGTGGGAAAGGAAAAAACACAACTTATAAGTGTAAGGAAGCCTCCACTCATTGGACTAATCTTTTGAGGGGTAAAGGCCTAATACCACTTATAAGTATGTTGCTCTGTGGGCTTAGTTATGTTCAGTCTATTTGGACCTGTGGCCCGGAGAGTAAAATCCGGTTGGACCTAGACATACGATCAGGTCCAGATCTAATATTTGGTATCAGAGCGAGGTGCGAGGAGAAGCTGCCTAGCAATGACTCGTTGGTCGGCATATGTGGTGTGGCGACGACAAGCAGCATAGGTGGGCTACAAGGCGGGAGCGGCGTCGACGGTAAACGACGTTCTTCCACCATCAGTAGTGTCTTGGTGTAAGATGTCGTGAACACGATGATGTCTAAAGTGGTGACAGTATCATCGAAGTGTGTGAGTGAGAGAGATGGCACAGTAAGAGTGTTGCATGTATCATTTATGAGTTGTTTGTGCATGTAAGAGGTGTGTTATATACGTGCCATAATCATATCATGCTTATACACGTAGGTGTGTCAGTGCATGATGTATATGTGTGTCCTTATAGTTGTGTCCAAGTTCTCATGTGTGTATGCTCTGATGAGAGTCTTCGTCGCCGTCAAATTGCGTTATCGGCGAAAGACAATTGGAGCTGAGAAAGAAGTCAAAGTCGTCGGTAAGGTGTGTCACTAGCGGTGAAGAAGTGAAAGACATCAGCAGCCTGCCAGGGAGTGTGGCTGGCACAACTCCTTGCAGAACTGACAACTGAAGAACAACGAGCTCTCATTGATGTCAAGGACGTGCACAGGAATTAGGGGGTGATTGTTGGTAACCCCTGTGCTAGTAATAACTCTACATGCATGCATACATTTCCATTGCTTAAGAATCATGGCATGTATGTAACGGCATGCAAGTAAAGTTGCTTTATAGTGTATGTAACGCCATGGTTGTAATGCATCTGTTACTAGGAGTTGATAGGTCTTTTGTTGCATTATAAAAGAAAGAAAACACTGCAGCTAAAGTTGAGACGTGCAGCAGAACAAAACAACTTGTCTCCTCTGTATTTGTGTGTGTTCTAGAGAGGAAACAATGTGCGAGTTCTCTCCAGGAGCTGGGTCAACACTTCCTCACGCCATCCATGCCTGACTTGCCACAGAAGTCTTACGCATGCTGCCTTGGGCTTTTCGACAAGAGCTTGGTGCTGAAGTACTCGACGGTGAATGCGTCCAGTAACTCTAGGTTCATCGCCGTCGAGTTCGACACCCACCGTGACGCGTGGGACCCAAGCAGCCGGCATATCAGCGTCGATGTGAACAACATCGACTCGCACGGCTACTACAAAGATCTTGTCGAATGACAGCCCTGTGGACGCCGGCGTGATATTTGCAACAGTCGACTACAACAACACCACGAGGAGGCTAGATGTTACCCTAAGCGTCAGTGGGGCCACTTACACCCTTGCCGCCACCGTCGACTTGCGAAGCTTGCTGCCAGACACTACTACAGAAAGCCTAAAACTAGACGGTAAATTACAGACGGTTTTGTGAAACCGTCTGTGATGTACACTATCACAGACAATTTTAATTTGGAAACCGTCTATGCTGCTGAAGGATTATCACAGACGGTTCTTACAAATGAACCGTCTGTGATAATAGATTATCATAGACGGTTTTTCAGTAAAATCCGTCTGTGATAATCTGGACTATCACAGACGATTTTTGCTGAAAAATCATCTGTGATAGTTCACTATCACAGATGGGTTTTAGTCAAAAACCGTCTGTGATAATCTGGACTATCACAAATGGGTTTTGACTAAAATCCGTCTGTGATAGTGGACTATCACAGACAGTTTTTCAGTAAAAACTGTCTGTGATAATCCTGCTATATATTTATTGCGCTGCTCAGACCGCATATGCATCTGTTTTTATTTCGATCCAGATCTAGCCGGTGCTGCAGCTGAAGGCGGCAAGGCTTTCAGGCCATTTTATTTGCATGGTGGAAGGAGGCTTATTTGGCAGGAGTGCTTTTAAGGTTCATTGAGTTCTTGGTTGACAATTTTAGCTGACTTGTTATCAATTTTTAGCATTGCACAGCAGTGTTCCTTCTCTAGTATTTCCGCAATCAGCCGTCCAAGCCATATTCCCTGACAGGCTACAGTTGCGGCTGCAATATACTCAGCCTCACATGTAGATAATGCTTCCACCTTTTGTTTTTGAGACTGCCAGCTAATCAAACTATTCCCAAAAGTAAATAGAACTCCTCTTTCTATCATCAATATCTCCAGCTATGTCACTATCACTATATCCAATTAGCTGAGAATCTAAACCTTGCTTTCTCTCAAATCTGCAGCCAATGTTCAGAGTTCCTAAAATATAGCGTAGAATCTATTTGACTGCAGCCCAGTGTTCAGTGGTAGTCCTTTCCATGAATCTACTCACATACCCAACCGAGTAAGCAAGATCCAGTCTAGTATTGACCAAATACCTTAGACTTCCCACAATACTCCTATATAATGTGGAGTCAATGCATTCTCCCGAGCTATCTTTACTAAGTTTAATCCTAGGATCCATAGGGACTTGTGTAGGATTACAACCTTCCATTCCTCCCTTTGCAAGGATGTTGGCTGCATATGCCAATTGAGATAAGGTGATGCAGCTTTCGGATTGTTGTAGCTCATTTGTTCCTTGAATTTGATTATCTCAGCTGTTTGAGCTCCAGTAATAATGAGATCATTAACATATACTCCTACAACAAGCCTCAAACCTCCTGTTCCTCGGGTATAAACGACACTTTCAGTTGTAGATCTAACAAAACCCAAATTCCCAAGGCTGAAATCAAGTTTAGAGTTCGACGCCCTGGGTGCTTGCCGTAATCCATACAGTGCTTTTATCAACTTTAGTACTTTATCGACATTTCTTTCATCAGTGAAGCCTGGGGGCTGCATCACATAAACATCCTCTTTTAGCTCCCCATTCAGAAAAGCACACTTCACATCCATGTGGTGAATTTCCCAATCCTTTTGTGCGGTCACTTGTAAGTTCAAGCTCCATTATGTTGGTTTTGGTAATAATGACAAATATAATTATGAGACTAATTTATTTATTAATAATAATATTATTCTAGTCTCATTTGGATGTAATGAATGACAAATGCTATCGTGAGACCAATATGTTTGATTGATTATGATATGGTTTAGTCTCATTTGGATAAAAAGGTGAAATCAAAGAGGTATGCATTCGACACTTACATTCATTTATATCTTAGTACAGTCCTTAGATCCAAAATATAGATTAAACTCCATCAAAAGTCTAAGATGAATATGTGCATATGTTTTTATTATACATTCTTATATGCACACATTTAGGGGAAGTTCACTCTATGTTTTGTGGTTTCATTAGTATTGATCTATATTTTCTTTTTCACACATGTTGGGATCTCTACTTTGAAACATATTCTTTGAGTATATAAAACTTGTGTAGTTTATATATACTCATATTGCTTTATACTCCATCATTTGTGCATGGGACTAACATAGTTACAAAGTGTTTGAAAGGTTTAGTCCCAAAATTCGTTTGATGATTTAGAGATGCATGCTAGGATTGACAAAGAGATCGATATAGCTCGAGACAAAGGTCATGCATGCATTTGAATTTAAATTCTAAAGTCAACTGTGCATTGACAGAAAAATCGGTAGTACCGGTGTGTATCTAGCGGTACTACTGCAGTGCGGTATAACTGGAATGGTAGTGTAGAACTACCAGAATCCGGAAGTACCAACGTGTAGTTGGCAGAACGTTTTTTTCAAAGAGCACCCCTGCTAGGGAGTTGGACTCACCGAAATTGGTAATACCTGATTTTTAACAACGAAACTACCATATTGCGGTAGTACCGCATCTACCTACAAAACTACTGATATTTAGAAGTACCGGGCTATTACAGCGGCACGTTTTTTTCCAGAGAGCACCCCTTGAAATAGTTAGTCTCTCTGAAAATGGTAGTACTAGAGTTTGAATGGCGGAACTACCGTAGAGCGGTATGACCACAACTCTTGAGCTGTACTACCGGAGAGCGGAACTATCGGACTTATAACGGCGGTAGTACCACACTTTGAGTTTAAAGTTTTATATTCAATTATTTGCAATTGTGGTGGTTATCATCAACTACCAAAGGGAAGATTGAAGAATCTAGACACATCATTATGAGTTAATGGTATATTTTGGTAATTAATGATAATCACATTGTGGGACTAACATTTTCCATGTGTTGGATGAATAAGTTATGTTCCATGATAATGAAGACTTTGGATGACTTCATATGTTGAAGATTATCAAATAAGGGTTCGGGATGGAAGATGATTTTATGTGGTGAAGGCCATCAAGAAGAGGAGATGCATCATGTGTTGATGTGCATCTCGAAAAGGAGATGGTCATGAGTTGATCATAAAGTTAAGAGAAGACAATGACCTAGACTTGAAATAAAGATGAGCATCATCAAGCTTCAAGGGAATGTTCAAGGCAAATATATGACTAGCTAGGGCTAAGAATGTGTTCCTAGTCTTTTACTGGTCTTGGTGTTTAGGTGAAAGACCGGATTGCTAGTATAGGTTTACCGTACTATTAAGAGGGGTTTTGTCTAGTAGCTTGAGTCTCATCATGTGTTGATAGCTCAATCTTGTTTACTCTAACTCTCCATGGCGTGATGCTATTATTTGCGAATGTGTTTTGTGAATAGTTGAAGCTCATGTATCTAATCCTTGCAACATATGACTATATTTTGCAAATGTGTTTTACAAATAGTTGAAGTCCATGTACTTTTTCCTTGTGATATGATCTAAGTTTGCAAATATATTTTACAAATTGTTGGAGGTCATACATTATCTCTTGACATGGTTTAAGATTGTGCATTACTGTTTTTCTTATACTTAGACCGTGATAGTGACTCCTTGGATCTCTTATGATTTATGCATTGATCTAAAGTGTTTGAGATCATGTAAATAGATGAGTTGTGTAGCTCTCTGAATAAGCTTTCTATAGAGTCCAACATCACTCAATTCTAACATCGAAGTCAAAAGTTATGATCATTTTTTCGAGTATCGTCTGTGCTGGAATTGGTATACCGCGATTTTAACTGCGATAGTACCGTACTATGGTAGTTTCACAAATTACACGATGGTAGTATCGAACCTTTTTTCAAAATGGCTAGTTCTGACATTCTAACATAGCTGTTACTATGTGCTATAGTAAAATGCGATAGTACCGCACTTTGAACGACAGTAGTTCGATTTCTCTGATTTTTTCAGGAGTTTGGCTCCAATGGCTAGTTTTTATGTGTAGGGTATAAATACCCACTTATGGCCGGTTGGAGAGTAATCTTTGGCACCTCATTTCACTCTCTTAAGCTAGTGTGAGCTTCTCCACTCAAATATGCATGTGTTGCACATTGTGAGTAAGAAGAAAGGTCTCTAATTGCATGTGTTGCATCTAGAGGTGGATTTAGCATCTACTTGAGCTTATGCATTCATTGCATGTGGTGAGAGTCAAGCAAGAGGCTTGACTTATTACTCTTAGAGTTTGCCTACTCCTAGACAGCGTTGAAAGTGTCGTGTCCGGTGATCTTCTCAAAAAAGCTTGTGAGAAGATCCGGCGTGTTGTGAATGTTGGAGTTTACTTACCCGGAGCGGGGAAGAGCTACCACTAGTAGATTTGAGGTGAAAGGCTTAATTCGTAGAGCCGGTCCAATTTGTTTGAGCTTACCTTAACGTGGATTAGAGAAGACTGGCAAGTCTCCGAACACTACGGCAAAAAGTAATCCTGTCAATTGTGGTTTATTTACTTGTGCTCAATTTACCTTCAAGCAATTTACAATCATATAATTCTAATTGATTGCTTGTCTTTCTAATATTGTAAATCTTGACATAGACATAGATTGTTGGTGCACTTATTTGTTTTAGGTAATATTTGTGCTAAACCAATTTGAATTAAGCGTCCGAATTATATACTTGGTTTTAGAAAAATAGATATTATTTTTAATTGAAAGATAATTTTTAAGACCGTCTATTCACCCCCCTCTAGTCGGCCTCCTTGATCCTACACCACCGCAATAAGCAACCGAATTGTTTCTATTCTTGCCACCGGTGCATATACTTCATCGAAATTGACTCCATGTTGTTGCACATATCCTTTTGTAACCAATCTATCTTTATGCCTTACCACAGCTCCACTAGCATCCTTTTTAATCTTGAATACCCAGCTTGGGGGCTGGGCCGGAGCGGTAGGCTCAGCGCGCGGCGCTGCTGGTCTGCTGAGTTGGGCCGCTGGGGAAGGCGAGGCAGAGGGCTGAGCTGGGCACCTGTTGGGGCCTGAGCGAGGAAGGGAGAAGAAGATGCAGCGCGTAGATCCAACCCGGAGGGAGGAGGAGGGGTGCTGGCCGGTCGTCTGAAGAAGCAGAGGGAAGGGGGAAAGAAGAACCGGGCGGCGTCGCTGGAAAGAAATGGGAAGCAGGCAGCAGGGGAGAGGTCAGGGAAAAGAAGCACCCCGGGCGGGCCGAGTGGGCCGGAAAAGGGGAAGGCGGTCCAAGGCTGAAAGAAGTTTAGCTGCTTAAGAATTTTCACAATTACATTTCCTGGCTGATTTGATTAAGTGCCAAATAATTTGATGCTTAACATTGATTTCTAGTTTTAAAAAAATAAATATTTAACATTCGATAAAGTTAAACTTAGGGTTTACCAAGAGTTTGGATTTTTAAATTTTGGAAATTTTGATTCTCACTTTTGAAGACTTAGCTCTTGCCTTTATAGAATTTTGCTTGCCTTAATTTGAATTTTTGCCGCCAAGAATTCCAAATCAAGAGTTTAATTAAACAAAATTTTGCAATACACGGTGTTGTGGCTACAGACCAAACAGAGAGAGAGAGTGGTGGTGGAGAGTTAGGTAAACAAATGACCTCTTCCTCGCTTTCCCAAGGACCAGCCACGATACATAAGTACTCCCCCTCGCAAGGGGTGACTTTACCATCGTAGCCTTACACGGAGTCCCTCACCGAGGACAAGTATGTCATTTACATGACTTACAACCTTCCAACAGGCTAGCTAGGTTTAGGTGGGGGGCACCCCTACAACAGGAGCCTCTCATGGTGAAGGGCTTCACAGGCCGAAGCCATGTTGCCGAGTCCTTTGGCCCCCTCCGTCCCTGCGGCCTGTGACGTTGTGTGATATTGGGCGAGGGTGACGCTGGAGCCGAGCTGTTGCGCGGGGGGCGAAGACCTCGCCGAAAGCGGAGCTGGTCTGCTCCGGGGGCGCAGGGACTTCGCCGAAGGCGAAGCTGAGCTGCTCCACGAAGGCGAAGATTTCGCCTATGCGGGTCGGACATGTAGGGGCGGCAAGCCGGAATAGCGCACGTACGCGCAAGCAACTGCGCCGGTTCGACTTTCGCCGGTTGCGTGAGCCGAGGAGTCGACTCTGACGTGTCCGCATCCTGGTGAGTGCGCCGTGTGCTCATTTTGCCCTTGACGCATCATCGGCCGGCAATTGGTCGTGCTGACAGTATGTGGGACCTGGCAGCCAAAGAAAAACGGTGGAAGCGTGAGGGTCAAGGGGCGGGAATAGTACCCTGTGCGAAAGGTAAGGGAGTGTGGGATGCGGTGGGCGGCTGGGCTGCCCCAAAGGTACTGGAGCGGGGGCATCTGCGGGCGCACAATGCCGGCATACGGGTGCCTGGCGAGGTATCTTATCGTAGGGGCTGAAGCTGAGGTCGGGCTCGAAGTTCGCTTGCGGAGGTGGGGACCTCGGCGAAGGCGCGGAGGCAGAAACAGCATCAAAGGCGGAGCTGTAACTGCCCCGCCGGCTGACCCGTTGCACAAGCGCTTTGTGTGACCCGGGCCGGTCCCGCGGGTGTAGAGGCTTCGGGGAAGTCGCGTAGTGTTCGCTCCACTGAGCTACAGCTGTTGCTGGGGCCGAAAAACTTTGTTTGGCGCGGGAGTTGCTATGTCGTGCGTTGGGAAGACCGGGGCGGTTTGCGATCGTCGTACGCATGGTCTCGAGGTAGCGGTACACGCGGCGCTGCCTGGTTGGTGCGCCATGGGATGTCAGGAGCCTTGCGACCGCGTGCCCACGTCTGTTCCCAAGGGAAGCGAGACACGCGGTGAGCCGTCCGCGGTCAGTTACAATTCCCGACCGTGGGCAGGACGAACCGACGGCTCCCGCCAGTTGCCCTCCCGATGGCGGGACGCGAAGGGGCTGTATAAGAGGTGCGCTATTGGCGCCAGTTGTTCCTCGTTGCTGCGCGAAATCCACTCGCCGCCGCTCCGGCCCTTCCGTCGCGCGGAAAGAAAGATGGCAGGCCACGGAGATTCCGGCCGCCGGCTGAGTGGCAGCGCTTCGTCGGGCCAGCGCGGCTCGACGCCGCCTCAGGCGGAATATTTGGTGGTGGCTCGTGAGCCAATGCAGACCCGAAAGGTGTACAACGCCTGGCAGAGCTCGCAGGGGCGGTGCTCTGCGGTGCTGGGGCGAAGCCATGCCACCGAAGAGACGATCGAAGCTCTCATGCGGGAGAAGAAGATAGACGACCGTCACATAGCCCGCCTGCCCGCTCGCGATGAAGTGGAGCCTCATCCCGAGGAGTCAGAGGCGATTGTCTTCACCGCGTTCTTCGAGGCGGGACTCCGGATGCCGTCGACGCTCCTTGTCGGTGAGGTCCTAAAGGCTTATGGGTTGGAGCTGACGTAGTTGACCCCGAATGCAATAGTCCATTTGGCGGTGTTTGCTTGGCCCTCCGCGTGGAAGGCGATCATCCACGCGCGAGCTTATTCGCCCTTCTTCATGATGCGCGCTGCCAGCCAAAGAGAGTCGGAGAAGGGGCGCTGTCCAATTTTGGCAACGTTCACTTTGTGGTGCGGTCGGGCTACGCGCATCTGGTCCCAGGCTGTGGTTCTATTGCCGCGTGACGCCGACCAGCAATCTGCGGTGCTGGGGTCAACCGATAGCCTTCGACTGCTATCCCAGGCTGAAGCCGAAGGGCGAGGATCAGCGGCAGGTGCGGAGACTCGGCGGCGTGACCCTTCGGTTCAACATGCGCGATCTTGCGAAGAATTTACCATATACGGGGTGTCTCCGCTCTCCGGCCTGTGGAAATACGAACGGCATGATACGCGGAAGGATGGCGTCCGCCCCTCGGTGTCGTCGCTGCAGGAGCCCACCGGGTGCGTAGTGCTTTCGTTGCGGGACGCTGAGCGCGCGGTCGATACCTTCCTAGGGTCGTACACGTGGAAGGAGCACACCTCGCGCGAAGCCGCGACTAGGCCTGCGGGGTTGAGGCGGATAAACCGGGTATGCGAGGTCCTAGGCCTCGCTGTGCCCGAGCGCCCAGTGCCGGTGCGGAGTTCACCCCGTCGTCGTGACGGTGCCGGCGGGGCTGGGGCGTCTTCCCGGCGGCAAAGGTCCCGATCCCAAGCTGCTATTTCTGACCCGTCCGCCGGCTTGGCGGCAGAGGCCGCTGATCCGGACGACATGTCCGGGGGTGGGTCCGAGCATGGCAGCGCAGAGGGTCACGCTGCGGCCAGCGAGGACCTGGGTGGCGAGGCGGGCCTTGGCGGCGACGCCGCTGGAGACGACGCTTTGTCGCCGATGCTAGTCGGCGAGGACCTGCCTCCCACGCCGCCGTTGCCCGTGATGGCTGCCACAAGCCCTTCCCTGGCACCAGGCGTGGCGACGACTGGAGCAGCGGAGTACTCGTCATCGTCTCCTGCTGCAGCCACCGTGATCATGCTGCCCGCACCGAAAGGCGCAGGCACCGGGGCGGTCAGGGGTGCCTCCGCTGGGTCTCCGGTGGTGAAACACCGTCGGGTGCAATCGCCTTCGCGGGCGAAGCAATTCCATGTGGCGGGCACTGTCGGCGGTGGTCTAGGATTCGACCGCGAGGCCACCCCGACTCACCGTGGCCCTGGGGGAGAAGAGCCAGGCTCTGAGCGACGTGTCCACGTCAGCTTGGAGGGCCATAGGGTCTTCGGAGGGGGCCCTGCGGGGCCTTTCCGTCGTCGTGCCGGATCTTACCCACGACGCCGCGGACGTGAAGCAGTCGTTGGCGCGGATTGAGGAGGGCTCAAGCTTGGCACTTGACGGTGCGAAAGTCTTCGGCGATCACTGCGGCTACGACAGCGCGTGCCTTGCCTTTGCTACGCTCCACGCCCGGGGGTGCGAGCACGTGGAGGGGCTGGTGTCTCCCGGCTTGAGCGCTCCGACCGGGGCCGGGGTATGGTCCGGCGCAGTCCACACCACCATGCCCGCCGTGCAGAGCTTCTATGAGGGGATCTGGCGCCACTTTGGAGAGGAGGCAGCCAAGGCGTTATTGCGACGGACGCTACACCGGGAGGGCAACTTCCTCGAGTGGCTGGAGGAGGCTCGTCAGCGCGCTGAAGACGGCGCCGACTCGTAATGTCCTCCGGGAGCTGGTGGCGTGGTGTGACTTTTGCTTTTGTTGCTGTTTTTCTTTTGCTTATTAACGGAAAAGAGGACCGTTATGTCAAGTACTGCACAATTTGCATGCTGCTTGTACGGTTGATGGTTAACGCTGCGGAGGTTCACACCTCCCCACTACGTTTGCTTGCTGTAGGGGCAATGGTGCAGGTGCCTAGTTGAAGTAGACGCGATCGCGCTCCGTCCCCTACCCTTCGGAGTGGTGGCGGCGGAGCTGACGCCTAGTTGAAGTAGACGCGATCGCGCTCCGTCCCCTACCCTTCGGAGTGGTGGCAGCGGAGCTGGTGCCTAGTTGAAGTACACGCGATCGCGCTCTGTTCCCTACCCTTCTGAGTGGTGGCGGCGGAGCTGACGCCTAGTTGAAGTAGACGCGATCGCGCTCCGTCCCCTACCCTTTGGAGTGGTGGCGGCGGAGCTGGCGCCTAGTTGAAGTAGACGCGATCGCGCTCCGTCCCCTACCCTTCGGAGTGGTGGCAGCGGAGCTGACGCCTAGTTGAAGTAGTCGCGATCGCGCTCCGTCCCCTACCCTTTGGAGTGGTGGCAGCGGAGCTGGCGGCGCGCAAGGGTGCGCGGGGCGTCCGCGTCTAGTTTATACTCCGGAGCGTGCGTGGGACTATCAACCACGGCTTAGTTAGGCTCCGGAGGGTACGCCAACGCGTGCGCGGGACATCCGCGTCTTGTTTAGACTCAGTAGAGTGCGCAGGAAAACATCCACGTCTAGTTTATACTCCGGAGCGTGCGTGGGACTATCAACCACGGCTTAGTTAGGCTCCGGAGGGTACGCCAACGCGTGCGCGGGACATCCGCGTCTTGTTTAGACTCAGTAGAGTGCGCAAGGAAAACATCCACGTCTAGTTTATACTCCGGAGCGTGCGTGGGACTATCAACCACAGCTTAGTTAGGCTCCGGAGGGTACGCCAACGCGTGCGCGGGACATCCGCGTCTTGTTTAGACTCAGTAGAGTGCGCAGGGAAAACATCCACGTCTAGTTTATACTCCGGAGCGTGCGTGGGACTATCAACCACGGCTTAGTTAGGCTCCGGAGGGTACGCCAACGCGTGCGCGGGACATCCGCGTCTTGTTTAGACTCAGTAGAGTGCGCAGGGAAAACTTCCGTGTCTTATTTATACTCCGCAGAGTGCGCGCGGAGGCGTCCCCCCGCTGCGTCTTATTTATACTCCGTAGAGTGCGTGCAGAGGCGGACCTCATCGCTACGTCTTATTTATACTCCGTAGAGTGCGTGCGGAGGCGCATCGCTACGTCTTATTTATACTCCGTAGAGTGCGTGCGGAGGCGGACCTCATCGCTACGTCTTATTTATGCTCCGTAGAGTGCGTGCGGAGGCGGACCTCATCGCTACGTCTTATTTATACTCCGTAGAGTGCGTGCGGAGGCGGACCTCATCGCTACGTCTTATTTGTACTCCGTAGAGTGCGTGCGGGAGCAAGCCTCCGCACGCTGTTGGTGGTGGGAATGGGGCATGAATAGCCTCGCAAACGGCGAACTTTATTATTAAATTCCCGTTTACTTGGATGAGCGAGTACAAGCAACTGGGGACTAACCGTTGAACTGGTTGCCGCGAGACGGCCCTTTGTGACTTAGACATAATACTTCCGCAACCTGTCCGCATTCCATGTGTGGCGGAGCGCCTAGCCGTCCAGTGTGGCGAGGTGATAAGCTCCTCGCTGCAGTGCCATTGCGACAATGTACGGGCCTTCCCACTTGGACTCCAGCGTGCCGACCGTGTCCGCGCAAAGCGCCCTCCTGAGGACAAGGTCCCCCGGCTGGAACGCTCGCGGATACACGGAGCGTTCTTGGCTGCGGGCCATTTGACGGGCATACTTGGCGACGTGTTGGGTGGCCTTGACGCGCTCTCCATCGAGGAGGTCCAGGGACAACTGGCACTCTTCATCTGGTGCCTGGGCGAGGACCCTTCGTGAGCCGGTCTTGATCTCTTCGGGCGTCATTGCCTCATCACCAAATAGTAGTTTGAATGGCGTGAATCCCGTCGGACGTGTCGCTGTTGTGCGGAGCGACCAGAGGACATTGTGGAGCTCGCCGGGCCACTTGCCTTTCGGTAGCCCGACAAGGCGTTTTTTCATTCCGGCGGAGATGGCGCCGTTCGCCCGCTCGACCGCTCCGTTGGACTGTGGGTGTCTGACTGAGGCGAACCAAAGCATAATGCCCATGTCGTCGCAGAACTCCCTGAACGGAGCGGAGTCGAACTGCAAACCATTGTCGGCAGTGATCTCCTTGGGCACTCCGAAGCGGCATATGATGTTCTGCCAAAGAAAGCGCTGTATGGCCGTTGAGGTGATCTTGGCTAGCGCCAAGCCTCTGGCCACCTGAAAAAATATTCCAAAGCGACCACGATGAAGCGCAAATCTCCTAGCGCTCGGGGCAGAGGCCCGACCACGTCGATGCCCCCACCGAGCCAACGGCCATACAGGGGGGATGGGGTTGAGGCTGGTGGGGGGTCTATGAATTACTCGCCCCATCCATTGGCAGTCTTGGCACCGTCGCACAAGTTCTTGGGCATCGGTGACAGCGGTTGGCCAATAGAAGCCCTGCCTGAATGCCTTGCCGACGAGCGATCTTGGCGCCAGATGCGAGCCGCAAAGGCCCGCATGGATTTCCGCCATGAGATGCTGTCCTTCTTCGCGCGAGAGGCACCGTAGGAGCGGTGCACAGACTCCTTTTTTGTAGAGCACTCCGTCGAGGAGCAGGAAGGATCGCACGGTACTGTAGGCGGCGAAGGTCGGCGGGGTCGTCTGGCACGGCAATGCCCTGGAAGAAGGCGTGAATTGGCTCTCGCCAGTCGCCCTAATGGGTGATCTGGTGGACTAGGGTCGGGTCGCAATTGTCCTGTGCGATGGCCGGCGCGTGCAGGACCTCGTAGAATGCGCCTTCGGGGGCGGGGAGCTGTTGGCTGGCGGCCTTTGCAAGAATGTTCGCTTGCTCGTTTTCTGCGTGGGGGATGGCCTTGACCGTGACACCCAGGAAGTGCCGCTCCTTGGCTCGTGCGGCTGCCAAGTACTTGGCCAGGTCGGGGTCCTTGGCCTGGTAGGACTTGTCGACCTGCCCCGCCACCAGCCGAGAGTCTGTGCGGATGAGGACTCGCCGCGCCCCAGAGCTTTGAGCTTTGCTAGGCCGAAGAGTAGTGCCTCGTATTCCGCGGTATTGTTGGTTGCAGGAAATGCGAGGCGCGCCGAGTATAACAAGCGGCGTCGCTCCGGGGTAGTAACCACCGCCCCCACGCCCGCGCCGGAGACGCAGTACGCGCCATCGGTGTCGAGCGTCCATACTGGGTCCTCGGGCTGCTCGGCGTGCTGGGCCACTGGGGTCCACTCCGCGAGGAAGTCCGCAAGGATTTGGGACTTGATTGCCGTGCGCGAAGCATATGTCAGGGGAAAAGGGGCGAGTTCGGCCGCCCACTTGCGTCGTTGAAACGGACAGCACAGATCAAACTACACCTTGATTTATGGGTTTCATCTTAAAATAGGCTAATACAAAGCAAGCTCATTTACTTAACTAACTCTTGCTACATAAAAATGCTAATGCCCAAATTGTTCAAACCAATAAACCCTCCTTTTTATTAAAAATGGAATAAGTATGAATCAAATCTTCAATATCCTCAATTGTAAGTCCAATCTTCAATATCATCTTTAAGACACAAAGATTCAACCATCTTTTGGCATAAGAAATTATCAAACAAAGAAACTTTGTTTTCCACTTCAAATATTTTGTTAATATTATTTAAGCCTCTATTGTATCTTGAGCATATATCGGTTAAAGCAAACTTAGCTCATTGATTTAACTATAACTTTGCTCATAAAATGCCAACAGCAAATTATTCCTTTCTAAAATCATTAAGACTTCCTTTTAATTAATATTCAAGAAAGTTGTAGATCAAATCTCCTTGAAGTGCAAATATTCAGATATTTTGGCATGAGAAACTAATGAACCTAAATAAGGGATCTTTGCTATCTACCTACATTAATTTATCTTTGTATCCTCTTAAGAATCGCATCCTAAAAATAAGCCTTGCTAAGACTGAGGCATGAAATCGTATGTTTTAAGCAAGTAACACTCTTAACTTGTAATCTTGCTAAAACACAGTTGTTCATCCCAATTAGTTTAAATATCCTCCATTGATCGAGAGAAATTAAATATATGCACTCTTATTAAATTATAACCTATGTTTCCGGTAAATCATCACCATCATCCTCTTTAAAAGTTGTGGATTACTAACTTGCTCATAACTATAACTGGATAACATGCTTCACCTCATCCTATATCTAAAACCATAAAATACATGCATGCCAGTATCTAGCAAATCACCCTCCCAAGCAACCTTTCTAAAAGATACATAAATCCGACTAAACTCATGGAACTTCCTTGATAAATATATAATTATATAAAAGAAGCTATAAGGAAACAAATCGAAACCTTTAAGTTGAGCCCAGCAGAATAATCTTGCGGGTGGTCCTTTATTCAACCCCTTTCTCTTTTATAAAATTTTCCCTCTCGGTAAAGCTATTCAATCAGTTCCTTCCTATCAAATGAATCCATTCCAATCGCTCCCTCTTTACTCTCAATTCGTAAACCACATAAAATGAGTTCAATTAAATTAAATTAAGCTTTTGCCGCAATTGGATTTATTTGGTTCCTCCATTTTGTTGCCGCGTATTAGAAGCTGCAGTATGAAGACGACGAGCTCAGGCGAATTCAAATTACCGTGAAGATTCAAGAATTAAATTATCGACTGGTTATTTAAACAGGCTTTGAATCAAAACAAGGCTGTGGTAAATAAGCCAGGCAAATCATCACTTGATCATATTGATCCTACATTTTCCAAAAGTTATATTCTTTTAAATTATCAAAATACATGCTTACATTGTTATACAAATTATATCAAATATAAGGTAGATATTACCCTTTATGCTACCAATATTATTAATATGACATCCTTTATCATTCAATTCAATTAATCCTTGTCGCCCTAGATAATAGTGCTATTAGCTAAGTCATATTTACTGCCAAGTGAGTCCAGAGTTAGGGCATTCAATTGTCCGGCTCATCATTATTCTTTAAACAGCAAATTGATTTTGGGCAGTCATGGGATGTAGATGACAGATAGTTTTGGTACAGATTATCTTGTGCTTCTCAAAACCTCAAAACTTGCTTTACCTGTCTGGGCGGATTGTAAGAGTGGCTGGTGCAGATGTAGCACGAAGTATAGGGTTGTGGAAAGCACCGTCTGGACAAATTAAGGACTTAATCCTGTGTTGACCTCTCCATGTAAAACAGTACAACCACAAGCTGGCAAAGTGTAGACATGACTGAATAATTTGTACTCGCCAGTAAATGAATGCATTTCGGGGGAAAGCATGATTTTTCTCGCTGGACACAAAGCGTCCTGGAGATTGTCATGTCACCGGATAGAAGTGGGCGCAAGAGGGGGGTCTAGCTGGCGCCAATGGCCTTCCTGTAGATGAAACCTTAGCGAGTGCATTCTTTTACTAGATACATTGTAAAGGTCATGTGATCATCCGGTTGATCTGCACATCTAAGGAAATGTGCGTAATATAACAATTGGGTTATCTCTTGTGGGTAAAGATGTACAATTCTGCAGAGTCTAAAAATATTCGAATAGCCGAGCTCACGGTCAAGAGCGGACATGGGAACATCCTCGAGTTAGTTCTATTTCAAAAACATTTCTCGGGCGGGATGAAAACTAAGTAGGGAGATGTACTCTATTTTGTTGGATTTTTTCTGGAGAGATGTACCCTAGCGATAATTAGGGTGGACGTAGCCCAGTAATCAAAATTAGCATTGGCAGAGGTAACCATGCACTGTAAAGGTGGATGTAACCTGTGCTACCAATAATATTGCAATCTCTCTTTATAACTTGCATTTTGGTTAAAATTGCTAAGTCATAGGAATTTATTTATAATATTTGGAAATACTGCTTTAGCAAATAAAACAACCTCAAGCCTCCTTTCACAGCCTTGCATGTAATAGTTATTAGCACTTCATTCTGTGTGGTGGCTTGTTGAGTACAATTTGTACTCACTGTTGCTAATTGTAGGATCGAAAACGGCAACAGAGGGGGGTGAATGGTGCCTTTTAAAAAATATCCCCAAGTATGCGCTTCTAATCTCTCCTCCGATAGCAATGAATGCTATGAGGTAAGAACCAACAAGATATATAAAAATAAAGAAAAAGCTGGTTGCAACAGATTGATCACAAACCTTACTTTAAACACACCCTCTCAAACACTAGAAAGGCTAACAATGAGACCTGAGCTCAGAGTGCTGCAAAAGAGCCGAAAGTAGCAGCCAACTACACTGAAACAACCTGGAGGAGATAAAACTGAGCACTGGAAATCAGGATCAACACCAACCCAAAAGCAATCTTTAGCCGAACACCACAGAGAAAAGCTGAAAGCTGGTCCTGTCACACTGGAAGGCTACTGCTGCTAAAACAGACCGAAAGCAGACCAGCAGAGCAGTATTTGCTATAGACTAGCAACACCACAACAAAGACAAAACACCCAGCCGAAAACTTCACTGACTGCTAAAACTTCAACCGAGAGAGACTAGTATAGCAAGCAGCCGATCCTGAGCAAAAAGCATCTCCTGTTGGCTGTTGTTACCTACTGAATCGGATGCACAGGAAACCGAAAAAGGGAAGAGAGGTACTGCAAGTTAGAGAACAGCCGAACCAATCCAGAAAAACCAAGTCTATTAGCAGCACCAAAAGACCTACTGCTGCACACCCCTACTACAGCCTGGGCTTGGCCGAACCACTACAAAATAGCAGGCAGCAAAGCACTTGATAGTAGACCAGTTCAACCACATCCTGCTGCTGCTCTCTCTCTCTTTGCCGAAAGAACAGGGAACACAAAAGCTAATGGAGACTGCTAGAAAATAAGCTGAAAATAGTGAAAGAACAGCAGCTACGCAGACCCCAAAACACTAAAAAAAATGCTCCTACTCCATTCAAAACAGCAGCTACTTACTATAGCCGAACAGCAGGAAATAAATTTCTGTTTGTTGCAGCCACACAGGGTACAGCAACCGAACAGCAAGCAAAATCTGCACTAGTACCTGTACTAGTAACTGTCGAACCTTGCAGCAAACTGAAGCAAACACAGTACCTCTACTACATCCGAACAGCAGCACAACAGAGGACTAATTGCATAACAATACAGCACCATGCTCTTGTCGAGACTGCACAGCCGAAAATAGCCAAAACTGAAAACAACAGAGAACCAGGTACTACACTGGCTGCTGCAGTGCTTTGGCCGAAAAGATCAACAAGACATAGACCAAGGAGGCTGCCATCTACACAATATACCCCCAAACCGAAACTTAACAGAGGAGAACAAGATCTGCTACTAACCGAGATGACTATAAAAGAAGCTAGAAGATAAATCACGATAGCAGCAATCGAACCAGCAAGAAAATGAAGACTACCAAATGCACCAAGGAAAGAGTTGCTGTCCAACACAAAAACAGTAATTTAAACTCTTCGCTTTCGGGATGTGCTAGCCATAATGCCTTGAAATTAATCCCCGTGAAAGCAAAAATATATATATCCCTAGTTCTGAACAAAGATACTACTTGCACCAAATATATGAATATAAATATTTAGAAGCACTAGAACAAGAATATTAATTAAAAAGAAAAGCAAGTAAATTGCACAAGACATAAAACAAGCATGTTCATATTGAGACGAAGAGCGATGAATGTTCATATCAACTCTTCCATGTCTCATCCAAGAACACCCACAAGGAGAGAATAAAACACTAAAACTTGCATACAAATTTTCTCTCCCAAGAGCACAAGCATTAGGAAACCCTAATACTCATACCCATATTTCTTTCTCTCTCTCTCAAGGTGCACTTCTCCACCTAGAGAGCACCTCTATTTATAGCCTCCACTAATGGGTCTAGTAGACTACTTTACCCATTAGGTCACACCACTCTCCACTAATGGGTTTATACTCAATTTTACCCATTAGGTTACAACTCCTCTCCACTAATGGGTTTACACTCAATTATACCCATCAGGTTACAACACCTCTCCACTAATGGATCATTCCATATAAAATCCGCTTCCGATTGTGCAGCTTTGCGTATTTTCCAAAACGCCTCCCGCACCTTCCCGAAGCTTCGCCTCTTGCACAAGACGCTCGCAGCCACTTCGAGTCCACGTCGTCTTCGACACATCCCGACTGTTCTAACCTCAGCGCCACCTGCGCCTAGTCCAGTCCTTCGTGTCTTGCCACGACTCCACTCGACGTCCTGCAGTCACACAGACAAGAAAATATATTTCATAGCACCGCACCAGATGATTTAATTAAATATCTGCATCAGTAATTATCATAATAATGCCCGGAACAAACTCAGACTTTAGGACACGCGTCAATTACTCATCACACAACCAGGGTTACCTCCACATGGTCTCTCAATCTCCCCCTTGATGAGTATATTGACAAACACCGAAAAAGCATATAAAGTTGAGTTTGAGAGTCAAATATGGTCTAAAAGAAAAACAAGGTAACTAAGACCATATCGACAAAAGAGAAAACTGGAGCAGAAAATGATAGAGCAAATTTTTCTGCAAAGCTCCAGAAGGCTTTTTCTCCAAACTTCTCCCCCTTTTGGCAATAAATTCATCAAAATGCACGAGAGAATGAAATGACTTGTGTGTTCTTTATTTTAAGCATGTGGAGCCATGAAGATTATCCATAATGATTTTGCGAGTATTACACCAAGCCATATTTCATAAGAATGCTATCAAGATCATGACGATTTATGTAGAGAAAAGCTAAACCAAATAAGTCATAATCTGAAAATGGATCCAATTTTTTAGCATGTCAAGTCAAACATGATTTTAGTCTAGATAAAGATATCCAAGGATGATGCAAGCCATGTCAAATAAACTAAGTGAAATCAAGAAGCTAATATTGAGTCGGTTTAGAGTGCTATAAGTTCAAGAATGACTCAATTGTTCAAGTACTTGGTCTTTTTATAAATAAGCAAATTTAGCACAATTGCCTTTTTTTTCTGAAAATCACATGTGGTTTTATCTTAGTAAAGCAAGTCCTGGACTAGGAGCCATCCATAACTGCCTCCTAAGTTTTAACCATTTTCATATTTCTTAGCCGTGTGCTAGATCTCAAGCCTTATGCGATCACTCCAAGCGAGAAGCTTAAGGAAATGATCTTGGTCAACCAAAACTCCCCCTGAGTTCATGCCTAGTGCAATGGCAAGCCGTCTCATGAGAGTGAATTGGTGAGATCAGTTTTTTCGCACAAAAAGAGATCATTTTGCTTTTGTTGCATTTAGTCCTTAGACCAAGGAGTTAATGAAAATTCATGCTTCATAAAAGAACTAACATAGCTCAATCTAAAGCTCAACAAAGATTCAAGACTCAACTCAACCTATTTGACATGGCCGGAATCATAAAAGGATAACTAAAAATAGACTAGTCTCAAGAACTACCATGACATGAAGTAAAGCATTTTTAATTAACTTATCGTGGCAATGACTAGACTACACATATATAGTCATGATAAATCTAGCAATTAAGCACATATTATGGCAAGGTGTAATGCATTGTAAACAGATCATATAAAGGATAATAATCAAGGCTCCATGTAGTTATATTACAATGCAAACTGAAATGCAAGAAAAACCAGCTCCCTCTTAACATAAGATGCACTTTTAGTTCAAGTTGAGTTATGTCAAAATTAATATCTAGAAGCTCCCAAAAGAACTCCCCCTGAACCAAAGCAAATAAAACGAGAAGCTGGCAAAGAAAATCCAAAAGGGTAGTCCTTAAAGCATAGATAAGATGTAGAGGATACTAAGACTTAGACAGACTCTCGTCTACCCCATATGACTCCAGGACTATCAGCTGACTGTCTAGCACACACACTAGAGAGCAAACACGTACCCTGTCTACCCGAGGATGGCCCAACCCTCGCTAGAACCTACAAGCCGTGAGTGAGCTCAATCTAGTGAGATAAGAAACAGCTAAGAAGCAACATCCTAGAATCACAAGATAAGAGCAGAAGTCTAAACAACTAAAAGGACCACTCTAACTTATGCTAAAAGGACTAACCCCAATGCACCCCGAATGCTATGCAACAGAAAGGAGTAAGAACATAATCAATAATAGAAAAGCAGTAAAGCATAAAGCTCCCCCTCACAACAGTCCATAAGGACAAACCACCCCAAGCTCTCCCCGCAGAGCTGAAAACCTAGAGCTATCCAATGGCTTGGTAAAGATATCAGCTAACTGGAGGTCACTCTCCACAAACTGGAGCACTATATCACCCTTCTCCACATGGTCTCTAAGAAAATGATAACGGATATCGATGTGCTTGGTCCGGGAGTGCTGCACTGGGTTCTTGGCAATGTTAATCGCAGAAGTGTTATCACAGAAAAGTGAAACACTGTCGATAACTAACCCAAAGTCCCGCAGGGTCGAAGCCATCCAGAGAATCGCCGCAAAGAATCGGCGGCGAAGAACGTACTCTGCCTCTGCGGTGGACTGTGCAACACTGGACTGCTTCCTAGATGACCAAGAGACAAGAGAAGTGCCAATGAATTGGCAGGTGCCAGAAGTGCTCTTCCTGTCTATCCTACAGCCAGCAAAGTCTGCATCGGAGTAAGCTCTGAGGGAAAGACAGGAAGATGAAGAGTACCAGATACCATAGTCAATGGTAGCTCGAAGGTACCGAAAGATACGCTTCACCGCTTGACGGTGAGATACGCGAAGAGAAGCCTGAAATCGAGCACACAGACACACAGAGAAGTGTATGTCCGGTCTCGAGGCAGTGAGGTACAAGAGGGAACCGATCATGCTTCTGAACTCCTTCTGATCAACGGGCTCGCCATCTTCATCTGGATCAAGTGAAGTCGTTGTCGCCATCGGAGTAGATACTGGCTTGCCATCACTCATGTCAAAGCGCTTCAGGAGGTCTCGAGTGTACCCTCCCGAGTCTGCTTGATCTGGAAGCCAAGAAAGAAGCTCAACTCTCCCATCATGCTCATCTCAAATTCCGAGCTCATGACATCGGAAAACTGAGAAACGAGAGCATGTGAGGAGCCGCCAAAGATGATATCATCCACATAAATTTGGACGAGCAGAAGATCAGTGCCATGCCGGCGAATGAACAAGGTCTTGTCTACTTTACCCATCTCAAAACCATGACTCAACAGGTAGGACTTAAGCCTCTCATACCAAGCTCTAGGGGCCTGCTTAAGTCCATACAAAGCTTTGGAAAGCTTGAAGACATGGTTTGGGTATTTGGGGTTTTCAAACCAGAGGTCAGTCGGACGTAGACCTCTTCCTCAATAAAGCCATTGAGAAAGGCACTCTTGACGTCCATCGGTAAATCTTGAAACCCTTAGAAGCCGCAAAGGCAAGCGTGATTCTAATGGCTTCAAGTCCAGCTCTGAGGGCAAAGGTCTCTCAAATCTAGACCTCAACCTAGGAGTACCCCTGAGCTACCAGTCTAGCCTTGTTCCGAATAACCACTCCATCTTCACTCTGCTTGTTCTTGAACACCCACTTAGTCCCAATAATATTGTGACCGCGCGGGGGCTCGACAAGCGACCAGACCTTGTTTCTCTCGAAATTTTCTAACTCCTCATGCATGGCATTGACCCAAGACTCATCAGAAAGAGCATGACAAACGTCCTTGGGCTCAAAAGAGGCAACAAAAGCAGAGTGGAGACAGAAATGAGACGTGCCAGACTTTGAGCGTGTAACGCGCTCAAAGAGATCTCCAATTATCTGCTCTGAAGGATGAGCTTTCTGGATATGATGGGGAGGTCCTGGATGAGAAGTAGTGGCCTCTACCTCATGAGCTGATGAGGTAGGAACAGAGTCACTAGCTCCTGAGGATGCGGAATGAATGGGCTGATCTCCTTGAGGTACGGTGGTGGAAGTAGGCACCTCAAGGGGAGGAGAAACTGGATCGGGTAGACAACCCTCATCTTCATCCTCCTCATCATCCACAAAGATGGGCTTGGACTGCTCTACTGAACCTGAGATGTCAGGCCTAGTCCCCGGACTGGCCTCATCGAAGGTCACCTCGCAGGTCTCTACCATTTTACTAGACTCGCAGTTCCAAACCCTATAAGCCCGCGAAGAGGTCGAGTAACCCAGAAAAATTCCATCACAGGAACGTGACTCGAACTTATCTAGGTTCCCGGACTTCAGAATAAAACACTTGCAACCAAAAACACGAAAATGAGATACGCTGGGCTTTCGCCCGTATCTCAACTCAAAAGAAGTGCGATGCAAGTGTGCCCTCAGAAAAACTCTGTTTGAAACATGGCACGCGGTGGCTATTGCCTCAGCCCAAAACTTCCTAGGTGTAGAATACTCATTAAGCATCGTCCTGGCCATCTCGACCAAGGTACGATTCTTCCTCTCCACAACGCCATTTTGCTGAGGGACGTATGGAGAAGAGAACTGATGCTCTACACCTGACTCATCGCAAAACCTCTCAAAGTAGGAATTCTTGAACTCCGTGCCATTGTCACTGCAGATTGCTCGTAAGGCACCCGGGAGCTCAACAGAAAGCTTACTGAACAGACCTCGAAAATGTGTAAACGTCTCATCCTTCGAGGCTAAGAAAAATACCCAAGAGTACCTCGAGAAATCATCGACCACAACAAGAACATACCACTTCCCTCCTGCTGACTGCACTCTAGCTGGTCCAACTGTGTCCATGTGGAGCAGCTGTCCTGGTGCATCGGTCATCGTGACGGTGACCGGAGGATGGGAAGCGGCAACCATCTTGCCGTGCCGGCAAGGAGTGCAAACAAGATCTTTGACCATCTTGAGCTTCGGCAGACCACGAATGAGATCGTGGCCGCTAACTCGGGTCAAATGATCAAATCCAATATGACCAAGTCTCCTATGCCAGAAAGAGAGGTCGCGGGAATCAGAAGCAACTAAACACTTGAGAGGATCACCAGAAGACTCAGAAAAATCAGCACGAAAGATCCTCCCAAAACGAGAAATCCCGCAAACCAGACTACCCGAAGAATCAAGAATTTTGCAATTGTTTTTCTTAAAGCTCACCTCAAAGTCGTCATCGGTAAGCTGAGAAACTGAAAGCAAATTATACTGCAGCTTACTCACCAAAGCAACATCTTTTAAAACAAAAGACTCATTAATGCGCACTGTACCTTTGGCGATGACACGCCCAGATGAAGCATCTCCGAAGGTGATCGTTTCATCACCTGGAGCACGGGCAAGGGACGAAAACCAACGGGAATCTCCGGTCATGTGTCGTGAACACCCGAGTCTACGAGCCAAACCTTTCCTTCCTCGCCCGCGAACTGAGTCAAACAGAGTAAAGTCTCGTGATTGGGGTAAATCAACGAGTGATTTCGCACCCAATATCGAATAACACGCCGAGCAGATGAAGTAGTCAAGCACGACTGACCTCTATCTACCCTACGCTCCCTGTTACTCAAGGCAGAAGGTCTAAGAGCAGACCCGAAGTCGTTCTTGAGTCCGATCGCACGGAAGAGCGAGTCGGAGTACCAACAACACGCCGATCTCGCCGGGGTAGCTATCTCGATGGAAACGAGATCTACCCTCAGGACGGCGGATATCATGACCTGGGGCAAATCGAGGACGAAAATCAGAAGAACCAGAAAAACCAAGTCCTCGATGCTGCCCAAAAGCATCAACAGTAGCAACCTTAGACCTCGTGCTGGTCCTAGGTGCACTCAAGATCTGGGGCTGACCCTGAATACGCCTAAGAGCTGCAACACGGTCTCTCGCAACTCGCACGCTGAAGCATCGTTCGATCATATGTCCATCCTTCTGACAGAAGGTGCAATGAAACTTCACCCTGTGAGAGGCCGAAGTTGCAGGTAGAATCACCTTGCTGTCAGAAATCCCTTGGACGAAGCCCGCAGATTTAAATTTGACTTTCTCAGTCCTGGGCTCAGTCTCGATCACACCTGGTGCTATGGGTCTGAGCACGGCAGGTGGATGCTTCCTCATGTCCTCATAGAAATCATATCCTAGACCACGATTAAATCTGCAAATCTTAGATTGGTCTAGAATAAGATTGAGCTTCTTCTTGCCTCCTACAAATCTCTCGAGAGTATTCATAAGATACCGACACTCCCGAGAGAGGTGCAAGAAGAGCAGGAAGAAGGGGAATAGCAGAGGGTAAGGAAGCAAAAGAAGAACCAACATGAGGAAAGAATGGCTTGTGCACGCACACCTACTGATGGGACAGTCCTACTACTAGCAGGTTGGCTCCGTTGCTAGGCGTCTCTACCTTACCCTTGGGCTTCTCCCCAACACCAAAGACACACATTACAACATGATTGTGGCTTCTCTAGTAAATCCTTAGTTAGCTTCACACATTTTTCTTCCAAAACAATCAAGTCGATTTTAGTTTATCACAATTTTTGCATGGTGAGCTAACGTGGTCCTTAGAAGCATATTTAGCTATTTTCTTGTTGTAATCAATCATTTCTTGGAATTGTTTAGAAACAGATTCAAGTTCAGCAGATTAATTTGGACAATTTAAACATGAAGCAGCTTGGCTCAATCAAAGAAGCATGCAATTCAGCAATTTTATGATCTGCTCTTTTTAAGTTCATTTTAAGTTATTGCAATTTTCACAAGATTCAGCAGATCAATAAGCATAGTGTAAAGACCTCTAAAAGCATTATCCTTATCCTCACATGAGGTGCAAGAAGTAGTCTGAATATTAGAGGAAATAGGAGCAACCCTACTCATTTCTAGTTCAAAGAAGCGGACTATCATTCTTCACCTTAAGCAAATCAAGCTCGTAAATCAAACTATCATGAGAGGTCCTTAGCTTTTCCATATCTCCAAGCAAAGAAGAACATACATCACATTCGCACGGGAGGGAGCAGATATAAGTGAAGTAAACTCTCGTGACGATCTCTCTACTTCCTTCTCAAGATCCACAACCCTAGCTCTAGATTTAGCATAGAACTTTCCTAACTTCAGAAATGCAGTATAGAGCTGGTCGTAGGAAGGACCTACCTCATCGGAGTCGCCAGAGAGCTCATTGTCACGACGCCGTTGTCGCTGGCCATGAAGCACATGCCGATGAAGTCGCCGCCCGTCCTTGGGATCTTGATCATCCTTGTCATCGTCGTCGCTCCACCCCTCCACGTCGCTGAAGTCGATGTCGTCGAAAGCAGTGAGGACGCGGTGGAAGAGCTTCTTGGCTTTGCCAAAGTTGCGGAACTTCTTCTTGCCTTGAGCGTGAACTGGAGGCTTCTTGTTGCGGTTCTTGTCGATGTAGTCGTTCTTGCTTACACCGCCGTAGTCGTTCTTGCCTTTCACCAGCTTGGGGCAATTTGCCCGAATGTGGTTGGGGCCACCACACTCGAAACAAATGACAGGTCCTCCCCTCTTTCTGTCCCTCCTCCTCTTGTAAGCATGGGAAAACTTCCGAGCTAGGAGGGCCAGTTGCTCATCCTCGAGCTGCTCTAACTGATCATCAGTTATATCACGAGAGCAGCAAGGAGAATCCACACTGCATCGTAAGAAAGACCAGAAGCTGAATCGGGATCGGTGACTAGGGCCATCGACTGTGACTTCGACTTGCGAGAGACAATGTCAATCTCGTGAGTCTTGAGACGCGAGTACAGCGCATCAAGAGTCAAAGTCGAGAGGTCCGTGGTGTCCTTGATGGTAGTCACTTTCATCTCCCAAACACGCAGATCGAGTGCAGTGAGCATCTATCGAGCGTTATCCGAGTCGGAGTATGTGAGACCGACCGCTCGGAGGTTGCTCAGAATTTTGTGAAAACGCGCAAAACATTCATCTAAGGACTCGCCAGCGAGCATTTCAAACTTGTTGTAATCTCGCTTGAACTGATCCTGTCGAACCGTCTTAATCTGGGTGGTGCCCTCATGATATGCATCGAGGGTCATCCAGATGTCGAAGGCCGACGTGAGATGAGAGATGCGATCAAATTCGCTCCTGCTCAGACCCTGGATTATAATGTTCCTTGCCTTAGCATTTGCCTCAACATCAGCCATGTTATTAGCATTGATGTCCTCATCGGCAGGAACAACAAAACGGGTCTTGACCTTGCGCCAGATGGCATACCCATGGGCCTGGATATATGTCTCCATTCGGCTCTTCCAGAAGGGGTAATCGATGCCATCGAAAACGGGCGGCTTGGTCGAGTACTTGTCCGTTGCCATGGCTCTTGAGACCGGTTAAGATCTATAGACAAGAGTTAACCGGCTCTGATACCAATTGTAGGATCGAAAACGGCAACAGAGGGGGGTGAATGGTGCCTTTTAAAAAATATCCCCAAGTATTCGCTTCTAATCTCTCCTCCGATAGCAATGAATGCTATGAGGTAAGAACCAACAAGATATATAAAAATAAAGAAAAAGCTGGTTGCAACAGATTGATCACAAACCTTACTTTAAACACACCCTCTCAAACACTAGAAAGGCTAACAATGAGACCTGAGCTCAGAGTGCTGCAAAAGAGCCGAAAGTAGCAGCCAACTACACTGAAACAACCTGGAGGAGATAAAACTGAGCACTGGAAATCAGGATCAACACCAACCCAAAAGCAATCTTTAGCCGAACACCACAGAGAAAAGCTGAAAGCTGGTCCTGTCACACTGGAAGGCTACTGCTGCTAAAGCAGGCCATCAAAGTGAGCAAGATTTGCTATAGACTAGCAACACCACAACAAAGACAAAACACCCAGCCGAAAACTTCACTGACTGCTAAAACTTCAACCGAGAGAGACTAGTATAGCAAGCAGCCGATCCTGAGCAAAAAGCATCTCCTGTTGGCTGTTGTTACCTACTGAATCGGATGCACAGGAAACCGAAAAAGGGAAGAGAGGTACTGCAAGTCAGAGAACAGCCGAACCAATCCAGAAAAACCAAGTCTATTAGCAGCACCAAAAGACCTACTGCTGCACACCCCTACTACAGCCTGGGCTTGGCCGAACCACTACAAAATAGCAGGCAGCAAAGCACTTGATAGTAGACCAGTTCAACCACATCCTGCTGCTCTCTCTCTCTTTGCCGAAAGAACAGGGAACACAAAAGCTAATGGAGACTGCTAGAAAATAAGCTGAAAATAGTGAAAGAACAGCAGCTACGCAGACCCCAAAACACTAAAAAAAATGCTCCTACTCCATTCAAAACAGCAGCTACTTACTATAGCCGAACAGCAGGAAATAAATTTCTGTTTGTTGCAGCCACACAGGGTACAGCAACCGAACAGCAAGCAAAATCTGCACTAGTACTGTATTAGTAATCACGAACCTTGCAAAGAAATCAAGCAAACACGAAGACTCTACTACATCCGAACAGCAGCACAACAGAGGACTAATTGCATAACAATACAGCACCATGCTCTTGCCGAGATCAGATAAATTAAAAACAGCCAAAACTGAAAACAACAGAGAACTGTGTACTACATCGCCGCTGCAGTGCTTTGGCCGAAAAGATCAACAAGACATAGACCAAGGAGGCTGCCATCTACACAATATACCCCCAAACCGAAACTTAACAGAGGAGAACAAGATCTGCTACTAACCGAGATGACTATAAAAGAAGCTAGAAGATAAATCACGATAGCAAAGAATCGAACCAAAGAAGAAAATGAAGACTACCAAATGCACCAAGGAAAGAGTTGCTGTCCAACACAAAAACAGTAATTTAAACTCTTCGCTTTCGGGATGTTCTAGCCATAATGCCTTGAAATTAATCCCCGTGAAAGCAAAAATATATATATCCCTAGTTCTGAACAAAGATACTACTTGCACCAAATATATGAATATAAATATTTAGAAGCACTAGAACAAGAATATTAATTAAAAAGAAAAGCAAGTAAATTGCACAAGACATAAAACAAGCATGTTCATATTGAGACCAAGAGCGATGAATGTTCATATCAACTCTTCCATGTCTCATCCAAGAACACCCACAAGGAGAGAATAAAACACTAAAACTTGCATACAAATTTTCTCTCCCAAGAGCACAAGCATTAGGAAACCCTAATACTCATACCCATATTTCTTTCTCTCTCTCTCAAGGTGCACTTCTCCACCTAGAGAGCACCTCTATTTATAGCCTCCACTAATGGGTCTAGTAGACTACTTTACCCATTAGGTCACACCACTCTCCACTAATGGGTTTATACTCAATTTTACCCATTAGGTTACAACTCCTCTCCACTAATGGGTTTACACTCAATTATACCCATTAGGTTACAACACCTCTCCACTAATGGATCATTCCATATAAAATCCGCTCCGACAGTGCAGCTTTGCGTATTTTCCAAAACGCCTCCCGCACCTTCCCGAAGCTTCCTCGCCTCTTGCGCGCAAGACGCTCGCAGCCACTTCGAGTCCACGCCGCCTTCGACACATCCCGATCGTTTTCTAACCTCGCGCCACCGCGCCTAGTCCAGTCCTTCGTGTCTTGCCACGACTCCACTCGACGTCCCGCATCACACGCATAAGAAAATATATTTCATAGCACCGCACTGATGATTTAATTAAATATCCGCATCAGTAATTATCATAATAATGCCCGGAACAAACTCAGACTTTAGGACACGCGTCAATTACTCATCACACAACCAGGGTTACCTCCACATGGTCTCTCACTAATTACCCTCCAGTCAGTCAAGAATCGAAAAAAGTTTTGCAAAGCTCCAGCAAGGTCGACAGAGCTGGTATTCAAGAAGGTCATGGACATAGGTCGCGAAACCCCAGTTGGCTGCCTGTGGGCAAGTCTTGAGGGTTCCACTTGTATGAAGATTTTCCGCTGCTGCATTCTCTGCTTTCTCGGCCTAATCGGCCCATGTAAGTTATTACTGTATTAATTACGCTTTTGCTTAATATGTTTTTGATATATAGTGATGTAATTGTGAGCACTGGCTACTGATCTAGGGAACAGTGCAGAAATCACAGAGGAATTCGGATTCCTAAATCCGGTTCCGACAGAGCTGGTATCAGAGCATATCGACTATAGGTCGTGACCTTAGTTAGCATGGCCGATAGTCCAAAAATTAGAATTATTTTCTTAAAACACTATTTGTGAAAATGTAAGCATTATTGCTTCATCTTATCCTTCCTAGAAAATTTTCTCTTATCTAAATCCTGATCTCTCCTTGTCTAAATCCTGTTTTGACCAAGATTTTAATTCTGAGAGCTTTCTCTTCCCCAGAATTCAAAATTTTAGGATTTCAGGACGCCTTTTCGAGAGTTCCTTCAGGAAGTCTCGCCTTGAATCCTTAAGTGCAAGTGAAGGTTGATGGATTCAAGGCAATTGTTTGGAAGAGATAAAGATGTCAACTTTCGGATAAGAGGTGGTTGGATCAACCTAATGCTTGGATTGGCTATGGATTGGATTATCCAAATCAATGAGAGAAAAGAAAAGACATGTGTCGCAACCTCTAAGATAATAGCCAATTTTGGTGGATTTATGTGGGTTTTAAAAGAGGTAAGGATATAAGTTCTCAATTGGAGAAAAATGGATAGACCAATCTAAGTGATTGAATTGGCTAGACCTTAGTCAAGTTAAATACATGGATTAAATCGAGTTCATTCGGATTTCTAGTCAATATATGGACCAAGTCTGGAGAATTTATATCTGCTCTTACACGAATGAAAGGATATGGTCCGATTTAAATGGGATTGAGAACAACAATCAGCTAATACTTGGATTTGAGCAAAATATGAATTGGATTAATAAGCAAGCTGAGTGAATTTCCTAAAGAAAGGAAGTGTAATCCTGATTTATGGATAATAAGGATTTGAAAAGCATAAGTATTGGAATAACAGGACAATATCAAAAGGGTGCTTGGAATTTGAGAGAATAATGCTCACTTTGGATTATGAGATATCTGACACCCTTATTTTGGATGGATAATAAGTAAATTTAAAATACTCGGATCTGCTATATCAATCCAACTGCTTGAAGTGGATGAAAATGTGGATTCATTCCTGGATTGGATTAACTAAGGAGGTTGACCAAGTTAATTCCAGAAAAGAGAAATTTTGGAAGATTGGGTTAATTCATACAAGAAGACATAAATGTATATAGCTAAATACCACAAGGGTTATTGGAGATAAAGAAAGGATAGCACAAATTTTGGATTATGAGTTGCCAATGCCCTTATTTTTGGTGGAACATAATTTGATTAAAACACCCGGATTTATAAAGGGAGCGAATCAATTCAATTAGGTGAGGTGGATCAATTCCATTAAGCGAAGTGGATAATTGGCGGATTTATTCATGGATTGAATTGACTGAGAAGATGAGCAGATTTGGTTTCAGAAAAAGGATTTAACGGTGGTCTTTGACTCCTTATTGGACAAGTGAAATTCGGTTAAGTGCATATACAAGGGATATTGGAATGAAGTTGACCACTGAAAGGATTAATGGAGTAAGAAGGATAGAGCATTAACCCTCGGATTATCATTTTGATCTGCAGCCTTGTTTCTAGTGGATAGTTATCAACCACAAGATAACCCGGGAGAAAACTTTTGAATAATACTAGATTTTCTTATTGAGTCGATCATAACTATGCAACGACGGTGGAGAAGTTTGGATTAGTAGCATAAGTAGACCAATTGGATTCTATCAACGAAGATGAATATAATTATGGGTATCACCTTGCCACCACAGTAGGCAGGATGAAATTTGGATGGATACCTACCTGAGGGGATACCAGAATATAATTGATCACTGAAGAAAGTGTTGGATTATCTAGGTAATTAGAAAAAATGAGGAATAACTTTCGGATTTTAGGTTTGGTTGACAGTCTTGTTATCAGCGGATAATTAATACCAAGGCAGTAACTTGGAAAGAGAATTGTGGATGATAATATGAGAATACTTAAGGAATCAATCAAGATTATGCATCAATGGTGGATGAACTTGGATTATTAAGGACCCATGATACAAATGATGCATTGAGGTAATATCATTAAGAAATATAAAGCTGACTGGAATGACCACCAGTGAAATTCTAATGTTTGATGAAACTCGGATTCATGGGCGCAAAGTGATCATAAGTTTATGGAGTCGAGTGGATTGATCACAAGCAAGCTTTGGATTTGTAACCATGGATAAAACTCGGATTCATGAGAGGCTAGTCGATCATGGATTAATAAGGTTGGAAGTTCATAAGGGTAAATAACCCTGAATTGATTATTGGAACCCTGGGGAAAGCAATTGTTATAATTGGAAAACTAGATAAATGATAATACCTGCTGATTGATAATTTATGACAGTAGTAATACAAATTGGAGCTAGAAAGGAAAAAGAAACCTAGATTTAATCAAGGAAGAATAAAGTCATGGATTGTAAGCCTGAAATGAAGAACTATGGTTCATGAAGTGATACCTTGATTCATGGATTGGTATAAAAGAAAGATGGAATGCCCCTGCAAAAAGAGATGTTTTGTTTCTTCTCCAGTCCTGATAGGATCTAGTGCTCAGGACCCTGCGTTCTCTTTTGTGTGCCGTCTCGCTTAGACGTTGCTTCTTTTATTTGGCCCTGTGCATTGCCTTCTGCCTCGAGCATGGTATTTTGCAGTCACAGGAAAACCTTGTTTATAAATATTTGGTTGTTCTGTGTGCCTAGTGTGTTGCCCCAATTCTCTGGGAGCACTCTCCTTAATTAGGGTAGAATCTCTTATTTGTGCGAATCTCTTCGTACCTCATGCTGTTTCCCCCTCACCTTATTGCTGAAAACCTCGTCAGGCCTTCAAGCAAGGAATGGCTGATAACCAAGACAAAGCAATCAAGGCTCGGAAGCTCGAAGCCAACAATACCTCAACAAAAGACAACGGACCAGAAGAATTTTCTTGCAAGAGAAGCAATACTCAGTCTTCACCGCATAATGGACATACTACCCAAGCCATCAAACGTGCAATGGCAAAAAGCAAGACAACCACCATTGGCTAAAGGAAGAGAAAGAGACAAGAAGTTGGCGCTTGCCAAGGATTTACCCCTCCCGACAAGCTAAAGTCAAAGGAAAGTCATCATGATGGGAATTTCTGCAACTCAATGCCTGGCAGACCTCAAAAGGATATCACTTGCTTCAATTGCAAAAATATTGGATATTATGCCAATAAGTGCCCTCAAAGGAAACCAGACAGGACAAATAAGTGTTCTCCTCATTGTGGCATAAAAGACTCAGCAAATGAGTACTCCCAACCGAAAATGGAAAAGCTGATAAACAATGTCACTATTACCAACCCCGACATCAGCACAAAGGAAATATTCAACATCAAGTGCCCTCTTAAGAAGTTGGGAAAGAATGCTAAGTGTTTCTATGGTGGATCCATAGGACACTATGCAAGTAAATATCCACAAAGGAAGGAAAGCATGCAAGCTAAGGAAACCATCACTGCTGACCTTGGCCCTAGTACCATGGGACGTTTTAACACCAAGGACACAACCCCAGGACAAGCTAAGCTTGCCCCAAAGTTAATTTCGGATCCAGAAGTTCTGCCAACTACGGATTGTAGTGAATGTGGTAATAAGGGACATAATGCCCAATCATGCCCTCCACTACGCCAAGTCAACAAAGGATCATGTTTTACTTGTGGGCAAAAAGGACATTATTGCTATAATTGCCCAAACCCCTATTGCCCCTACTGTAAGAAATGCCACCTGCTAGGAGAATGCTACAAAAACTTAGTGGCATGCACTCGGTGCGGAGAAAAAGGACATCAGGACGATCAATGCACCGTCAGTTGCCCCAACTGTGATAAGGATCACCCAATCGGAGAATGTCCAATGAGCAAAGTCATCTGTTTTCTTTGTGAAGGACGAGATCACTTCCCTAAGGATTGCTCCATGAGCATGTTATTAACTAAGGCAGCTGAGATAAGACGGATGAGCTTGCAAGTTGCCATCAAACTTGCCATGACAGGAACTGACAAAAGAAATGAGTATCAAGGACCTCATTTTAGGGGGGGTAGCCAAGGATAATCAACAATAATGGAGTACCATGGACTACTACCCTTCCAGTTTAAAAGGGATTTTTGGATATGGCACTTATGGACAACAAGAATATCTGGAAAAGTGAAATCAGTGCCTGTATAAGCGACCGCTACAAAATCTGCACGAAAAGACAAGGTTTCTTCTTCGCCTTATCTCTCCAAGTGTTAACCCTTTCTGTGCAGGCTTCTTGGCACTCCCGACTACTTCAAGGAAAGGATGACTTGCCCAGCAGATCTTTGTGACCTACTGCTAACCAGTTGTTCCCCGCCTTCTTCTTTCTACTCTACCCGAATCTAGGGGTCGAGATTCCTTTTAAGGGTGGTAGGTTTTCTAACATCCCAAATTTGCGTTTTGCAAAAACAAATAAAAATCATTTCTCAGTTTGGTGGGTTTCAAAATTTCATTTATCGGAATTCTTGATCTGAATTTTCTAGCGGCTAAAGTCTAATTAAGAGAAGCAAAACTTCAAAAGGGAGGACCCAATTTCCCAAAATCAAAATCCAAACTCTTGGTGAACCCTAAGTTTAACTTTATCGAATGATAAATATTCATTTTAAACTAGAGATCAGTGTTAACCATCAAATTCTAGGGCCCGTAATTATTTCAGCAAAGAATTTAAAACGGAGATGTAATCTAATTGCTAAAGTGCCTCACCTAATAAATTTAATCCAAGATTCAAAGTCTGCAAAATTCTTATTTGAAAATCCTTTTCAGGACTTCGGCCCATTCAACCGACCAGCCCATCCGGCCCCTCTCCTTTTCCCCATTATATCTGCCCCCTCCCGATCGGTTCCCCCCCTCATTCCAGTGCCGCTGCCGCCTCCTTCTCCCAGAGCCGCCGCCGGTCTCTCTTCTTTCTCCACCCCTCCCTCTACTTCCTCCGGCCTGCCAGCCCTGCGCGTCGTGCCTGCTCGCCACCCCGGCCCAGCGCCTCCCTTCTTCCCTTCCCTTCCTCCAGGCGCCACCCAGTCGGCCCGGCCCCTTCGCATCGCCCCACGGCAGCGACTCTGGCCCACCGACACCTTCCGCAGCCCTTGCTGACCGTACCCTAAGCACCGGCCTCGCCCCCTACTTCTTTACTGCGCATTACTCCACATAGCTGGCTACCGCATCAACGCCCTCCCCTACCTGGTCTCGCCGCCCCTGGTTCCGCACCCCGGCGCCGTACCCCTAGCGCTGCCCCTCTGCTAGCCTGCGCCGGCCTCGCTCCTTCAAGGACGAGCGATCATGGCATCGTTCCCTCCACTGACCAAATCTCCTTCAATACTGCCCATCGCATCGCACCGACCTGCCGCCACCCCCACCACCGGCGCACTTGAGCCGCTGTCCCACAGTGCTGGCATTAAGAGAGCAATTCAAGAGCTTCAACTGCCAACCACCCCACCACGGTGTATGAGAGGGCCCGAGTCATCAAGTGTTTTTCCAAGTCCCCTCCACCACTTCAATCTCAGCTGCAGCCATTCCCCTCAAGAACAGCCGATGTCGCCCCATTCATGGCACCGTCCCCTCCTCGGTCGATCTCACTTCGATTCCCCGCGGTGGAAGTGCCTCCTCGACACCCTGAAACCATTGCAGTAGACGGCTAGACCTCCCGGCCACTCGAGCTCGCCACCACCGGAAGCCTCCCGCGTCGCCAGTGGACATCATCGCCAGCCGGGTAACCACCTCTGGTGAGACCCCTATGTGCTGCCTCAGTTCATGCTAGCCCATTTTCTCTAATTCCTTTCCTTGATCGATGTTGCCCCGTAGCGCTACTGAGGTCGCCGTCTAGCACCGCCGCCAGCTCCTTCGGCCCCACCGCACGCTGCGCCTCCACCACCTGTGCATGCGCCAGCTCGGGAAGCCCCTGTGGCTGCCGACGCCGATGATCCTCCCGCTGCCCCCTCACTGGTGCCGCCAATCCCCAGTGCCTCCTCTCTGTTCTCCCCGACCGAGCACCTCACTCCCTCCTCTATCTCACTCCTCTTTTATGGCATGACAGGTGGGCCCCATTGAAACAATATCTGGTAAAAAGTGGATGCTTGTAATATCTCTTGCTAGTTATAAAGCCAAAATGATTGGTACAGATCAAACTACACCTTGATTTATGGGTTTCATCTTAAAATAGGCTAATACAAAGCAAGCTCATTTACTTAACTAACTCTTGCTACATAAAAATGCTAATGCCCAAATTGTTCAAACCAATAAACCCTCCTTTTTATTAAAAATGGAATAAGTATGAATCAAATCTTCAATATCCTCAATTGTAAGTCCAATCTTCAATATCATCTTTAAGACACAAAGATTCAACCATCTTTTGGCATAAGAAATTATCAAACAAAGAAACTTTGTTTTCCACTTCAAATATTTTGTTAATATTATTTAAGCCTCTATTGTATCTTGAGCATATATCGGTTAAAGCAAACTTAGCTCATTGATTTAACTATAACTTTGCTCATAAAATGCCAACAGCAAATTATTCCTTTCTAAAATCATTAAGACTTCCTTTTAATTAATATTCAAGAAAGTTGTAGATCAAATCTCCTTGAAGTGCAAATATTCAAATATTTTGGCATGAGAAACTAATGAACCTAAAGAAGGGATCTTTGCTATCTACCTACATTAATTTATCTTTGTATCCTCTTAAGAATCGCATCCTAAATATATGCACTCTTATTAAATTATAACCTATGTTTCCGGTAAATCATCACCATCATCCTCTTTAAAAGTTGTGGATTACTAACTTGCTCATAACTATAACTGGATAACATGCTTCACCTCGTCCTATATCTAAAACCATAAAATACATGCATGCCAGTATCTAGCAAATCACCCTCCCAAGCAACCTTTCTAAAAGATACATAAATCCAACTGAACTCATGGAACTTCCTTGATAAATATATAATTATATAAAAGAAGCTATAAGGAAACAAATCGAAACCTTTAACTTGAGCCCAGCAGAATAATCTTGCGGGTGGTCCTTTATTCAACCCCTTTCTCTTTTATAAAATTTTCCCTCTCGGTAAAGCTATTCAATCAGTTCCTTCCTATCAAATGAATCCATTCCAATCGCTCCCTCTTTACTCTCAATTCGTAAACCACATAAAATGAGTTCAATTAAATTAAATTAAGCTTTTGCCGCAATTGGATTTATTTGGTTCCTCCATTTTGTTGTCGCGTATTAGAAGCTGCAGTATGAAGACGACGAGCTCAGGCGAATTCAAATTACCGTGAAGATTCAAGAATTAAATTATCGACTGGTTATTTAAACAGGCTTTGAATCAAAACAAGGCTGCGGTAAATAAGCCAGGCAAGTCATCACTTGATCATATTGATCCTACATTTTCCAAAAGTTATATTCTTTTAAGTTATCAAAATGCATGCTTACATTGTTATACAAATTATATCAAATATAAGGTAGATATTACCCTTTATGCTACCAATATTATTAATATGACATCCTTTATCATTCGATTCAATTAATCCTTGTCGCCCTTGATAATAATGCTATTAGCTAAGTCATATTTACTGCCAAGTGAGTCCAGAGTTAGGGCATTCAATTGTCTGGCTCATCATTATTCTTTAAATAGCAAATTGATTTTGGGCAGTCATGGGATGTAGATGACTGATAGTTTTGGTACAGATTATCTTGTGCTTCTCAAAACCTCAAAACTTGCTTTACCTATCGGGCCGGATTGTAAGAGTGGCTGGTGCAGATGTAGCACGAAGTATAGGGTTGTGGAAAGCACCGTCTGGACAAATTAAGGACTTAATCCTGTGTTGACCTCTCCATGTAGAACAGTACAACCACAAGCTGGTAAAGTGTAGGCATGACTGAATAATTTGTACTCGCTAGTAAATGAATGCATTTCGGGGGAAAGCATGATTTTTCTCGCTGGACGCAAAGTGTCCTGGAGATGGTCATGTCACCGGATAGAAGTGGGCGCAAGAGGGGGTCTAGCTAGCGCCAATGACCTTCCAGTAGACGAAACCTTAGCGAGTGCATTCTTTTACTAGATACGTTGTAAAGGTCATGTGATCATCCGGTTGATCTGCACATCTAAGGAAATGTGCAGAATATAACAATTGGGTTATCTCTTGTGGGTAAAGATGTACAACTCTGCAGAGTCTAAAACTATTCGAATAGCCGAGCTCACGGTCAAGAGCGGACATGGGAACATCCTCGAGTTAGTTCTATTTCAAAAACATTTCTCGGGTGGGATGAAAACTAAGTAGGGAGATGTACACTACTTTGTTGGATTTTTCCTAGAGAGATGTACTCCAACGATAATTAGGGTGGACGTAGCCCAGTAATCAAAATTAGCATTGGCAGAGGTAACCATGCACTGTAAAGGTGGATGTAACCTGTGCTACCAATAATATTGCAATCTCTCTTTATAACTTGCATTTTGGTTAAAATTGCTAAGTCATAGGAATTTATTTATAATATTTGGAAATACTACTTTAGCAAATAAAACAACCTCAAGCCTCCTTTAACAGCCTTGCATGTAATAGTTATTAGCATTGCATTTTGTGTGGTGGCTTGTTGAGTACAATTTGTACTCACTGTTGCTAATTACCCTCCAGTCAGTTAAGAACCGAAGAAAGTCTTGCAAAGCTCCAGCAAGGTCGACAGAGCTGGTATTCAAGAAGGCCATGGACATAGGTCGTGAAACCCCAGTTGGCTGCCTGTGGGCAAGTCTTGAGGGTTCCACTTGTGTGAAGATTTTTCGCTGCTGTATTCTCTGCTTTCTTGACCTAATCGGCCCATGTAAGTTATTACTGTATTAATTACGCTTTTGCTTAATTACGCCCATCCAAGGAACAGTGCAGAAATCACAGAGGAATTCGGATTCCTAAATCCGGTTCCGACATGGGTTGAGCATGGATCCTTGAACACCAAGTAGCTATTTGTTTTCGTTGACGTTATGGGATGTGAGAAGTCGTCCACAAACCTCGAGAGAGAGCGCTGGCCTGATCGTAGGAACTTGTGTTGACAGACGACAACCATCACCGTGCGTGGCTGATTGGGAAGCCAAAAATAATCTAATCGGAAGCTCAACTGATTGGATTATCAGAGCCAGGTTTCGATCCTGGGACCTGTGGGTTATGGGCCCACCACGCTTCCACTGTGCCACTCTGATCTTGTTGTCCCGCTCTCGAGCAAACATTACTAGAATTGTATGCGTGGCGCCACACCGCGCAGTTTAGTTTGCATAAACGATTGTATATTTGTAAGCTATAGCTTGTGTTAATACGAAGAGTGTTATACAGATATTGTTTTGTTTGTTATGGTATAGAGGATAGTATGAATAGCAATGTGTGGTAGCTATTGTTGGGAAGAATAAGATATATAGTGTCACCCACGCTCTTCTTCAATTTTGTTGCCGTAAAATGTTTGGTCTTGGTCGGGTCGTATGGGTAGCGGCATGTTTTCCATTCATATTCTTCACTGTCAAGATAGTGAGTAATCAAATGGAAAACGGGCTGATGTTGTTTGGTGGCTCCAAGGTATTGCTGCATCTGCCATAGTAGCGTGGGCCATCCTGGCAGATCTTCTGGTTTTGAATGTATTAAGTAAACCATCTGTTTAATAGTAAAAGTTGAAGATTACGTAGGTTTAGTTCTGAAAAAATTACGAAAGAGAGAAGTAAGGGTAAAGCAATGGTAGTCTAGTGTATTGTAAATCGAAAACAAGATAGATATAAAAAGAGCAAAAGGGTTGCAGCATGTAAACTGCAATAGCAAAATAGTAACAGTAAAACTGTGGAAAGTTTGTAAGAACAGGTGGGTAGGAAGAGGGACAAAACGTAAAAGAAATAAAGTGAAACGTTCTGAAATTCGAAAGAAGATGGCTGTGTTTTAATAATTTGTAAATCTGTGAACTGGTAGAAGGTGCAACTGTGTTATACCGAAAGAACAAAATCTGCTGGTAAAAACTAAGCTAATATGTGAAGCTGTGAGGTTTCAGAAAATCTACATGTCTAAAGAAAGGATCTATAGCTTAATTTTGTAGGAGGCTCATTGTATGAATCTTAACAGGCTAACAAGCAATATTTTAGCACAAAAAAAGTTCAAAAGAGGAAACAGTAGCTTATGAAAGAAGACAAAATATGATTAAGGTAGAGCACAATGCTATTGAGTTAATAAACTGTTGCATTTAGTTTGTGCATACCTGAATGAGATGATGATCAGAAGGAGGAGGAGAAAATGAGAGAGCATAACATGAAAGCAAACGGACACAAGAAAGTGTAAAAGCAAAATACAGAGCCATCTGACAAAGTCCGGTGCCTGGTTTAAATACATTGAGCATAGCACGATGAGATTGTGAGCAAGCATTAAGATTGAGAGAAAGGTAATGGATTACAGGTGGCGCACAGCGGTTTACGCTGACTGCTATATGGATAAACGAACCGTTTTTCCTGTACAACTATTGCGTGGCGTTTCTTCTGCTTGGGGTGGTTTAATGCAGTATTTATTGGCGCAAATCGAAGCTATGGTATGGCAGTAGGTAGAAGGTGAAGTGATGAACAAAAGTTGTACAAAATCTTTGTATGTTTTGATTATTCTAGGTTGCTCTGAGAGTGTAAGATAGTAAGGATAGGCTATGCTATGTTTGGAACAAGAGATAGTATGATTATTCTATAGAGTTTTGTTAAGCGTTTGCATGTAATAAAGCAATTTGTTGTGCAGCGAACTGTTGGTCCTAATGTGTATGCTGATAGTGCATCTATGGCGAATAGTAGAAGAGATTATTTAATTTGCAGGGAAGTGCAGTGATATATAAATTGGAGATAGCAAGGTAGTAGATAGATTTACAACAAATCTAGTGTATGTTTAAAGGCTTGGTAGAAGAGAAGAGTTCTGTGAATACGGTAAGGGTAGGTAGCACGGCGGTTATTATAACAGAACGCAATCTAGTCAGGGCGGTTTTGTTGCTAAAGATGTCATAGCTGATGACATCGCGTTTGACAAAACAAGTAGGGATAACAGAAAGAAGCTCTGGTGGGAGCGAAGGCTGTATCAACATCATCATAGTTGCGATAAGCATTGTGGGCTGGTGGTGTGGTGTAGAGGCATAATTTTTACTGGGAGCAAGCTGTGTACTCTTCCTAGAAGGGGGGAAAATGTAGAAATCGTTGTGAGTATGTTGCACCTCATTAATTTTTTCGCAGTAGGGAGCAGCGTAGTGAGTAATGCGTTACCTTGTAGCTTTTGTAGTGGCATATTGTTTTGCGTCAGGGAATAATTCTTTTGTAACTTTACTCTTTTTGGAAGGTCGAAGGATTCTGTAAGTACAAATAATAAAAAAGTGTAAAAGGTTCAGATCTGAAGCTTATGTCTCCTGTTTGGTTTACCAAACAGTAGCGTTGATAATGAAAGATTGGAATAAAGATCACTACCTTTTAGTTGTCTCTGTTGATGACGTAGTCAGAGAGGGTGTAGGCAATACAAGAGTCTGTTGCGGTGTTTTATTATAGTGCAATGCTGGTACAACCTTAAACAGCAGATGTAAACAGTTAGATATCTAGGGGGAAAATGTATACTAAGTGTTTGATTTTATGTAGAATTCTGGAAAAGGGAATAGCAATAGGCTATATTTTTTCACCTCTGTAACACTAGCAGGTGTTGTAGTTGAGGGAGCAGTTTCTGCACTTGTAGTAGAAGCGAAATGGTGGTGTTGATGTAACAGCAGATAGCAGTTCTTTATGGGTCGTAATTTTTTGCGTTTCTCTGAGTAGCGATGATGATGCTTCTGGATTGGGTGTTAATAGCAATACATTGGGATCTGGCTGTGTTGCTACTGATCGTACCTGAAATGTTGGGACGTCACTTTGTAGGGATCCTTGTGACATCTGAACAATGACTTCATATTTTCGCCCGACGATTGCTTTTATCTCAGGCGGAATATATTCCGGTTGGTTTTCAATTGCTGCAACTAAGACCATGGGAGGTTTCCCAATGAGCTCTTGGGCAATGTCACTGAAAAACATAAACTGTAAACGGGCACTTGTTTGTTGCTGAGCGCTCTCAGGATCAACACCATAGACATTTATTTTGTATCTGTTTCAAGAATTGGAAAACATGTTATCTAGTATGTTTTCGTTATTGATCACTGAATGATTCTGTAAACAATAAAAACTGTAAAAATGTATAGATAGGTACACACCTTGGTTCTGTTGTTATACCGTTACATCTTTTGCACTTGTATCCATCTCCATCTGGAAACGTCCTTTCCCAGCATGAAGAACACGCTAAGTACCACCAAGACTGTGATAACTCTAAGTCTATAATAAGTATTGTAAGCTTATATCGCTGACCCTGTGCGCACAATAATCGATAATAGTTAACAGACTGTGTACACAAAACGTAATCTGTGGACATATGTATAAGGTATTTTTTTCGTACCAAAACTTCATGTGGTATAAGGTCTATCAACTCAGAAACTGTACTGGTTGCTGGGCTGATGTTGGTGTGATTATCTTCTCGCCATTCAATTTGATGTGGCTGGTTGGTTACTCTGTAAAAGATATTATTAACAGAAATTAAAAGTGTGTAGGAATTATATCTAAAGATAATACTATGTGTTTACTGTTTATTGGATTGCTTAGAATTAATATAGTGGTCTGTACATATTCTGTAGAGCGCATATTTCTGGTATTGGTATATTAATATACCAGTTTGTCGCTGAACTGCTCTGCAACGCAAGCTGACCTAAATACATATGCAAAAGAAATAATAAGTGATAATAATGTTGAACAATAAAGTAGTCAAGTATACTATGCATGTGATTTCTTTATCGGTAACTAAGTGATAGAGCAAATGTAATAAACCTGAGTATGTACCAACTGTCATGCCAACAAATAAAGCAATTACTGGTTGATTGTGAGAAGTGGCGAGGAGAACTTCAGTATTAAATAATTCTGCGTGATGCCCCCATAATGTGATGATTCCTGTTTGACTGAGAACAACCAGGAAAGCAAAGTGATTTTTTGAAGGTATTGTAAAAACAATATAGGTATAAACAGGAAACCATAAAGAATGACAAAGAAATGAAACTTGTAGAGAGCACACATACCTTCCATCTGTTATATTAATAGTACACCTAACTGTTTGGCCTAATTTTGTTGTTGTTTCAGTAAGCGGTGAAGCAGCAGTTATAAGGGCAACAACATCTAGTTTTCATATAGGGTAAACGAAAAAGTTAAAATAAAGCAATATAGAAATATTTATACTAATCGTCCTAGGAAACGAGAAGAAATGGTTATTGTTAATAGAATTAGTACAGCAAGTGGTATACCTGATAATAAAGCTTTTTTTGCCAATGCGATCATGTAATACAAGAAAAGAGACCACATTATATGCATAGAGCGGAAAACTATCTGGTTCTGGTACCATTTTGGTAACCTTCGTATATTTGGAGAATCGAACTGAGGTGGCAACATCAACTGCTATATATGTTTGTTTTGCTTCAAGCACTTCAAAGTATTCGAATTCATAAATTGATCCTTCTTTCAATAAAGGTGTAAATTTGTTGAGCCATCTCTGTGGAACCATTCCCTCCATAACATGTTCCTAAAAAAGATGAAATTCTGTTTTAAGTAGTAAAGAGTCGGTGCATTATGTATATAGAAAAACGAGTTCAAGAGTAGTAATGTAACAATGACAGTATATGTATTGAAGACAAAAGTATTGTAAAGGAGGAGATCACTACTTGTATGAACTAAAGCATTGATTAAGTTGAGTAGTAAAAACCTGTTCATCAAGCATAACGAAATCCAGATGGTATATATCCGTTTGATCCTATGGATTTCTAAATTCCCAGACTCGTGCTAGACGAACAAGTATTTTCCATTTATGTGAACTCTGATTGATATGATTTAGCAGCGTATATGCCATTTAGAAACTGTGTAACACAAAAAGTTCTAGAGTAAGTCATATACATCTAAGAATGATATAGTGCAGATTGGATAAACAGTGTTGTATAACATACCGTTAGCAGTACAGAATGAATGACTGTAAAAACAGCAAAAAACACAAAAAAAAAAAGAACATACGAAGAGGCAGAGCAACACAACCGTTAAACACAAGTAAAAAAAGAAGAACAAGACACAGAATATATGCACATAAGTAATTGCATAGGCGATATACTTTTCGGTAAAATAACCTAAGTATGTTTAGTAAAGTTTATACTTGTTGTATTACTTTTAGAATCTAGAAAAGTAGATAAGATATGTGTAGCAAATGGGAAAAGAAGTATCTATTTCATATATATAGAATGAAAACATAATTATGTATGAGATGTTTATAATACAAATAAAGGATTAAGAATCTGATATGTATGGAATATTCGAGAGATATATAACAGTTTGCAAACCATGATAGGAAAAGTATATTTTATAAAAAGTAGTTTACATTTATTGCTCCTAATTGGTACAGTTAGCTGTAGAGCAAAACTGTTAGGTGAGAAGGTTGACTGAGAAAGATGAAGAATAATAGTAACAAAGAAGACTAAACAGAAGCAAGCACTTCTTTATATACAATATTTTTCATTTGAGCACAAGCAATTCCCTCATCATTCTCAATGAGTATTCTGAGGCCTGAACGTGATGTAACTCGTGATATTGCCACATATAGCTGTCCATGAGAGAACACCGGATTCCTTAGATAAATCCCAACTTTGCTTAAAGTCTACCCTTGACTTTTGTTAATAGTCATTGCGTATGAAAGCTTGATTGGGAACTGTCGGCGTTGTAAAGTGAAAGGCCACCGAGTGCTTGTTGCATTTAAGACAATTCTAGGAATACAAACACATTTACCAATATTGCTTCCAATAATTATGTGGGCTTCAAGAACTCGATCACCGAGTCTTGTAATAATAAGCCGTGTTCCATTGCAAAGACATATTAATTGATTTATATTTCTTAATAACATGACTGGAACACCTATCTTCAAGCGTATGGTGTGTTGCGGAACACCGTTTACTGATATAGAATTCAGAAATTCGGGTGGATATAACAGGTCAGCATCACCAATGTGACTGTCGGACTGTGATATTGAATCAGAACTGAAGTATTGTTTGCTATCACCAGGGATTTTATCAAAGACAGCTTCATTTAATTCGTCAGCAACGGAATTAGTTGGGCAGATAATTGCACGTTGTGCTAAGTACTCAGCATTTTGATAGCTTGTGGAAAACGAATCATAAACAGCTTGCACAACTGTATCCAAATTGTTATTAGCTGGCAATAATAGAATATCATCTGGTATAGTTATCCAGCTTGCACAAACATCTCCTGGTTTTTTAACCATTGGCACTCGACCATCTCCAATGTCAAGTACCCATTGAGCAAATGTAGAAAGTGCTTGACGTTCTACGGCTGGGAGCTTTGGATTATGAAGTCTCATATTAGTAGATAGCTTTAGTACGTTGATGTGTTGCCAAAGTGGTGATTTAATAAGTGAAGCTTCAATGATTTCTGATTTTTTGCCGCCTTCAATAACAGGTAATATCTGTCGGAAGTCTCTTCCAAGAACAACAAGCTTTCCGCCAAAAGGTATATTTATGTAGTCAATATCTTCAAGAGACATAATATCACGTAATGTTCTGTCCAGCGCTTCAAAACTGTGTCTGTGTATCATAGGTGCTTCATCCCATAGAATTAAATAGGCTTTAGTAATAAGTTCAGCAAGCATTGTACCACGCGCTATACCACATAAGCTTCTCTCGTTGATATCAAGAGGTATTCTAAAACGGGAATGAGCTGTACGGCCACCTGGAAGCAATAGAGAAGCAATGCCAGATGAAGCTACGGCAAGGACTATTTGAGCTTCAGCTCTTAGCGTCGTTATAATAGCATTCCAAAGATATGTCTTTCCAGTACCACCGTGTCCTGACACAAAGTAAAGACCTCCTTTTTTATGAGTAACACATGCTATGACCTTGTTGTATATAGCAGATTGCTTAGCATTTAGTTTACCAGTCAACACTTCAGTTTGTGCCGCTAGAGAAATTCTATCGTTCGCAAGCTCTTCGGTAACAAGTCTGTTGCCAGGATATGAATCAATAAATGTTGTTCACTAATTATGTTTGTATGTAGCAAAGTTAAGTCCATTTCTTAAAAACATAGCAGATAATTTACTCACTAGCTGTGACTGTAAATAATGGTTTGGTATAGGATATGTCCGATTCTGCAGTCCTTGACGTATTCTATATGCTATATCATCAGCAAGGAAAACCCAATATTTATCAAACAGAATCTGAGGATTAATCACACTGCAAAAAGAGAGCACTATCATAAAAAGCTGTCTAAGTTGATGTGGAGTAGCCCAGACAATTGTTTCATCAAAAAGCAAGAACCATTCTGTATCATCACCAACTAAGCCACGGGCTTTGCAAACTTCTTTGAAAGTAGGGTAACATACTCCATTAAAGGTCTGAATATCTTCATAGTTTTGAGCACCAGTGACAACTATTAGAAGCATTCTGAGATAGAACAATTCACCGGCGCTTGGGTGGGCATTATATATACGGCCAATCTTTGCTAATCTACGTTTTCTTCTTATCCACTTTCTGTTAGTAATGTCCCATGTCCATTTGCTTGGAAACTGGTGATAAGTATAAGATCTCGCATCTTCAAATTGCTGATTAGCAGTAAACCATTCGGTTAGCGTAGTTTTGTATAATCTTGGATCAGCAACAATTTCTTGCAAATCTGTTTCTTCATGATATATAACTCTGTTCATACCAGGCATATGCACAGCTAATCGCTCAACGAAAGGCATTCAGCCATGTATCTCAAACTCAAATAATCGCCAAACTGCTTTACACGAAGACAAATATCTGTAGTTTCATATCAAAAACATCAGTATGAAATAAACAATAATAAACAAGCAAATATAGATACACATAGTTTCATAGATGAAAGCAATATTCTAAGAGATAAGACACGGAATAATCATTAGTTGTTATAGGGAAGTCTATCATACCAAAACAAAAGCATGAGAAACAAAGTGAATGTTTTTAAATAACCTACTGTAAGAAACAAAAGTCTATTAATTGAGTAATGCATTACCTGCACTTAATATAATCAGCAATTTCGTCTATGCCTTGTTTAATCTACGTATTAGATGAATCTGATGGCTGAGCAGCACTGCAAAACTGGACTCTTGCTCTATCTTGTCCTTTAGTAAGGTACTTAAATAAGTACTTCACAAGGTTTGTTTTGTTGCACCATTCGACGTTAATGTGAGCTTGGAATTTTTTAAGCAAGGCAATATTGTATGGAACAACCCATCTGTTGTCCAACATAATTCCATTCTTGGTAAGGAAGTGATGATCAGATCTGCGACGATATACTGGGAAGCCAAACTTATCGATAACTGTTTCTGAACTATATTGTTTAGGATAATGTTTTGAACACAGTCCATTTTTCATACATAGACATTTTTTTGTTAAGGTCTCCACATGGACTATGCATCATAAATTCTTGAACAAGAGAATAACCGAGTGTATCAACATTTGGATCAGGAATCTCAGCATGTATAAGGCCATCTATAAATTGAGTAGTTATATCCATATTATGATTGCAAAGCCATATAAGAGTATGCACATGAGGCAGACCTCTCTTTTGGAATTCAATAGTATACAATACTGGCAAGAATAAGAAAGGAAACTCAGAAGTGGGGAGAAATTATAAACAGTAAAGCATAAACAGTATGTTAATGGCGAAAACAATAACCTAACCTGCACGTACAGCACCGAAGGTGTATCCAGCTTTAATATCAGAAATATATTCAGAAAGCTTCATATGGAACACTCGAGTTACAATATCAGAATGATCTGTGTATTTCTGACCAGGTTCATATTTAAGTGCGTCCATAATTTCTGGCCATTTTGAATTGCACGTAAAAGTAGAAAATAAATCAGGAGCACCATATTCACAGCAAATGGCCATAGCATCCTGATAATTTAGTGTATTATACCGACGGTTGCCTGTAAAGCTTGCAGGTAACAAAATTTTGATACCAATATGTTTGCCTTGAGACGTGCCTTGACCAAGCGCATCTGAAATGCCCTGGTATGTTTCTGATCTTAGAACATCCTGATTGAAATAGTGAAATGAAAGGCGATTTGCTTCAAGACATGAAAAACAGTCAACCTCTATCTGATTTGAAAGACGACCACAACATGTGTAAGGATTTGGCTCATTTCTTCGGTAATGACATTCATAACAATAATATTCCAACATGGAAACCTCATCTATAGCCGAACATAGTTCAGTGTCAGTTTCTTTGTTTTTAATACCAAGATGGAAGCCTTTTTCACCATACGGAAATAATAAGGGGTACTGAAGAGACGTCAAACTGGGATTCAAAGGCAAAATCTGTTTTAGCTCACCGTGGTGGGTTTCAACAACTATATCAAATTTGGTATTCTCTAAAGATAATTCTCCTACAACCAAAGCAGCTAGCTCAGGCACAACCGGTAAAGAATATCGATCACCATGGCTATTAGATGAACCAATAAGTCGAATGTAAATCTCTGGGTTCTCTTCAGAAAGTAAACGATTACGTGCCATTCTGAACTCTTTCACCAGTAAGTTATAGCAATCAAGCATATTAATCAGGGCAGCAATAATGGTAGGGTCTCCTTCGCTGTGAGCATCACTATCTTCATTGAATACATACAATCTGTTGTCGATCTTGTTGAATGTATCATAAATATATAGCTGCGCATACTGAGGTTTCTGTCCTGTTGCAGGGAGCAATGAACCAATACGGTGATGAACGACACCATTTATACGAAAAACATAAGGACCATCCCCAGTGTTAATGGTTCTATCAACATTTAAGCCCAAGGAAGTAAATGCAAACAAGGAATAGTAATAGCGTATCAAACGCATAAATTCATTTGAGCGTGGACCTTTACTAAAACCAATAAGATCTCAGAGCGGTGGTGGAAATTCTTTATGGAGCGGAAGAGAAACTTTTCCACTTCGACAACATTTGTTATAAATAATTCGCTATTGTCTAGAGGAGCTCCTATGCTGAGATCTTTCTTGGAACCAAAAAATAGCACCACATTTATTACATTCATAATCTGGACCACCATAATATGATCGATCGCCATATGTAACTGAAAGAGTACAGGAAAAAGTCCACTAAAAAAAGAACAGTAACAGAGAACACATCAGGAAACAACTGAGAGGGGGGAACGAAAACAGCAAGCAATGTAAAATCAATTACGTTGCCAGACCTTTTAGATAGGAAATATGTTCCTTAGAAACAGGAACAGTTGGGTCTCTAAACAAATTTGGCCTAAAAGACCATACGCCACCTGAAATGTTTAGGGGACACAACAAAAAAATATGGGGCAAAGCATGTTGCAAGCTCTATGGCTGAAAGCAAAGAAAAGGGAAAAAATCGAAGGGTAACTAAAAACTGGAGGTAAAAAGAAAGGAACCTGTTCTACCAATTGCACGGAGCAAATCGGATAATATCCTCTTTTTTCTATTGCTGGCTGCTTCGGAGGAACTAACCAATAGGTAAAAATGGGTTCCTATCACGTAAACAATTTTGGAGGGGGAGAGGAAAAGAAGAGGAAAAAGTAAAAGAGAAATCTAAACGTGAGATAAGACAAAAAAAAAAGGAACTTAAATTATGATGGGAAGCGTAAATAACATGCTGACGCTTCCATGGAAGAGACGCACTAACGGGCGTGAGAAACACTGTAAAACAGAGAAAAGAAAGGAAAACTGGAAATTAGTGGGAAACTTAAAACATTTGGGCAGACTGGAAAAGGGCAAGGATTTAGGTTGGAAAAGGTACATCAATAACAGGCGTACATGGATGTATTGCTGTCTTTGGAAGCGGCGTCGCAAAAGGAGGATGCGAAACATTTCTAGAGGATAGTATTGGCACCACTAAGTCGGTTGGCTGTTTCCCACGCCGAATTTCTGCATGCTGAGCTTCAGCAGAATTCATAAAACGAAATAGCAAAAACCAAGAGAGCAACCATTTAGCCAGAAGCCTAACATGAAAAGCCAGCAGATGGAAAAGCTACAAAAAAAACATAAACAAAAGGTAAGTAAGACGGAAAAGACAAAAAGAATATCTATTGTAATGGAAAAAGAAATGCGTATCTAAACTGGATGTAAAAGAGAGTTATATTAAACGCAATAAATAAGCCACAGACAAAGAACAAAAAACACAAGAGGTACTACGAACACAGTACAAAAACAAACATCTAGCACGCATAAACAAAGGACTGATAGGATAGAGAATTATTACGAACAGCGTATAGACGATCACAGAAAGGAACATTAAGCATATGAACTATTACAAAAGATACTAAATGCAAGAAAGCAATAAATGAGAACCCTCTCTGTTAAAACAATGTACACATGAGTAGGAACAAAAAAAACCAGAGATCTTTTTTGGTAAAACAATGTAAGCATCAGGCTCACAAACGGCAAGCAAACAGCAAAGGGCACTAAATGCAAGAAAATAGCAATAAAAACTAAACGAGAAATCTCTTTGCTAAAACAATCTCTTTGCTAGAACACCGTAGATATCGCATTAAGAAGCTGAATAACATCTCTAAAGCTTTCTAATTCATCAATATTTCCGCGCTGCAATCTGGAGCTATAAACAGCATAATCGGATCATAATATAGAATGTCCAATCAAGATGACGCAGCAGCGAATATAGACGATCACATCATTTAATTCCAAAGAGGAAATGAAAAGCTACCTGGAGGAAAAACATAAATATTAGAGAAAATATCTTAGAGCAAAAACAAATAGGAAAGCTGAAAACACATGCATAAAACTTAAGACCACTAGAAAAAGGAGAAGAGATCTATACCAGAAAGCCTAAACAATCTGACCGAAAAGAAAAGAACAACAAAGTGCAAAATTAGAAGGGCACAAAACACTCTGAACATAGATAGAATCCAAAACCCTAAAGAACATGGTCTCACTATGCGGATCGCAAATATACATCTTGACTGCGAAAAAAGGACAAAGAGCAAAGAAGATACGTAAAATGCACGAACAGATAGCGGCATCCAAAAAACAGCACTATACCGAAAAGGGTAAAAGGTTAAACGATCTGTAAAAAAGCAAAAGAACAAAGAAGGATGTAAGATCCAAAAAACAGCACTATACCGAAAAGGGTAAAAGGTTAAACGATCTGTAAAAAAGCAAAAGAACAAAGAAGGATGTAAGATCCAAAAAACAGCACTATACCGAAAAGGGTAAAAGGTTAAACGATCTGTAAAAAAGCAAAAGAACAAAGAAGGATGTAAGCATAAGAGGTAAAACGAACCAACAAAAAAGCAGGCCTATTACGTGAATCGGAAACAAACATCCCAAGGCAAAGTTTATAGAGGTAGCTTCACACTGTGAACGTAAACCAAGAAATCTTTATAGAGGTAGCTTCACACTGTGAATGTAAACCAAGAAATCAACACTTTGACAATGCGTGAATCCAAAGGCGCAGCGCGCAAGACGAAAAAAGAAGGAAAACCGGGCAGGAAACAATACCTTGCACAGAGACGAAGATCCAAGAGGAAGCTACACGGAGGAACTTAAAGCGGCGCAAGAGGGGAGGGTGGAGAACTAAACAGACGAGCAAACCGAAGACACCGCAAAGGAAATCACAAGAACGGCCGAGGAAAGGAAGCATGTGAACGCGTACACAAAGAGCAGCCGAACGCAGCGTCGAAACCGAAAAGCAAAACATAATAAACACTGGCAAAATCCGCACAAGAAACGAGGCGAAGCAAGTGACGCTTCCTCTCGAAGCTCCCAGCACGTTACGCACAGTGCGTCGGCAAACGCGAAACAACAGCGCGCAAAGAAAAAAAGTAGGCTCGCACAGTGCACACAGGCAGGCGAACCGAAATGGAGGCAGGCCGCGCCGCGCTAACTAGAGAACACCAGCGGGCTCCCATGCCACGCGTCGTCAGACGAGGGCATCATGGCGACGTGGCATGGTCGAGCGACGAGGAACTCCCCCGAAATTAATATGCGGATAGATTTATACAAGTAATGCGAATGGATCTCGACAAGACATCCGACAACATCGATCTCCCTCTAGAAACACACTTATTGTTCCAGTTTCCACAGATGTAGAGTCACCAAGTTACCCTCTGAAACTTTGTCCTTTCTCCAGAGCTACACAAAATTCAGAGACAGGTACGTCGGCATGGACCAACAGGGAGAGCAGTCGGTTGTGGTGGGCTAACAAGTCTCAATGACAGTGAAGTCTCCTCCTTTGCTATGGTAGGGCGGAAGAGGAAAGCCGGTAATGGTTGGCCATTTCACGCCAACTACTGCTACTACCAGCCTCTCCCTCCCCTCGTCTGTACTATGTGAGACTGAATTAGGTTGAAACAGCCACGGATTATTGGAGCTAGCCGCCAATCACATCACTGTCTGTGCCTAACCTCGCTCGCCACTTGTCCGTAAATTAAAGATGGGAGGATTCTCTGGCTAATTGTCCGGGCCATGTGGAATTTGTTCGTTCTTGGACTGATATGCGTGTACGTACATTACGAGTGCTCCTGGCCATCGGTTCATGGGTCGCGGTCTTCGGATGCGGTCGTCGCACGCTTGCCTCTTTGCTTAGTGTTTCCAGACATTAGCGATTTCACAATTCAAGACTATTAACGAAACAATTGAAAACAGTTAGGGGAATGAATGAAAAATATTAGTGGAATAAATCAAGACAATTAGTTGAATAAAATAAAAAATATTGAAAAACTATGGCAAAAAAATGGCACAAGAAAAAAAATACGTACTACAATAACATGAAAAATGGCAAGAGGAGAAAGAATAAGAAAGAAAGAAATAATTCAAGAAAAAAGGAAAACGAGATACAAAAAGGAGAACTAAACGGATTTTTTAAATAAAAAAATCAAGAAGTAAATGGATTTCTGTTCACACGCATTCGCATGTCGCATGTGAACAGCCGGTGGCCATTCAGGAACTGGACACATTCAATCCATGCGCCATCTTCGATCGAGCGCTGCGCGCGCGCAATGCTCAGCTCGAGTGCAACGTTGTTCGTCTTACTGGTTAATCCCATAGTCATGGTAATTGGTATTCTTTATCAGTTGTACTTGAGTGTACCTGAGTTGGCTGCTTTAGTTGTAGGTAAGTTATCTGTAAAGAACAACAAATTTGATATAGTTGTTGAAAGTCACTCTGGTGAACTAAAGCAAGCTTCACCTCTCAATCCCACTCTGATATCTCTTCAATATTCATTGATATTTCCATATGGTAAAAAAGGTTTCCATTTGGGTATTAAATATAAAGAGGTTGATGATGTCTACCTTTCTGCTAGCGATGAAGTGTCCATACTTCAGTACTACTGTTATGAATGTCATTATCACAATAATGAACCAAATCCTTACACATGTTGTGGCTGCCTTTCTTATCAGATAGAGGTTGATTGCTATTCATGTTTTGAGGTAAGTTGCATTTCATTTCATTTTTTCAATCAAGATGTGCTACATTATGAGACATATGAAGTCATTTTAGATGCGTTAGGTGAGGGTACATCAGAGGGTAAAAATATTGGTATTAGAATATTGCTGCATGCAAGCTTTACTGGTAATCCTTGATATAATGCATTGAATTACCAAGATGCTATGGCTATTTGTTGTGAATACAGTGCTCCTAATTTGTTCTCTACTTTTACATGCAGTTCAAGATGGCTAGAAATTGCGGATACACTTAAACATGAACCTGTTAGAAATATGCTTTTAATGGTCATATGTGGTGCACAAAATTAGGAAGATGTTAGAGCTTTTGGTAGTGTATACTATCCTGCCTTTAAAGAAGCTTGCCAGGCTCGTGGGTTGGTTGGTGATGATACATAATAGTCCTTATCTTTCAATGAAACAATTATCTGGGCCACTCTGCACCAACTTAGGCATCTCTTCATGGTAGTACTCTCTTTCTATGGTGTTGTTAGCCTCATAAATTATTTGATAAATATTGGTGCTTCCTTGCTAATGACATAGCATACAAAATACGTCAATGGTTACAGAATCAAACATATTCTATACCAAATGGTTATTTGCAATCTCAATTGATAAATGAGCTCATTATTATGTTCTCAAGGAATGGACTCAACTTTGCCACCTACAACATAACCAATGAATCTACCTACGATAATCTTGCTTCTACTAATAGGCTTATTGCAGAAGAGCTAGCATACGATAGAGCTGTTTTAGCGACACACATGCTGAATCATTGTGTGCTAACTTGAATAACAATTAGCTTGTTGTGTACAACAAAGTTATATCATGTGTTACTCATAAAAAACCTAGCTTTTATTTTGTGTAAGGACATGGGGGTACCAAAAAAACATTCCTTTGGGATGCTATTATAACCACATTAAGAGTTGAAGCACAAATCGTTCTTGTTGTAGCCTCATCTAGAGTTGCTTCACTTTTAATTCTAGATGGTTGCACAGCTCATTCCTATTTTAGAATACCTCTTGACATCAGCGAGAGAAGCTTATCTAACATAGAACGTGGAACAATGCTTGCTAAACTTATTAACAAGACTTGTTTTGTTCTTTGGGATGAAGCACCTGTAACCCATAGATGTTTTGAAGCACTTTATAGGATATTGCATGACATTATGTCTACTAAAGATTCTACCTATATGAACATACCTTCTGGTGGAAAAGTTGTTGTTCTTGGTGAAGACTTTCGACAAATTTTACCTGTTATTGAAGGTGGTACCAAGATTGAAATCATAAATGCTTAACTCATTAATTCACCACTTTGGCATCATGTTGTGATACTCAGATTATCTACCAATATGAGACTTCATGATCCCAATCCCGTGATTGCAAAACATCAAACCCTCTCTACGTTTGCTCAATGTGTACTTGATATCAGGGATGGTCAAGTGCCAATGTTCAGAAAACTAGGGGAGGTCCACGCAGCTTGCATAAATGTGCATAACGATATTTTATTGATGCCTTCTAACAACAATATGTACACAATTGTGGATATTGTCTATGATTTGTTTTGCGTAAACTATCATAATAGTTAATACTTAGCACATCGTGCAATTATTTGCCCAACTAATACCATTGCTGATGAGCTAAACAAGGCTGTCTTCGATAAGATTCGTGGTAATGGTAGAGAATATCTCAGTTCTGACTCTATCTCCTAGTATGATACTCACATTGGTGATGCTAATCTTCTATGTCCACCTGCGTTCCTGAATTCTATATTAATCAGCAGTTTCCCACAACATAACATCTATATCAAGATAGGTGTCCCAGTAATGTTACTGAGGAATATAAGTCAATCTATGGGTATCTGCAATGGAACATGCCTCATATCACAAGGCTTGGTGATCGAGTTCTTGAAAGACGTATAATCATTGGTACCAATGTCGGTCAATCTGTTTGTATTCCTAGAATTGTATTGAATGCAACAAGTCCTCGATGGCCTTTCACACTACAACACTAGCAGTTTACAAACAAAGTTGGGATTTATCTATGGAACCCAGTCTTTTTACATGGGCAGTTATATGTTGTGGTATCACGAGTTACATCACATTCAGGCCTGAAAATGCTAATTGAAAATGAGAAGGGTGCTACTTGTGCTAAAGCAAAAATATAGTATACAAAGAAGTGCTTGCTTCTATTTAATGCTTGTTGCTATCATTGTTCTTACTAGGGATGAGAAACGGTAATGGATAATCCGTTTTATCCAATATTCAGACTACTAGGGATGGAAACGGTAATGGATAATCCGCTTTATCCGATATTTGTATCCGAGAAAACGCGAATGTGGTAAGCAAAATTTGTATTTAAAAATATTCATATTCGTATTTGATAATATTCATATCCGTATTTGAAAATGTTCATATTCGCATTCATATTCAAGAACATTCGTATTCATACTTGTATTCGAGACTATTCGATTCGTATTCGATCCGTTTCCTATGTAGATATGTAGTGTAGACGGTGTAGTTATGTAATCATGTTACATAAATTTGTTCTACTAAGATTTGTTACAGAAGTTATAGGAGAACATTTGTATTCAACCAAATTAAGTACATATTTGATTTGAATTTGTATTCGTTATGATATTTGATTCGTATTCATATTCGAGAATATTTAAATTTTGTATTCGTATTCATTTTAAAATATGGATTCGTATTTGTGTTTGAGACTATTTGATCGTATCTGATCTGTTTCCATCCCTAGTTCTTACCTCTTCTAATTCGCTCTTCTAGCCTCAAAGATTCACTGCACAGCTCTTTATGTCCGTTGAGGACAACAACTACATATATTACCTTTAGTAGATAGACCTCTATTTTTGCAACCCAGATCATAATATATGTCTATGTGTTTCTCCATGAATATCAAATAGATGCTTTTCCTTTCTATTCCTGTGTACATTTTTTAACTCTTTTTATGTGTGCTGAGAACAACTACATAGATGACCATTATTAAATATACCTATGTTTTTGTAGCTGAAATCATAGTATATGCCCATCTATTGCTTCATAGATATCGGATATGTGGTTCTCCTTTCATTTTCTACCTGAGTACATCACTTGTGTTGTTCACTTTCTTTTTTGCCTTTTTCATTTATTTGATGTCTGTTTTTGTCTTCGAGTGGTATACCTCATGCTATCCTCTTTTTACTATACATAACTATTCTTACAGTGCACAGTTTGCCAGTTCTATTGATATGCTACTTTTGCCATGCTTGCATCGTTTATGAACTAACCTCTCTCTGTTGTATAGGTTCCATATGGTGTATGCATTGCTAGAGCATGTAAACCAGAGCTCACACAGATGGAAGATCCTTGTGCGGTTGGCATGTTTTTGGGAATTTACAAACCTACAAAATCTAGCAGATGTATACCACTTAGACTTCATCATGCTTGATGAACATGTTTGTAGTTCCCCATGCTTCCATTCAAGTTATAAATGCAGCGCCCTACTCTTTTGCGTCAGCTTTATCCACACTGTGCATAAACTATTAACACATAAGCATTGTTAGCTTGCCCCCTCTTCTACATGTACTTTGGATTTTTTGTCACCTATATTATGAATTATCTTTGTCTAGGGAGATGTTATGGAAGGATTAGTTCCTCAGAGATGGCTTCATAAGTTTACACCTCTATTGAAATAAGAGTCTATTTCTGAGATTGAGTGCTTTGAACTTCTTGAAGCAAAAGAAACATATAAGCCCATTGATGGCAACGACTTAGCTTGATTCTTAAAGTACACTAGAATTAAGAAAATTCTACCAGAACCAGAGGGTTTTTCCTGTTTATGCCTATAATGCAGTTCCCTTTTCAGTTCTAACTAATCTTATTGGAAAAAATGCTTTGTTATCAGGTGCAGTCTCTATTAGCCCAATATAATTATGTTGCCAGGCTTATCCATTTAGCTTACTTTGTTCTTGCCTTTCTTTGCTTTGAACTTCCTTGTTTGTTAGATATTGTTGTCCTCATAACTGCTGCTTCACCAATTATTAACACAACAACAAAATTAGGCCCAACTGTTAAGCATACCATTAAGATGATCGATGGAAGGTATCTATGTTCTCTATAGAATTTACCCCTCTGCGTTGTCCATACTTCAGAATTTTTGCTAAATCATTATTATATTAACTTCACTGAAGAAATAGTTATCCCACTCTCAGTTTATTTACGTAGTCAAACAAGCATTAGAACATTATGGGGGCCGTCATGCTGAAGTGCTCGATGTTGAAATGCTGCTCACCGCGTCTTAGAATACACCAGTTATTGCTTTATTTGTTGGTTTGTTGGTTGACACATACTCAAGTCTATTACAATAACTATTTTTGCAAATCATGCATTTAATCAATCACACATAAAACATACATGATTTATTTTGTTCCTCCCTCATTGCAAATTATTGTCACTTAATGTTGTTATTTCATACATATGTAGGCCAACTTCCATTGCAAAAGTAATTCTGCATCGAAGTGGTATATTAATATACCAATACCTGAGATACACGCTCTACGTAGTATGTATAATTCATGATCTATATTCTACATAATTAGACTGCTACCACACGTGATACCGTTGTTTTGCCTTTGTACATTCCTTTCGTCCTGACTGATAGTATATTATATACACCAAATTCAATGGCAAGTAGGCAACCATGATCACAACAATCCAATTACCACATCAGTATGCAAATTGATGGAGCTCATACCTAACAAGGTTTTGGTGTGCAAACAAAATAAAACCCTATACATCTCTTTATAGCCTACCTTTTGCACAAACTGCATATTTGCTATTTTTAGCTATGCGGCCAGTGCTACAAACTCACTATCCTTATCACAGATTTAGTATCAAATCAATTATGGTGGTATATATCATGATCTTCATGCAGGAAAAAAACTTTTCCACATGGAGATGGCTATGAATGTCAAAGATGTGGTGTTAGAACAGTGGAATCAAGCTATAATACTCCATGCAAGTCCGTACAGTCCATATCCTTGTTAGAATCAGTGTTTTGTGATTTATGAGTGAATATAGAATCTAATGTGTCCTCTAAATTGTGAAATAGATATAAAATAAATATGTATTCTACTGATCCTGACAATAGCAAACAAGACAAATCTATTATTGCAGAATGTATGTTCTTTGGTGATATAGATCAGGATTTAGTCAGAAGACCTCCCATGCTTTTAGCTGCGGTAGTTGAAGGGCAAATGGGATATGTTCCACCTGAGATAAGGGCAGTTGTTAGGTGCAAATACGAAGTCATCGTTGAAATATCAGAAGGATCACTCCAGAGCGATAGTCCAACATTCCATGTGCGCTCAATGATAGCCCAACCAGATCCCACTAGACTACTACTGCCAAGCAAATTAGAAGCTTCATCATCAGTGCACAGTGAAATTCAAGAAGCTATGACTCATGAAGAACATCTTCGTTCTATTCCACTGACACCACCACCTGGTGCTACCATGCCTGCACAAACATCCACTTCTTTAACACCAGCAATTACTACTACTTTAGAGGTGAGGAATTATTTATTACCATGATGCCCTTTCCCATACCATTGCATAAAACACGGCTTACATATATTTCTATTTTGGATAGCTATTTTTTTATGTCTAATTGTTTACATTTCTATTACGAGCCTGCATCGTCATTACGCTCTTAAAAAAGAACACATGAGGCTATTATATCTAGCGAAGCTGAATTACCTGCCTCATCTACAAGACCAATTAAGAGGTCTTTTTCTCTATTACAATCCATTACAGTCAATACTATTGTTCACAGGCTCAAAAAGCTATTCATGGGCTAACATGTATTGTAGATCTTCGCTTCCTACTCTGACTCAACATCCTCCTGCTTTGCAGAACGATCCATGCTGCGCAAAAAGCTAGGCCTGCAAGGGAGCTGTGTTCCCTGACGTCAAAGATGACGCACCGCATTAGGTATATCACAATATATTGCTGACCAATGGTAGTTGTTATCACAGAGAAAATAATTAGGTAGCACACGCCCTGACACTGTTTCCTCCATGATTTTCTTGCAGGGAGGCTGGACGCTCTGCTCACACGAAATACCATGTCTTGCTTCTACCTCAGTTCTTACGATGCTTACTGCATCTTTTCAATATCGCTGGCACCTTCAATGCTATCAGAACTTCCTCCTGCCAACCATGTTTATTTTTGTTGTACAGAATATCAACAACTGTGCTATATCTAGCAAGAAAACTACCATGACTAAATAACAGTGCTATGCTTTACCCTGTACTAACTAACGCAAACCTATTTCACCTCTTCCTTCTGATGAAGCCCTTCGCTTTCGCCATCGTACAAAACATGTGATACACAGTTTGCATAAAGATCTATTTACTGCATTATGCTGACAATATATGACCTGCTATTATACAACTAGATTCGTGTAACAATATTAACTTATCCTTCTGCTTTTGCCTCTGTATTACGTTTTCTCACAATTAGCAATGCTTCTTAAGATTCACATTGTTTCCCTTGCCATCACAAATAAACCGATTCCGGTGCTCCATCCTTTTCGTACCAATAGAAGCTACAACTTATAGACAATAGATTCACATTTATAGACTACTATCTCTAGTTTCAAAGCCTCACAATACACACAAGGGAGATTTCTAATTCTACCCAATTCTTCCTTGAACTTAACTCTAAACATCTCATGCATCTAATCTAAATCAGCCAACTTAATCCCAATTTCAGCACAAAATGCACAAGAAATAGAGTTAATTACTTTCTTAGATGCAACCAGGGAGAAGGATTTTTCATTCTCCTCAATTGTCTTGTTGAGAGCATTAATTTTAGTTGAGAGACTAGAGCAATTTTCACAAGTTTTAGTCCTACAATGAAGAAGCATTTAACTCATCTCTACCAACTTAAGTTTGCTATCCACACAATGAGAGCAAGAATAATCAAGATTAAATTTAAGCATATCCTTAGTTGCACTATCAAGTTTTAGTTCAAACAAAACATAGTTCGAGCATGATAAAGGAATCACATTTAAGACAATAACATTAAAGCAATCATGATTATTAATAGACTTAAGAGACTCTAGTTCAACTACAGTATCTTTTAGTTGACTAACAAAAAGGCATTAGCAATTTTTTGATTAGCCAATTGATCATACAAGCATAAGAAAAATTCACATTTTCCATTATGAGGATTCATGGATTTGGGCCTAATAACTTTTAGGTTCAAGTTGCCAATCATAATATCCTGGTCCTTGATTAACTTAGCTTATTTCTTCAGTTTTTGTACAACTGTAACAAGAGCACGCTTCATTTCTTTAGAGGAGGGGCAAACCTCATCAGAATCACTGTAAGGCTCGTCATGGGAGGAGTCAACATCAGTGGCACTACCATTGGCCATGAAGCACATGTTGATGAAGTCCTAGGTCTTTTTTTTGCTCCAAGAGTTCTCTTGGTCATCCCTCTGCTCCTGAGTCCATATCGTTAATGTCGATGTTTTCAAGAGCGGCAAAGACCTAATTGACAAACTTATGGTAGTTATGTGTAACAACCTAGTTTTCAAAATATTTTTGAAGATTTTAAAATAAAGTTAACTATTTAGATTTTTCTTGAATTAATTAAAGTTTAATGTGAATTTTGCAAATTTAAAAGATTTAATGTGATTAAAGTAAACTAGAATTAATTCAAACATCATTTTATTTGGGTTCTTTATGTCACAAGGAATTTTTATATATTATTTTGGATTTTTTTGAAGTTAACTTGCTATTTCTTTGAGCTTAATTTGAATTATTCTCATTTCTAAAATTTGAAAATCCCGAAAATCCGGATTTTCCTTATGGGCCAAATCTCCTTTCTCTGACCCATTCCTTCTCTCTCCAGCTTGGTCCGCTTTCTTCGTGCTGGCCCATTCTCTTTCTTTCTCCCATTTGGTCTAGCCACCTCATGCCGGCCAGCCCAGCCTGCCCCCACACCAAGTCACACATCGCCCATCCGCACAGTAGCGCTCCACATCTATGCTTGCCATGCATCGTTCATCTGCACTGTTTACTTCACCTGTGTGCATTTCTGCCGCTCCTTCCTTCTTTCTCTCCATGCGTGGCTGACCAGCGGCCCCGCCTGTCAGTCTTCCCGTCTCTGTCCCAAAGTCTTCTTCTCTGAGTTTGTCTTGTCTCCACCATGGATTCCTCACTATCTTCACCTCAGACTTCTCCCCTCTGAGTATAAATATGCGCATCGAGCCCCGTAGATTGCATCCCATCCCTCGGAATTTGTGAAAATCACCATAGTCATCTACAACTCCAGTGAGGAATCGCCATTGATCTGAGCCATTCCAAGCTTCATTGACCACTGTACGAGCTTCACCGAGACACCGTCGTCCTCTCCCGTTCGTCCGCCGTCAAAGAGGACACCGGAGCTCCGTTTCCACCGTTCACTCGATCGCACCGCCGCACCATCTCGCTGTTGTCCACTCCCGCTCATTCCCGAGCTTCTCGCCAAGGTAAAACGAGCTCCTCATCTTGCCCTGTCTCTTATGAGCACTTTGCTGTCCACCAGAACGCCGGTGAGCCTCAGTTGCAGTGAGCATCACCGTCGAGCCGATGCGCTTCCATACCATCTTCAGGTACCACTTCCCTCGCCTAACAGTAGCATTTGGTTACAGTTCGACGCACTCCGCGCTCTCTTGATATCATGCCGCTTACGTCGAGATCTTCCACAGATATGCCAGCGAAGGCATCGGCACAACGCAACAACTGTACGACGGTGGTCATATGGTCGGGCAAGGCGTGTAATCCTCGGTCGTGCGACGCGGACTGCTACACAGTTTTCCGCAGGCATGGAGGTTGCGTTGCTACGGGAAGCGGTTGCTTGTTCTGCCACCCAGGAAACCAAGTAACCCTGCTAGCTGCCTAGGAATAGCCGTCCTGGTTACCGGTTGCCAAAAAAAGGGGGCCCACTCGGAAAATGTCGGACGAGATTTTCAAACAAAATTTGAATTTTCTATATCGAAGAAAGAATTCCCAATCCATTATCTGTACCAAAGATCACACTGTCCTAGTTGGATATTCAAATCTGTTCAAATTTTTTTGACCGGTTTGGTATCTAACTAAACCTACCGAGATTTTCGGTAACCTCCTGTTATCGGAAAATCTCAGTCGGGAACCAAAAAGCCCCTTCCTAGGATACATGTTCGTGTATCTTTTTCCATCCATGGCTGTTCAAGTAATAATAGCCTGCTTCTTTTGGGTTTTTGAGGTGCCTTTTAGCTTTGACTTCTTCAAAAGTCCAAATAAATAAAGGAGTTTCTTAAAACCGTTTTTCTAAATAGTTTTTCGAGTACGTCTCCGCATGCGCCGTTGGCGCCTCCTGTTCTGGTCCTTCTAAATGTTTCAGCATGTGTATATGAAAACCGCGTCAAATCCCTTCTAGGTGCAATCAGAATTGTGCTTCTTGCTGCTTCTACTCTTCGAGCATTTTTTTTTGCCCTAAGCTGTGATGACGATTAAGTGACAGCAAGCTGAACCTTGCACCATATGACCATACTCCCTCGCAAAGGTAATTCCTCTCTTAAGATTCTCAAATCACAATTCTTGTTTGTCATACTAAATTACGAAAAGTCCAAAAATCTTATTCCAAATAAATGCCATCAGGGCGTTTCAAAATTGAAAGTGGAGATGTACATAATTTTTTTTTCCAAAATCATGATTAGATTAGAATCACAAAATAAAACTGTACGTCTGGTTCACAAATCGCAGCGGCACAACATGCGACTCTTGTGTGCGGTGTGCCCCTTCTTTTGGTAAGTAGCACTTGGGGACATTCACTGGTCCAAGGGTGAGCTATCAGAAAGACAGAAATCGGCCGACAGTGTGGCAGCCTTTGTGGCGGTGGTGGTGTGGTATTATCGACCGGGGACCTGTGCCACCCCATATCGCAATTCCTGACTATAGGAGCTCGAGTTTTCACAGAGAGAACCCAAGATTAAAGGTGATAGATCAACTATATTTAGACCGACTAAAAATATCATAAAGGTATCTCTAATAGTGTTATCCTAGCTGTCTCTTAGCTATATTAATGAATAAAATCTTGTGTGAAAGAGAGAGAAGGTGAGAAGAGATAATATATTATCTCTTATGTAAGAAATAATTTGAGCCCGCAAACCAACATAAATAGTGAAATGGTGTGAGACAGGAAGTTATAGTAAAAATAGTATAAAATACTTAGATGAATGATTTACTATTGAGTTGTCTCTAGTGTTGTTTTTAGGTACGAAGGAAGTCGTAGAGATAATTTTAAGAGATAGACTATTATACATACCCTCATACAATATCTTGATATGTTGACACGTTTTGCTGCTGGCCCCACCCTAGAGCATGTACAGAAAGAAGGGATCATAGAGAGAGAGGCATGTTGAACCTAAAAAAATCACACGATAAAAACTCCAAGCGATCTGCCTCCTGATTTCCTGCAACCTAACCCACCGAGCTAGCCTTCTCTTGCCATCTAGCTTCTCTCAGAAACCATGTAAAGAAAGGAAACGTGACTATTAATGATTCACACTTACTTTTCTTATATTCTGTTCCAAAACAACCGTGCGCTGCTTGACTCGACACGGACACATCTCCTCATGCACAAGTCTAGCGCCCATGCTCGCTTCCTCCTTCATGTAGCTCTTCACCTCCCCAAGTGCCACATGAGTTGGTGCATCATATTCTCTACCACCCACCCAAATCCCGGCAAAATTAGTCACAACCTCACCTCTGGTGATGCATGATCGTTGGAGCTTCCTCTCACTTCTAGTTAGCATAAATTGCTACGGTTCTGGTGCTCAAGGTGGACTGATGATGCTGTCGCTATCCTCAAGCTGGCAAGGTTGGTCTAAGGGATGGGTGTAGTTGGGTGACCTCGGCATGTGAACGCAGCGGTGAGGTGGTCTGGGATCCACACATAGTGTAAGAGCTGCATAGGGCGAGGCGGGACAAGGCACATGGTCTGAGGTGACTCAGAGGACGTGTAAGTATCTAGGCCCTAAATTTGCTAAGGTTTAGTATTTTGGTGATTAATGACACTAGTGTGTCCAGACTAACATGTTTTTGAGATAAAATGTGTTAAGTTAGGTCTTGAGCAAGAGAAAGGGATAATCTTGGTTTACATGGATCCTCTATTGTGTTTTATGGAGGACAAAGCCTATTTGGATGAGGATTAAGGACCTTGTGTTTAGAATTGATCTAGGGAGTCGATTATGGATCAATTTAGATGTTGGGTTCTTATTTTTCTTTGGCCAAACTATTAAGGAGCATTGAAGGCTAGTAGTTAGAGCTTATATTAGCTAGGTATCTTGGCGTGATGCACACTAGGTCCTATTGCTTGTATTCTAGACAGAGAGTGCTAAGAATCAAGTTTTATTTAGAGAAATCTCATAGTTTGGATCAAATTGGAGCTAAGTCTGAAAAATCAATAGGCATATTATCTGGGTGAGGCAGAGCACAAGGGCTATTCATTTAACCTGAGAGGATTTTTACTATGCTCTTAAGATTTTCAACAGAGTCGGATAATCTAGTTCAGTCAAAGCATTAGGGCAGATCACTACTCCAAAGAGCTTTGGTATTGTTCATTCTGGATTTTTCAATGGAGGTGGATAATCCAGGTTAGGGCAAATCATTGACCTAGAACATTGGTCTAGAGGGTTCCAAGGGCTAAGGCAGATGATCCGGGTCAAGCAGACTACTGAGGTGGATCATTGCACTAGAGAGTTCCTAAATTGAAATGAAAGCGAGGTGGATGATCCGGGTTGAGCCAGATCAATAAGGTGGATCATTGGTTAGAGGGATTCAAAGGGCAATGTTTGTACTAGGCAGATTATATGGGCCAGGCAGATGATCCGAGTGAGTCGGATAATTCGGGTATATGCAACATTCGAAAAGTGATCGTTGCAGGTTTGAGAAAAATAATCTGAGGTGGATGATCTGAGTCCAAGTAGATTATCTGGCTATGCAATAACTTTTCAGAAAATGTGTCAAATGGCTAGTTATGATGAGTCTATATAAGGAGGTTTCTGGCATTCATTCTAGCAGTCTTGTGACTCCAAAACTATAGCGAAGTCAGAATGGAGTATAAGGGCCATTGAAGTGCTTTGATTGAAGATTTGAGAGTATGAGAGAAAGTAGGTAGGCCTAGTTTGTGTATCACTCTTAGTTGCTTTCCTAGTTGGGTTGACTGTCTTGGCTTATTACGTTTAGAAATCAGCATCTTCTAGATGGCTTAGAGGTGCTATCTCGGTGACTGTTGGTGCTCATTTTATGTGCTTTACTCACCCCATATATTGTTATTTTACTTGATATTTGTGCTAACTTGACAATTAACCCTAACAAAATATGGAGATATGTTGTATTTTGTTTGTTTTCCAGGAAATTGGCTACAAAAAGAATCAATAGATCTTCCTTTGGAAAATATGCAAAACAAATTCATTAAATGGCAAATTGGAGGACACCATGATGTCCGCCTTATCGAGCTGGTCAAAATGCTTACATTATTTGCCCAAATCAAAGGTTGAACGCAAAAGTTATGAAAAGCAGAAGAGCCTACACTGGCCGGCGCCCAAGTAGTGCCGCCCAGCACCAATACCCTAGAAATTCCTATTTTGATTATTTTAGAAGCTCCTACCACTTATGAGAGGTCTAAGAGTCCAGGCGCTGCCTAGCACCACCCTGGTGCTGCCCAATGCCTCGCTTTCAGCCACCTCATTTTTTGTTGTGCAAGTTGAGGACACCTCTTCCCTGAGACTATATAGGCATTCCAAGACCCCTTGTAGAAGGGCACCCTGAGAATCAAGTTTAGACATAGAGAAGTTGAGGAAATCACCAGATTATGGTTTCACCAAGCAAGGAGGAGAAGTCACCAAGAAAGTGTCGAGCCGCGGTACCCTAGCATTGGCCAGTGTCGACCGGCACCACCCTAGCGCCAAGCAACGCCACCCCTTGGCGATGGTTGATTCGCAAGGATCGATGTCCATGACTACCTCCCTATCCTACTACTCCTCAATGATGTTGCCTCGAACCAAAAGGGGTAGGTCATATTCTTCCCCCGGGTTAGGGGATCTTGCGATGTAATCGACATTGGTATTATATGTGATACTTATGATACTTTATTGCTTTGATCAGTCTATTTGATATTATGTTATTTAGTTGATAGTACAATCAACTTGTTAGTTGCTAGATTGAAACATGGCATTTGGATTTAGTCCACCGATCTATATCAAATAGTGCAAATCTTGCTACGCTTAGATTAGCCTTATCACATGACAGGTGAATCGGTGAAAAATGTAGTATTGATCTATAGGGGGCGAGCGATTTTAGCCTAGTACTTATTCATAGTATTTAAGTCGATTTGCATGCTAGTGAATCTTGACCAGGGGAGGGTCTAGTTAGCCTTGGTAGAACGTATATGATGTCTATTCTCTTGTAATTTAGTTCTTGAGATTAAATCTTTCATACAATGTTCTTGTTAGTAGTAATTGTTTGTCTTAATTGTAATCCCAACTATTCCCTGAGATCGATTACCCTAAAATACTTAGGTGAAAAGCTACAACTGACCTGTGTGCTTGTAGTTATCATTGATTGTGCATAGATCACGTCAATAGTGACCTTTCTCGGAGGAGCTTGTGGGAGGCACCAGGAGGCTTGTCAAGGTTTGGAGTTCACCTATCTGGAGTGGAGGACTATCACCTAGCCAGGGACTAGCTTAGGGCCACAATGTTAGGCCATAGACTAGGTCATTGTGTGCTTTTATTTTGCTTGTTTTTTTTGTTTGTTTTGACTTGTTTCATATTGTTGTCATCCATATTTGTGATATATCATTAACCCCTAACCCTTTCCCTAGTTACTTCTTTCTCTTGTGTCTTTTCATGTCCTTTCCCATAGGTTGATTGATATAGGTACTTTTTGAGGCTATGGAATTCTATTCTAATTCTCATGGATTTTATGAGCACTCCTAGCACTTATAAAACTCTTCAAGAACAGGTAAATTTGTTGTCTCATCAGTTAGAGCACCATGCTTCAGAGCAAGGGATTGTTTTAGAGAGTAGGCTTGATCAGTTTAGTTCTATATTAGGGGCCCACTCCCATGTTGTTCCTATATTCCAGACTAGTGGTTTTCAGAGTCATACACCTGTTGAGTGTCATCATGGTTTTTCTTCCACTTCAGATGTTATAGGATGAGCTTTGCTTAGCCAAACATGCCATACCCTAACACTTACCACCTTGGATGGCCTGATCACTCGAGTCTACATATGGAAACAACAACCCTGATATGTCATCATTTTCTCCTAGTACACCATGACAAGTTTTTGGTATGGAGAGCAAGACAAGTATTATTCATCTCACCTTCAGTGTTTGGATCCTACTCCTGTACCTCAGCAGCTGCCTCCGACCCCTCAGTTGGATCATATGTCCAAGATGGAGGAGCTATTGACATCATATATTCTAGGATGGATGATCAATTTAGTGACGTAAAAAGCCAATTTATTGAAGTGATACATTGAAGTCAGAAGGATGATCTTAGAAATTCACTCCAAACACTAAGTACTTGATTGGACGATTATGCTACATCACATGCTTCCTTGAGTACCATGAGTCAGTACTTGATATACATGAGGGTTAGCTTGCTACTCCAATTGAAGCGAGGGCCCTTCGATGGAGACACCATAGATTCACTTATAGGCACCTCAGTTAGATCCTTTTATCAATGAGCTGGATGATGAGGACCTGCTTTGATGATGATTGTTTCACCCCTGACTATGAGGATGAGTTTGCGATAGATCTACTCGAGTTGTGATGGGTCAGATTTTGATGATGAGAGTTTTGTGCCAGACAATTATGAGAACATTATGGATATGCTTCTGAGTTATGAGGTTCTACATCTTGATGAGGGAGCTATTTTCGATGTCAAGGAGGAGCATATTTCTATTGATCCACCGGCTACTTCCTTCGTCAACATCGCCCCTAGGAGGTTTGTACTACCATGCATTCAACTTCACCTTCACTTCAGGTAGTATTGAAACTCCTCCCCAAACATCTTAGGTATGATTTCCATAGTCTTGATGAGACATGTTATTTGATTGTTGTTGCTCATATCACTTAGGTTGTGATTTGTAGTCTTCATGATGTGTCTTATCGATATGCTTACATGATTAGATATTCTATTGATGATTTCGAGAGCGTGGACCCTATCACACATGCTTGCTATATCTTTGAGTCTGTTTGCAAGGTTACACTTGTGTACCATTGACTACGAGCAAACTTGGTTCAAGTCGATATTCCTTGGGATGCTGGTGGATTTCCATGCATGCTGCTTCACGAGTAGGGTGGACATGTACCTTTTTCATGTCCCATCCTTTTGCCCTCTTCCTAATACCCATTTGAGCATCTCTTTTCCTTTTTCATTATATTTCATCTCTTTTGGTAGTTTTTGTTGGTTTCTTCTTTTTCTTTCTTTCTTTCCTTGTTCTTTTAGGTCCTATGCTAGACTCTCATCCTTGTACATGTGAGAGGCCATGGGATGATCCAACTCTATCCACTACATCATATACACCCAATGAGTTATTTCTTACCCCCCTCCCCTTACCATATATTCTTGATTCATTGTTTCACCCAAGCTTGGGGGAGGACTTGTATGTGTATGGATGATTATCTAGCATTTTTGTATCACATTTGTGGGCGTTTGAACATATTGTTGTGTAGTTGATGAGATATGGTCATACTTATGATTTCATTTGCTTATGCTGATGAAATGTGGCCATGTGGGCCTTTACTTGTTATATGCATGCTCTCATATTGTGCTTCTTGTGTATCTTGGCCGTATGAACCCATGTCATGGTTAATCTAGAGAGGTCATGCCAAAATTTTCTTAATTGAGCTATATTGTTACTAGTTCCTTGTATATCTTAACTCATTTGGCATCATATTGTAGGGCTTGAGCTTTGTTTATTATCTTTGGTGTGCTTAGAAATCATGTGATCCTATAGCATTTGATTCATTGCGAGCTACACATGTGTTTAACCACTTGTGGATTGAGTTGGTTCTAGTCACTACCTCTTGAATGATCATATCTTAGATTTATGTTTTGACATACTATGTTATTTTATATATTTCTAATTTACTTGAACTGAGAATATGTGAAAGGGGTTGTCCTAGCTTGAGCCGATAACGTGGTTGATTTATCTAGGTATTCATGTCCTATGACATGTGTTACTTAGCATTAATGAAAACTAGTTATAAATGCTTAATCATAACTACAAAAAATAAAATTGTGATGCAATGTGTGAGGTGTGGAATAGCCAGTTTGTCACATTGGTTAGGAAATGTGTTGAATACATGGCAATGTTTTCCTAAGTGAAGTGTAAATGTGTGAATAAGTGGCAAAGTTTGCCCAATTATGTGAATAAGTGACACAAGTGCCCAATGTGTTCTAAGTTTGCTAAATATCAACAAAAATTAGATATTGTAGCTCAAGTGTGGACTTTTTCATAAGTGTCATGCAAGTATTAGTCTTTTTTGTCTCAAATAACAATTGCCATAGCACGACCCATTGATATACTCATCTTAATGTTATACCTAGTTTCGATGCCTTACAATTTTAATTGAATTCATGGAATCACTTGAATGTATTTTGACACTTTTATGTGTAGCTTGATTTGGTTAAATGTTGTAGTTATCACTTAAGATCTTTGCTTGAACGATTCATTCTCATCTTGGATAATCCTTGAAGCTCAAGTTGGGTAATCTCATTTTACATTGTCGTATTCTTCTTGACTTATTACATGCATTTAACTAGTGTTTTACCACTTGATTACTTGTTGTCCGAGTTCGATAAATATTCATATCATTTACTTGAGGACAAGTAAAAGTTTAAGCTTAGGGTTATGACATGTGTCATATTTGTATATATTTTCCTATCATTTGCCAATTATATTTTTCGCATTGTGTGACCATTGCCTATCATTTACACAATTTTTTATTGATTAATTGCAAAAAAAGGATCATTTTACATTTTTCTTTACTTTTCTTGCAAGTTAAGTGATAAGGCACACTATATTCAAATGTAACATTCCTGGACAGTTCCTTATCGATGTATGTGTCATCACAAACACATAGGATCTTTTCGTGACGAAATGGGACTTTCTAGGGACTAGAATAGAAGAAAATAGAAGGGGAAGAGCATATTTGTAATTTCAAGGAAGTTCATGGCCAAATTGCAAAATCACCAAGCAGTTGGTTGAGCCTAAAAACCCTAGATGCCGCCATTGTGACGCCGAGCCCAATTCTGTCTCCCTTTTACCACCTTTGCTCTCCCCCTCCTTGTCCACCTCTCGCTGCTGGTGAGGTCGGGTAGGCTCACTAGCGCACCACACAACCACCGCCCTACTATGGCAGTGCCGTCGCCACCTTCATCAAATGCTATGGGCAAACCATCACCGCCTTACAGCTGCCGCCTAGCTCCCTCCTACAGATCCAGTGCGCTGCAGCTTAGCTCTCTCCAGCTCCTCGCAAACGACGACCTCTCACCACTACCACGTTCCTCCTGCCACCTCTGCCTTTTGATGTTGAAGATCACTTGCTATTAGTGAGCTCCGTCTTGGATCAAGAATGCCCAAACCTGCAAACAACAAGATCTAGATGCACACAGGAATGATTCTCAAGAGATAATGGACTAGAACTCAGAAAACAATCTGCAGTTTCTGAATTTCTGAAGTTTCCCAAATGAGCTACAGTGCTTCCGAAAAACAGAGATTAACACTGAACCACACAACACCACACGCTCTAAACTGACACCCGAAAAACACTCAACATGCAAACGCTACGCTGGTCCATGATCCTAATAACCCATATCACAAACTTACAATTCAAGTATACCAAAGAAACAAACTTATTTCATTCCGTCGAACCAATTGCAGATGGCTTGACTGACTGCCTGCTCTTCCGGTTCAGACTGCGTCTGGACTGAAGACTGCACAGACCCGACAACAACACATGCTGTTTTATTCAAGAAACCGAAACAGATACTAGCTTCAACTTAATAAGAGCAAAACAAGATTAGTCTAACATTCACCCCCTAATATTGTTTCCCTTTTGCTGTATCCACCATGCCAAGCTTCTCCCTCATTTCAAGAAATTTGACACGGCCTAATGACTTTGTTAAAATGTCGGCCAACTGATTTTCTGTCCTCACATGCTCCACTTCAATTTTCTCACTTTCCACACATTCACGAATAAAATGATACCTTGTATCAATATGCTTGCTCCTGTCGTGATGTACAGGATTCTTGCACAATGAAATGGCCGACTTGTTATCAACTAATAGCTTGAACTTCTTTTGCTCCTGATTCAACACATCACCCAACAACCGTGCAATCCAAATGCCTTGATAAGCCGATGTTATCGCTGCAATATACTCGGCTTCGCATGAAGACAAAGCTACCACCTTTTGCTTCTGTGAGATCCAAGCAATCAAATTTGAACCATGATAAAACACAGCACCGGTGGTACTCTTTCGATCATCTACATCTCTGGCAAGATCACTGTCACTATACCCAATTAATTCCATATCGCTGCTGCCTTTTCTTCCATAGAAACACTCAAAATCAAGTGTTCCACTTATGTATCTCAGAATCCTCTTCACAGCAGTCATGTGCTCAATTGTTGGACTCTCCATAAACTGATTAACAATACCAACTGAGTATGCAATATCAGGACGGGTATTAACCAAATATCTCAAACTTCCAATGATGCTTCTATACAAGGTTGGATTAACTGGAGGACTTTTACTCTCTTTGCTCAACTTGAGTCTCTCTTCCATGGGTGTGGCACAAGGATTACACCCTTCCATCCCTGCTTCTCTCAACATCTTCTTTGCATACGTTGATTGACACAATGTGATCCCTTCTCTCGTTTGCTTGACTTGGATACCCAAATAATAGCTAAGCAAACCTAGGTCACTCATACTAAATAGCTGCTGCATTTGAGTCTTAAATTCAGTAATTTCAACATCGCTTGAGCCCGTAATAATTAAGTCATCCAAATATAATCCAACTATCAATACCGAAGAGTCTTTTACCTTTTTGTACACAACATGCTCCAATGGACTACGCTTGAATCCAAGTGTTGTCAAACTCGAATCCAATTTGATGTTCCATGCTCTTCGTGCTTGACGAAGCCCATACAATGCCTTCTTCAACTTCAACACCTTATGCTCTTGACCTTGGATCTCAAATCCAGGGGGTTGTGACACATATACTTCTTCACTAAGTTCACCATTCAAGAATGCCGTCTTCACGTCCATATGATAGACTTCCCAACCTTGCTGTGCTGCCAAGCTCACAAGCAATCTCACGGTCTCCATTCTTGCAACCGATGCAAAAACCTCATCAAAGTCCACTCCATGACACTGAACATACCCCTTCGCAACCAAGCGTGCTTTGTACTTGACAATTGCACTCGAGGATCTTTTTTTACTTTAAATACCCGCTTCAAACCTATGGGCTTTTGATTCCCTGGTTGCTCCACATGCTTCCAAGTTTCATTATCTTCAATGTACTTTAATTCTTCTTGCATAGCTAGCCTCCAACACTTTTCCTTCACTGCCTCCTCAAAACTGGCTGGCTCTTCTGCTGTCAGCATACAGAACTCTAAATGCTCGGGTTGTAGCTAAATTGGAACAGTGGCATTATATATATCCTGCAATGATCGATACCGACGAGGTCCTTCACTTGATGATTCACTCGATGCTGCTGATCATGAACCTGCTGGTGTGATTGGAGACAAAGTTCCAGGTGTAGGTGGTGAGCTGCTATTCTGCACAGGCAAATCATCTTCACTGTTGTTGTCTCCACCGAAGCTTGCATTAGCTCCTGCATTTCCAGTGTTTGAATTTTCTTCAACACCATCCGAAATTGGCACTTGTTGTTCTGGACTCTACACCTGACTTGTGTCATAATTCTACTCAACATGAATTGTAAATGTATCAACATGGCGTCTCTGCCTTGTGTCACCATCTGTGTACTCTTCCCATGCCCATGAATTTTCTTCTTCAAATAATACATCCCTGCTGACATGAACCTTACAATTCTTTGGATCATAAAACTGGTAAGCTTTAGAGCCATTTTCATAGCCTATGAAAACCATCTGAGTGCTCCTGTGCTGCAACTTACTAAGATGAGGTGCTGCAGTCCTCACATGAGCTACACATCCAAACGTTCGCAGGTGATGGACTTGAGGCTTCCTCTTGTACAATGCTTCATACGGTGTCTTTCCAACAACACTCTTTGTCAATGCTTGGTTCAACAAGTATACTGCTGTAGCTGCTGCTTCACCCCAGAACATCTTGGGCATTTTCTTGCTTTTCAAGAGACTTTTTAGTCATTGCAACAATAGTTTGATTCCTCCTCTCGGCCACTCCGTTTTGCTGGGTGTATAGGGGGCCGTGAGGTACCTTTTCAAGCCCAAATCATCACAGAAGTTCTGTAATTTCTTTGAGGTGAACTCTCCTCCTCTATCTGTTCTCAATGACTTAACTTTCAGACCAGTTTCTAGCTCAATCTTTGCTTTTACTGTCTTGAACACAGCCAATGCTTCATCTTTGGTTTTAATGAGCACAATTCACATGAATCTAGTGCAATCATCAACAATTAACAAGAAATATCTCTTCCCTAATGGTGTGGCTGGTGATATGGGTCCACACAAGTCTCCATGAAGCAGCTCCAATGGTCTTTGTGCCCGAAAGCTTGCTGTTTGAGGAAATTGCAGTCTGTGTTGTTTACCAGCCAGGCATCCTTCACAAAGCTGCTCAACATGTTCAATTAGTGGTAGTCTTCTGACCATCTCCTACCTTGCCATATCCTTCAAAGCTCTAAAATTTAGGTGACCGAACCGAGCATGCCAAAGCCACTCCTTCTCCTTAAGTGCTGTCAGCAGGCAAACTGGCTTTGCCGGTTGTAGTTTTAGCACATACAATCTGTTGCTTGATCTTTTAACTCTTACCAGCAGACATCTCTCTTGGTCATAAATCCTCAGGGTCCCATCTTCAATGACTGCTTTGCATCCATTCTCATCGAGTTATCCCAAGCTCAATATGATGCTCTTCAATTGTGGGATGTAGTAAACTTCAGTCAGTGCTTTGTGCTCCTCAGTTTGGCATTGGAACAAAGCTGTTCCCCGCCCACGGATCTCTACAATAGAACCATCTCCAAACCTCACTGTCCCAGTGACAGTTGTGTCCAAATTAGTGAAAACCTCACGATTTCCGGACATGTGATTACTAGCTCCTGAATCAAGGTATCAAGTGAGAGTCTTCGGTTCATCCTCCTCTCCAAGATTAGGAATAACCTTTTCTTCATTAAGGAGCACAGTAGCAACTGGAAGATTTGTGACCGGCTCACAGGTTTGAATCATCAGCAAAGATGGCTCTTCATCATTTTTCTCAACAAAGTGTGCTTTCACCTCTTTTTTCTTTGACTTGCACTCAGAAGAGTAATGACCATAGTTTTGACAATTATAACATCTCACCTTTGTCTTGTCAAATTTGAACTCCTTGTCTGTTCTGTTATCAGTCTTGAAGTCTCTGTCTGTTCTGGTGTGCTGTCCCAGTGTCGAGACCCGAATATGAAAATTCGAACTCTCTGTGTAAATTGCACTAGTCCATGATCACGCTAGTGCACACAGTCAAACATAGATGTAATCACAATCATACACACGCTAAAATAAAGAAAACACTCAAATATCGATAAATCTTAAAGGATACGACCTTATGGCCAAGCTTACAATATCTCTAGCCGGGAGGACTTTAAATCTAGCTGCGGAAATCCAAAATTAAGCGTAGCGGCAAATCGACCAGCCCACAGGCTATCGAGTGGAGAACGAAGTCCTAATCCGTGAAGTCATCGACGTACTCTCCTTCTGGAACTTCCTGCTGATAATACTCCTCCTCCTCAACAGATCAACATAGGCGTAAAGCCGTAAGTACATTGGTACTCAGCAAGTCGTTTGTAATAAATAAATATAATATAGTATGTAAGGCTTACCAATGGATGGCTGAAAGGTTAATTTGCATAAAATGGCATTTTAAGCTAAATATGATAAATAGATTAAAGGCGAACTTTACGTAAAAACAGTAATAAATAAATAATCAAAAGAATTGAAATAAACCACTTGTGAATATCCCATCCACAAGCTAAACCAATAGTGAACTACTTGTTCACCTCTAACCATAAATCACAAGTTTTCATAAAATTACTATACCTCGTGTGAAATCACCGAGCATTGTCCATAACCGAGGATGCGGCTATTCGAATAGTTTTTACACTCTGCAGGGGTTGCACAACTGTACCCACACGATGTGATTAGCCTCGATCTCAGAAAATCACAACAAGGCCGTTACAAAGTTCAACTCCAACTCAATCCCGCCCGCTAGGGTTTCACATCACATCCCCCTTGCGCCAAATAGAAATCAGCAACCATATCCATCACAATGATGAGATTGAAATTGTCATATCCCTAATTAATCAGCCAGGTCTATCCCATACTAGACATGTGATTTGCATGATAAATCTGAGATCAATGGCGCATAAAGTTAAGTCCTTAAATCTACTCGGGCGAAACTACCACATCCCACGAAGTGAACCTGCACTTCCCCCTTTACTGCACGATCAATCGCCCGAATGAATAAACCAAGTTTGTATAACCACACCCATGACACATCAATATCATAGCACAAATTTTAATAATCGTGGCACCAACCACGGTTTCATATCTTATTAAGTCAAATTAATTAATCACATGCGATGATAGACCCGATCGTAAGAATAAACAAGGCTAGGCATTCTAATCGTACAACCCGTGTGATATTATGCATAGCATCACTAGTAAATTTCTCAACCTATGGAGACAATGGTATCATGGCATTCAAATTATCAAGGCGAGGTAATTCAATTTGGGATGATAACTACCACATACAAAATTTGTAATTAAATAGCGATGCAATGTAATTTAAATCAAAATAATTAAATAATAGATTGCAAACTGGGTTCAACATGATCAAAGGGCATGACTTGCCTTGGTTATGCTCAGCGAGGTACTCGGGGTCTCCTGGCGCAGCTCTTGCTCATCCGGAATCGGAATCTAACGAGAGATAAAATGACCGAAACGACATAAACACATAAAATGATAAGCAAATGAACCCCAAAAACCTTGAAACTAAAACCAAAAGCTAGAGCTTGATTTTAGATGAATTTAGAAAAAAGAAAATCCTAAAAATCAGAAATTGCACTATGATGTGAACTCGGCGCACGGTAGAATGAGTCCACGGTGGACCCGGTCCATGGAACAGTGCACGCGGAGGGGTGGTGCTGATGCCGCGGTCTAGGGCTGACGTGGCAAGCCAAGGGGCTAACACGTGGCACTTGCTGACGTGGCACGACACGTGGCACTGGGGCTCGGTTTTGGCTGATGTGACAGCTGACGTGGCAGGACACATGGCATTAGGGATGATGTGGCATGCCACGTGGCTAGGGCTGACGTGAACGGCTCGGGCGCGGCGGCAGTGGTTAGATCCGACAGTTGAGGAGAGGCCGCGTGGCAAGATCTGGGCAATGGATCTGGATCTGAGGTGACGGTGCGGATCGAAGGCGGGATTCGGCCGATGGCCGACGGGTGGCATGGCACGCCGCGGGAAGCATCGCGTGGACACAAGCGCGCGCACGGCCGCGGATTCGAGCGCTCGGACCGAGGCGAGGCGCGGGGCACGGGGTGGGGTCGGCGCGGGGACCGAGGGGCGGAATGCGGCGACTGCCGGGGCGATGCGGTAGTGGGGTCCAGCGAGGCGCGGGTGCGAGAGAGCTCCGACGACTTGGGTGTGCGGCGGAGGTTTGTGTGGAGCGGCGGCAGCGGTGGCTGCCTTACTGGTGGGGATGGCGAAGGTCGGCGGCGGGACGAGGTGCGGTGGTGCGACTCCGACGAGGGCGGCTCTAGACGGTGGCGCATGGGGAGAACACGCGGCGGAGGATGGCGGCAAGGGCGTGGGGGTGCTCGGCGGTTCGGGGTGGCGAGAAGAGGCGGCAGGGCGGCGGCTTTTGAAGCACGGAACCCGAGGAATCCCGAACGGATGCGGCGGTGAGTTTGTGTCCCGATCGGAGACGACGATGGGGGAGGCCGACGCGTGGCACGTGATGGGAATCGAACGGTTTGGAACGAGCGGGGCATGGGCGGTCGCGACCGGGCGAGTGGATGCGGCCACGTGACAAGGGGCCGAATCAGGCGGCGCGGAGCGGGGCGGTGCGAGACGCGAGGTTGTGCGGGTGGAGTAGGACCGAGGGGAGGACGCGCGGCGGGGCGGCGGCGCGACGCGTGGCAGGCGAGGGCGACCGAAGAGAGGTGGGCCAGGGAAGGTGCGGCCCACGAGATTTTTTCTAGAATTTTCCCCGGTTTTTCTTTTTCTGAAAATCAAATAAAATGTCAGAAGCTCCAGAAAATAGCAAATAAATCCCAAAAATTCACCAAAAATACTAGAAAATTTATTGAGACATGAGGAACTCAAATAAAATATTTTCAGCTGATGTTAAAATTTATTTTAATCATATTTAATCATTTTAAATTCTAAAAATTTATTTTAAGCTTGAATTAATTCCAGAAAATTCTAGAAAATTTATTTGTGAAAACAAGGCTTTGTAAACTCCTGAAAAATAGGATGTTACACCCAGTGACCGTGTCCTCACCAACGTCCACGGCCTCGGCCATGTTCGAAACTTCCTCTTCTGATGCTGCTTCCAGATATCTCACCCCCTTTCCTCTCTTCCTTGGCCTTCCACTGAGCCCTTGTGAGGAGGACGTGTTCTTCATCTTCATTATCTGCATTGCGCAGACGTTCTTCGTGTGCTTTTAAGCGCCCAATAAGTTCTTCCATCGTCATGTTTTTCAGGTCTACAAACTGCTCAATGGAGCTAACAATTTGCAAGAACATGTTGGGGAGAGATCGCAGCATTCTCTTGACAACATATGAATCCTCCATGCTATCACCGAGTTCTCGGATCTTGTTGACAATAGTGCCAACCTTGAATGCGTAGTCTTCAATAGTCTCTGTGTTCTTCATCTTGAGGCCGTCGAACTCTTCCTTGAGTGACTACACTCTTGCCTCTTGTACACGCTCAGCACATAAAAACATGGTTTTCAGGGCTGTCCATACCTCCTGTGCACTCTTCTTTTTCGCCACAAGAAAGAGCATATCTTCTGGAATTGCACTGAGAATGGCAACTCGTGCTATCTTGTTTTCCTTGGCGTCCACCGGCTCTTTCGGGTCTTTAGGATCTACCGCGTCCCACAGATCATGCACCTCCATCACAGTTTGCATCTTGATGGACCACGCCGAGAAGTTTGATCTGGTTAGTACGGGATATGACAGCCCGCCTGAAATTTCCTTCCCTGAGCTTCCCATGGTGGTCGCCGGCATGTACTTGGGCATTCACCGGTGTCAACTCCTCCACCGGTCCTTGCTCTAATACTAAATGTTGGATCAAGAATGCCCAAACCTGCAAACAACAAGATCTGGATGCACACAGGAATTATTCTCAAGAGATAATGGACTGGAACTCAGAAAACAATCTGCAATTTCTGAATTTCTGAAGTTTCCCGAATGAGCTACAGTGCTTCCGAAAATCAGAGATTAACACTGAACCACACAACGCCACACGCTCTAAACTGACACCCGAAAAACACTCAACATGCAAACGCTACGCTGGTCCATGATCCTAATAAGCCATATCACAAACTTACAATTCAAGTATACCAAAGAAACAAACTTATTTCATTCTGCCGAACCAATTGCAGATGGCTTGACTGACTGCCTGCTCTTCCGATTCAGACTGCGTCTGGACTGAAGACTGCACAGACCGACAACAGCACAGGCTGTTTTATTCAGGAAACCGAAACAGATACTAGCTTCAACTTAATAAGAGCAAAACAAGATTAGTACTAACACTCCGGTCTTGCACCACCATTGAGCTCGTCTCCAGCTGGGCTGCAAAACCATCGAGCACTTGGAGGAAGAGGACGACGACTTCAGTGACAACAAGCTCCCCCACCTTGGCTTCTTTTTCCTCGACCACGTCTTCTACCACCCCGACGACATCTTTACCGACAGTTAGTACTTATTAGTATTTTCATTGCAGTTCTTGTTGTGGTCAGTATCTGTTGGTAGTAGTTGTGAATTCGTTTTGTGTGAAGTTGCAGTGGTAGCTCTTTGTGTAAACCTGTTCTAGCGATCTGTTCTAGTGAGTTCTGTTAGTAGTAGTTATAGATGTCAGTGTAGTATCTCTGTATTATCTGTCAATGTTCAGTTTTCTCTATGTGCTTGTGTATGCGAGTTAGCTAGCCATCGACCATTTTCCATTTCCCTTTCTGTCTCGACTCCCTCCATGCTTTGCTCCTTGATTCCCCCAATGCTTCTCCTTCTCGTCTAGCAGTTCGGTCAGTAGTTATGTTGCTCACTCATTAGTCGTGTAGCTAGTTAAGCTGTCGTTTCAACAAAGTTTCATTCATTGTGTAGTCATATGTGTGTGTTCATTCATTCGGTTTTACAACTTCAATTCGTATGGTTGGTCGTCCGTCGTTTACGTTCGTGTGTTTGGTTTGATTGTTTGTCGATTTGTAGGTGCGACTAGAGGTTCGTTCAGTCATTTTCGATAGTTAGGTCTTCGACCGATTCGGCAATCGATTTAGGATTAGTTTTCTTTTTCTCTATAGTTTTGATAGACCTAGTTTTAGCTGGGCACCGGTAGTCTTAGTCTAGTCTATGTACAGAAAACGATACTCGCCGCTATTTCAGTGGTAACCTATACATTTATGGGTGTGCTATTTTGGTACGATCACAAACCTAGGCGCGCGAGGAAAGAATAGTGTGTGTGTGTTGGGGGGGGGGGGGTGGGAAGTAACAAATTAGGAAGAGGCGATGGATTATTGTGTGAATATGGCAAGTCTGCAGGCAGATCAGTAATTGCACATAGCAAGTTTGTACATGCAAGTTTGGGTGTGCGGTGGCAATAACGAACGCATGCACGCGTGGAAAGTATACACGAACGCACGCATGCGCGGAAAGTAGACATGTCTATTATGATTTACTAGTCATCAACCCATCCACCAGCACAGGCTAGCAATTTTACAAATATAATTATTAATTTTACATTGTTTCATAGGTCTATCATATATTGTGTAGAAATAATATTTTCATCATATAGCTGAATAGCTCTATTTTTCTTATTCTCCCTAATCATGTTATATGCAATTTATAACTTGGCATTGAGGCGATCTCTAATTTTGAAACATACATTACTACGTTTTTATATGGATATGGAGGTTTTTTTTTGACTTTCTCTTATCAAAATTCAATATAAAAATATTAGTATTAGCGATATAAGTCTAAGTCTACTATGAAGATAAGCCAAGGAGGTACAAAACAAAAGAAAAAATAAATTACACCGGACCATACATACCCGTATTTTAGTTGACATTTTTTACTTTTCACAGTCGGCTTTGACCGTTACTTTTTACATCTTTACAATAAGATATTCTAATAAAATTATAATACTATGGAAGTATTTTTAATGATAAATCTAATAATATAATTTTTCTATAACCAACCTAGATAGTTTTGAACCTATTAGTGGTACAACTTTTGGCATGAATTCTATAAAGTCAAGTAAAAAAGAATGGTGGGAGTAGCAAACTGGAACCATTCAACATCTTTTACTGTATTCAAGCAAGGTAAAGCGGTAATTTTGGAATAACTTCAAATTTGATTTACTCAATAGACTTGCATCGTAAAAACCGGAAATCAGACAACCAACATTTCTCTTTTTCTCCGATTAATATAGAAATTTCTAGTTTTTTTTTGTTTTCTCCGATTATTGTGGTATTTTCTATCTCTTTACATCTTAGGATTAATGTGCAGACTTCTCGAGGAGCCTCTAATTAGTATAGATATAGAAAAAGGACTTGGTATATAAAAAGATGATAAGAAGTAAAACATGCACGCTCTACATCGATAAGGAAATTTACTATTTATATTTTGAAATTTCATATTTGATAAATATAAATTAAAATTAAATTCTACTAATATAATTCTAATATTTGTTATAATTATCTATATACCAATTGGTGGCTCCTTTAGGACTGCATTAATTTTATGAGGTGAAAAGGTGACAATTTTGGCATTAGTAGGAGAAAAAGAGAGGTAGAAATTACCGCTAATCGACTCATGCACTCAACTTTGGGTTTGGGTACGGATGGATCAGTGGCCTAGTGGTGGGACGGCGCGGATTCTCTGATTTACCGTGGCTAAGTCACCGTGATTGTTCCCACTCACCAAGGTTCAATCCTCGGATCGACACGGTATGCCGTATTTATTGAGGGTACATAAATACATATGTTTAGTGAAAAAGCACTCCGAGAGGCTGTAGAGCCTGTGTCTGTGTAGCGATTGAAGTTCTGACAATTGCAACGCTAAACCTTTATTTCCGGATACTACTTCCCTATTCGGAGACATGCGGGTTGGGCTCTATATTGATTACTTGCCTAATCATACTTCCCTGTTACGCTATGTTTTTTAAACAACGCATTGTGTTTTGATTCCGCATTGCGTGTATGCATGATCCGGCTTGCATGCATGCATGCCGTGTTTTTTTCTAGTTCCTACTGTAACACTTTTTTTTCTCGTTGCATGTCGCTAATCTAAGGCATAGATGAAATCATTAAGGGAATTTCTAGCCTTTTTTTTTCTTTTCTCTCAGTACTATGGGATTTTCTTGCTTTTTACATCCTAGGATTAACGTGGGGTCCAAGGACCCCAGCCTCCTATTAGCAGAGATGAGCAACGCAACAATGAAACCAATCAGTAAAACGCAGCACATAATAACGATCTTTAATTAGCCTTGCCTTGCGTGTTTTTGTTGGTAAGCCCTGTTACCATGTAGTCCACAAATCAACAAGAAAAAGGCCCTTAAGTTTCAGTCTTGCATTTTCGATGAAATACAAGTATAAAGACCACTATGGTATATTATTGGGGCTGGGAACGTGGAAGTCTCGAGCGTTCGACGCGAGTTCAGATCCTAAGCAAGCAGAGGGTGAAATGGATGATCTTGGAAATATTGACCACCAGGTTACGAACTCCAAGCATAGCAATTGAGCTCCTGGGCACAGCATATTATTGATCAGTACGGCCGCTCGCCGACGACGTTGCCCGGCGGGTAGTACTCGCAGACAGCCACGATGTCGACGCCGTTCCGGCAGGTGCGTCGGGCGCAGCCGAGGTGTCGCGTGCCGCGCCACACCACCTGCGTGTAGCCCCCGCAGACCTGGCCGGGTGCGCACGCGTTGGCGCCGCGATCGTACCACCGCCGCTCGCCTACCCACGTGGCCACCGCGTCCGACGCGCTCCGGCGCCCGCTGCCCTTGAAGAGGTTCCTTCCGTAAATCCCGTCGGTGCCCCACGCCGCGAGCGGCAGCCCCTTGCAGTCGATCCGGAGCTCCTTGGCGGACCGCATGGCGTCCAGCAGCAGCGTCCCGTTCCACGTCAACGGCGGCACGCCCACCGCGGCGCGTGCGTCGTTGTGCGCCTGCAGGAACTGCCAGGAGGAGGGGACTGTGGGGGCCTGGACGGCGACGCCGTTGTCGCCGGGCACTGGGACGGCTGCAGCCGACCACACGGCGGCCAGTGCAAGTGAGAAGATGGCGAGGTAGCAGAAGGGAGACATGGTAAATCGTTGCGTGTTGTGACCTGTGAGCTTGGTATGACGGAGTTTGTAGAGGTGGTGTTGTCATTATATAGGATGAGAATTACGTTAGTTGTTCTTGTGTTAATGCGAAGCTTTGATATCTGATTAATGGTTTATATAGATCTGCTGGGGTTATATATCTCGACATGAGTGAGTTCTGTTTTCTAGAATTTAATACTTGTAGTTACGAGTAAACGAAGTATAGACTGTTAACATCTTGGATTTTTTTTTTTTTGAAAAAGCGTCTAGGTCCGTTTAGATCTCTGGATTGGAATTGGGCAATTGGAATTAGAGTTCCAATTCCAATTCAACTAGAGTTTTTGTGTTTCGTTGGCGAAGAAAACTTAGCGTCGAAATTGCCCAAGAAATTGCATGAGCCTACTGGAGTTGGAAACCGACGAGGATGTCCGGAGGAGTCGCCGGCGATGGGGGAGAAGAGGCGTCGGCACCGGCTACGAGGACAAAGGAGATGAGGAGGTTGAATGGTTCAGGTGAGGGGCATGGAAGGTCAATTTGTACGATTCAGGCCTAATGACTCACTGAATTGGGGGTCTCCCATCTCAGTTATCGTCCAATTCCCGTGGAAATGGGCTACAATTCGAATTCCATTTCCAATTCTGGAGAGCGTTCAAACACCTGAAATTGAGGAAGACCAATTCCAACTCCCCGATTCCTGCTCAATTCTGCAAACCAAACGGCATGATAGAATGTTTCGTTTACAGTACCTAGCGAGGTAAATTTCTTGCAATCGTAATACAAGAGAAATCAAGTGTTTTAAGTAACTACTTCGAGCATAGATTGGCTAGTAAGTGAATTGGTCCACAATGTTGATCTAGTGGTAACCAATAAGTGACCAGTTATCACGTGGAGTCTAAGGGCAGTCCTAATGTTTAAAACCATGACTAGTTTCTAATTTTTTAAGACACTATGATACAAACTACAGCTCCAATCCATAGTTTCTTCGTGTGGGATCAGATCAAATCGTGATCAATTATTTTCATCCCCTTTCTGCACATGCATTGGCTGTTTCTTCTAAGACACTATATTAAGAAACTAAGTTCGCTGCAGCGTATCTTTTGCTAGTTTCCTCGGCTTTGGACCTCGTGAAGAAATAGTTTCCTCATGAAGAAACCGTTTCCTTATCTCTCCTCTTTAATTACTATGCCATATCACCAAAATACTTACGTGGTAAATCTAGTTAATGTAAAAAACTATAGTATTGGGACTGCCCTAATTAACCCTAGGTAGAATACCAACACTCATCGAGGGAGCTCGATCGTCAGTTGTGACTTGTGAACCGTGTCATGCCTAAACCCCGCATCCTATCCTATATACCTATATAATTAATCTTTACTAGCTGAATTTTCTACCCTCTGGTGAAGCCACGTCATCAAAAATTCTTACCGGCGTTGGATCAAAATGTGCTGGCACCAATTTGCCTTCAATTAGCCCAGTCTAGCTTTCTTCGTTCCTGGCCGTTGGATTTAGCTTCGGCGTCAAACAGCCCAGCGCAGCGCTTGTTTCCTCCCACTGTTCCCCTTCCCTGCCTCCTCGCCTCCATTCTGTAACCGAAGCCTCCTTACCCTACGTTCTCCCGTCCCCTCTACCTCCTCAATCCCCATTCATCATCATCATCATCTCTCTCTCTCTCTCTCTCTCTGTTCCCTTTTGTTACTAGAGTACGATTCATCCTACTGTTCTACCTACGACTGCAGTTTACTGTATGGATAAAGACCCCGATTTATTATTCTTTTCCTTCAATTACTGTGTACAAGCGATTCCTTTTATTCAAGTCGACTGCCAATTTCCTTCTAATTCTTTGTAGGGTTGCATCGCTTTATTCGTTTTACTTCCAACTGTTTATGCCAGATCATTGTTCTGGTAAGTTGTCCGTAGGCCATGTTGCTATCTTGGGAGTTATCAGAAAGATAAACGTTTTGTTCACACCTGCAGGACTGTTGTTCCATGGTTTGTATTTGGCTTTCGCATACTGATCACAATGAGACTAATAATCTCTTATGTAAGACTCACTTTCAGTTTCTACCTTTCTTTCTATAAAAATGAAAATTAGAGCCCCACAACTATTTTCAGGTGTTGCATCATAGCATTCAGGGGGCGTTCGTTTTAGCGATGGCTTTTGACTTTTGCTGAAATTTTACTATAGCTGACTTATTTTTTTATTGTAGCTGAGTGTCATATTAGGCATAATTAAATTTAAAAAAATATAAAAATAAAAACGGCTCGCTAGTCTAGAGCGGACAATGCAAAGGAATACGAGAAAAAAAACGAAACGCAAAAAAACCAAAAAAACAAAAAAAAATCACTACGTGACAAAATTGCTACAGTAATTTCGTCGCTGCTACAGTGTTTTAGTCGCTAAACAGTGTTTTCGTCTCTGACTTGAGCGGTATAATTACTTACGCGAGAATCACCGCTGAAATCTCTAATTTCTTATATTTTGTTGAATGCAGCCTGCAGTTGCCGGTATAAACCAACATTTTCAAAAGATTTGATCATGAATTGCGATCATTCTGCATTCTGGATTAGGTTTGCTATGTTTTCACCTCCTTCCTAGTTCAGTGACACGGGCAGTCCCACCATAAATCAAGGGTATTCAAATGAATACCTAAAAATTTTGGTAAAAAATTCACTTTATATAAGGTATAATACATATATATACTAGTGGTTGGGCCAAATTCGACCTGCTCATACGTAGTCAACCAAAATTGGTGCTAGATCATTTTGGTCCATTTCTCTCTCCCAAGCCTAAATTGGCACCGGACACTGGACTAGATCCACTAGCCCACTGTTGTGATTCACACGACACACGGTAGAAATGCTAGATCTCACTCAGTCTCTTCTCTCACTCAACTTTCTCCTCTTTGGCTCCCTCCATCTAGCGGTGCAGGAGGCTTCTGGTCTTCTAGACTCTTGACTTCTAAAGGTAGGACTCAAGAGGCTGCGTCGGAGCGCTAGAGCGGCTGTCTTGCAAGTCACAAGTCATCTCGCCGTTGTTTGTCCTCCCCAACCCAACGACCACATGGTGGCATGGCCCTATATCTCTAATCTGGTAATCCCTCCATCTCCTTCTCCTCCTCTAGCGATCTCTGATTTGAAGCAAAAGTATGTGTCTAAATAAATACGTGAATTGTATTTGGCTTAAAGAAGTCAGACATCTATAATGATTTGAAAGTTTTGCATAGTAGTTGATTATATTCTGATAGCTGATGTATCAATTATTTAGAAACTATATAAGTGTTGTCAAGTCTTTCTTGTAGCTTGATGTGTTGAACACTTAGATGATTTGTTCCCCTTTGGAGTTTGGTTATTTGATCCATGATTTGTTTAGTTGTTTAGGTAACACTATTTAAGTTGTTTAGCTAGAAACCGTTCAACAAAGTATATTCATGATAAAAACACTTTTGAACTTCTGCTTACTGAACATAAAAATCTGACAAAGAGAATTGTCTTTTCACTTGATTAAAGCATCTCGTTGTGATTATACAACTCTATTGTAGAATTATTCAAATTTAAACTTTGACTCAGGTTGGTAGTTCCAAGGAAACAGTTCATTTCTAATTCTAGCCATCATGGTTAAAATTATTAGCCTTTAAGTTCTATTCTTCACTCATTGATGAAGTTGCTTCTGTTGTGTGCTTGTGCATGCATGATTCAGTCATGTTCATGTAGTAGCTCTAAAGGTTTGGTTCCTGTGAAATGGGCTATAGTTCAATACATTGCTTAGAATCTTCTACGCGTTAGTTTTTAATTATTTTGTAATTTTTATATTATTTAAGATGTTGTCTCTAGTATGAATAATTGTACTTTAATTTTCGCTATTGTGGACCTTTATATTTTCTATTGAACAATATTTTTGTAACTTCGAATACTCATCTTAAAATTTCTTGATCTGCCACTGTTCAGTGATGATGTATTCCTAAATTCATTTTATTCGGTTGATTCAGTTTTCCTCATGCGTGATTGTGTGCTAATTATTCATGCTCAAATCTAATATGTGCAACTCTAATATGTGCAAATATTATCTGAAATTGATGCTCAAATATGTCGTGTATTCAGATTTATCATGCCTTTATCTTCAGGGCTATATGATTACATTCTTTAATTTTGTTCAGATTTACAATGCACTTTTCTTTAGGACTGACAATAGAGCAGCATGGCTGCAAAGTACATGGATATCTTATAAGGCTTTCTATTTGTTTAAGTGTAAAGACCTGAACTTCCGATTTAGGCATCCATAGAGTTCATCTTCACAAAGATGTATCGCAGTATGTAGAGTAAAAAGAAAAGCGCGTCACAACGGGAAGAGATCGCCAACCAGCTACCGTCCAGTCTTCAGCTACAAAAATTGCGTACCTCAATTCCATCACATTCTAGCCACCAAGAATAACCAATAACCATTAGTGCCATCTACGTATTATTGCTGTCATTCTATCCTTTTGTACTCTTTACGTATCTGTTTCTTCCAAATAAATTTTAATATTTTGGTGGAAGAAAGCTTATTTGGCAGGAGATCTTTGAAGATTTATCAAGTTCTTGGTTGCCTTAGATATGGTTAGTAATGAAATTTGTTTTTTATTGCATCAAAATTTAGATCTAGCTAATTTTCGGTGACTGTTATATATTATACTTTGAAGGTCTAGCTAATTTAGATTTAGCTATCCTCAATGCATGTGGTATATATGTAGTAATAATTAATTAATTTAATTTTTAATACTAAGTTGTTATACATGTGCATAATATATGACCGAAACTGGATGTATACTGCGAACCGTGTGAGTGAAGAGTATATTAATGGCGTGTCTGCTTTTACAAGAGATACCGAGGAGGATATGTTGAATAAGAGGGTGGAATATATATATCGTCTATGCACAGACTGCGAGAATTTATAGATGTTTAAGAATCGAGAGCAGATTGAAGCGCACTTGATTCGAAGGGGTTTCAAAAAGGGGTATACATGTTGGACCAGTCATGACGAAGTCAATGATATGCCACCGGATAACATCGCCGGTGAAGTCAATGATATGCCGCCGGATGACATCGCCGGTGAAGTCAATGATATGCCGCCGGATGATATCGATTATAGTTCAGATTCGGATAGGCTGCACGATGATAATCTGGATCAGATGCTTCGTGATGTAGAAGAGAACTATGATGAGAGAGAATATGTTAAATTTCGGGGCTATGGAGGACTCGGAGAAACCTTTGTTCACGTGCTGCAAGTCAAAGTACACGAGGTCGTCAGTTGTGCTTGAACTGTTGAAATTGAAGGCAACAACGGTTGGTCTGACAAGAGTTTCATGACGCTGCTAGGTCTTTTAGCAGATGGTAATCACTATCCAAGTATACTTATGCAACCTGACAAGTTCGTTGATTATGGATCTGTTCTTGTCGCGAGACCTCGATTTCGGAGTGATAGAGCAATAAAAAAATACAATGTTACCTTCTAAGTGCAAACACAATGTAGATCTTTTGTAATTGTGTATTTGTTAATGGATATTTTATTTTATTTTAATTAATTAATTTACGAAATGGATGTTTTATGTTTGTGAAATGAATTGAGATGTGAATTAGATGTTTTATGTTTGTGAAATAAATTGAGATGTGAATTAGATGTATACATGTACATGTTGATCTGCTTGTTTCGGAGGGCATGAGTAGCATTTCTTGAGGCTAGCCAATAAATGAAATAGATTTAAGGGTAGAATGAATATCACAGACGGTTTTAAGTAAAAGCATGCGTGATAACTGATAATCGCATACGATTTTAACTAAAAACCATCTGTGTACGTTTCCATCACAGATGATTCTATATATAGAACCATTTGTGATAGTTCTTTTCACAGACGGTTCTAGTTACAAACCGTCTGTATTGTTTTTATCATAGACGACTCACAAACCGTCTGTGATAACTTTCGATTATCACTGACCCATAAATTCAGACGGTTCAGAAAACTGTCTGTGATGACGTTTTTGAACCGTTTATGATGATAATTTCTGTAGTAGTGTGTGGGCAAATACATAAACTTATCCTGAAGGATTCTATCTCGTAGGCTCTACATAAAGACCCCATTGTACTAAAAAAATGTCAATAAAGCATTGGCCCTACAATTTCCTCTCATCTCTCTCGTGTTCACTATTTAAAGATTGAACGACAACTCCGATTTCTCAGTGTTACCTTTGATATAATCAATTGAATATAAAAGTATGTAGTAGTGTTTTTTGTTAGTTTACGTTCTGCCTTCCACGGCTCACATGTTTTCGAGTTTCCCTGTCATGCTATAGAGTTTTCCTCGGATGCATCCAATTGAATCTGTAATCGGAGTACGGACAACCAATGTCAAGCTTTAGGTTATTTAGATATATACCACTCTAAAGTTACTCGCTTGAAATATACCATTGTAAAGTTTTTCTTCAACATATAGCACTGCACAGTGTCCATTCTTTGAAATATGCCATTATAAACAATATAATACCATAATACCTATGCCTTCTTACTCCTCCCTTCTTCCTCGTTGCATGCTACCCATCCATGGCAGCAACCCATCTAGTCCTAAATCGATGGCCGCTGGTCACCAATTTGCTAACTAGCTGTTGATTTCAAGCTTCAAGCATGCGCAAATCCAAGGTGGCAAATGACAAAGGTGCCATTCCAACCTGTGTCAACTTCTAGCTTCCTGAAGCTGGAAATGGGTAGGAATAGGTGGGCATCTGCGGCAGCTTTTGAGAAGCCGCTTTTCATGCGACTGTAGCCTCTGCAGACTGAAAGGATAAGATAGAGCACTAACACTTTGTGCGCATGCTAGCTCTCTCGCTACATTTCCCCACACCCCAATCTCACTCTCTCCCCCACTGCCCTCCATTCCCCGATCTAGCTGTGCCCACCGGTGTCCATCACCCCATAAGCTCAGCGCCCTCCAGCCATCGTCCACGGCCTCCGCCTTTCCCCCTTCCTCATCCACGGCATCCATCTCCATCTCCCCTATCGTCACCGCCATCCCTACCTTCGGTTAGCTCGCCTCCACTGAATCCTGCTAGGAAACTCTTACGTTGTGTTGTTGTGCGCCTCGATTGCCTACAGTCCCATCAGATCGAGCGGCCCTATCGTCGGTTCCAGTTGCCACGCTAAGGTATGTTGAAGATGCTTCTAATTGGTTGAAGATGTCATTTCTTCCTTTCGATTTGTCACTTTCAATTTTCATCCTCAGTTCTTGCCCCCGATTTGTCGAAGATGCCATTTCTTCCTCTGATTTGTTGAAGATTCCATGTGTTGCTTGGATTTGTTGAAGATGGCATTTATTGTTGGTCTCTTCATTGTGTTGCTTGGATTTGTTGAAGATGGCATTTATTGTTGGTCTCTTCATTGTGTTGCTTGGATTTGTTGAAGATGGCATTTATTGTTGGTTTCCTCATTTCTTGCTCGGATTTGCTTCTCCCACATTAGCATAGATGGACAAGGCTACGACTACCTGGGTTGCAGACAACACGTGTGTTATCCTGGAGATTTTCATAGAGGAGGTCGCCACGCACAACCGGCCTTTTAAGTGTCTCAATACAAAGGGTTACAACAACCTTTGATGGAAATTCGTCGAGTGCATCGGCTAGACATACCTACAAAAGCAAATGAAGAATAAGTAGGACAGCCTCAAATGGAATTACGCCACATGGAAGACCTTGAAGCAACACGCATCACTAGTGGAAGGCATAGATGAGTGTCATGTGTTACCTTCGTGTGTTATTACATGCTCTACACAACAACATTGCTTAGTTCTTGCTTGCCTATTTTTCTGGTTTTTGCAGGGGAAGGCTGTCATCCTTAAGTTCAAGAAAGGTCCCCTTGAAAATGAGGATGTGATGAACATTGTGTTCGACACCATGACCTGCATGAATGAGCACTTGTTCGTGCCCGGTGCTGACACACTGGACTCAAACAACCAAGAGGAGATCCCCTGACATGCACAGTGGCAGTGCTAGACCGTCCCGAGGCAAGCGACCACGACTATTCTCGCCTCCGTCCACCAACAACTTGAAGACAAAGGCCATCGACCGTAACGCTGAGCTTAAGTGCCTAGTTGACATATAAGAGAAGATGAACACCATCGGCACACGTGCATCGAGTGTGCGCACCCCTTCCCCTATGCGCAACCCAGTGAGGAAAGAAATGGCATGGTTAATGACAATGGTTGAGGAGTCCGGTGCTAACGAGGATATCGATGAGCACTACTACACCAGTCAACTCTTCATGAAGAAAGAATGACACAATAGTTTTATGGTGGATGTGAGGACATGGGACCAACTGAAGAACTATCCTTGAACTATGTCATTTATGCTTCTATCGCTGTGCCATGTTGTGCATTTCAGTTTGGACATTAGTTTGAGTTTTTTTACTACATAAACTACAATTCGTACCTATGTCATGCACTATGTAATGTTATGTACTATTTGTTTCAGATCATTCATGTTATTTGATAATTATGTGATGTTGTTGAGTCAACATTTGGGGTTAAATTCAATAATTTAAAGTCCCTCGTTTAAATTTGACAACTGAACGTCCCTCGATTACTCATTTCATGCAGAGATGAGTGAGACAGGCAATGGCGGTGGAGACAGCGACGACAAAGAAGGTTCCATTGGCTCTTTCGTGTTGTTGGCCTATGTTGCCTTTGCATGTCTGTATGATGACGCAAATTTGTCATCTAAGCCTCTGCCAAGAATTCCTATCATGACCGAAATTCAATGGGTAGAACTGCAACTGGCAAGCGATCAATAATGCTATGAAATGTTCAGGATGTGTAGGTCAGTGTTTGATAGGTTGCACGACACTTGTTGCCAACTATGGCCTAAAGTCTACTATAGAAGTTTGCTCTAAAGAAGCATTTGCATTGTTTTTGTGGATATGTGGAGTGCCTTAGTCTAACAGATAGGCTATAAACTGATTCGAGCACTCAATAGGAACTATTAGCAGAAAGTTGTCACTTGTGCTAAAATGCGCTAAGATTAGCTGCAGTGAATATTGCAACTGCTGGTGCAAGTCATGGTTTCATTCGAGAAGTGAGCTAGGCATTTCAACAGGCACAGGTACATCAGTTAGAATGTGCTCGCAGTCTGTAACTTCGATGCCTGATTTACTTTTGTATGTGCAAGATAGCTGGATCTGCATGACACACATGTACTCTCGAAAGACTAATGAAATATGGAGAATAGTTCCCACATCCACCTCAAGGTACGGTCATTGAATGTACGATCTATCATGTACTGTTATACATACATAACACAAAAATGATATTTCCTATATGGTTCTTGCAGGTAAGTACTACCTCGTTCTAGGTATCCAAACAAGCCGAGGTATCTAGCTTCATATCAGAACCATAGGTATCATATTTCATAGTTCCAAAATAACAGTCACCCCGACATGATGTAGGAGGTCTTCAACTTCTATCACTCCCCCATGCACAACATTGTCGAGCGCGCATTTGGTATGTGCAAGATGAAGTGGTGTATTTTGGATAACATACCTAGCTACAATGCACGCAAGTAGAAGGCGATAATTGTCATAACGATGGCATTGTACAACTTTATTTTGGACTACGAATTGCCTGAGAATTGATTGACTTAAATTTTGGTAACCTAGTAGGGCACGATGGAGGGAATGTAGATCTAGGACAAGGCATTGTACCCTAAGTGTCATATGGTGCAGATTCTATCAATATGGACATAGTACGTGACGTGATTGCAACGCCATTGGCGGCTTGGCATAGGTACCATCATGGCCTTCTAGAATTATTCTTCTATATATATTACAAATGTCCACGTGACACATGCAATGTTGGTAATCCACTTTGTATGTGAACATGGACCCAATGTTCTTCAATGGTTTTGTTATGTACCACATCCTAAAGTATCCGATACAACCCTTTAAAAATCAGCTTAGCAAAAAGCCAATAGCTGAATTGAACACCCCTAGATTCACTTGTGGCTTCTTATAGCCACTACAATGTCATTTCAGCCAAAAATCAAAAGCCAACATTGGAGCAGGGCAAAAAAACGGCCACATAAATCAATGGCTTTTGAGCTCACTTTCGTCGATCCCTTTTGTCTTTTTTTCAAAATGGGCAAGATGATTGCCCTATCTTAATTCACAGAGAGAAGAAAAAGCGTACACAAAAAGAGAGTTTACCAGAGACAGTAGAGAGGAGAGAGGTGATCGGCCCATGTCTAGCGCAAGAGAAAAAAATTAGGAAGTTACAGTGCTGAAAGAGAGCTCTACTAGACTCTTGGCCCCCGTTAGGGCCCAGTCTGAGGCCTCTGCTTTTATGGCTATGATAAGGTGCATCGCGGTCATCCATGTTACCCTAAAGATTCGGGTGTTCGTTTCTTTCCATAAATTCCAAGTGACAAGCAAAACAAGCACATCCATAGCTTTTCTCAACGCTCCTGGCATGAGGACCACTGATTCCCATCAGTCACGCACCGAGGCGAAGCTCCGCCAAGTAGTGGGAATCAAGGAAACACAAGCAGTCCACTACATAATGGAGGTCCAAATTCTTTTGGTGTAGTTACATTTGGTGAGTAGGTGGATGGGGAATTCTGACACTTGTGTGCACAAGGGGTAAGTGAATTGGTTGCACCACCCTCTCATATGTAGGTGATCCGCTGTCCAAAGCCTATTCTAAACAGCTAGCCAAGCGAAAACTTTGTATTTTTTAGGTGCCCAAGTTTTCCGGATTAGAGGGTTCATGGTGGTGTTTTATGGCCCCCATGAATTGCACTTTATAAGCAGAGGCCGCAGTGTATTCCCTATTGGTAGTTACCTTCCAGGTAATGCTGTCCTCCAATCCCTCCTATAGGTTGACCACTGAGATGTGCCCCCAGATAGCAACTAGCTTCTGAATGAGCTGTGGTGTCATACCAGCTGCCAATTGAGCTCTTGCAGACACGCACTCCCTGTTAGCGCCACTTGAAGTGTGCGATTCTTTCTCCTAGAGGCCCTGAAGATAATTGGTGGAATATCACATAATCTACTTCCTGCCGCCCAGGTAGAGCACCAGAAGGATGTCTTCATACCGTTGCCTATCACTATGGAGGTGGACGTAGGAAAGAGAACCCGATCGTGATCATCGCACGGGGTTCCCATTCCTTGCTAAGGTTTGGTTTGCGGTCCCCATTCATGCCATAGCCAACGAAGTCTCAAGGCCCTAGCGAAGCAGTCTAGGTCTAGGAGGCCATATCCCCCCAGGTTTGTCAGTCTACAAATTGTGCCCAATTGACCTTGCATTTGTCGCCCATTAATAGTTTTGACCTGGCCCAAAGAAATCTTCTTGTGCACATGGTAAGAGCTTTGAGCACACTTTTTGGTACCATTATGGTGGTCAGGATGTAGGTCGACTGAGTTGTCAGGACAGATTTCACCAATGTCTTCTGACCTACAAGAGTCAATAGCTTCCCACGCCAACTTGCTAAGTAGCTCATAAATTTGTCTTCTAGCAACTGGAAGTCAACCTGGTAAAGTCTTTTAATCGAGAGCGGTAGGCTGAGGTGCCTCAAAGGGAAGGAAGCCCGCTGGGCCAGAAGGTCATGCAATATGTCGTGCAGGTCAATGTGGTCGTAGGTGATTGACACCACTTGGCTTTTCTGACGATTGTTGTGCAAGCCTATCGTTTCGCCAAAGTTGCATAAGATCTAGACTAGAGAGTGGACATCGTCTTACGGCGGTGCTAAGAAAATGGCAGCATCATCCACATATAGGGAGGTTCAAAGGGTGCCCGTATGGCCTCCCAATGGTTGTAAAAAATGGATTTTCGTTGCGATGTTGAGTATCTTTTGCAGCAGGTCGATGGCTAAGATGAAAAGGAAAGGAGATAAAGGATCATCCTGCCTCAAGCCTCTGCGGTGTTGACGTTAAGGAGGACCCTAGCAGTGGCAATCGAGAGTAGGCATGAGACCTAGTATCTCGAACGGGATGGGAATCCTCTTTTTTGAAGAAGGGAAAGCAGGTAGTCCCAATGGACTAAGTCGAAGCCTTTTGCGATGTCAAGTTTGAGGAGGAGTGTTGGGGTTCTATTTCGGTGGTATCTTCTTGGTAGGTTTCGGACATAAAGGAAATTGTCCTAGATGTATCTACCTTTGATGAAAACACTTTGCCTTTTGGAGACTAGTTCATTTAAGAAAGGTGCCAATCTCAATGCCAAGATTTTTACAATAATTTTTGCAACACTGTGTATGAGGCTAATTGGTCTGTATTCCCTCACAGCTTGTGCTCCATCCTTATTTGGCAGTAGAACCAGAATATCTGTGTTTATGCAAGGGAAGTTTTTTGTTCTAAGATTGAAGAAGGCATGTAGGGCAACCATGAAATCATCCTTTATAACGTCCCAGCATGCGCAGTAGAAGGTTCTGTTGAACCCATCAGGGCCTGGAGCTTTATCTGGTAGCATTCTTGGCTGTATGTGCCTCATTCTCAATAAAAAGGGGTAGCTAAGGATGCCAAATCTAAATGCGACAGTTGGAGGGCAACCCAGTTAAAGGAGGTTATTGTCGGCAAGCTTTGTCCCATGACTCTATGGAAGGGTCAAGTAGTGCGTTAGCTTTGTCCTCATGAGAGACGGCCTAGCCTTGGCCCGTCGCAAGGCACTGGATGAAGTTCTTTCTCCTTCGACAGTTTGTTCTTTTGTCACTAAGGAGCTGATTGAATATCACATTCATATATCAGAAGTGGTCATCAAGTCGTGGATCTACATGAGACCAGCCTGAGGACATGCCGCTCTATGCCCTCTTTGTCGACAGCGTCGAGGCTGCTGCCACAGTGCTCCTCCCTACCCTCGCACTCCTCTCAAATGCCACATAGCACATGCATCGTCAAGCTTGGCCTGTGGTAGTTGCTACTCCACCTTGGGTCCCCCAACCATTCCATGGACGACGCTGTGTCAATTGAGCTTAGCCTCTATCTACCTAGTCCACAGACGTGAATCGCGCCAAGGTGAGGTCAACCATGAAGGAGGGGAGGTGGAGCATATCACAAACGGTTCAAAAATATCATCACATACGGTTTTCTGAACCGTCTGAATTTATGGGTCAGTGATAATCGAAGATTATCACAGACGGTTTTCGAACCGTCTGTGGTGTAAATATCACAGACGGTTTGTAACTAAAAACCGTCTGTGAAAGCTATAATCACAGACGGTTTGTAACCCAAAATCGTCTGTGATATATCCATATCACAGACGGTTTGTAACCCAAAACCGTCTGTGATATATCCATATCACAGACGGTTTTAGTTACCAATCGTATGTGATATGGATATATCACAGACAATTTTGGGTTACAAACCATCTGTGATTATAGCTATCACAGACAGTTTTTAGTTATAAACCGTCTGTGATATTCTTTTCTACCCCTAAATCTATTTCTGTTTATTGGCTAACCTCAGGAAATGCTAGCCATGCCCTCTAAAACAAGCATATCAACATGTACATGTACACATACAATTCACATCTCAATTCATTTCACAAACATAAAACATCCAATTCACATCTCCATTCATTTAACAAACATAAAACATCCAATTCACATATCCATTCTTTGAAGTAAATGACACAAACCAAAGGTATCAAGTTCATTGAACTGGATACACCGGAGTGTGTCACTTGCTTCATACCCTTTGAAGGTCTATGTGGCATCTCTAACTATAGCTGACATCTCGGGTCCTCAATCTTAATTCAGAATTCAGTTTCGTCTTCTTCTTCGACCTAGGTTTTGGATCAAAACGTATAACTATTGGTGGACTTGCTTATGCAAGAATATATATATATATATATATATATATATATATATATATATATATATATATATATATATATATATATATAAACTTTTCTTGGAAAGGAATTCTGAGTTTGCCTCTCAACATCTTGTTTGGTAAATTATACATGGGTACACACAATATATAGTAACTTATACTAACTTGAGGCATGAAAGGCCAACTATAGTTGAGAGATAAACTATACATATAGGCCAACTATCAATTAAGACTAGCAAAAAGCTCAAGTATTAATTGACATTTAGTGCTCTCAGGAGTAGGGTTACTCAAGTATACATATACATATCTATGTTCATTAGCAACATATATATACATATACATATACATAACATTAATATTTAACAACAATAAGATTTATGAAACAACAACAATATATGTATACACATATTCAAGTATACATATACATATCTATGTTCATTAGCAACATACATATACATATACATATACATATACATATACATATACATATACATATACATATACATATACATATACATATACATATACATATACATATACATATACATATACATATACATATACATATACATATACATATACATATACATATACATAACAGTAAGATTTAACAACAATAAGATTTATGAAACAACAACAATATATGTATACATATATTCAAGTATACATATACATATCTATGTTCATTAGCAACATATATATACATATACATATACATTCCTAGGGCTCTGCTAAGTAAAAGCATTATTTTCAAGTGCCTATTCTTTCCTAGATATACAACATTACTTACATATCGATGGCCATTACTTAGATATACAACATTACTTACAATAGTAACACAAATGGACATCTCAACTACATCTAAATAACCGAAATTGAAGAAGGACTCACCGAGGGGATTCTGGCGATGTTAGAGGAGCTCGAGCGTGGACGGAGGCGGCCAACGGGCTCGAGCGTTGACGGAGACGGACGACGACGGGCTCGGGGGGACGGAGGCGGCCAATGGGCTCGAGCGTTGACGAAGACGGACGACGACGGGCTCGGGGGGACGGAGGCGGCCGACGACGGGCTCGGGAGGACGGAGGCGGCCAGCGACGGGCTCGGGGGGACAGAGGCGGCCGACGACGGGCTCGGGGGGACGGAGGCACCGGCAACGGGCTCGGGGGGACGGAGGCGCCGGCAACGGGCTCGGGGGGACGGAGGCGCCGGTAATGGGCTCGATCGGGAGAGCGACTAAGTCTCTGTGCTTGGTTGGTATTGCTAATAACTGCAGTGTACGCGCAAAACCCTAGCTGGGGGTTATATATAAAGGCTTATTACGGACGGTTCTATTTGAGAACCGTCTGTGATATGTTTTTTCACAGACAGTTCTAAACTGAGAACCGTCTATGATAATAAATATCATGTACGGTTCTAAACATAGAATCTATTTGTGATAGTTATACTATCATAGACGGTTCTAAATCGAGAACCATCGTGATAATATAACTATCCCGGACATTATACTATCCAGACGGTTCTAAGTTTAGAACCGTGCATGATATTGATTATCACAGATGGTTCTAAACATAGAACCGCTCATGTAATAAGCAAACCCAAAGATAGTTGTTAATATAACTACACCACACCAACCAGCATTCAATATGACCTCACAGAGTGTATTTCTTTACAACAGCTGGGTGTATTTTTTACAATAGCCTAATGAACATAGAGATATATTTGTATAACTCATTCTCAAAATTCACCTATATATCACACATTTTCACATATACATAAATGCAAATTCACAAATACTTCACACACATGCATTGTTGTATACATAAATGCCAATTCACATATACATCACATACATGCATACATATATTATATACATAAATGCAAATGCCCACATATATGTCGCATATTCTCATTCCACTTGCTTATTTCCTTTAAAAAAAATAGCCCTTCATGATAATCAATGCGTACGTAACTAGTTTCGTCATGTTATCTGTTGTCAACCTTTATGCCATTTCCAAAATGAGGTTACTCGTCAAATTGATTGTATTCTTCATCGTTCACTACATTCTCTATTCCGATAATTCTCCTTTTTCCATGAAAAACTACATGGCACTTCTTATTTGCTGGGTCGATTACATAGAAAATTTGAACAATTTGATTCGCGAGTACGAATGGTTCGTCTTTGTACCCGACATGTTGGAGGTCCACGGTAGTGACACCGTACTTGTCAACCTTGACCTGTGGGAGATGCACCCAACGGCAGCGAAATAAAGGGATCTTGAAAACCACGTAGTCGAGCTCCTAAATCTCTTCTATCAACCCATAGTACGAGTTTCTCAACCCATCGGTACTGAACGCATCTATACAAACACCGCTATTCTAGTTAGTGCTCTTTACATTCTGAGCCTATGTATAGAATGTGTAACCATTTATGAACAATGAGATGGATCACGATATCGAAAAACGAAGGAGGAAAATACATCTCAAGATGACATAGAGTCATCACCACCTTGTCCTGCAGAGCATCTAGTCCTTTGGGATCGATGATCTTCTGAGCAATTGCGTTAAAGAAATAACATAGCCTCATGATTGTCTCTCGGACTTTGACCGGTAAAATATTTCTAATTGCAATAGGGAGCATCTGTGTCATCAGCACATGACAATCATGAGACTTTATGCCATTTAATTTCAAATTTTGCATCGAAATAAGTTTCTTCACGTTGCGGAGTAACGGATGGAACTTTGACACCATGCAAGTCTTGCACGATTCTGTTTTTTCGGCTTTGGACCAGTGTAACACGCATGGGAAGATGCGCTCGTCCATTATCTGTTTTTCTCGATGCTAACTCGGGCGATGTCCATATCGGCCAAGTCAAGCTGCGCGTTGGCGTCGTCCTTTGTTTTATCACGAATGTTCAGAAGAGACCAATCAAGTTGTCATATACATTCTTTTCTCGTGCATGACATCGATGCGATGTCGAACATCTAGGTACTTCTAATAAGGTAAGTCCCAAAATATTGATCTCTTCTTCCAGATGTTCTTCTCACGAGCCCTCAATTTACTTCCCTTTCTGAGGACAACATCTAAATCATTAATCATATTATAAACCTCTTTTCCGCTTAAATACCTTCGAGGTGAACCGTCCTCCTTCTCTCGTGAAATTGTTTCTTCATCTTGCGGTATGGGTGAGCCCTTCGAAGCAATCGGCGGTGATGCATGTGCATGGTTTTGCGTGAGTGTTTCAGTCACACACTCTCGGTACCATCTATGCAGTGAGTACAAGCTTTGGCACCTTTTGTACTCTGGTCCGACAGGTTAGCAAGGGCAAGATAATCATTTATAGTGCAGAACAATAAGGAGCGCAAAGTGAAGTTCTCTCATTTGTATGCATCCTATACTTGTACCCCTTCGTTCCATAGTACTTTTAGATCTTCCACCAACGGTGCTAGTATCATTCCTAGGTTGCTTTGGCCCTTGGATAATTATCGACAGCAAAATATACTTTCGCTTCATACACAACCAATAAGGAAAGTTATAGATGCAGAGAGTCACAGACCAAGTGCTATGTCAGCTGCTCATGCTATTGAAAGGATTCATTCCATCTGTACTCAATCCAAACCTTATATTCCTCGGTTCTACACCGAAATCTGCAAAACTCTTATCGATGTTTCTCCACTGGCTGGAATCAGCAAGGTGTCTCAACATTCTATCCTTCTTACACTCCTCCGAGTGCCAACGCAATGATTTGCCTCCTTTGGATTAAAAACGCTTCAAATAGGAAATTATAGGAAGATGTCATGCCACCTTTGCGCCATTAACATCGATTGATTATTATGTTTGTATCGGGATGCATTGCACATCGGATAGACATGCATGTATGCATACTCTTTCTGATAGAGGATACGATCGTTCGGATATGCATGTATTCTTTCTAATTCCATTCCCAATGGACAAAGAATCTTCTTGGCTTTATCGTGGTTTTAGGCAACTCATTTCCCTCCGAAGCACGTCCGCTAAAAGACCTAATAGCGCCTTGAAACTCTTGTCGGATCAATCTGTTGCTTGCCTTCAATTTCAATAGTTCAAGCACAGCAGACAACTTCGTGTACTTTGACCTACAGCACGTGAACAAAGGTTTCTCCGAGTCTTCCATCAAGCCTCGGAATTTAATATACTCTCTCTCATCATAGTCTCTTCTACATTCGTAGTATCCGATCCAGTTGTCATCGTGCAGCCTATCCGAATCGAACCACAATCATTATCGGCGGCATATCATTGACTTCACCGCGATGTCATCGGTGGCATATCATTGACTTCACCGGCGATGTCATCCGCAGCATATCATTGACTTCGCCATGACTGGTCCAACACGTATATCCCTTTTTGAAACCCCTTCGAATCAAGTGCCCTTCAATCTACTCTTGATTCTTAGGGCCTGTTTGTTCCAGCTAGAGATTCTGAGTAGCTAGCTGGTCTGAGTAGCTAGCTGGCTAGGCTGAGTAGCTGGCTAGTCTGAGTAGCAGCTGGTCTGAGTAGCTAATCTATTTGGCATCTTAGATTCTAGTCGTGCACTGGTATCTGATAGATGTATTGACCAAATACCCTTAGGTGAGTTGATGTCCTGATTATGTATTGATAGAAGAGATATCCATGCTGTAAATTTGTATTACTTAGTTCAAATATTGAAAAACTAATATTAAAATTTCATGACAATAAATTTGACTCTAAATCATAATTTTAAATATTAATATGGATAACTACTATATCTCCATATAAAAGGAACATACAAAAGGTATTCATAGACATATAAGGTGCACATATCAGCGTTCAAAGGCATCACAGTAAGCGTTCAAAGCGAGCAAAAGAAGTTTGAGAAGTCGACTTATGGCTCAAAATAATCGCTAATCAGTAGACAAAAACGAGAAGAGATCACCAACAATGTCTACAGCATCTGCACAACCACTCAATCCAGTGTTAAACATAAGCAGCTCGTAGCTAACAAATGCAAGCTTATTCACCCTAGAAGCTTTTAGAAAAGTAACATTTTATCCTGAGACATCCATATATAAAAACTATAAAAGTTAACTGGTGACCTGTGTTCCAGATAACAGAACAACAGTAACAACAAAACAACATTGGGCCACTTGAAATCATTTAGAAAGATTTCACGGAAATAATATCATCAACACATCGAACTCAGAGCATAATTCACTGCATTAACTGGAGCATAGAGAATTCAAGCAAGTCCTAACAAAATGAATGATATCCCAACGAGTTTTTGATGATTTGCCTGATAATTCACAAAAGCAGAAAAAATATAACATGGAGATAACACTTTGGTTTCCATTGTACCAAGAAAACTATCTCAAGCGAACAGTTATACACCATGATCCACACTGAGAACATGTCTGATGACAGTGCTGACAAAAGGGCGAAAAGAACAATGGAACACAGCTTCACTGGATCTCCATTGCTGTCCAATCAAGTCCTCTTTAGATGGCCATTAGTTCACCAAAGTTGCACATTAGGAAGATGGATCCAGCAAATAGACCACCAGCCTTTATCACCTTCTGTAACAAAAAACAAACAACATTAGTTTAGTTAGCATCAAGAGGTTTATCTACCAACAAGGGATGTCCTAACAACAAAAAAGGCTTGATATCAGTATAAACTCTGGTTAGTTATATTTTAACCGAATCAAAGGTCCAACACATTTACAGTATATATGTCATAAACATCTGAATCTGCTCAAGCAGCGGAAGAATATATTTCACACTAACCCAATTCTCCTTTCCTCCTTGTTAGAGAACTTAATTCAACAAAACCAAGAATTAATAGTTAAGCTTTGGCAGGTTCAGACATGAATCAATAGACAGATGAACATCTGTGGTTATTATAGACAGGGTCAGTTCCATCCCTGCCTATCTCTCCCTACACATCATACCTTGGTGGGCGGTGGCGGGTTGGGTGGAGGAAGGAGGCGCTGGGGAGGAGGAGTAGAAGGGGGGCGGGGGCGGCGGATCTGGGCAGGAGGACGAAGGGGGCGGCGGAGAGGCGGGGAGAGATGGCATCGGGGGGGAGAGGTCGCCGGGTGGGGGGCGCCGGAGGGAGGAGGGACACGAGGAGCGTCGATGTAGGGAGGAGGCGACATGGAGGCGGCGGGGTGGGGAGGGCGCGGCGGCAAGTGGGGGTGGTGGAGGCGTGGGAGGAAATGTATGAGGCGGCGGTGGGGATCTCAAAAGGAGCCGCGGGTGAGGGGCGGGCGGGAGACGGCGGACGGGGGAGGAACGGGGGCTTTGAGGTGGATCTAAGTGGGGCGCGCGGGCGGCAGTGACTTTGAGAAGAGGCGAACGGGGGGCTCTGGGGTGGATCGCAGGGGGAGACGCACCGGGGGGCATCCGGGAGGGGCGACAGGGGGCTCTGAGGAGGGGGGCGGAGGGGAGGGGGCGACGGGGGGTTTTTGTCTAATAGTATTTGCGGGTAATTTGTACAAACTTCAAGTGGCAACATCCCGCAGAATCTGTGAGAAGCTCAGCTTTTGCAGCTTCTCAGTCCCAATACAACTGTGTCTATCCAGATTTTCAGATTCTCAGTAGCTAGACTGTTTGGGAGAGCTTTTGGTTACTAGAAGTAGCTATCTTGCCTAGAATCTAAAACAAATAGGCCTTTAAACATTTTTAAATTCTCGTAATCAGTGTATGGACAATACATATATTCTACCCCCTTATTCAACATATCCTCCTCGGCAGCTCTTGTAAAAGCAGACACGCTATTAATGTACTCTTCACTCACACAGTTTGCGGTGTACATCCAGCTTCGGTCCTATATTATACACATATATAACAACTTAGTATTAAAATTAATTTAATTAATTATTACTACATATATACCACATGCATTGTGGCTAGCTAAATCTAAATTAGCTAGATCTACATTTTGATATTGCAACTAAAAATAAATTTCATTACTAACCATATCTAGGGCAACCAAGAACTCAATGAATCTTCAAAACTCTCCTGCCAAATAAACCTCCTTCCACCAAATTAAATGGCCTGAAAGCCTTCCGCCCCCAGCTGCAGCACTAGTTAGATCTGGATCGAAATGAAGACAGATGCGATCTGAGCAGCACAATAAATATATAGTAGAATTATCACAGACGGTTTTTACGAAAAAACCGTCTCTGATAATGGATTATCACAAACGATTTTTTCTTAAAAATCGTCTGTGATAGTCTGGAATAGCACAGACGGTTTTTCAGTAAAACATTAGTGTGCTAATGCTAATGCTAAGCTTAGAACATTAGTGTGCAATGGAGACCACGCCATGTGTTGCATTCCTATTTGTTTTATGCCCTTCTCTCTCCTCTTTTTGCTTCATGCAGTGGAGCCTAGCATCCTCGTCAGCTGTTGTTCTCGCATGATGATGTGGCGGCTATAGCGCTTGTACGAGACTATTATCTATTTTATCTTTATCTAGTTCTGTACGGAGCTAATTATATTTTTATTATTTATTTTATTCGGTATTCATATTGAGGGGGCGTTCGTTTTAACGATAACTTCCGGCTTTTAGCTGAAATTTCACTGTAGCTGGGTTTTTTTACTGTATCTGATTTGGTTTTTTAGGTATAATTAAATTTAAAAAAATGTAAAAAATAGAAAAAAATATGTTAGCCTATTACGGACAATGCAAAAGAACACAGGAAAAAAAGAAAAATCTAAAAAAGCCTAAAAAATCTAAAAAAATTCAGAAAAAGATGAATTACTAAAGAGTGAAAAAAAACTAAAACTGAAAAAAAGCTGAAACAGCGAGTCTAATCTATTTAATTTGTATTGATCCACGCACCTTTATACGTGACTATGCTGGTCTACAATTCATTTATGATGCAAGGACCATCACCATCGATGTCACAATTATGCGTGACAAACAGGGTCGTCCGGACAGCACGTTTCACCATTCAGTTCCACATAATGCACGGAAAATCACTTGTACAAGCAATCGCTTCCACTACCCTACCTATCAAAATATTCTAGATCAGAGCATGAATATTGTCAAAAAAATCATCTACATGATGAGGACACGCACATATCATTTCTCCACTTTTGATAGGAAGAATATTCCTGGTGGATGGGATTACTATTCTAATATGAATTTCGAAATTCTTGGTGGTGTCCCATCATCGATTACCATTTTCTTTGCAACTTTACACCATAACTATTTTTCAGAACAATTGGTAAATAATTATTTTCCAATTGTTTTTTCTGGGCATGCATGTATCACGCTACGTAATGTTGGGACATACATCTACCAAAAACTCTTACAATTAATATAAGCTAAAGTGTATATAAATTGACTACATAAAAATAATACCATTGTATTTATTTTTAAAAATAAGTACATAATATTATTTTGCTAGTATATTTCGTTAGTTAAAGTTTTACACCGAAGACTCTGAAAAATCAAAACAAGTTATATTTGTGAACAGAGACTATTTAATTTCTTTTACACCGCAAACTATTCACTTTCGCATCGCACAAAATATTACGTTGCCCATCGTGGCCCAACTATGTTGGGCCTAATTAAGTTTCTTTGCAGCTCAATCTCTTCAACTAACGCAGCCCAAGCTCCTCTGACATCGCCCAACAACGTTGTCGTGACGCAATTCGTATCATGTAGAACATAGTTTAAAAAACCAGACTGGTCCTCGGTCCGAGCGTGAGGAAGGGGGATGTCGCGTCGTACAACCAGCAGCACTCTCGTGCGAGTGGTCAAAAGGCATCTCAAAGGCCTTTAGACTAGGGTCCAGGCTTCGCGAGAGTACAGAGAGCAAATCTTTCTTGCGCAGGAGAGAAACAAGACGGAGGCACATGAGACCAGAAACGAATTTTCGACGTTTGTAATACCTGTAGCCCCGAAATTCTCGTACTAGCACCGGTTGCGAAATAATTCCATATCTGACCCCCCGACGCACCGCACGACTCGACCTCCGACCGCACGACTGCGAGGAAGCCGACGTGTGTCCGATCATGTGGTATCGGACCGCACGACCGGTGCTACAGTAGAGTCATGCAGTCCGGTAGCACGTTTACACTGTAGCACCGGTCGTGCGGTACCGGACCGCACGACCGAGCTGGCACTGCTGGGCGCGCGACCTCCTGTCCGACCGCACGTCCGACCGTATGTACAAAAAGATGTGTATGGAATTAATTTTTGAAATGAATAAAATTGTTTTTATGAAGTTGTATTTAGAAAATATTTACATGTATAGAATTAATTTTTGGAATGAATAAAATTTTGGATATGTATAGAATTAATTGTAGATATCGTATTTATATGTATATGTAAAGTTATATTTCCCCGAGCGTATAGAATTTATATGTACTTGTAAGGTTATATTTAGAATAAAAATAATTTTCGATATATGAAACGATGTTTGAAAAATATGAATTTTATGTACATTCTAGTTTACTGCTTATGTAATTTTGTTGTAATAACAATCTGAAAATATATTTGAAATATATTGGACACATGGAGTTTGATACTAATGCTTTCATCTTAATGTAATTATAAAAATGTGAAAACTGATACATATGATTAATTTTGGAGTTTGATTACTTACTTAAAAAGATATTTAAAATATTTGTAAGAATCATACTTCTGATAGTTTCGTTGTAGGCATTGCAATATAAGTAGGAGTTTGAGAGGTTTTTGTATTCCAATTATGCTTCAAAAGATAGGTGAAAAAATGACTTAGAAGAGTGCAATAATTGTGAGAAAATTTGTCCATCTAGACCAATATGTGAGGATCAAAAGTCATAATTATTCCTATCTCAGATTATGAACATATTAAAAGATATGAAAATCAGAAAAGTACTCAAAATTATGTGAAAGTTTGTGCATTCCAATTGATCTTCAAAAGCTAGCTGAAAAACTGACTTATAAGAGTCCAATAATTCTGAGAAAATTTATCCACATAGACCAATATGTGAGGATGAAAAGTCATAATTATGACTACCTCAGATTATGAGTGCATTAAAATATATGAAAATCAGAAAAGTGCTCAAAACTATGTGAAAGTTTGTGCATTCCAATTGAGCTGCAAAAGCTAGCTGAAAAAGTACCTTAAAAGAGTCCAATAATTCTGAAAAAATTTGTCAATATATACCAATATGTGAGGATGAAAAGTCATAATTATGACTACCTCAGATTATAATCGCATTAAAATATATGAAAATCAGAAAAGTGCTAAAAATTATGTGAAAGTTTATGCAGTCCAAATGAGCTTCAAAAGTTAGCTGAAAAAGTGACTTACAAGAGTCCAATAATTCTGAGAAAATTTTTTCATGTAGACCAATATCTGAGGATGAAAAGTCATAATTATGACTACCTCAGATTATGAGCACATTAAAAGATATGAAAATCACAAATGTACTTAAAACTATGCAAAGTTCTGAAATTTTAGCAATTTGTCAAAATGAGAAAAGTACAGATTGAAGTCATTTCATTTAGTTTTTGTACATTTGGATATTTAAGTCCTCATATGTCATATTATTTAATCCGTCTGAACTTGCATTTGGATATTTAAGTATAGATTCGAAGAAGATTGAAATGACAAGATGAACATACGATTTGTGTAGAAACGGTGGTAAATAAGAACATAAGCGATATTGAGGACACGAAGAATTGAATGCAAAGGTAAACATGAAAATAACACAGCGCACAAAGTTGCACGATAGAAAACAAACCGACACACTCCTCGATACATGTGTGCGTTGTTATGCGAACGAAAACAAACCCGAACACACACAACCTAATAACCGGGGCCATTCACGGACCAGCGCGAATAGCCCCACCTATCGCGTGGACCGGGCCATTTTCCCTTCCCGCGACCTCTGCGTCGAACTCTTGGTCGCCTCTTTTGCCTTGGCCGCTAGCTCTCTCTTCCTTTCGCTCTCTTTCGTGAGCTTCGTGCTCCCTACGCGTGCACACCTGGAGATCAGCTTGCGTCTCCCGACGTATACGTTCGGCCTGCTCTTCGTTTCGCCGCTTCGCCTCGCGAATCTCGGAGTCTCTTCTTTCATTCCACTCGTGGAAGTCGAGTCCATCGGTCGTATTGGTGGATCTCTTGGTCAATCCACTGCGATACCCACACGTGGTTCCGGAATCGCGAGTACAAAAGAAATGTTAGTGCGTACATGAAGCGAGAAGTAGTAGAGAGGAACACGCTGTCAGCGGTTCTTACCGGCTGCCGATAGGTGCTCATGTGCCAACGTCGGTCCGGATAGTCACTGGAGTAGTTTGCGCAACCCCAGTAGCGCATACCTAGGCTAAGATGCTGCTTCGACTTGAAGAACTTACATGGATCTTGACACCAACGGAGGAGGCCTCTCCCCTGGGCGGGTCTTGCGCGAACGCGTCGTTGGAACCGCCGGGATAGGGTCGGTGCGACGCGGATATCTTCTCTGGGAGCCGTCCTCTTTGCACGCACCGCCTTGGGCCCGCGCGCACTGCCCTCGCCTGCTCGTCGCGGGCCACCGCAGCTCTTGCTATGTCGCGAGTCTCCTCCCATTGCTTCTGCATCTTCTCCCACTGTGCCTTCTGCCTCTTATCCATCTTGAAAGTGTGGGGTTTGGATATCTCCAATCCCTTGCACCTCCTTATGTACGCTTAGGGGTTCGTATGGTGCGGTTAATTTTGAGCCGTGAAAAGATGCACCGGAATAAATGAAACTGTGTAGGGTTGGCCCCCCTCGTCTCGTCTCGTCATGCCTTGGCCTGTCACTACGCAGCTACTACGTCTTGTCTGCCACACTGCGCAAAGCCGGCTCGCCTCGTCTTGTCGATCGTAGCGAGCCACTATTTTCCCTCACTACGTAAAGCTGCAAGTCTTTTTCATCGCCATCGCAAAGCTGGCCTGGCTCGTGTTGTCGCTGCGTAAAGCAGGCCACTCGTCCCCCTCGCTGCAGAAAGCTGCCCAGTCTTGTGCTAACACCGAAGAAAGCCAGCTGGACTCGTCATGTTGCTGCGTAAAGCAGGCAACTCTTTCCCCTCACTACGCAAAGCTGCCTAGACTTGTCCTGTCACTGCACAAAGCTGGCCTGTCTCGTCTTGTCTTTCCCCTCACTGCAGAAAGCTGCGCAATCATGTCTTTGCAGTCTGTGGTCATTTCGGTGCGCATAGCTGGCCCCTTGCAGTGTTTGCAGTCGATGGCCTTGACCCGATTCGATGGCCCTGACCCGATGCGCACAAAAAATGACAAGGCCATGAAATGCCATGATGACACCTCCTCGGGCATCTGCCCTTTTCCATGCGCGTGCGCTCGAGGGCCCCTCGTGACTACCCTACCCTCGTGAACACGTGTCAGCTGTGTCATTTTCTTGGTTCCCCAGCCCCTACGTAGAGAACTCTTTAAATAGAACAAAGAAGTACCTTCTCCGTCATGCAGAAACATATCATGTCGAAAGCCGAGGGGCCAGTCGGATATGGGTCACCGAAGGAAGAACTTCCCTTGGAAAGGAGGGAGAACTTCGGTCCAAACTACCGCCTGATACCAAGCCAGCGTGCTCAACCCGCATGGCGAAAATGCAGACACAATGAGGGCGCGGTTGTGCAGGTCTTGGATGGCCCAGTCGTTGGCGGGCGACGTTTCTTCCGATACCCACACTCTGGGGTAGAAATTGCTAATAGTATAATTTTCATTACTGCTTATGGATCCTCCTTGTTAACCGTCCTAACCTGCAGATGGCGAAATGCGATTTGTCACGCTGGATCGACCCTCCTCATGAAAGGTATGTTGCCAACTACGTGAATACGTTATGGGAACAAATATTTGAGTTGGAGGAGCGAATCAAGACTCTCAACAAGGAGAACAATGACCTCCGCCAACAGATGCAACGTGAGAGGGGCAACGAGGAGGCTGTCATCCATGTCATTGCGGATGCGACAGCTTTGTCGTCTTCCACAACCGACATGCTTCAGTGCATCATTGGGCACCCACTTTACCTCCCCCGCCACAATTCGTTGTAGTGCATGTCTACCCGTGCACGAATGAAACTATGCACTCCGTGTTGAACTTTGAGATGTACTGCGTCGACGCCACTTCCATACCGCGAAGCGCGCGACACATACGAGCATGGCTTGTGCGAAGCTGGGGTTTGTTGCGGTGCAAGATGCTTTTTCATCAATCGTGCATACCTGCTTACGATCCCTTCTAATGTGACCCATGACGTACTTCTGCGTGAAGCGGATCTCGAACTTCTTGCTTAAGCCATCTATGATTTGAGCAATGTGGGAACGACCCTTCTCCATCTTCTTATCCATGTAGGCCTGCATTATCTCCGAGTATTGTTTGTTTTCGTCCAAGTGCTTCTTCGCCATCATGGTTCTATTCACAAAGTACCCGACAGTCTGGTTCCAACTCTCGTCCACAATTGTCGTGATCGGTAGGCATCTGACGCCCTTCAAGACACCGTTGTAAACCTCGGACATATTGGTCGTCATGATTCTATACCTTGCCCCTCCCGGTGTCATGTAACAAAGACCATATTTCCAAATCAAGTGCATTGGATTGAACCCATTGTGTGAACACCCCAACTCTTGTGGATCCTCCCTCTATCGACCCAGCTTCTGTTTGGACATGCTTGCTAGCCTCCTGATCGAGCTGCCTCCACAAGGTCTCAAACTTCCGCTTCAGTTCTCGCATACATAGTTTCTTGAACATCTTCATTAGGTCCTTACTACGGAACCTTCGTGGAAGTTCGCGCAAGATGCCTCATGCACCAACGGTTCTTGAGATCATTCCATCGAAGGAGGTGCGTCCCATTCTCGCATCATTCGCAATGCGGGCGGCAAGCTGCATTGCGGTCCGAGATGACACACACTTCGGGCGATCTTGCACTATGGCTTGCTTCACATTTGCAAGGAACCAAAGCGACTCTCCGTACTCTCATTCTCCACAATTGCAAATGCCACTGAGTAATGGCGATCATTTGCGTCGGTACCGCAAGCGCGGTGAGGATAGTACTCATGTATTTGCCCGATAGGAACGTCCCGTCCATCGTTAGCACTGGATGGCACCACCTGAACCCTTCGATCGCCTGATGGAAGGCCCAGAACACTTTATCAAGAATAAAACAATTCGGGCCCTCCGTAGGATGCACTCTCCCGCTCTGTTAATGTACGTGCCAGGGTTTGATTTTGCAATTTGCTGCAGCATTCTTGGAACCAGGTCGTATGCCTCCTCGTAAGTCCCAAACATACGGTGCAATACCTTTCGTTTCGCCCGCCATACCTTCTTGTAGCTGACTTGAAATTCCACCATATTCGCTACCTCTGCCATTAGAACCTTTGGAGAAATGGACACATCTGCCACGATGAGGTGGCTTACCAGCTCCGCAATATACGATGATGTCATGTTGCGGTGCCTATGTATTGGCCCCGTAAGCTCGCAACTATGATCATGTAGCACCGTTATCCGAAACACCGTGCGGCGCCCTTGAACCGTCAGGCGAACTTTGCCGAGAGCAGGACCCGTTGACACATTTCACAATGTACGTGTCCGGTTTGACTGTGCACCCGATCGTCCGGCTAATGTTCACGGCGTATCTAGCAATAGCTTGCTGGGCAGCACTCTTATTACTGAAGCACTGCCCCAAAATGAGTGTGGCCTCGCTGAACCCCCATTCTGCCTCCTCCGCCTGCGGCAGAACTAGGGATGCCGCTGCGTTGTCGTCCGATCACGGGCGACACGCGTCGCAAACATCGGTGGTCACAACACCACCCACCACCCTCCAATTGTACCTTCGGCCGCCATCGCCGCGTCCTCTCGGGCCGTGCTGCTTCCACATTCTCGTCCTCCTCGCTCCCCATTTCTTCCACCTGATCCGCAAGGTACTCATGACAGTTAATACGGGCGGGCCACCACCTCTCCCCCACAACTTCGTTGGCCTGAAAATTGTCCGCACGCCTCCTGAGGTCTTCATCACCCACTTCCTCGCCCACATGTTCTCCCGCAGGCACTACATCTTCACCAGCAGCAGCAGAACCAACCTGTCCGGATGATTCTGTCCTCTCCACAAACTCCACATACACCATTGGCTTGGCATATATCTCAGCATCAGGATTGCACAAGACCTCCATGTAGTTGGCCCATGATGCATCATTGGTCACCTTCAGAAGTTGCCACATGCTCTCCCCTGCATCACCCACCGTTGAGGCATAGAATGCCTCGATCTGTAACTTCTTTCTTGCGGTGTTTCGATCGAACGCCGAGCGGACACACCTCCGTAGCTCAGACAAGCTCATGGCGTTCAGACCGGGTGCCCGGATCATGGTCCGGTGACAATTTGACACGTCCGCCCCATACGGCCCGTCACGTACGAGACCACTGCCGTAGAATATGAACAAGTCTTGAATATCGGCCATGCCGTACCTAACATAAGTGCATAATCAACCATCTTAGTACACACCATGCAATAATCGTACCATCAAACCCCCACTACCGCATTATGAAAATAACAGTGCGGTATTTCGTACCTCTTCATATCGCGTACAAAATCGATTAGTATCTGTTTTGTATTTCTAAATCTACAATTTATTTCTAACTATTTTATTTCCAAATTCTACCATACATGAAATTACATATTCATTTGTTTTTTATTTCCATTTCTAATTCGTACGAAAAATACATTACAACGTTATTTTATTAACACTACTGTTCTGTATTAAGCTTGTTTCAAGTAATGCAAAAAAACAATTACTAATTTCTCTTCATTTCTTTCATAAAATTTTACTTAACGCTGGCTTCACTAACCAATTTCAATTTCATTTTTTCCCGATTAATGCCAAATTCCCATTACATAGTTTTCTTCCTTTCTTTTTTATATTTCACTTAATGCGGCTATCACTTACGAAATTGTACATAAATCAAAAAATTCATCTTTCTAATTTCATGTCCTTACTATATTTTATTTTACTATAGCTTCATACTACCTTCCTGGAAATTTACGGTCATTCACTAAGCCTACTAATTAAACAAATTGTCTCTAATCTAACTGTTGTTGCTATCACCTACAAACAAATTGCTCTAACATAAATATTTAATTTTTCAACACCTACACATGTAAGCATATATGTTCACCAAAAACTAACTACATTACAACACGTAACTTCAACAAAAAAATACGACATTATGTACACTACAATAAATCATGCATCATATGTGCATGTTTACCTACACATACACACTGTATCAAAGATTGGCTTATAACAACATTAACGAAACATGGTTTGAATAATTACGGGCTAATGACATTCACACAAAAATAGTTGCACGGGGGCAAAAATTACCTCTTCTTGAAGCTCGCGAGATGATCTACAACTTTTGTATTTGCAAAATCTGTTGATTCCAAACAAAACCAACTCAAAATCCTGAGTTCTCACTCTCTTTTTTTCCTCCCTTCACTCTCTCGCTCTGTCTTCAGTTCAACTGAACCGCTGCAAATGAATTTCTTCGCTTCTTTGTGAGCCTATACGCCTACGCTTTAAGTGCATTCGCATTCACGGAGAGGGCCATGCAAGCGTGTTGTAGATGCATGTGCACTAAAAACTGCTCGTGATTCCTTTCTAGCTTTCGGAAGCGATTTGACGCGAGGGAGATGTGCGTTAGACAGAGGTCGCGCGCCGCATGCCGGCTTCGGTCGTCGCGGTCCGGTACCGCACGACTTCATCAGAACACCGGTCGTGCGATCAGGTATCGCCGACGACGGACGCGTCCAGCTTCCTCGCGTCGTGCGCCGAGGTCGAGTCGTGCGGTGCGTCGGGGCGGATCTGGAATTATTTCGCAACGGTGCTAGTTCGGGAATTTTGGGGCTACTGGTACTACAAACGTCCAAAATTCACCAGAAAAAACACAGCACAAGCAAAAAAAGCATCGGACCAAGACTGAAGTGAAAAAGAAAACGTAAGACAAGAACAGGACGATCTAGCGGAGATAGTGAAAAGTAATATTTTATTTTGATCTCTCAGTCTAAACGTAGAGCAAAGTTTAGTGAAGAAAGGAAAACGTAAGATAGTAACCGGATAGTTTAGCGGATCTAGCGGATGACAGCGAAAAACAATATTTTACTTTGATCTCACAGTCTAAACGGAAAGCAAAGTTTAGAGCACAATGAAATTGTTAGCTCCAAAACCGAACATAAGATTCCGTCCTTTGGTCCGCAATAGAGAGTAAGCTTAAGTTCTTGATATGTGCTCAAGATCATGCCATGTTATCTAGAAAGTTTTGTCATCAATGACGAGGCATCATTTAGTATGATGGTCAAGGAGAGTTCCATTATTTTGCTACATTATCTGATGCTCATAACTAGCAATTATACAATGTACGCAATCAAAATGAAGCCATATATGAAGGCTCAAGGACTATTGGATGCGGTCATGAATGACAATGTTGATGAGCGCAAGGATCGGATAGCATTGACGGTCATCTATCAGGGAATTCCAGAAGTGACACTCTTCATACTGGCCGAAAACAACACGGCCAAAGCTATGTGAAAGGCGTTGAAGATTATGCATCTTGGCGCCGATCATGATATGGGGGTGCCCGACTTCACAACGTAGGATCTTTCTTAAACAGTGAATATGTGGCAAATATGAAATCTAGTGGATTATGATGAATGGAAGCACACGATTGTCTATCTCGATTATAATCTTCCATATACTAGAATTCAACTAGCAACACGCTCTGCATCTCCATCTCACCACAACAAGGAAGACGACTTTACTGGTCCGCAAGGAACAACAAGAACACTGGTAACGGATAATTTGGTGGAACGCTAACTAATTGGCTTCTCAACTCCCATGGAAGTACATGGCATAAACCAAAGAGAAAAAAATTGTTTTAACTCAAAATTAACATTCGAGAGTTATAAGGACGGTGGCCAAAGCTTTATAGTCTCGCACAAGATTAGCCGGACTTAAAGTAGAGAAACAACTAGAATCCTATTCTAATTTCTAATTTAAACCAAAAGCAGTAAGAAGTGACTGATTAGTCGTCTTGGTTTGAGCGCCCATGAGGTGGGCCCCACATAGTGGCTAGCCCATGAGAGTGGCACACAACTCTCTTGACAACAGCCCAATTTTTTATAGCCCAGCGTGCGTTTTCAACCCGCTTGAAGTTTTGGCATCGTTATCACCTTAAAACTGAACCAAACGAATACTAAATCCCAAAACAACTTTAATATATTTTATTATAGATACAAACTAGCTCATGACATGTTTTAATATAATTTATATAATTGTTATGTGTGGTGTTAGTTGATGTCGAAAGATAGATATCGCGGTGTGGCCATTGACATGGCAAGGTTATAACACTATTCGTGGAATTGAAATGGTGAAGGATTTTTTCCTCAAGCAACTTAGTTTCAGAGGTTAGGAATGAATTCTTTAGAAAAGTTTCTCTCTTCCTTGAATCGAATTTGGTCAATTCTTATCCCGTGGTGGTGGATGAGCTTATCTTGGGCTCGTGGTTCATTGTAGTTGAGGGTTTTCAATTGGTTTCTACTGTTCTTTGAAGTAATTATTGTTTCTGACTATTGAGCCACTTTTGCTACTTGTGAGCATTGTGGATTTGCGAGGTTGGTCTCTTCGTGGGAGTTTTGTCTTGTTGTGAATCATGTCTCATTTGTTCGCCAATTCTTGTTAATGAAAGTTTTATGTTGCAAATTCTTTAACATGTGAAAGCTTTGGCTTTATGTAACTCTTTTGGATTATTCTAAATGTTGAAGTTTAATACCTCTCTTTTACAAGGGAGGTGTTAAAATCCTTTTGTGATGTCTTATAATGGTTAAGTCAGAGTTTGTAAACAAATAAATTGATATGGTATGAGTATCCTTGGAAGTGAAACCGAATAAGTTGATGTTGTTTTCTTGTGGTTGTTCATGAACCTGTGTTTATGAATAAGGCTATTCCTAATGGAATCAATAGAGTTGCTAAGAGGCGTAGAACTTCGATGAACTGGTTGATCAATAGGAGAGACAAAATTAGTAAACTTTTGGGATAAATTGGATCAACGGGTCTCAATGGATTAATCTAACCGTTTAGGATAGTTAAATTCAAAAGGGTGTTGGATTATTGTATTGGTGGATATTAATGTTTGAGTTATCTTTGTGGATACTTAGTGTTCGTATGTAATTACTAAGTGCAAACGTTGGGGTTTAAAAATGTGATCTATATTTACATGAAGGTGGGATCGTCGATGATGTTTATGTCTTTGATGAAAGAGTTTTGGTAGAATCATTAAAAGTATGTAGTAGATCTCCTCTAATTTAAAGCGGTTGTCGAATGAGGTTGCAAGGTTTTGAAATACTCTCAATTTGAGGATGGGATGATAAAGTAGCATGGAACTATTTGACGAGATTTTGGAGGGCTTTATAATGGAAGGGTAGACGATAACGATTCTTGTTAAGAGTGTATTATTCTTGATGTTAGTAAGATTGTTGCAATCTTATTGGAAGAAAAAAATTGAAATAAGTTATTGTGTTCTTTTGGAAAGGTTTATGATGCGCTAGTAGGTTATGATGATTCTTGCTAAGAATATATAATGATGAGGTTAGTAAAACTGAGTATGAGATGATGAGGGTAGTGTTGATTCTTTTAGAAGTAAAAGAAATTGTTCGTCTTTCGTGGTGTCAGTTAAATGAAATATTTGGAGTTTTGCATTTATGATCCTATGGGAGTTCATGAATTATTGTGGTATCTGAAATTAGTTTGCGCAGAGTGACGTATTGGAAGGTTCTATCGGTTCTTAAGTAATTCTTGTGATTTGAGCTTAAAGGATCGTTTGCTTGAAGGTGGTAAAGTGATATTTTCATTGAAGAAAATTATGTCCTTTACTAAATTGAAGGGTGTAGTAGAGGTATTCGCGGTTGGATTTAAGTTTTGTACCTTGCAGCTTATTGAAGCGTGCTTAACCTCGTTGGTTTGCCTCAAAGGAATTCCTCAAGTTCCAAAAGCAGTGCTTTATTTATTTATTTATTTCCGGTTGAAGTTTGATATTTTCTTCTTGTGGGACTTGTGCACTCAACTGTGGTATCGTCTTCTATTTTCCAAGATCTTGGCTATTTGACTTTTTTTTCCTTGGTCTTGTGTCCCCGGTGAGTGGTAAATGTATTACTATGTGCTGAAAAAAAATTATTTCTATTTATATCTTCTTCTGAGGAAGGATTAACTAATCCGTATTGCAAAGCCTTTTAGGTTGTATAATGGCAACTCGAGTGGTGGTCAAGTAGATGATTTTGGTGAGATTGTAGGTGTCAAGTTGTTTGAGATTCATTGAGTGTTAAATTGATTTCTTGGAATAATTCTCGGTGGGGATCTGATTTAGATAGAATGTTTGTCTTTGAAGCTAACTGATCTTATGGATTGCAATTAGTAGAACCTATACTAGATTATGGTTCAAGAATGTTTCGATTATTTTGATGGAACATTAGAATTATCAAAAGTATGAGAATCTTGATCGATCTTACTAGAGTATTGTGATTGGGCACTTTGCAAGGTTTAGTAGGATGATTATGGTGGTGTTGTTAGTGAGATTGTAATGGTGAAGAAGTCTAACCACTATGGGAATCATTGGGATAGTAGGAATCGTTGAATTATTACTATGCATGATTTGGCTTCCGGGAGTAACCCTCCAAGAGTTAGAATCTTTCTAAAGATAATTAGGTTGAGAATATGTTTTCATGTGATTGTTAATGATGGAGCATGCTTGATTGTGGTAATTTTAATCATCAATTCAAGAGTCTTCATATCAATTACATCGAAGTACATATATAGGAGCCCTGGAGATGGAAAACAAAATTTGGTTTGGTGTTTTATCCTAGAACCTTGGAGGCTAATGATGTTGTGTGGGAATATTGGAGCAAGGGGATTCTAAATAGTGTGATGCTCCTTGATAGTGTCCTTTGGGTGAGGGAACTGAGTGTGCGTGCTGAGAATTTCAAGTTGATTATCCTTAAAGGATTGTGGTGAAGTGATTGTGGGTGAAAACAATGATGAGGTGCATTGGAAATTATTTATCAAAGTAACCCTGTTGGTAGAGGAGTTGGCTAGAGTATGTTACTGTGAGGACAATAGAGTCTCTCCACAAAGGTGGGGTTTATGCACTCGATTTGAGCATAGTGTTGATGTTGCCAGTTTAAGAGCAATGAGTCATTGGGGTGTGTGATGATTTGGAATCTTGTGATTCAAGAGAAAGTTTATTCCAATATATATATATATATATATATATATATATATATATATATATATATTCAGGTAGTAAAATGCTCTCTTGATTCCTATTTGAGCTATGTGAGGATAGCAAAAGTCTTTTGTGGTTTGAGTTGACTTTATGTTGGCATGGGTGGTTTTTCCAGTTTAGAAAAAAAACAACAACCACAAAGGAAGGGTTGGGCATTGGAGTGATTCTCCTCTGCCTTATGTGTTGTTATTTGCAAATTACCTACTTGTAATCTGTAGAGAGGTTCTCATGTTGAATCCTTGATTTTTAGATTTGATTATTTTGGTGGGGAGCTGGTGAAGTGTGGTTGTGATGAGAATCCTTTATTTTTAGTTAGATTCTGGTTGTAAAAGAGATTGTTTACAATGAGCACTTTTGTTCGTCAATGGTTAAAGGAGGTGCTCCTTATTAAGGTAAAGAGATCGATTGAGAGTTGGAACAAGAGTTTCGTTTGATGTGCACGTTGTGCGGGTTGGTACCAAAGAGAATGATAACTCGAGGTATATTTAATCGCATCTGTAGTTGTGAGGATTTGGAGAGTGGTGTATCACTAGGACCGCCTTGGGTCCTAGGGTGGGATACACAACGTTATGTATGACACGGTGTCGAGGAGGTACCTACGAGATCCGGAGCTATATATTTTACTAGAACCGTTATTACTTGAACATGATTTGTCCTTTGAGTCCAAGCCGGTGCGAATTCTGAAAAGATCAGGAGAAGCATTGAGGAATAAACTTTAAAGTGTGTCAAGGCAGACAGAGATAGAAGCCACTTGGGAATTAGAGTCTCGCATGCGTGAGCAATATCCAGAATTATTCAGAATAGGTGCGTGTTAATATGATTAAGTTTTAGCTGTGATTAAACCTTGGTGTAAGCATGGATAGAATTTGAGGTCAAATTCTGTTTAAGGGGGTAGAATGTAATACCCCAAAAGTGATTCGAGAGTTAATCGATTAATTGGAGGGAAGGACCATATAGAAAAAGAGTTAAAAAGAGATTTTTAGAGGGGGAATTTCTGAAAAATCCTAGCAACTGGCTTAGACACTGGCCTTGGCCCAAGAGGTGGGCAGCCAAAAGAGGGAGGGACCCTCCCCCAAACCCTAGCCGCCCTCCTCCTCCTCCTGTGGCGCCTCCGCGCCCCTCCTTGCCGAGCCTCCCCTGCGCCTCCCGGCCTGCGCCCCTCCTGGCCGAGCCTCCCCTGCGCCTCCCGGCCTCGCGCCTCCTGGCCGAGTCTCCCCCTGCGCCTTCCCTGGCCGAGCGCCTCCCCTGGCCGAGCGCCCCTTTGCGCCCTCCCTCTCCCTCTTGCGCAGCGCCTCCCCCTGCCTCCTGTGCACCTCCCTCCCTCTGCTGCGTCCTGGTGCGCCCTCCTCCCGCCTTGCCCACTGCGCACCTCTCCTCCTCCTCCTCCTTTGTGCGCCAAAGGAAGGGAAGAGGAAAGAGGAGAGAAAGGAAAAGGGAAGAGGAAAAAGGAAGGGAGTTTGTGGTGTTCTTCGGCAATTAGTCAAGGGTAACCCTGCTGTTCTTCCATTGGATGCATTTTTATTAGTTGTCACTTTATCGATATTCTGGACTGCCAGGATAGACTGGGTTAGGCGGTGGTTTTGGGGTAGTTTCGTGGGGATTCAGATCTGGACCCCTCCTAGATAGTTGTAGAGGACGTTGTTATCTTTCCATGAAGTGCTAGAATGCATCGATTGGACCTTTGTAGCAGAAGTTATGATTTTTCTCGCGAGACTGTTCTGCAGATCGGGAGGTTTCTGTCAGATTTTGGTAGATTGGTTTGGGCAATTAGAAAACAGGCGAATCAGAGGATCTCCATGTTATGAAAGTTGTAGATAACTGTGTTAGCTTTCCAGGAAGGTCAAGAAATTATTATTTGGACACTCGGGCTGGAAGTTATGGCCTTTTTAGTGTGCTGTCCAGAGAACCCAATATGAGCATTGATATTTTAGAAAATTGGGTGGTGAGGGTAGAAGATGGCCGAATCAGGGAGGCTCCCCAACTAGGTTTAGTTAGATAATTTAACCATATTTCCAGAAAGTCAAAGAACAACCTATTCGGACCCCTGTACCAATGGATATGATTTTTTTTGAAGTTGACTGTCCATAGAGGTAGGCGGGGTGACCGGTAGGATTTGGGATTTGGGAACCGAGATAGACGAATTGTGCTAGTTCGTGTTTGTTTTATTTGAGCAAAGGTTCGCTACGGTTATCTTAGCGACTATTATACTTATTATTCAGGTGGAGGTCGGATTCCAGAGGCAGCACCTTCTGCACATCCGCCGTTTTCTCACGGTTAAGGCAAGTATAACGATGGTTTAATGTTGATAAGGTGGAAGTTCGATGCTTGTTCAATGGTATGAATATATGTGTGTTTATGGTTGTGGTAACCATGTATTGGTGTTATATAGGGGTGTTGCAATTTACGGATGTTCATGAGTATTTAATGGTGCATAGATATTGTGAATGCAAGATTTATTTTATTGGAGCATTCACGCATATACATCATGTTGATTATTTGAAGTCTTGGTCACGAGATGACTAAACGTCGAGGTCCCCGTCATGTTGATGGCATGACGGGCTAAAGGTCCCCATACTTGTGGAGTATGGGCAATTGGTCCACTACCATGCCATGTGATCTGGAGACATGGGTGTGCGTCGACGGATGCACACTTTGCATTACCGGTAAGATGCAAAAGAGAAAGAGATAAGGAGTTTTTGATCATTGTGTATAGCATGGCTTGTTTATATGGTTGATGGATGGGTTTGTAAAGTGATGGGCATAAATGAATTCGTACTATCCATTATATTTGCTGAGTCGTTGGACTCACTCTTGTGGTTGTTGTTTTATTTAGGTACCGTTACGAGATCGGCATGCATAGAAAAAGGGAAGGAATAAGCTTGTTGCACATGCACGTTCCACACAGAATAGAAATAAGGGCGGGAGAATCAAATGATTGATGCAAGAACCTGTTAGATATCATCTGATTATTATCTTTGGATTTAATTGTAATAAGAATTTAGGGTGTTTCCGGTGCTCTTCTCTAAGTATTATATCCATGAATGGTTTGGTAAACTTTAAACTATTTGCTTAACCTTGAACTTATTACTTGAGGATTGTCTATTATAATTGATTTGGCTTTTAGAATCCTCGATTTAGATAAATAACAAAGGAGCCTCTGCAAATTTTGTATATCGTAATTAGTTAACTTTGATTTACTACTAGTATGGTAGCATTCGGGTCATTGCTAGATTGGGGTGCTACGTGCATGATCCTCTGGTGTCTTGGAATAGATTAAAATGTCATCAATAAATACCACTACGAATTTGTCCAGATATTTCATGAATACCTTGTTCATGAGGTTCATAAAATATGCAGGGCATTAGTTAATCCAAAAGACATCACCTGTACTCAAATAATCCATATCGAGTGGTGAAAGCTGTCTTCGAATATCTTTTGTTCGGATTTTGAGCGATGATACCCGGACTTTAAGTCTATTTTGGAGAATATGGTGGCTCTCGTGAGTTGATCAAATAAATCATCTATCCTTGGCGTGGATATTTATTTTTGATAGTCACCTCGTTAAGAGCACGTAATCACACATAATCTAGCTGTATCCATCCTTTTTCTTAACGAAGAGTACAGTGAACCCCAAGGTGATGAACTGGTCCGATATAGCCCTTCTCTTGCAAATCCCTCAAGCTGAACTTTTAATTCTTCTAGTTCATCTATCGGCATTCGTAAGGCCTTTTGGCAATTGGGGCTGCCCTCGGCTTTAGGTTAATTATAAACTCGATATCCCCGTCTGGGGCATTCTCAGTAATTCTTCTCGGAAAACATCGGGATACTCTTGTACTACCGCCATGTTTTCCGAGGTACTGCGTCAAGGTGATGGAGCCAAGGTCTAGAAGGGATATGGTTGACTTGAATCGATTTCTTGCCCCGGTCCTTTAGTTAGTACCACCCTTCTATTTGCACAATCTATCATTCCTTGATACTTACTAACCAATCCATCCCAAGGATGATATCTAGGGTCCGAGATGACAAAACTAAAAGGTTTGCCAAAAGCCAAAATCCCTAGGGTGATTTCCACTTTGGGACACACTAAGGTAGTGAGTAGGGATCCTCCCGGGAACTAAGTAGTATCGACTTTATTAACTTAAAAGTCAACAGATTTGCCTTAGCAACAAAATTCCCGAGATAAAAGAATGCGAAGCCCAGAGTCAAACAAAACTTGAGCAGATAATGATTTGACTGAAACATACCCATCAGACTCGGATGCATCTTGCTCCTTCAATTGCCACGTGGTTGACGTGGACCTTGATGATGAGACGGCGGTCCCTGAAACTTGAGACACTTGACCTCCCCTAGTGGGTGCGTGGATGATCCTTTGACCGGAATAGTCTTGGCATTAGTCCCGCCGGGGCGGATTGGCGGTCTAGACATTTATTGGCAAAATGTCCTTTGCCCCACATTAAAGCAATGCAGATTGGCACTGGATTTGTCGTGAATAGCTTGCCCGATCGCAACATTCGGAGGTACCGCCACTGATCCGGGAGGGTACCGGGCTTGAAAACTCAAGTGGTTCCTTGCTTGAAAGATGGCTTTTCCCGATACGAGGTTCGAGGGTGGGAGCTATTCTCGAGTCTTGTGCAGCCCACTTCCTCTTGCGATCGTCTTCCAGCTTGCTTCCTCTCATTCTCACAAATGAGAGCCTTGTTGACCAAATGATGGAAGGTGGGATGGTCATGGAGAATCAATCGATCTCATTTCTTCATTCATGCCTCCGAAATCGATCAATCTTCTCCTCTTTGCCTCGCAATGTCCTTAGGAGCATAACGAGCAAGTCAAGTTAAATTTTGTGAGGTACTCACTTATGGTCATGTTTCCTTGCTTCAGTGGCGAAATTCATTTTTCTTCAACCTCATGATGCCGTAGGCACAAAGTTTTGTCGAAGACGGCCTTGAATTCCCAAGAGATATCGGCTTTGGGTCGCCTTGCTATACCGCCATTTACGCCTGCTTCTCCTCATCCGCTTCAACCTCGCTTGATCTTGGCCGCCGACATGGTGTTCTCGCCATCTGGGTCTCGCCTACTTCTTCTACTTCCTCTTCTCCTTCTTCTTCTTCTTCTTCTTCTCGAGGACTCCACCGTTGCGGGTTTCTAGGTAGTTTTCCACCAAGCGGCGCGCAGCGCTTTTGAGTTGATGGGAGGCAAAGTCTACTTTGTCGTCATCCGTACATCTTGCTGCTGAACTAAGCTTCCTCTCAGTGTCCTCACCAATCATCCGCCTCTAAGGGTTCATTTGGGGTACAAAGGTTTGGGGTCGGGTTCTGAGGAAATCGCCAACTTTGAACTCCTATTGTCCGATATTGAGTGCTGGCTAGTCAAAGATAGCATGCAGATATAGGTCTCACTGAGCTAAGATCCGAGTTGTTGTTGGAGGCATGGGTGGTGGTGGTAATCCTCTAGATGTTCGCTAGTAGCAACACTTGGTAGAACTCTTTTTGATTCACTCTATATTAGTTGCTACCAACTCTAGATAGCAAGTCTAAGTGTTCGTTACTAGCAAGTAACATTAGAGTTGATGAGAATTAATTGATTCACAAATCATTGAAATAGTTGTCAAGAGATGCTAGCAAGTAGCATGTAAAGTTGCTATCAACTAATGTAGTAAGTTATGTAAAGCCAACAACTAGTAATATATAGAGCTAGCACTAATACAACAAGTAATGTAGAGCTATCAATTAATACAACAAGTAACATGTAGAGCTAGCAACTAATAACATGTGGAGCTAGCAATGTATCGAGACCGAATATGCAATTCCACGACTGTGTATACCACACTAGTCCAAGATCACGCTTAGTACACAAAACAAACATAGATGCAATATCAACCATATACATGCTAAAATAAAGGAAAACTCAAATATTAATAATTATCCAAAGTACGACTTATGATCAAGTTTACAATCTCACTAGCCGAAGGGCTTAAAACTAGCAGCTAAAAATAAAAATAAGCGTGAGTAGCCATTCGACATGCCCACTGCAATCGATCGGGAGCAAATTCTAATTCATAAGTCGCTAAAGTATTCTCCTCCTGGTATGTCCTGCTGGTATAACTCCTCCTCCTCAACCGAGAAACATGGGCATAAAGTCGTGAGTATATTGGTACTCAAAGAAGTCGTTTGTAACAAATGAATGCAATATAATATGCAAGGCTTATCAATGAAGGGCTGAAGGTTAATTTGCATAAATGATATTTTAAGATAAATACGATAAATAGATTGAAAGCGAACTTTAATGAAAAATAGTAATAAATAAATAATCAACGGAATTGAAATTAAATCACTTGTGAACCTCTCATCCACAAGCTAAACCAACAACGAAGTACCCGCTCACTTTCCAACCATAATCCACAACTTTCTATGAAATCACTACCTCTCGTGAAATCACGAACATTATCCATAACCGGAGACACGGCTATTCGAATAGTTTTACACTATGCAGAGGTTGTACAATCAGACTCCACAAGATGTGATTAGCCTCGATCTAAGGAAATCACAACAATGCCTTTACAATATTCAACCCCAACTCAATCCCGCCCACTAGGTTTCGCATCACACCCTCTTGCGCCTCATAGAAATCAGTATTCATGTTCATCACAATGGTGAGATTGAAATTGAAATATCCTAAATTAATCAAGCAGATCTATCCCATACTAGACATGTGGTTTGCACTGCAAAGCTCAGATCAATGGTGCACAAAGTTAAGTCCTTAATAATACTCAAAGTAGACTTCTACATCCCATGAAGTGGATCCACACTTCTCCCTTACCGCATGATCACTCGCCTAAGAGAAAATCAGCTTTGTATAACCAACGCCAATGACACACCAATGCCATGACACGAATTTTATAATTGTGGCACCAACCACGATTTTATATCTCATTAAGTCAAATTAATTATTCACATGCAATGATGAACCCATCGTAACATAAGCATATCTAAGCATACTAACTGCATTCACCCATATGACATTTAGCATAGTATCACTAATTAATTTCCCAACCTATGGTGACAATGACATCATGATATTCAAATTACCAAGGAGGGATAATTCAATTTGGGGTGATAACTACCAAGTACAAAGATTTGTAACAAAATAGTGATGCAATATAATGTAAAACAAAATAATTAAATAATATATTAAAAACTAGGTTCAACATGATCAAAGGACACGACTTGCCTTGGCTTGGCTCAACGAGATACTGATCTTCTCGCGCGCTCTTGCTCCTCCAAATCGGGATCTAACGAGAGAGAAAGCGACCAACAACAAAATAAAATTAAATAAAATTCAAATGAACTCCAAAAATCATGAAACTAGAACCAAAAGATAGAGCTTGATTTTAGATGAATTTAGAAAAAGGGGTCAATCAAGCTAGGATGGAGAATAATAAGCTCTAAATATTAAATCTAAAGAAAATACTGAAAATTCAGAAAAGTTAATGTGCCGTGGACTCGGCAAGACGGAAGACGGGTTCACGGTGGACTCACCCACGAATAAAGGCACAAGGGAGGGGAATGATGCGTGCGCGATAGGGCGACATGGCATCGACACGGGCACGACGGCCGACGTGGCATCGACACGAGGCAGCTAGGGGCCGACATGGCACCGGACACATGGCCTGGCGTGGCATCCGGGGGCCGGCGGCCGATGTGGCACTAACACGTGGCGCCTAGTCGACATGGCTAGATCTTAGCCATCGATGGGGCATGCGGGCTCGCCGAATGGCCGATGCGTGGCGCACGCTGCGTGAAGTGTCACGCGGCGACGCGAGGCGACACGCGCGCGTGGCGCGAGTGAGAAACGGGTTACACGCGGATCGAGGACGGGGGGTCTAACGGTGCGTGCAGCGACGGGTGCACGGCGGTCGACGCGATTGCGGTTGGCGAACAACGGAGTGGCTCACCGCCGGTGAGGACAACGGCGGGGACGACACACGCCGACGACGGAACGGCAACGGTGCTCCAAGAGGGGCGGCGTGCGCGCACGCGAGACGGCGGCGGCGCGGTGAGAGGAGGCAGCGCGTTATAAGGTGCACACGAATCAAGGTTCATCGACGCGGATACGATGAAGAGTTCGGAGGAACACGATGCATAGTACCCGAACGCATGGATGCGCGACGCATGGCACGCCAAAGATCGGACGGTGGCAGCGCATTTTACAGATGAACGTGCTGTACGCGCAATGATCGTTGACACGCGGGCAACGAGCGGAATCAAAGCGCTATCGGCGAGGGCGAGGGTGCCGGCCGGATGGGCAACGCGTGCGGTGTGTGGATCAGCGTCGAGGGCTGCTGCTGGCTGGTGAATAGTGTTGGCCTGCCCAACACTGTTCATAGAGGATTTTCTGATTTTTCTTTTCGTAAAAATTCAGAGAAAATAAAATAAGCTCTAGAAAATAGCAAATAAATTCAAAAAATCACCAAAAAGTCCAAAAAAATCCTTGATATGCATGGAATCCAAATAAAATATTTTCAGCTTATGTTGATATTTATTTTAATCAAATTAAATCTTTTTTAATTTCTAAAAATTTATTTTAAGCTTGTTTAATTTCCACAAAAATCTATAAATTCATTTTTAATTTAAAACTTCAAAACCACTGAAAAAGTGGTGTTACACAGGCAACTAATGTGTAGTTTCTAACAACTAACGTTGTAAGTAACATGTAGAGTTGTTACATGTAGCTAACAACTAAAGAAATAACTAACATGTAGAGTTGTTACATGTAGTTAACAACTAACACAATAAATAGCATGTAGAGCTATCAACTAATGTATATTTCTTAGCAACTAATGTAGCCACCAATAGTAGTTCATTGCACAAATCCTTGCGAGCAACTAATGCAAAACCTCAAGTAGTAGATGCTAGCAAATAATACATCAAAGTAGTAGCAAGTAACATGTTGAGTTGTTACATAGTTGACAGTATTTAAGTAACTTTACATTATATTATCAAAACATATGTAATGTAGGTCTCATTTTGTTAAGCTTGTCGTATGAAATGCAATAGATTAAATGGAATACGAAACGGACTCTCAACAAAGAAGATACAATTATTTATGTTAGTGATATACCCTAAAGGCAATCATAGGGATGATTTATCACTTCTATATCTATAATAAATGTTATTATGTTCCTTGAATAAATTATTATTTATGAAGGTTACCAAGTATGCGACTTAGTGGTGAAGATCTTTATTTGTTATATAATATCATTCTAAAAGGATTCCTGATCAGATGTCATTGGTCAAAACACTAGTGACTTATAGACCAACACATATAATGATTGATGATCATATTTCACCTAAGATATGTGGATATCAAATCAATAGTGTAGACATGTGTTAAAAAACATGATGTTGGATTGAACCACCTTGAGTCATTGTTGATATTGTTATATTTTATGTGTCATCAGTTGATCTGAAGCAATGATGATATATAATCTTTGTACCTAAGATCAACATAGTTTCCTGCATATGTAATAGTTACCTGTATAATAATACATTTAGGGGTTGCCAAACACTACATTGTAACTAGGTAGTTAATAAAAAGGTATGTTTCGAGTATGCTATAAAACATAGGGAGGAATATGATTGATTGAATATGTGATTTACCTCTTCTATATAACAATTGAGATATACCTAGGCCTCTCGATGTGGTCGGATAAAGAAAGTGCATGGCCATACTACGAGTGGTCGAAGAGTCAACCACATAAAGTGTAACACTCCGACTTAACATAAACCCAAGTGTCACCTATAACTACAATCTCTACCAATTTTTAACCAATATATAAGCTTTACCAACAACTAGGCTTCGTGAATAAACATTAAGCATAAATTTTCAGCCAAACTATAAACAATAAACTGAACTTAATATGAACCAATAATAACCAAGATGAATCATAATCAAGTGTAAATTAAGTGAAGCATTAAGTACTATAAATACTAAGAGAAACCACAAATTATCTAATCAATGCTATGAAAACTACTAATTTGTTCATGTATATAAATGATAAGTTGCTAGGTGGAGTGAAGAGCGATAAGTGTGCAAAAAGTCGCTTCAACGTTCACCTAAAAATAACAAATAAGCAAAGGTGAGTCCATGAATTAGCAAGTACAAAGCAGAACAATAAATGAATCTACATCATTTTAGTAATTTATAACCATTTTCCATTAACTCAATTTTTACATCTCATTCTCACGCTCTCATCCACATACCTCAATTTCTTATCTCTCTTTTTATGAATGCAATGCAATACTCATCATCAAGTCTCATTCTTCCTTTGTAGCTCATACCGGTATAGCGGAGGGCACACCCATTAATGTCACCTTCTACCTCCATCTCGTAGAGGTGCTTATCAAAGTAGGTTTTTCCCTCCATTCCGAGGAGATGCCTACATCTATCGGTCTTACTTAAGAGCACGGTGGAATACTCAAATATTCAAAGCTATTGACTTTCTCACCGCTCAAGCTCATAATGCATATTTCATGTCATGAATACCATTTTTCATCATTTTACCACATATCACAATTATCATCAAATTAATACCATATTGATCAAAAGGATAACCAAACTTACTACATGGCATGAATAATTTAATAATAGTGAGCAATTATTAATCACCATCTATCAAAAGGATAATCAAAATTATGACCAGTTTGATTAGAAGATGACAAAACAACCGACACTATTCTTCCAATAGCAATTACTCATATTCAATATAGGCCAAAACATTACAAGGCAACAAATAAATAACAATACACCCCAAACCCACAACTTCCCTTTACTAGACAAATCAACCCCACTATTTAGGAGCTTAAATTATCATAATTTGCAATTACCATATTGAAACATAGCAAACTATACTAGTTATAGAATCTATATAAAATATCCTACAACTTCCTAATTGATCACAATTTCAGATTAAATCATCTAAACCCCTTGTTTTAACCTGCATAGCACATCCATCATCTTTTAGACATAATTTCGTAATTTTAATATACACATACAAATACATTGAACTATGATATTTTCATAAACTACCGAAAATTACCTACCACTCTTTAGTTATTTCTAAAATTTAATTATGCCATTAAATTAGACAAATTAATGATTTCCCATGACTACATCCAGAGCAACCCGATACTAGACTTCAGCCTCCTTAATTCACAACTTCTATTCTACTTATCTAAAAATTATGTTTTTGGACTTTACAGAAACTATAAGAAATTTCCTAGAATTTTCATGTAGAACAAACCCCCAAATTAGTTCATTTACTATTTTTAATCTAAAGATTAATACGTGATATCAAAACACCATAAATTTACCGAAAAGCAGGATTACAAAATTCATACCTAAATCTATCTATCTAATCGACATGAATAAAAATTCTAAAGAAAGCTATCAAAATTATCCATAACTTTCTAATTTAGAAAAATTTCAAATTATGACCATACAATCCCCAAAATCTCAGTATAACAATACAACATATTAAATTGATCTACTATTCAATTCCCCTAACAACACTTACTATCTCTCTAATCTTGATTCTAATATCTAATTAAATTAACAAAATAGAAAAAGAAAAATCTAGATATTACCCCAATGAAGAATGCCAAAATCACAACCCCTTCCTCACCTTCTCTTCTATTCTCTCTCTTGATCCTTGCCTATCCGCTGCTCCAAACAACTTGATCGTCACAGCCACTCATCACACAATAACGAGTCACGACAGCATTCAAAACCATGGCTGCAGACATGCAACAACATCAACATGTAGCATGCAAGACGGTTGCATGCAACACAGCAGGCAGCATGCACATATCTAGTCCCATGTAACTAGTCGTTATGCTTGTGTATGTATGCGTGCATCCGGATTTCAGTCCCATGTAACTAGTCCGTTATGCATGTGCATGCATGCGTGCATCCGGATTTCATACTGCAGGCATTGCTGATGTTCACGCGGGCCGTTGACATGCTGGCACAAGCATGATCTAGGTGGGCTGACATAGCTGTTACGAAATCTAAAAGCTTCCGATATGAGCAAATATTAAAATTATTCTTGGTGGGCTTAGACTATGAATAGAAAAACATTGTACCTTGTAAATTGATGTGAGAATTAATAAAGGCTACTCGTGTTCTCTTATTGGTATCTCCTAGATTGAACTCTTATTTTTGGCTATTGATTGCATAGATTTCTGTCGCTCATCTACTCATCCATCGATTTCTTAACACGTTATCAGCATGAATCGCTTCAAGGTGAAAGGTATGCAAATCATAAATCGATCTATTACGCATTGTAATTTTATTCCAATCTAGATAGATATCGGATCTGCTTGCAATGCCATGATAATAATAGACATGTTCTAGTGATTCTAATCTAAGATTAATATGTAAAATTTGCTAGCATGTTCTTTATGCAATTATATAAATGTGGATATCAAGAATCGCCTTGAATCTCACACAAACCGGACAAGATGCATCAACTGATGGGAAATCACCAATGAGCTTCAAAGACGGTCGTGTTCGCCGCTGGCACCATCGCACCACGACCCGGCCGCTGCCGCCGCTAAGCCTCGATGTCCAAAGCCATCGTCACCACTAAAGCATCGGCTCGAAACCTCCATCGCCGCCGCCACCGTGAAGCATCGGCTGGCCGCCACTATCACATGCCGATTCTCGGCCACCATGATATATGCTCGAGCCTAGAAACATCGACCGCCTTCTTGCTTGAAATCGCCATGCGTTTCGGTCTCCTTGCGCCACCACATAATCGCCGAGTAGCATAGCACCGTCGACGCCACCCTCATAAGCAATGGCCCCGACGGCTAACACGCTCAAGTCGGTTTCAGATCGATGGATGTAATGACCACTAGATTTCCCGCTGCCGCCCGAGCCCACGCGCTTGATGTTGCCCATCGCCGCCTTCCCGCGCCACCTAACCATTCGACGCCAAGATGCTCAGGTCGAGACCCGAATATGCAAATTCGGACTCTCTGTAAACCGCACTAGTCCAGATCACGCTAGTGCACACAACAAATATAGATGTAATCGCAACCATACACACGCTAAATAAAAGGAAAACTCAAATATTGATAAATCTCAAATGTACGACCTTTTGGCCAAGCTTATAATATCACTAGCTGGAAGGGCTTTAAATCTAGCAATGAAAATTCAAAATAAAGTGTAGCGACCAATCGACAAGCCCACAAGCTATCGAGTGGAGAACGGTTTAATCCGTGAAGTCGCCATAACTCTCCTTCCGAACCTCCTCGCGATAATACTTCTCCTCCTCAATCGAGCTATACCGCACTCCAATGCTTCCGTGGAGCTATACCAACACCAATTGTCAAAGGCAAGAAGGTGCTATTGAAGAAGGTTGCAGACACACTTTGTTGATTAGCTTGATGCTGATAATAGTGATGCCCCGAGTGCAGTAATAAAGCTCGACGCTACAGTAGGGGATGATCGCATAGACGTTGACCTATATGGCGATCTATAGTAGACCATAGACTGCCTCATCAGCAACTCTAGATGTCATATTTTTCTTAAGTTTGCTTTATTAGTTTAGGTTATTTTAGAAAATAGTGAATTGTTTATGCTCTTATGAATCATTAATTGTTTAGGATTCAACATTATTTAATGAATAAAATAATTTGCTTGTTCTTTTAGAACTTTATTCATGTTGAATTATTGTTTGATTATATTATGCACTATATAGAACACCTCATCAAATCCGATGGTGGGGGAAGAGATTTGTCTGGTAGATAGTGGAATCACCAACTCGATACTAAGGGAAACAAAGTATTTTCATACATTAACAAAGAAAACAGAAAATATCATGACCATCGTCTTTAGCGATACTCTAATTGTTGATACTAAAAAGCTACGCTTATTCTCCTATGGGTACCCAAATAGTAATTGAGGATGTTATCCGTATCTTGAACCAAAGTTTGCCCTATTGAGTTTCTAGGATATTCGCTGAATGATATCCATATCGAGACAAAAAATGAGGGTGGTGCAGAATACCTCCTCTTGATCAAATCTGATGGTGATTAGAAAAGAATGGTTGAAAATCTTTTCTCCTTCTCCTCCAGGTTATATTACACATACATAAAATCTGAAGAATATGTAGCAATGAAAATAGAGTATAAAGCCTTAGAACCTTTTCTAACTGCATGATCACTTAATGCATCCTGGTAGGTATGATGAGAAAAATAATAAGCAACTCTATTGGCCATAACTTAAAAACTCTATTATTTTCTAAACCTAAAGATTTCTTGTGCCTAGCCTGTACAAAGGAAAGCTTATTACTAGACCCCGTTACCTAAAAGTAGAAGCCGAATCACCTATTTTCCGGAGAGAATACAAGGTGATATCTATAGACTCATTCAACCCTTGTCGTGGCCTTTTAGATATTTTATGGTGGTACTAGATGCTTCTACTAGGTGGTCCAATGTATGCCTCGTTGTCTACTAGGAACCATGTCTTTGTTAAAGTAATAGCTCAAATTATCGCTAAGGGCAAACTTTCTAGTTGAAAGAATTAAATCCATTTGAATGGACAATGTTGGCGAGTTTACATCTAAGGCATTTAATGACCATTGTTTAGCCTTAGGTATTAAGGTAGAGTACTGCACTACATGTCCACACTCTAATGCTCTTGTAGAGTCATTTATCAAAAGAATTAAGCTGATTGCTAGACACCTCATTGCGAATAGTATGCTCCCACCACCTGTTAGCCATACAAAGATGCATGCAGCAGCACTAATAAATTTAAAACCGATCGATACCATCATGTTTTCCCTTACAACTAGTGCGTGGAAAAGAACCAAGTATTTCTCATTTATGAAAATTTGGCTATGTCAGTATATATGCTAATTTCACCACCACAACGAATCAGCTAGGGTCCCACTGTAAGTTTGGAGTATATATTGGTTTTGAGTCCCCACAATTATTAAATATCTTAAACCTACCACAAGAGACATGTTTACGCCCGACACACCGATTGCATCTTCGATAAAGAGAATTTCCAAGCATTAGGGAGAAGAAAGTATCTAAACGATGATAAATACCGAGAAATAGATTGGAATGACTCGCATTCGTGTCCTAGATCCACACACTATAGAAAATGAACTAGAAGTTCAATAATAATAAACCCGCAAAGAAATTGTAAATAATTTACTGTATACCTTCATTGATCGTAAGGAGTGACAAAGTCTTATATACCAGTAGCAAATGCTCTAGAGAGAGTGGAAATACCCTTAAGGATACCCGAACCACTTCAACCCTCATGTCAAGAAAAGGGGAGAGCACCGAGAATGAGGCCTCAATTCCATGGAGGCGCCCGCAGAAATGAAACTAAATGTGAATAAGATACCTCCCATACCAGCTTGAAGAGACCCAACTTGAAGTTGAGAAAACCCTTGAAGCAAATGATCCTCAAGATTGTAACTCAAAGACAATTGTGCGCGCACAAACTAATACTAGGATTTCGAGCAAACAGACTCGCGTTGAGGGAAATCACGAGGACCCAATGAGATAAATGAAGAAATATCCACTAATTTTGTTGAGTCAAGAGAATTATATAAAAGAAAAACTATAGTTGTTTATATCTATTTTGCCTCAAAGATTGCGAAACCTTGAATTGGATCCAAAACCAAAGTTCTTAGTCAATGCTTGGTAAGTGGAAGGAAGCAATTGAGGTAGAATTACTCTCACCGAAACTAGAAAAGTGTTTGGCCCGATAGTATGAAGTTAATGGATGTAGTGTCCACATACCTATATGGATCATGATGGATACACACGTGTCTTGTACTTTTAGTTAAATATATTATTCAACTCGAAGGAATTATTGAGCCGCATGAAACATTGCCAGTGAACTCATTCTAAACTAAATATAATGTTGTTATTCATAAGAATGGAATAGTATCTCATGTTATCAAATGGTGCATTTTTAGGTTTGTTAATGGCAAAGCAATAGATAGGCAAAAGCAAGAGGATAACCACATTAGGTGCCAAAGACATGAAGGAGGAAATCCCATGCAGTGGGAGAGAAAAGGAGAAGTCCAAGGACTTAAACTACAAGTTTTGGATAAGATTTTCAAGCCCAATTCATACCTCCCACAAGACCAATTGATTCAAACTCGGATTCAACTCAGAATTCAATTCGGATTCGGTTCGGGACAGCTGACAGGCAATTACTAAAAAGGTTATAACTTTCATAAACGGAGTCCGATTCAGGCGTTTTGTACTCATTGGAAAGATAATTTCATGGCTACGCAATGGATCTAGTCCCAGCATCAAATTCATCTCGGATCAAAAGTTATAATCAAACAATATGACAGCTGTAAAATCTAGTTTTTTTGTGAGAGTTCGATCTAAAACCATACAGGTTGAGTGGTACTAGATTTGTGGACTCTATGGATGTACCAAGGTCCATATATGCCATGTATTGGCAGTCTAAGGGCTGAGAACACCTTTGAGAATAATCAATTTACTAAAGTTTGTTCAGTTTTATCATTGTCGCTAAATTCCTTGAGGGAATTAGGAGTATTCTTCAATTAAGATCGCTCACCTTTCACTGGAGTTGGGTGCACGATAGATCTCGCTGGTGGTCGACTTAAATCGACGTGAGTGTGTTTTGGCGGATTAAAAGTGTTCGCCCCTTGCATCGCATTGGAGGATAGCTACGATTCATCAAGACTTCAGCGAGTATCCAACTGTATGATCTCGTATCATCCGTATCAAAGCACGGTTTACTCTGCATGATCTTATCGCTTTACTTTTTAGATTGATTTATTTTGTCCTATAATCCATTAAATTGAAAATTACTCACAAAAAAATCCAAATCATAGTTTCACATCTGTTATTTTCGTGAGTTTTATTAAGTTTTGATCCATTGGAAATTTTGTTTACGTATGATCTTAGTGTTCTTTTGCGTTGCTTCATCGTTGTGATTTTAAACTCTTGAAAATCCGCTAGTTGATCTTTCAATTAGCATCCAAAAAAGTAGATTCAATTTACTTTTTGAAATCTTGTTCTTCCTATCCACGTAAGATCTTTAAGCATCTTGAAAGAATATCACATCCGAATATATCCGGTTTCTTTTTTCTTGATTGATTTGGCCACAAGAAACCCTAGCTGCCATAAGAATCTTAGTTGGACACATTCAGACTGGTCTCAAATTTGTTGCGGTTTGAATTCGAGCATCTGTTAAGATCTTCACTTAAATCCTTTGAACATTGACACTAGTCTTTGATAATTGTTTTAGGCTGTTCTAGAATTATCTACACATTGTCGAACAACTTGGACTTATGAGAATCTACGAACAATTAAACCTAGTTCGCCTTGAGTATGAAAAAAAGAGCCAAATAAAAAGAAGGCAGCCATTGAAAAAAGAGGAGCCACTGGCTTGAACAAAAAAAAAAAGAAAGAAAGAAAGAAAAGAAAGCATTGGCCGAATTTGGGTGAGTTAATCTTAGTCCATAAATTCAGATTATGCATTTAATTTCTTTGAACAATCTTGTGCTCTCAAATTCATATTATTGCAATTGGCTAGCGCTCTCCTAGTACTTGATGCAAAACGAGCTAATATTTCATGATTGTTTCTTTTAGCTCATTCCTTTGTTGCATTGAGTCACATTGATCATTACGCAGCGCCCATATACTTCACTTATATCTTTTGGATCAGCTCATAGGCAAAAGTTTTCTAGTTTGGATTATTACTTAATTCAACAACATCATGAAATTCAGATTGTGTAGGATAAATACTTCCTAACCAAACTCCACAAATTATCCTTTGTCATGTAATTGTGGGTCACTTTAAATCCGCTTGATCATCACTTGTTATTGTAGCCACCACCAAGTGTAAGTTTTTTTTTGACCTCAATTCACTTCTGAAAGATAAGAACTTTACTTGGTGAGGAAAAAGTGAGATAGAGTGAACTCCACATATCGTTATATGTTGTGGTATTTGTATGCTCTTTGTAGAACTAACCATGACAAGTGGAGTCAATAATATGGGAGAGGAGTATGCCCCATGAGTCGCTTTCAATTCCAACCTTTGAGAGGGATTTTGCGAATGAGTTCGCCGCCACTTCTTCCACCTTGAAAGAGCAACCGAAAGCGGAGATGAATAATTTCGCAAGATATGCGCATTGAATTCAATCATCAAATGAAAGTGTTACGCTCAAACATCGTGAATGATATTGTGCGGCACTTCATCCACATCAAGAAGAAGATAGCTTCATTCCTTTCTATGGAAGTGAAAATCCAGAGGAGTATCTTGAGTGGGAATGGCGCATGGAGAAATTGTTTAGATTTCAAAATCTTCCTAAAGCCAAAGAGGTGATGCGTGCCACTAGAGAATTTCAAGATTATTCTTATAGTTGGTGGCAACAACGATTTGAAGAGAGTTCATTAAATCTTAGTCGATTTGAAGGCACTAATGAGGAGAGAATTTGTGCTATCCGATTATGCATCGGGATTACTTCGCTATCCGAGAGTATCACACAAGGGAGTAACACTGCAACAATATTATTTTGAGCTACAAGATGCATTACGTTGGGCCGGTGTCTCCAAAGGAATTGCAAAAGAAGATATACTTCAAAAGAGGATTGAATTCTAAGATCGCCGCACAATTCAACATAAATATTTTGGTACTATGCAAGATCTTGTGAATTATGCTATTGACGAGGAGAAGAGACTTATGGAGAGACGTACACCACAATTCTCTCCATGTTCATACTTCAGCTTCTTCTGCCCCTACTAGAGTGGCATATGAGAAAATGACCGAGCATGGGACTTTCCCTTCGGTCAAGAAGATATATAGTGATATAGCTCTTGAGATACATCACAACCCATGCGAGGATGAGAGCCACCGAGCCAAATTGTGTGAGAGTGATAAAAGAGTGAACTGTGTGATTCCACCATATATGAGGTTGAGAGCATCCAAATTGAGAGTATGAGAGAGACACAAAAAGAAAAGAGAGAATTAGAAGATAGACAAAGTGATAATGCATCCAAACTAACACATTAATATCTACTTCTAGTGTTGTTTTCATATTGTGCAAGTTGACATTAAACATGAAGAATTAAACATTCAACAACCGCAACTTTGAAGCTAAATGAGGAGGAGATAACCACGGAAGGGATAAAGTGCTTGCTACCCATGGGTGCATCCTAATAATTTTAAACCTCAAGACCTACATCATCCGAGGAGGACGACAAAGGTAACACTATTGGTACCGAATTTAATTGTGCAAAGGTGAGTAATTGTGAGAACTCATATAATCAACCAACAATTCCATGTTCTAAATTTTTTGCTCAATTTACATAATGTGGAATTGATTACTCATAAGGAAATTCTTACTAGAATATCTCCTAATGATTCTTTGTACTATATCATGTTTGATGATCCTAGAGAGCTATCTAGTGTGATTGATAATGTTGCTGAAATACCATGTTCAAAATCACTAGTTAGTACCCATGTGTACACATATAAGTTTAATTTGATTGAGATTATGGAGTAGATGACAAATTTTATGTTCACAGAATTTGTATTACATGTGATAAGCTTGCTGAATTGAAATTGCATATTATAAATAAACAACCTTTGTGTCATGTCATGATCACAATGAGATAAGTGTCAACAATAGAGTTTGCTGTTTTAAAAGATTTCTAAACCTAATTGTTTACCTTTGATAAGCAATTATGTACAAGTAATAAGAGTAGCGTAGCTTGAAGCATGGAAAGCACACAAAATTTTCTTCCCGGTATCTGAACAACTAAATCTGATTTTACCCATTAATGATCTATGCATGTCCTTAGAAAAGTCGAGGACGACTTTCTTTTATGGGAGGGAGAATGATGTGACCAACAATATTGCAATGCATATACCTTTGGTCGCTACTATATTGATCGGTTTGTGCAAAATAATGAGAATGCAACAACAATTGATTCTTACGATACCATGCATATGTGTTGTTCTTTTCTTTTATAACAACTTTTGAAGTTCTTGATGAGATAAGCCAAATAAGTGTTGACAACAAATATATATACCATGTGTACACGTTGTACTCTTTGTTTAGTACAATTTCAGGCTATCAAAAACCGAGGACGACTTTTTTGAAGAAGGGAAGGATGATGCGGATACGCACGTGTCTTGTACTTTTCAGCTAAATATATTATTCAACCGAAGGAATTATTGAGCCGCATGAAACATTGCTAGGTGAACTCATTCCAAACTAAATATAATATTGTTATTCATAAGAATGGAATACTATCTCATGTTATCAAATGGTGCATTTTTAAGTTTGTCAATGGCAAAGCAATAGATAGGCAAAAGGAAGAGGATAACCACATTAGGTGCCAAAGACATGAAGGAGGAAAGCCTATGCAGTGGGAGAGCAAATGGAGAAGTCCAAGGACTTAAACTACAAGTTTTGGATAAGATTTTCAAGCCCAATTGTACCTCCCATAAGGCCAATTGATTCAAACTCGGATTCAACTCAGAATTCAATCGGATTCGGTTCGGGACAGCCTGACAGGCAATTACTAAAGGTCATAACTTTCAAAAACGGAGTCCGATTCAGGCGTTCTTGTACTCGTAGAAAGATAATTTCAAGGGCTACGCAATGGATCTAGTCCTAGCATCAAATTCATCTCAGATCAAAAGTTGTGATCGAAACAATATAACAGCTGTAAAATCTAGTTTCCTTTTTGTAAGAGTTCGCTTTCTAAAACCATATAGCGTTGAGTTATACTAGGTTTGTGGACTCTATGGATGTCCCAAGGTCCTATATAAGCTATGTATTGGCAGCCCAAGGGCTGAGACCACCTTTGAGAATAATCAATTTACTAAAGTTTGTTCGAGTTTTATCATTGTCAAATTTCTTGAGGGAATTAGGAGTATTCTTCAATTAAGATCGCTCACCTTTCCGTTGGGAATTGGGTGCACGATAGATCTTCGCTGGTGGTCGCAAATCGATGCGAGTGTGTTTTGCGGATTAAAGAGTGTTCGTCCCTGCAATCGGCATTGGAGGATAGCTACGATTCATCAAGACTCCCACGAGTATCCATCCTACGAGAAGATCAGCGACCCGTGATCGATCACTTGATTCGAATATTTATATGAAAATCCTAGAAGGAGTAAAGATTCTGGATCAGGATATATTGACTCAAAACTTGTACAGCTGAAATTGGAAAGGTCATTGTACGATTTAAAATAGTCCCGTATAATGTGGTACAATTGGCTTAGTGAATACCTCCTAAAAAGGGATACACTAATAGTGAAGACTATCCCTTTGTATTCACAAAGAAATCCTAGAATGGATTCTCAGATTATTTTAGTATATGTCGATGATCCGAATATCATCGACAATAGAGGACTTAAAGGAAGCAAGTTCCTATCATATTAAAGAATTTGAAATGAAGGATTTGGGCTGAACCAAGTTTTGCTTAGGCTTGTAGCTAGAGCATCTCCCAAGGAGTTTTAGTACAATAGTCCTCTTGTACCAAGAAGTTCTTAGAGAAATTTAACATGGATAAGTTATATCCAGAAAAACACCGATGGTGATTCGATCCCTAGAAGTGGATAAAGACCCTTTAGACCAAACATGAAAAATGAGGAAATTCTTGGATCAAAAGTCCCATACTTAAGTGCTATTGGGGCACTAATGTACCTAACTAATCGCACAAGGCCGGATATTGCCTTTGCAAGAAACTTGCTAGCTAGGCATAGTGCACCCAACCCAAGACATTGGGCCGGCATTAAAACCTTGCTCAGTATCTTTAGGATACACAAGATCTTAGATTATATTATTTGAAGAACTAAGACTTGACTATAATTAGATATACAGATGCAGATATCTATCTCGATCAACATAATGCGAAATCCTGCATGATTTTGTATTTCTTTATGGCAAGATAACCATTTCTTGGCGGTCATTCAAGCAAACCTTGGTAGCTATGTCTACAACCACTTAGAAATAATCGCATTATACGATGCCTCACAAGAATGTGTTTGGCTTAAACGAATGGTTAGCCATATCCAGAAGTCATGTGGCATGAGCAACATTAATGACCCCACTATTATTGATGAGGACATCACTCCTTCGGATGCAACCGCTGATCCTCCAACCGTTATGCAAGGTCCAATGACCCACCTCACATGCGACAATTAAATCTAGAGGTGAGCTCGTTCTGCCGATCCTTTTTATAGTTTTGAGAATAGATTGCTACCTAATGATGTTATCTTGCTTAGGAACATTGGAGAGGGTCATGAAGTACATGGAGAGAGCTGTGGAGGCGGAGAAGACCAGCAAGGACGTCCAAGTCAAGCCAGAGGCCCAGTCCAACTCGAGTGCGCATCTGCCTCGGCCTTCAGGACCAACCTGCCAGAAACAGACACCCAGGACGATACGGACTCCGCTTTGGACGCCCACATATGTACGAAAGCTGAGAAGGAGACCTTTCCAATGGCTCTGGTCTCATATCAAAATTCCTTCTGAGTCAACGGGAATCATCGAAATAAGTAGATGTTCAGAATCTGTGGTGCTGCGCCACCGTATTTTGGGCCGCTCGCTTTGTATCGTGTTGGAGTCCATTAGGGCGCGCCCAGGGTTTTGCACGCCCTCACTCCTTTATATACAGCCGCCACCCCACCATTAGGGTTGGGTTTTGCTTAGATTAATTCTGTCTTGAACAGTTTTGCCGCTCATCGCTTATGAGACCCCAACTTTCGAAAGTGCTAAACCAATACATCCGCAATTCTGTTGTGTTCTTCCTTGTTCTTGCTTGTGTTCTTCGATTCGCAGGCAAGGATTAGTAGCCTCTGGCGAGGTCAACGGGCAGCGACGTTGATAACCCGAGGAGACGTGGTGCTGCGATTGTGGGGTTCGAACGTATTGTTCGAAGCCGATCGATTTGTGTCGCGCCTCCACCAAATCGAACATATCCAGAACTCATAAAGATCGACCCCGCCCCCATCAAGTGGTATTAGAGCTTCAGGTATTCCTTCAGGTTTGAGTTTACCCTACCTTTGTGTTTTCGGTTTCATCCTAGAGTCCAAGAAAAAGCCCTACAAAAAAATTGTAGTCATAGGTTGTTTCTCGTCCTAGATCTCATTTAGCCTTTTGCACAATTTGATTTCAGAGTCCAGAGTGTTGAGTTTGTATCCTTAGTCGAGTTGTGTTGCTGGTTTAGATCGTGTTTTGTTTCGGTTGTCTTGCTTCCACTACCTCTCATACAAACCCTAGCCGCCTTTTGTTTTAATTCCCACCCATATCTCACCCTCTGCTTTGATATCCCACCCTCTGCTTTGAGTCATCCATTGTGTCTCGTGATCACCCAAAGACCATCCCCACCTTTTCCTCGAGCTTCCGCTCCCAATTTCCACCAATTTCTCCACTGATCTCGCTGCTTGACCTCCACGTAAACCATAACTCGGAGGCCTAACTTCAAACGGCCGTGAATTTTTGCATACGGACTAAATCAAAGCATTTTTTTGAAATTAGGTGAAATTAAATTTTACATCCGACATCGCCTCGCTATACGGGGTTCAAGATTTATTTTGCCCACCCTGCCGAAAGTGTAGTACTGAGCCCGAACTTTCATCCTCGAATTTACAAAGACATTCATTATTTTTCAGAGGCTACACCTACATCGATTGAGGTGAAACTTGTGTGGTTCCTATTTCGTGCTCGCTTTGTGAAAAATAAAAGAAAAAGAAAGAAAATTAAAAAAATTTCGGCACCAGAAGAGAGAGAGTGCTCTCCGTGGCCAAAAAAAAAAGAAAAAAAGGAAAGGAAAAAAAAGAGAAAAAAAGGGAGAGCATAGTTTTAGGTGACAGAGCTTCATTTGTTTTGTGTTGTCTTTGCCTGGCCATCTTTGTTGTCTGCTCTTTGCTTTACTATTTCGGTTCGATTTGTTCATCATATCATACCGCTATAGGACACATTTAGGCCAGCAACTAGGACTAGTGCTTTGGAAATTTATTTAGCATTACTATCTGTTATTGATTTGTGTTTCACTCACATATTTGGCCTTCCAAACTCCATATACATACTTCCGGACAAAGACGCTTTTGGACCCTCTCGAGGTATCACGAACCACCCACCTATTGTATCACCCATCGCTTATGATGGTAAGAACACTTGTAAGAGCTTGGTAAGCCACTTCACTTTGCGTGGTTTCCACCGTCTCCTCCTTTGTAGTTGATAGGATAATCTTTTGTTTTCCCCGTGTTTCCACTAACCATGGCAGGATACGGGGGACTAACACCGGCCGATTTCAACGAGTGTGTTAGTCGCGCCGCCACAAGCCGCGGTCGACAAACAAAATGCTTCATTCATCGATCTCGGCGCTACGTAATGGACACCATCACCGCCGCCATTGCCCGCTTGAACACCACGTAAGGCATTGAGCGGTGGAGCGGCGGATGGTCGACCTCACCGGGTCTGATGGACACATTGAGACACGCCGCCACCCATCAATGACGGCCATCGCCATGATAATGACACAATGTCCGGCGCGGATGGCAACATTGATCGTTGGCGACATAAGACGCACGATCACGCCTGCCTTTCTTCAAAGAAACCGACATGGTATGGGAGGTAATAACCACAACCGCTATGGTAACGATTTATCCTATCCGCGAAAGTCAAATTTACCATTCCATCTTTTTCTGGTCTTTATGATGCTGAAAAATATCTTGATTGGGAGATGACGGTAGAGATTGTGTTTAATTCTCACTTGGTTCCTGAACAACATAGAGTTAGACAAGCTACTAGTGAGTTTAAGGACTTTGCTATTATCCGTGGAATGAACTGGTACCATGCGCTACAACCCGATACATGGGAGCGATTAAAAGAAGCTATGCGTAATCGCTTTGTTCCTCCTCATATAAACGTGATTTGAGAAAAATTACAGCGCTTAGAACAAGGTGATAGTTCTGCTCGTGACTATTATGCCGAGCTTCAAAAGGGTATGGTGCGCTGTGGGGTTGTTGAGGAAACGGAGGATAAGATTTGTCATTTCACTGGGTTACGTGATGAAATTCGTGACATTGTTAATTATAAAGAATTTACTACTATCAACCGCTTGTTCCAAATTGCTATGTTTGCGTAAAAGAATCGCAGGACGCAAGGAATCAAGGCAAACACCGGACGACTTTTCCCACACGCCGCGAACGATTACATCAACAGGATCGCCAAGTCTTCTTCGAAGTTTCGCTCTCCTCCACCACCTGCGGAACAAGTTTGCAGCAGCGCCACCTTTCCACCTTCCACGACATCGCTGGGCAGATTCTACAAAAAATTTTTGCGTGGTCCAGCCAAGAGCTCTTCTTCGCGTGGCTTCAACGGGCCGCTTCCGATATCTGCGCCATCGCTGCCGCGGGCTTGGTCATGTCCGTAAGAATTGCCTCAGCTATCGGGCATACATCGCCATGCGTAAGATGGAGGCTACATCAAGACTTTGATGTCGAGGAGGATGATGATGTTGCCGCCTCGGCCACAATGGCGTGTGGTGATGACGCACTTTGTCCTTGGTGGGGCGCCCACAATGACGATATTTGAGCATCATTGTGCAGCGAGTCTCAAAGACACAGTACAATAATCCGATAAGCTTAACGCCATAATTTGTTTCGCACTTTCTTCGCAATCAAGAATCGCGCACACGTGTCATCATTGATGGAGGAAGTGCAACAACTTGTTGAGTTCGATTGGTCAAGAAGCTTGGCTTGACCACGTGACCGCATCCACATCCATACCATATTCGGTTAAATGACTCGAAAAGCTAAAACACAAACATGCCGAGTCCATTTTTCTATTGGTGGTTATATTGATCATGTAGATTGTGATGTGGTTCCCATGCAAGCATGCTCTTTTATTGGGTCGACCTTGGGAATTTGATAATGATGCTTTACACCATGGTAGTAGTAACAAATACACCTTATGCATAAGGGAAAGAAAGTTACTTTATTGCCTTTGTCCCCATTTGAGATTATAGAGGCCGATAGGGAGAGAGTCACTGCTAATGATCCAAAGGAACATGTTAAATCTGAAAACAGCAAGTAATCAATTTGAAAAATTCTGTTATGCTTGCCACAAAATCAGACCTTGCTGAAATTGATGATGTTAATGATACATGCTATGCTTTTGTGTGCAAAGATGCTTTATTTTCTCTTGATAATATGCCTTGCACTTTGCCTGCTCCTGTCACTAACCTTTTGCAGGAGTTTCGAGATGTTTTCCCTGATGAGATACCTCAGGACTTCCACCCATTCGAGGGATTGAGCACCAGATTGACTTGATCCCTGGAGCGAGTTTGCCAAACCGCGGCGGCGACAGACCAATCCCGAAGAGACTAAGGAGATTCAGCGACAAGTCCAAGACCTTTTGGACCGTGGGTACATACGTGAGAGCCTTAGTCCTTGTACTGTTCCTGTTCCTTTGGTTCCTAAAAAGATGGTTCTTGGAGTATGTGTGTAGATTGTAGAGCCATTAACAACATTATTAGGTATCGTCATCCTATTCCTAGGCTAGACGACATGCTTGATGAGTTGTGTGGTGCTATAATTTTCACAAAGATTGACTTATGAGTGGATACCACCAAATAAGAATGAAACTTGGCGATGAATGGAAATCGCTTAAAACTAAGTTCGCTTGTATGAGTGGTTAGTCATGCTTTTGGGTTAACTAATGCACCTAGCACTTTCATGAGATTAATGAACGAGGTTTTACGCCCTTTCATTGGTAAATTTGTAGTCGCATTTTCATGATATCTTGATTTATAGCAAGTCAATGGATGAACATTTGAATCACTTACGTGCTGTTTTTAATGCTTTGAGAGATGCACATTTGTTTGGTAACCTTGAGAAGTGCACCTTTGCACGGATCGAGTCTCTTTTTGGCTATGTTGTGACTCCACAGGAATTGAGGTTGATAGAGCCAAGGTGGAGGCGATATGGAGTTGGCACGCTACCATGCATCCTAAGTGCGGAGTTTTCTTAGCCTTGCGGATTTTATCGCCACTTTGTCAAGGAATTCAGCACCATTGCACACCGCTGATTGAGTTGACAAAGAAGGAGTCGTGTTCCATTGGCCATCACAAGAGGAGTCCTTTAATCTTTTCAAGGATAGCTTACACACGCATCATTGCTCCAACTTCCGGATTTTGGTAAGACTTTTGAGCTGGAATGTGATGCTAGCGGAATTGGTATTGGTGGTGTTTTGATGCAAGAAGGCAAACCTGTTGCCTACTTTAGTGAAAAATGGAATGGTCCTACTCGTAATTATTCCACGATGATAAAGAATTGTATGCTCTTGTTCGTTCTTTTAGAGACGTGACAACACTATTTATAACCTAAAGAATTTATCATTCATTCCGATCATGAATCACTTAATTATATTCGTAGTCAAACCAATTTGAATCGTAGACATGCTAAGTGGGTTGAATTTATTGAATCTTTTCCTTATGTCATTAAACACAAGAAAGGGAAGGATAATGTGATTGCTGATGCTTTGTCTCGATGCTATACCATGTTGTCTCAACTTGATTTTCGCATTTTTGGTCTTGAAACCATTAAAGGACAATATGTTTTTGATGCTGATTTTAAGGATGTGTTGTTGCATTGTAAAGAGGGGACATGGAATAAATTCGTGATCAATGATGGGTTCTTGTTTAGAGCTAACCGCCTATGCATTCCAATTGGATCCGTCCTTTTGTTGTTCCAGAGACGATGGAGGCGGTTTGATGGGACATTTTGGTGCTAAGAAGACGGAGGACGCTTCGCCGCATTTCTTTTGGCCAAAGATGAGGCGAGATGTTTAGCGGTTTGTGGCTCGTACGACATGTCAAAAGCTAAGTGTCGCTTGAATCCACATGGTTTATATATGCCTCTTC